>OY728119.1:1971742821-1972992821 GCA_963277665.1 Viscum album | reverse complement strand
GGAGCCTTAATAATGGTTTATGTAAATTAGAAACTTCTCTTGAGGTATGCCTCATGTTTTAGAAAATAATGGGTGTGTTGAATGTGTGATATGTGACATGTGACTAGTAAAATGTCTTGGGAATTATTGTGTGACAGAAAAAGGGGGATTTGATAATGGAGGGAGATCAGTTCTTAGAGGATGGATGTGTTTTTATGTAAAGAAAATGATATGTACATGTATGTTTTCTTAATAAAAACTGACCACCACTTGAAATTGAGCATAATGAGAAACCTAAGTACCTAGGTGGGTGGACTTGGACTAGTACTCCAGATGATACAGAAGTGGTTTGTCCTAGTTTCATATAGTAGGATTGATGATACAAAACTAACTATAAATTTTAGATGATTGTATACCACTAGGTATTGGTGTGTTACCTACTAGTGGCTCATGCACTATAATTTAAATCGTTATGGTTCATATGCCCCAATTATATTTAGGTACAAGGATCCTAGGTCCTCAAATAACCCAATATTCATAGGTATTTCCCACAATTATGGTTATATGATTTTCAATTCATTTGTTTCAGGCTTTTTTCCTATTTCATGAAAACCATATTTAAATTTAAATTGATTCACTTTCATTTTGAAATTTTAATTCCTTTTTGGGATTCTATTTTTAAAATGTTTTGGTAGAGAAATGTTTTTCTTAAAAATGTAAAATTGTCACTTGAATTTGGAAGGAAGGAAAAACAATCTTTTAAAACATCCAATTTTAAAATTAGCATGTTTTGGGTTTCTTTTTATTGGTATGTGCATAGGGAGTTCTTGTACTCTAGAATTCCTACTGTGAATATCTACGTAGATGACTATTTTTTTTCAGGTTATATTTTTTGATCTCTCTTGCAGTAAGTGTGGTTTTTGTTCTATGGTGACCCACGAGGTCACCTAAGGTATGTCTCATTACATAGTTTTTTCTTTTCTTTTTTGCTAGTTTTTTCAGTTTATGTTTACTTATCTAACTTTTTTGATCAGGTAAATCTTTCCCAAATGTTCATTTCATACCCAGTGACTTGTGTTAACCCATGGATAACGGGAATTTCCCTTAGGACTTACTGTGGATCGGGTCAAGCACCTGGTCGGATGGTGATCCAACTTGGTTCATGACAATACCTATATATCTTCTATAGAAATCCTTCTCACCATCGCTCGCTCAGTGAGGTGGATGAATAAGTATTGGGAAATCCATCACATTGCATAAATATTCTTATGGTTTCTCTTTGTATAAAATTACCATTCCACACTTGGAAATATATATTTCTGAGGACACAGGCTGTTTCTTAAATGAAAGTAGTGTTATGAAAATTTCTCTTTCCATACTCTATATTAATTAGAAGAATATTTTTGTACATTATATGGATTATAAAATTATATAATAAATTTTTATTTATTAATCAATAGTTATTTTATAAAAACTCAATATACCTCATCATTGTTTTCAGAATATTTTATCATGTTGATATTCTACCATCAATGATCCATACATACCTTTTAATTAATAGATAAGGTCCAGAAAAGTTATTTTAAGATATTTTAGTAGGAGTAACATTCCAAATAAAATAAATTATATCTCTTTGATCGACTGATAGGACCCCCATATCATGAAATATTGAACTTGGATTTCTATAACAGTTGCCTATGAATTTGAATTTGATAGGTGATGGACATTATCCCCAATCAAAATTCATTTAATTAAACCCAAAATTTTCTTTTGAACTAAAAATTATATTGAAGTGACATTAATAGAGCCAATAAGACACAATGATATAGTGGTTTCTTTCTTAATCAAGTAATAGAATCCAATACCAACATAATATTCTAGTTGGATAATTTTTATCTTTATGCAATAATTTCCCATTTTATTTTATAATATTATTTTTAATATTATTTAGATTTTAAAAAAGAGATTAACAATTTCAAGATAAGATGTATATATAATATAATTTATTCCACTTCCATTATTTATTTTTATTAATCCATTTAATTAATGATAACGATTTTGATTAGATAGGAGCTGCATAAAGACGCACGATGGGTAGGGGTGGGGTTGGGGTAAATTGAGTTCATGAATTTTTTTCACGTAAAACTATCCACTATTAAGGTATGAATTTTTATGTTATTTTATTTTCATGAGTAATAAATAGTATTAAAAATATTAAGATAAATATAGAAACAAATATTTATAGTGGTTTAGGGCATATAGATCCCCTTGTCCACTCCATAAACACTCAACTCCTAGTGCTTGGTAATTTAACCAGTACCAGACCATTTTCCATGTAATTTACTTCTGAGTTCTAGCAGCCTTTACATAGTACAAATCCTAGACATATTTTTAGGATCCTACAAAAAAATTACAAAAATAATACCTTTTGATATGAAATACAATGAGTTATTTTTTTATAAAAACATGAAATAAAAATAAGATATTATTAGATGAAACATAAAATATCCACATGAAACTGATAGAAGATAAAAGACCACTGAGAGTGAAAATATGGATGGAGAACATCTCAAGGAATGTCTTGAAAACATAGAAGGATTTATTATGAAAGCAGATCTGTATAAAACATGGTTCTTCTTCTTCCTCTTATCATATATAAGAAGAAATATATAAGGATTTGAGAGGGAGAGAGATAATATTTTGTTTCTTAAATTAATATTTATATTATTCTTATTTTTACATATATTTTATCTGAAACCATTATGAAAAACACATACAATTAACAAAAAACCCACTAGAATCTCCATGTGATATTTTCATAAAAATTATCTCAAAAGAACTGAGTAATAAAAATAATATATTATCCTTTATTTCATTTTACATGAAACCTTTTTGTTGATAAAATTACCATGAATAGGTATTCCATTATTTAATGTGTCAAAGTCGACATTAATGTTTACTAGAAATAATGAAATAATAATAAATACTTGATTTGTAGAATGGCGTAGCCAGATTTGGATCACAACATTGATAACGTCCACATATCGGAATTCACATAGTTGATACTTACATAGATAATTGATTCATTTAGCATATTGGAACCACATTTCCTAATATTCCCGAGATCAAATTCTAGTAGATAAATTATTTATGTAACCAATTTAAAATAGTTTTTTCTTTAACATTGGATTTTCACATGTATCCAATTCAGTGACGTATGAGATTCACATAGATTATTCTATCATGTAGACAATTAGCATAACTGAAAAATCAAAGTATCTAAAATCCAAATAGGAAAAGGCCTTATGTAGAAAATTTTTATAGTCATTCACAATGTTTTAATAGAAATATATATTTGAGCATAATTAAACTATAAAAATTGATTTTTACTAAATAAGATTAAAACATATGAAACACACATAAAATAAGATTAATTAGTAAAATAATATGGGACTTTGAGATCATGAAAATATAAATAAACTGAGATATATTAGGTAAAAATAAATAATAGAACCCCCCCCCCCCCATTTTTATGATAAAAAATGTCATTAAACTATAACAATGAAATTTTAGATATTTTAAAGAGTTTTGAATAAAGGTTATATAATATATAATAATTTTAAAAATTTGGGTTTATCCTTTCTTTTCCCCCTTGCACATATTTTACCTATTTTTTGTTACATTAAAAAAGAAGATAGATGATATAAATCACATTCACTATAAAAAAATTGAGTTAGAAACAATTAAAATATAATGAGATAACATGATTTGAAGAAGGAATGATTAATATTTAGGAATAAAACTAAGTAAACAATTCTAGAAAAATATTATGAATTAAATGAAAAAATAACTTAAAAAATCTATTTTATAAAATCTATTGAACATGATCACTTATAAAAAATATAGATACAAAACATATAAATTAATACATATAAATTATATAAGGTAGATAACTCAGTCCTATGGACATGTTCAAAGATAAATGGAGGCTTTGGTAGAGGTTTCATAGATTTTGGTGATGAGGAGGAGGTAGTAGGCTCGTCAACTACTGGAGGATAGAATACACTTCCAATCTCTACTAATAAACTATCTTGATCCCAAAAAACATATCTATCTCGAGGTTTATATGTAATCATACTTGAAACATTATTGATGTTTTTATAAATAAAAATGAAATCATTGGAACCAGATCTTGTGAAGGCCATTTTGTTTATAGACACCAAAGGTGTAGCTTCTTTTCTAACTAGTCTTAGAGTAGTATCGATAGACTTTAATTTCTTTTTATTATAGAAAGTGTCTAGATCAAACATAGTCTTCATATTATTCTAGGATCCCTTATAGCTATGAGTAAGTGTTGGTAAAATGAAACTTCTACCTATGAGAAAGAAAAGTGTATTATTATACAAGTCAATCAGATTGATAATAATAATCTTACAAAAGTCTATAATGGTTATACAACATTAATGATGTATCTGAGTTAAAAAGGATTTATAATTTTTAACCAAACCTTTAATATCTTGAAGATATCATATAGAAAACCCTTCAAGAAGAAATACTAACTATAATAGTTGGATGCAATGAACTGGATAGAGCTAGAGGGGTTCTAATAATAGAGTTTCATATATCCAATATAACATGACTTATAATTTGATCAGTATCCCTTCTAGTAAGGTTAAATTATGATCCAGGAGTGTTAAATTCCTAATAATAACTTGAGAATATTCAAGATTATTACTTTAGGTTTCTTGATAAATTGAAGGTTTGGTAGCAACTGGTATAATTGAAATAGATTTTATTGGTATCTAAACAATAATCTACTTCCCATTATCAATATATGGTGAAATAAGGTATTTTTCTGATTCTAAGGAACTTGTGTACTCATTGAAAGAAACTAGTAAATATCCAAAATACTCTTATAGATATTTTTCATCCTTATCATAAAGTTTTAATGGTTCTATATAACTATACCATGAGAGTATGAAATCATGTGTCAAACTTCCTTGGACACTAATACGTTTTCATCTATCTTATTAATTATTGAGGGAAAATATTCCCTGAGAAACTCTATAATTTCATTCAATGAAACAACAGTTCCATGTCATTATCTTTAAACAACTAACCTATTTTCCTTAAAATCAACCAGTAGTTCCTTCCAAAAATTATTAAAAAGATCAAGAGTGAACATGTCACAATACTATGACAAGATATGGATGAAACTATATTCAAATATTAAGGAAGTTAATCAAAGTGATCCTAAATATTAGTAACCACTAAACGATTCGAAGAAGTTTTAGTACATGGATGAAATATCTTAATGAAGTCAATCTATTTCACCACTATAGTTTTGAAATTATGGAAGTCTAACTTCACATTTGATATGAAACTTTTAATCTCATGAAGGGATGCCTCAGAAATATTTTATGGAAGAAAATGTAGGGTATGAAACATAACTCTCCATGATTACACAAGAACTCAAATTTCATCCACTTATTAATTGGTTGACCAAAACCATTTTTGCTCACGTACTCGGGCTCACACAACCCAAAAATCCATATCATTCACACGATAAGAAATAGGTTTCATCGGTTGAAGATTCTTTATCAAATTGGTTTGGGAATCCATCATCCCAAATAACATATAAACATCATCTAAAGATGATAGGATGTAACACCCTACCCTAGAATACCAGAGCATGTGCATTACATTATTACATTGACATGATTATGAGGAATCAAATACCAATGGAAAATTTACTTTACCAGTCTTGGAAAGCTATATTATATACATGACACCCATAATATACTGTGAAATAGAAAATACAACCATGATATGTAATAAAATTAAATAAACTTCATCCTTGAAAGTGTATGCAATGTTTTCTTCTTCATAACAAGAAGAAATGAAATATAATAAGGGTGAGACTAAATCCCCATTAAGTGTATGCAAAGTGTAAGAAATATTGAATAAATAAGGATAAATTAACATGGTAAGGAAAATAAATTATAACACATTATATTTAAATAACTAGATTAGGAGAATTGAATATGGAAAGGTAAGAAGTTGTTACACATTTCACTAAATCAATAAACAGAAATGAAATGTATCCATAGATATATTGATGCAAAATATAATTGGTGAATAATAACTGAAATATCTATGAATAAAATGCTTAATTATTAGATATCATGTATTTGGAATAAGTGGACCTATACTATCAATATCCATCCTCTAGATAGTTTATAACTATATGTAGAAACCTGTTTAATTTTTCCAACATAGTCATCTAATGAGAACATATCGATGTATCGAGGAGATATATATATTTTGGGATACACCAGTCATTAAATATAAAAATAATTCATCATATCAAATAATTAATTTTATTAATAGACAAAAGGACTTGTCAAATATCTTAATTGAATAAAAGATAAAATTTATCAATAATTTCCCAGTTAATCCAACCACATTCAAAGTAAACACCGAATGTGATAGGATATATGGTTTAGGAAATAATAAAATCAAACATATGAAATTATAGATATTCAAGTAGATTTCCAAATAAAATTGATTATAATAAGATAGTTTTTCAAGATAAATTTAATAATCACAAAATAAAGTGAAATTGCAAGGATAATCATTAAGAACATTCTTGAGGAGAATAATCGTTAAACATTCCAAACTATCCCCTATAACATTGAAACATTTGAATCATAATATAATGAATGTTATGAACTTAAATAAATATTTTAATATCACGAGAAAAATAGGATTAATGATATAACATGAAAAAGGCAGAATATACAAAAAATAAAAGTGAATTGGTGTATAATAATAAATAAGTCTCAATGGAATGTAATTTGAGGTGAAATTACCTCGCCTTAACCTTACTTTTATTTTGTGGCCTTTATAATCCTGTATAGTGGTTTAAATATGATAATAACTTATACCAGAACCATAATAGTTGTTATAATATCATATATCAAATCCATATAATATTTTATTACCCGTTTGATAACACACATTCATTAGTTGTACTATTTCGGGTGTTAATTGCCTAGTTTTCTCGAGTAAGTTTTAACTTGTTATTTATCATTATCATTATCTAGATAATTATTTAATCATACAAATAATGTAAAATATATCTTAATTATCATATATAGTCATTATATAAGTAATTATAGAATTCCATTATATTTGGAGGTTATAAATGAAGAGCACCATTCATGGAGATGGTAGACCGTACAAACACCTGAACGCTACATTGATTTCATTATTGTTTTAAAAGAATGAAAAAAAATTATAAATATATATATTAAAATTATAATATCATATATATTTTATATATGTTACATAGTTTTATTAAAACAATCCTTTATACATTCCATATATGGAATGAATGAGTCATATCACTTTGCAGGGGCGGTAGTCCACAAATCCTCAAACAA
The DNA here is from genome assembly GCA_963277665.1 of Viscum album. NCBI lineage: Eukaryota > Viridiplantae > Streptophyta > Magnoliopsida > Santalales > Viscaceae > Viscum > Viscum album. The sequence goes on along the minus strand of OY728119.1, from coordinate 1,972,985,397 downwards.
AATTATCATATTCACACAAGATGGAAAAAAAGGATTACTATAAATAAAAATTATAGAATCATAATGACCTTATAAATATAATATATTTAAGATATAAATATATTTTCTATCATAATTTCCACCACAATAGGTGGTAAGTGAAAAATGAACAATCACCATTTCGTGGGGAAGTAGTTCACCATAAATAAAAACAATATGTTTTTTACCCATTAGAAAGAGGTCTGTGTAAGTGAAGGTAAAAAAATAAATAAAAATATCCTAGAATATTTAGGAAAATGTTTTTCTATTTATTCATATAATAAAAATATTATAGGGTGTTTATAATTGAAATAAAACTAAAAATACTAAGAGAAGATGTTACCTCTTAATCTGGTAACTTTTATTGGGTTATAACAAAATACTTACTTGGAAGTATTTATGCTTAAAGAGGGGATTAAAGTTAGTAGGGAGGTATTTTTTGTGGTGTATTGGGAATATATTGGTGGAAAAAAAGTGGTTTTAGAGGTGTGAGGAAGTGGGAGAGGTGGTAGCCTTTTATAGGGAAAGAAAAGGACCTACATAGTATTTTTTTTAAAGAAGTTAGGTGTACACATGTTTTTACATGAAAAAAGTCATAAAAACCATAATAAATCATTAATTTAAGATTTATAGCATATATATTTCTATAAAATAGGTTTTGGGAAAGTTTATAGATCTTTTGGGCCCTTAAATTAATGCCTTAGTCCTTTATTAAGTTTAATTTTACCTTAATAATTGTAATTAATTTTAATTAATTTCACCAATTTTTTTTGGAAAAAAATTTTGTTTTATAAATTATAAATTATTCTTATTGAAAATATATAATCAATTTTTTCCAATTATAATCATATATTTGGAAGAAATTAATTTAAAATTCATCCCGTAGGCGGGTGGACAATGTGGGGTTTTAAATTAAAAATGTCCAAAAGTATCTTCTGTTTTTATTGTCAATATCACAGTGAAAATGATATGAATGAAATAAATTGGTTTAATGGTTAAAAATTTTATCTAATTAAACTTTAAAATCAATATAAAACATAATTTACCTTTATCAAAAAATTATATGAAAAAGCAACTTTGAACTAAAATTCAGTATTTTTAACTATTCATTTAAAAAGAAATGTTTTAGAAAAATATAAAAAATTCACCCTAACCTAATTATTAAGTTTATAAAACAAATAATATGTTTATTTAAATACAATAACTCAATTAATGTGTCAAAATTAATATTTAAAATTGTTTCTCCATTAAAAGGAGGTAAAAGTTGATTTATTAAAATATATGTTTTTAATGTGTAAAATAAGGTTTGTGCTTATCATATGCATATCAAAAATAATGGATGAATATAAAAGATAATTTATTAAATATATTATATATATATTTCATTAAAATAATTAATTAATATCAATTAATTATTTTTATTAAGATAAAACTCCATTGGAATCTTTAAAAATAATACTTCTTTTTATATCCAATTGGTTCTTAGTTTCATTTCTCATTAATTATTATCACATGAATTAATTTTATATTTATATAAACCATGTATTTTTATAATATAGTTAATATTATTCCTAAATTCTATCATAATATCAAATTTATATCATATTATATTAAATAATATTATTTTAATAATACATTGTTATTTTTTGAAACTCATTCTTGTGGGTGACACAAGCTAACATTTTATTGTGTGAATTGAAAAATATAAAATAAATAAAATATATTTATAATAGTAAATATATTTAAATTATTATTCTATTATATCCCCTTATGTTCTTGGTGTCATGTGGCATTCACACTATCAAATATAAGGTTCTTATATTAGAATTTTGGGGTGTAACATTCTCCCCACCTTAATTTAATTGCACCCTAGAAATTTAAACATTCAATTGGTGATAAAGGGAATTAAAATAAATTATTGTGGAATGAAAAATGGCGTAATAGGGTTAATATCACATATTCTTAATAAGAGGTAAAGGAAAGCACAACTTTCCTAAAACTATGTTCCCTTATAAGAGAACATAGGTGGGAAATAGAAACATGGATATAGTGGAAAAATATGACAATAATGTTCTAATGGAGAGTGCTAGAGAACATGGTTAGAAGAATGTTAAAACCCAGAAATCTCTAAATCTATGATGATCTAAGGGATATTTGATTCATCAGAAATGAAGGTATTTGGACAATATTTTTTGTTTGGGGATCATTTTTCATGGAGTTGAAGAATTCTTTCAATCTCTAAGAATATAAATAAATATATGTTTCTACAAACATAATATTCTCCTTTGATTATTATATAAACTAATTATACTTAATCTCTTAACACATTATGCATTTTTTGGTGAAGTAATACATTACCATTTAGAATATGATCCAATGATCAACATAAAACATTTTATATATGGTTAAACTTTCCAAAATATTATCATCCAACACATTATAATTAAGGTTACTGAATTTTTAATATGAAATTATCATTATTATTTAATCAATTTGAAGCAGCTCTAAGTTTTAACATTCTAAAAATGTGAATAACTTCAGCATGTATCCTCTTGAAATATGGTAATAACTGTAATCACAATAAAAACTTATTGGAAACAATAATTATTACTAATTGTTTATGTATGACACATGTTATTGGGTATATTCTAATAATCCAAATGTGTTGTAAACTCCATCAATAATAATAGATACCACTTCTTGACAAGTCATTAATAAATTCCAAGGTATTCATAACTTTTCTAAATTAATAATTTCGTTATCATTATCTTAACATGAGGAATATATTGAGGTGTTTCTTTCTCTCGATCACGTGTCTTCCAAAAATTTTAACTTTATAATGAATCACTTTTCTTGTTACCATTCAACATAATATATCAAATCCTTAACTAAAAAGTACTATAGTAAAATCTGTATATACTCCATAATTCTTATAACCAATAAATTATTGATAAAATATTAAAATATTATAATCATTCAAAAGGAATATTAATAATTAATCTTCAAATGTGGTAGTAGAATAACTTTATCATTATCCAAAAACATCTTTTGGGGTATATTCTTTCGATGTAAGAGTCAATCATTGGCATAATTTCCCATCTATTTAAAGTTATAGGATTAAACATCATTGACCAGCTTCTTCCCCTTGGATTCATGAGACTCATGATTCCTATCTCCACATTTATATAAAACTCCATGTCCCGTAAAACATTTACCCAAGGTTATTTTTTCCATAGTTTTCACATGAGGTAATATCCTTATTTCCCTTCTTCCCTTTGTCCATAATTTTATTTTCCATCCTCTTTTTAACTTACATCCCTTTAATTCCATGGGAATATAGAATTATATACTTATCTTTTTAATACATGATAAAATTTCCTCATATGATTATAATACTTTGGAGACTATTTCCCTTAAAAATGTTTTCTTAATACCATGAATGATATGATCCTTCTTACTCTTTGGATTACATGCATTAGTGTATCTCTCATTACTTATGCTAGGAACTATATCTAAAAAAGGAAATATAATGGATTATCTTATAATGTAATGAAAATTATATAAATCTAAATATTTTATAGCATATAAAAAAATTTGTGCATTGTAAAATCTAGAATCATACAGTTTGGTTACTTATACGAAAACATTACTTCTAAATCATTCATAATGGTAGGTAAATAAAATCTGAATTATCTTAAGCGTATACCTAGGAATGTCAATCCTGGTGCGTATTAAGTCCCTTTTTCATGTACCAGGTCACCCTGAGTCGTATCTGGAACACCATGTTAGAGTTATTACTTCAAGGTACATCTATGCCAGAACTACGTCCAATTGTAGTATCTAAAAAGGATGTATTTATAAAAATACCCATATAATATCTTCCTTAAAAAAATTATAGGATGTTTTTACATACTTTTACTCAATTTCTTTCTTAGGGTTTTTTTCCCTAATAATTTTTTAAATATAGTTTCCAAGGTTCCTGCTAAACTTTTGATGATACCAACTATAACACCCAACTTTAGAATCCTGGAGCTGGTGAATTACTTTATTACATTGGCATGATTACAATGAATAAAATCCTGAAGGAAAATTCAGTTTAATAGTATTGGAAAGACATATTACAAATATAATACCCATTATACATTGGGAAATATTAAATACAAACATGATATGTTAAAAAATTAAATAAAATGCTTTGTTGAAAGATTATTCAATGATTTTTTTTTCATGACCTATAGAAATGAAACATAATAAGGGTGGAGATCCAATGCTCATTAAGGGAAAGTAAAGTGGAATAAATAATTAATCAATAGGAATAAATTAACATATAAAGGAAAAAAATGATAACCCATTCCATTCAAATAAAATGATAAATAAATTCAATATGGATAGGTAAGAAACTAATACACATGTCGTTTAATTAATTAATAGAAATGAAATGTATCCATAGCTATGACAATGAAAACTATCATGAAATATTAATAAATAAAATATATATGAAGGAAATTATTATTTTTTATGTCATTTATTAGGAACATGAGGTCCTATACTAACAAGATCCATCCTTTAGACACTTTGAAACAATAAGAAGATACCTATTTAATTTGGATATGTTAATCGCCTTATGAGAACATGTCGATGCATTGAGAAGCTATATAAATTACAGGTTCCACCCATCATTTGTTTTATAAATAATTACTCATTTTTAATAATCCATTTTATCAATATAAAATATTACTTATCAAATATACGTATCTAATAAAAGATAAAAAAAATCCAATAATTCCCTAGTTAATCAAAAAACCGTCAAAGTAAGCATAATAACTGATATGATATATGGTTTGGAAAAACTAATATCCATAATATGAAATTATAGATATTATAGGATATTTACCATACAAATGGATTATAGTAAAATACTTTTTTAAGATAAATTTACCAAAAAAAATTGAATAATATTTAAACATTCCAAAGTTTCCCATACCACATTAAAAAAATTGAATCAAAATATCCAAAAAGGTATGAAATTAAATTAATGTTTTAATATCATGAAAATAGTTTTATTCATTATATAACATGAAAATGGAAATATATACAACAAATAAAAGTGAATTAGTGCATAATAAAAAACACGTCTTAGTGGAATGTAATTTGTGATGAAATTCCCTTACTTTAACCTTGATTTTTTGTGGGGTCATTATCCTCATGTATAGATGTTTAAAATATGTTACATAATTGTACTAAAAAAATAATCATGTTTATAATAACATATATTAATTCTTTATAATATTTTATTACCCTTTTCTTAACACTCTTTCATTAATTTTACTATTTTGAGTGTCAATTTCCTAGTTTTCTCGAGTAAGTTCTAACTTATTATTTCTTGTTATCATTAAATAGATAATTATTTTATCTTCTATAAAATGTAAACCATGACTTAATAATCATATATATTCTGTATATATGTATTTATTGTAGTCCATTAAATTTTAATATTAGAAATGAAGAGCACTGAACAAGGAGACGGTAGTTCGTATGTACGCATGAACGCTACTTTCATTTCATTGTTATATTAAAAGAATGAAAACATATAAATATGTATATTATAATTCCATAATCACATATCTGTTATATATGTTATATTTTTTTATTAAATACATCCTCTTCCCATTCCATGTATGGCATGGATGAATCATATCACTTTAAGGGGGCGGTAATCCACACTTCCTCAAATAAAATTATCGTATTTACACAAGATGGAAAGCATAAAGGACTGCTCTAAATAAAAATTAAAGAAGAATAAAGAAATTATAACTATTATAAATATCATATATAAAAATATTTTCCATCATAATGGCGACAATTATAGGTGGTAATGTAAAATTAACAATTATTGTTTCGTGAGGTGATAGTTCACCTTACACAGAAATAGTATGTTCATTACCCAATAGATGGAGTTGTGTGTATTTTTAGGTAGATATTTTTACATAAATAACCCTAGTATATTTATTATAATGGTTAAGTATGTGGGGAGTTGTATGATTCCGAGTTTTTCTAATCCTATGTAGTTCAAGAGCTGTTAGGTAGTGTGAGAAGTGGTGGCCTTCTATAGGGAAAGAAAAAGACTTGATATTTTTGAAAAGAACTTAGGTGTAAACATGTTCATTACTAAAAAATGTCATAAAAACCAAATAATAAACAATAATGTAATTTTTATGTAAGTTATATGTACATCTAATTGGTTTTGGACAAGTGACTCGGTCATTGGGGACCTTAAATTAAAGGTTTAGTCCTTTATTAAGCTAAAATTTTCCTTAATAACTGTAATTTATTTTAATTACTTTCACTAATATTTTTGGATAAAACTAAATTTGGTAATATTATAAATTTTAAATAATATTGATTAAAAATATTGAATCTATTTTTTTAAATTAAAATTATATAATTTGTAAAAATTAATTTGAAATTCATCTTATAGGTAAAACGACAATATGGGCTTTTAATGTAAAAACATCCAAAAGGTTTTCAAGTTTTTATAGAAAATTTCATAATGAAATTGACACCAATGACCTAAATTGGATTATTTTTAAAAAAAATATTATCTAATTAAACTTTTAAACCAAACTAATACATAATTTATCTATATAAATAAATATAATGAAAAATCATTTTGGAACTAAAATTCAATATTTTTAAATCATCAAAAAAATTGAAATGTTTCCGAAAATATCAATCTGCACCCTAAACAAATAATTATTTTATTATTTAAAATAATAAGTTTATTCTAACATATTAATTCAATTAAAGTTTCAAAATTAATATTTAAAAGAGGTTCGTCATTAAATGGTGGTAAAATTGCCTTTATAAAAATATAGGTTTTTAATATGTAAAATAGGGTTTGTTCTTATCTTTTTCATATCAAATATAATGGATGTATATAAAAAATATTTGATGGATTATATAATATATATATTTCAATAAAATAAATAATTAATTGTAATTAATTATATTTATTAAGATAAAACTCCTTTGGAAGCGTAAAATAATAATATTTCTTTTTAAATCCAATTGCTTCTTAGTTTAGTTTCCCATTTACTTGTAACTCAAGAATTAATTTTATATTTATATAAACAATATAATTCATAAGATATTTTTTACTATTAATAACCTCTAACATAACTTCTAGATTACTTTATATTATATTAAATAATAATATTTTAATAATACATCGTTATTTGGTGATACTCATTCTTGCATGTAATGCATGCTAACATGGTGTTGTGTGAATTGAAAAATATAAAATATAAAATATATGTATAAAATAGTATATTTATTCAAAGTATCATGTAATTATATAATATAATGATCCTGGTGTCATTTTTCATGAACACTATCAAATATAAGGTTCTTACATTAGCATTTCAGGGTGTTACATTCTCCCCACCTTACTTAAATTTCTCCCTCACAATTTAAACATGATATCAGTGATAGATGGAATAAAAATAAACTATTGTTGAAATGCCCCCATTGTAAAAGGTTTAATATCACATATTCATAATAAGAGAGAGTGTATAGTACAGATGTCAGATAACTAGGTTCCATAGTAGGATAAAATGTGTGGGAAATGAAAATATTGATAAATAGGGAAAATATAAAAATCTTGTTCTGATAGAGACTAGAAGATAACATGGTTAGAAGAAAGTTAACAATAATAAATTCCTAAATATTTTATGATCTAAAGGCTATTTGATTCATCAAAAATAAAGGTAATAGAAAAACATTTTTTGTTTCAAGATCATTTTTCTTAGAGTAGAGGAATTCTTTCAATCTCTAAGGATATAAGTAAATATATGTTTCTATAATCAAAATATATTACTTTGATTATGACTTGAACTATTTCTTATTCATATCTTAGGAAAAGATGAATCATTTATAGAAGTAACAAATTACTATCTAAAATCTCATCCAATGATCAACTTAAACCATTTTATAAATTGGTAACCTTTCCAAATGATTATGACCCTGAACTTTAGAATTCAAGTCACTGAATTTCCAAGATGAACTTATCATAATCCTTTAATAAATATTAAGTAGATCAAAATTATCCCATTCTAAACATTTGAATAACATCATCATTTATCGTATTGAAATATGGTAATAAATCGAATCACAAAAAATAATTATTGGAAACATGCATTATTCTTCATTCCTGATGTAAGACACATGTTATTGGATATATTCCTTTAATCCAAATGTGTTGTAATATCCATCAATAATAGCATAGAATACTTTCCACAAAGTCATTAATAAATTACAAGGCAATCATCACTTTTCTGATTTAAACATTTTTTCATTTTTATCTCAACATGAGGAACATATTAAGGGGTTTCTTTACCTCAATACTTTGCTTTTTTTTAAAAGTTTAACTTTAACTGATTCACTTTTCTTAGTACCATTCAATATAAGATCTCTGATCCTTAACGAAAATTTCCTACAACACAATGATCATATATTCATTAATTCTTATAAATAGTACAATACTGATAAAATATTCAAATGACATAATTATTGAATATAAATATTAATCATTTCTTTTCATCTATGTTAGAAGCATAAATTATTCATTATACAATAATATAATTTGGGTTATATTTATTTGATGCTTCGAGAAAAACATTTGAATAATATCCCATCTCATTATAGTTATAGCACATGACATAATTGATCACCTTCTTCCTCTTGCATTCATGAGCCTATTGACCCCTATCTATTCATTTATAGTAAACTCTCACTCCCTTTAATCACTTACCAAGATGATTTCTCCCATAGTTATTACATATGGGAAAATATTTATTTCCCTTCTTAATTTTATCAATATTTTTCTATACAATCCCCTTATTCTCTTGAATCCCTTCAAATCCATGGTACTTGGACAATTATTTACTAATATTTTTAACACATGATATAATTTTCTTAAATAATGGAAATACATAGTAGACTATTTGACTTTGAAATGTTGGCTTAATACTATGAAATTTATGATCCTTATTAATCTTTGGATCATGTGTAATATTGGAGTTCCCCTTCCTTCAGCTATGATCCATTTCTAAAAAATAACATATACTAGATTAGCTTATAATGTTATGGACTTTATATAACTCTAAATATTCTAGATCACAAAACATTAATTTATGCATCGTAAATCCTATAATCATAAACTTTTGTTATTTTGGGAAAAATATTACTTCTAAAACCTTTATAATGGTAGGTAAATAACTCAGACACTCATATAAATACCTAGGTTCTTGTTCAATACCATAATGAGATTTTGTAAGTTAGAAAATAGAAAATGGAAAGTGATGATTTTCAAAGCCAGTAGGTTGTTCAAAATAAATATTTTCCGTAATACAACCATTTATAATTATAGATTTAACATCCATTTGATATTTTTTTCAATCCATATCAGATATATATCCAAAAATAATTCATATAGATTATTGTATAGATATTAATAAATATGATTTTTTATAAAATAAAACATCTTATTAAGTGAACCCTTTATCCACTAATATAGCCTTATTCCAAGTGACCACAACATGATCGTCCATTTTTTATTCTAAAAACCTATTATGTTCTTATAAAGTAGTAATTATAGGGTTTAATATGTAATTCCCATATTGTGTTCCACATAAACTGGTTTTACTCTTATTAAATAGTTAAAATACTACTATCATTAGCTAAAACATCTTGTAATGTTTTAGGTTCATTATGAGATAAAAAGGAAGATATTTCTAAAAGTATTACAACACTCTATATGGTCCTTATTCCATTATCTATGATTCTTATTACTACATCTAGAGGATGATTTCATAGGGTTCTAATCTATCATGGACATACAATTTTAGGTTCATTAGTGTATATCCTCCTAGGATTGGTTTAAACAAAGTCATGTTCTAAATAACTATCCATTATATTATTGTAAATAGGACAATATTTATTGTTTTCACAATGATCACTTAACACATTAACATGAGTTATTTTATTTTCATAAAAATTAATTTCAGAAAATTTCAAAGTAATGGATTCTTTAATTAAATTTTAACATTTATTTAAAACACTATAATCATTTTATGTAATATATTAACCATGAAGTATTAAAATATCAATAATTAGATCAAATTTATCAATATTTTTCTTAGTGTTTATATTGTAAAATTTTCATTCAAACAAATGAATGTATAAAAATTTTGGTTTTCTATTATTCGATAGTTCATAAATAATTTTCCACAAAATAGGACTAATTAGAACTTATTTACTAATATAGAAATTTTTATTTATATATTCATTTAAAATGTTTGTGGGATGGTTATATTCACATAACTTAGTCCTTGGAATTTCAATTATGGTACAATCCCTACTTTCAATAACACCATTCTATAGATGTTCCATGGGGTCATAAAATGTATATTTTATACAAAATTTAAACAAAAATAATTGAAATCATGGTTTAAAAATTCTCCTTCATGTTCACTTGAGAAAGAATTAATTTTTTTATCTTTCACTTTTTGAAAAGAAAATCAAAACTCTAAAAAAATATAACAATCAGCACTTTTAACAATAAATAAGAAAATCTAAGTAAACCTATACAAATTATTGACTAACACATGAACAATATATTTTCTTCTTAGGCTTACTATTCTAGATGGTCAGAAAAATATTTGTAGATAAGTTCTAGATACCTATATATATCTACACATTTTATTGATTTAAAGGATAACTTGTGTTTCTTTCCCATTTAGAAATCATCACATAGTTTCTCTTTATTTAATTTATGTTGAAGAAAATATGAATAGTAATTTTTCGAAAGAAATATTTTGAAACATGGAAGATTATAATGAAAAATAATTCTATGCCAAATCGAATATTCATTTTTTTCAGAATTTAATCAATTAATATATTCTCTAAATAAATAATTCATATCTAAAGTATAGAAATTACCAGTTCTATGTTCCTTAAACATAATGAGTCTATACCTAAAAATAAAACATACATTATTCAAAAAATATATAGAGTAAACTTCATAACAATGTTGAGAAAAGCATATCAGGTTACTTTTCAATATATCAACATTAATAACATTGTCAAGGAGATTATATCTTAGATTTCAAAATGATCCAATACCAATAATTTTTCCCCAATCATTATCACCAAATGTGACATATAATCAACAATATTTGGTATAAATAATGAAAATTTGAAAAATATCAACTCAAATTCCATTAGAATATAATATAAATATAACATTTTCATTGATTATATTGTATATTTTTACCCAAAAAAAATCAAACAATAACTTTTTTGGTACCCATATTCAATTGGGTCTTGAAATGTTAGTAACCCAAGATCAAGGAATCCAAATCTTCATGTGATGTCCCAATGTTCGAGCACTAAATTTTGATAAATTTCATGAAATAAAGGCATTACTAAAAATAAAAAGTTGATTTTACCTTATAGAAAAACCATTTTTATAATATCCCAGTTATAAATAATGAAAAAATAATTGTCTAGGTATTTATTTCGTTGAACTAGGGGAATGTTTTTTGTAAAAAAAAAAATTTACCTTTTCTTCTTATTTCAAACGTATCATTTTGGATTTTATTATTACTAGGGATTTGGTTTAGGTATTTTTCCCCTTTTTATGAAACACATTTGAATCACTAAAGGATTGAAATTATATTTTTATTCTTAGAATTATATTATAATGTTCCACAAAAGAATAAATAAAATTCTCTAGAAAAACTTTTAGGTTCGAAATTTATTTGTTCACATCATATTTTTACATACAACAACATAATAAGAATTTATGAAGGATATATTTTTATTTTTAAAAATTTCATATTTAGTATCAACAATGGTACAACATTCATTGAATTATATAAAAAATAACTTTTTAGGTTTAGAATAATATTAATTCCAAGAAAATTAAAATGAATGTACCTCATAAGATTTCCCTATAAATCACAACTTTAGATTTGATATTTGAGATTCCAACTCAAAAAATAGTCATCACTAGAAAACCTATAGAGAATCCATGTGGAATTCATTTCTATATTTCTCGTTTTCATTAATTTAAGATTCCATCTATATTTCTTGCCATATTTACTTTTTCTTGAAGTTTTCGACAATCTATTTTTTTATGAAAAAGAAGTATTTTCCTTTTTATACATTATATGATCACCAAATTAAAAATTATTTTATAACTCAAACAACATTTGTGTAAAGATATGTTATTTTTTTAAATCCTTTTTTGTAATATATTTATTGATGCTTGCTAAAATTTTACTCCATTTGGATGATAGAATGTTGAGAACTTTTAAATCTTGATTGGGTTCTAGAATTGGTTCTTTCGTAGAAGATACATTATTCAAAATTTATTTAAGCCTTTATTTCATATATTTTATTAATTACACATCAACCAATATTAATGTGTCAAACATTATCTTTCAAATATTGTACCTCATTAATCTTATATTAGTAGTTCATTCATAGGTTACTGATATATTTGTCTAAATTCTATGTGCTGTATCAAATTTAAAAACTCTATTGAACTCACATGGACCATGTTCTCAAATAAAAATATTCATGGATTTGGATTTCAGATTATCTTCAACTTCAAAAATATAATAACATTTTTTCAAGATATATTTATGTAATTGTGTAAGTCATAACAACTTTCAAGTGAATATTTAGACCTAAGTTCTTGAAATAAATATTCCTTGGTACCTTCTAATATACATAATTTTTTCTATTAAAATAGGGTTTTATAACCAAAGATATACATTCTTTATTTTCATCCATCACAACATTATGAATATGGTGTTTATGAATTTAAAATTTTAGAGTTCATAACTCAAGGTCTTAATGCTTAAAAGGAAATTTTAGGTTGGATAGGAGCTCCAAAAATACACAAGAGGGAGGTGAATTAAGTTATTAAAATTTTCTTCACTTTAAACCACCCTATATTATGTTATGATTATTTTTATATTTTCTTACAAGGAGAAAGAAATAGAAAATTTAAAAAATAGATAAATATAAAATATAGAAGATTTATATGTGTTCAGAACATAGAGATACTCTAGTCCACTAAATCATTACTCAACTCATATATATATTGAATATAACTTGTATCCATCATTTTCCTAAGGATTCCCCGACTAAATGAAAATAGCTATCACACGGTACAAAATCTAAATATTTTTATGGGCTCCTATAAGGATTTATAGAAAAAAAGAAACATCTTATACTAGGAGTGATTAATTATTTCATTGATGAATAATAATGGTATATCATAAGAGGAAGAATATAGTTAGAAGTTTAAACTAACAAAAGAAAAAATATCTGCAAGAAAGAAAATATTAATAGTGAATAGTTTGAGGAAAATCTTCAAAACTCATTAGGATTTATATTGATAGTGAAATTATGGAACCTTTTTTTATTCCTCTTATTATAGAGAATCACCAATAAAAATTCCTTCAAGGGATAGAGAGAGATTATGTTTTTTTCTTCTATTATTCATGCTGTTGTTCAAATATTTCTCTATATATTGTCCAGAACTATTGTGAAAAATAAATAAATAAAAGTGTCTAAGGATAATATCATGATGAAACTTTTAAAAAAAATTACCTCAACAAGAACAACTAGATAATAAAAATAATATCTTCTCATTTTTTATTATTGATTACTACCTTTTGGAAATCAATTTATAAAAAAACATATTCCTTTTTTTAATAAATCAAATTTAGTATTAATTTTCACTTAAAATACACAATCGATAAAAAATACCTAAATTTCATAATGATGAAGACAATTTTCGATCACTACATAGATGAAATACATGTAAATTAATTCATGTATATGATCTTAATGCATCAAACTGAATCATATAGCTGATTAGAACCACATAGCCAAATATTCCATGTATCCAATTCATGTAAATGAATTCTTGACGTAGCTGATTTGATGTAGTTTTTTTCTCATGTATACAATTATACTATTTAGGTGATTCTTTTTGGAGATTATATACTGATACTAATTTTAATAGTTTAATTCTTGATAACTTAAATTCCATGTAGATAAATTCCTCATGTAGCTGAATTTTCCAAAAATAGAATTATTTTTATAAAAAATATAGATTAATTTAGAATTAAACTACTAAATTAGAGTTCACCTAAATTTGATAAAAAATATTAAAAAAATTAAATATGATTAATTATTAAAATAATAAAGGTTTGGGGTAATAAAAAATTACATAATTTATTTTGGTACAATACCAATAGCCTAACAAAAGTTTCTTTAAATAATTAACAATGAAATTAATACAAATGAAATTACTAATATTTCATGATAATGGGATTTCATAGTGGATGGTTTATCTATTGAATGATAAATAAACTTTTTACCCTAGAGAAATAACACATGGAACCATTCATGGTTCATGTTATTGCATTCCAGCTATGCTCTTGTCTTCCTCCTTGGATGGTTTCACGTCAACCAAAAACATGGAACACCTAAATTCAATTGAGAACCCCATACATTAAATAGTATTTTACTCACACATAGGTGAGGGAAACAAATGTAATGGTTATATGGGTTTACATAAATGAAAATGTGGACACAGAGGTCCAACATAATATAGAGTAGGGGATATCACAAGAGCCCTCATTTTAATTTAATAACAATAAATTAAAAGAAAACAATCAAATACATTGGTCAATCTAAGATCATAATCATCCAAACATGAAACGAATATAAAAATTTAAACTAGATAGAATTCAATTCAATTCATTAATTATTATTAAGGTAAACATGCTTGAATTAATTAATAGATTGATTGATTAGTGTTATCAATAAATTTACACTATTAAATACGATTAATTATGTATTTATTATTCTTGAAAACATTGTTACATATTAATCACACCAAATTATATCCATGTAAATTGTTTTTCTTGAAAAAATTTATTATATTCATGTTATTTAATTGGATTAATTTCATGGTGATTACAGAGTGTGTACTGATGAAAGTCACACTATGTTATTCAAATATAATGTTTCTAAGACATATTCCTAGGGAATCAGTGTGTATCTCAATTGGGATATAAGATATGTACTGGAAAGACAGAAGTAACTTATATTTTGTTTTCATGTTGTTTAGGATACACACCTAGGTAAATGATGTGTTTTTTTGGATGATGTAAATTATGAGGGCATGCTGTATATGATAGGTACATAGTGTGTAACCTACATGATTCTTAATTGTTAGCCCCATGAATCATATATTAATACATGAAATACATTTTACTACCTATATTTCATGAAATACATTAAAAATTGCATATACTACACAACATGTATTTCAACTACATGTTGTGTAGTATGATAAACACTGTTCATGTATGGACCAACCAACATGTGTGGAATTTAATGAACACTATGTATTATTTACCACTCAATGTTTCATGTATCACATGGATTTTCTAATTATTATGAACTTTGGTATGTGCTGTTTACTTCTCAGTTACACACCATGTAACTGGGTATACCAACTAGAATCTCTAGAACCACCCAATGAAATCTTCAATCATTCATCACCAGTTCTTAACCAGCTTCAGATCATATGAAAATAAACCAAGCATTTTTTTTATTGAAATAATTTAATTTAATTTTAGATTAATGAACTAATAAACCAAATATCAAAAACTAAAAATAAATATCTACATTCAATCAAACAATATTAGATAATAATTTACTACTATATGACTACTCTGATACAACTTCAAGGTTCTTAGGTAGATCAGATGTGGTTAGACCCATTCCCAACAATAGAAATTTATTAAAGTATTCAGATTTCCTTTCATAACAAAATTAATAGAAACCCTAGAATCCATGATTCAAGATTATCACATATAGTTCATAATTAATTTGTGAAAATAAGATTTACCTCATATTTTAATTATTTTTTCATTAATGAATTGGATGAACGATTTAGTTCATATTGTTGTCATATAAAAGGATTCAAGGGTAGAAAAACTTTAGTGATGATCCACATATAAACCAAAAACCCCCAAATATATATTTATAAATTTGCATGTTCTAGCATGGAAAATTATAATTCTCACATTGTTAATTTTTGATCTCCATAAGAATCACTTCCAAGTAGAAGGATTCTTTTGATTATATCTAGAATCGAGACTGTAGAGGAGAATAATCACTCTCTATTCATGATAGAATTCATGCAGATTTCCAATCCAGAGATGGAGTATATTATCTCTAGAATCAGTTATTTCCATTGTTGACTAGTTTTGAGAATGATATAATTATGTTTATATAGAGATATGGTTATTGAATAAATAAGGTCACATGCACACTTATTATTCCCTTAATCCTTGATGAACCCCATGTCTAAATAACAATATTAACAAAAACAACAAATAATAATAATAATATTTACTTGAAATTCACTAGAATTTTAAATAAATAAATATTGATTCTTGAATAAATAAACAAACATTTATTTAAATAATATTTAATATATATTCTTTAACAGGACTATTAACTCGGCTCGATATTCCTCTTCAATATTTTTTGAATTAGGAATAGTGACTATTTTATTAAATTAATAAATATCAATATATTATTTTCTGAAAATTAAATAAATATTATATTCACTGAAATAGTGAATAATTATTTATTTAATATTCATCTCATGTATAGTTTCTCAAAAAAATAGTGAATAAATATTTTCAATCAACTAAACATGAATAACTATTAAACCACATACATGAATGATATTTATTCAGACTGTTAAATTCGAAGAGAAATTAACTGAGGTTCTAGATATACCTAGTGTCTAACCCTCTAGGCCCCTTCTTCTGTGGAATTAGGCTGAACCACCTCCTATCTATATTTTTCAACTAGAAGAACTCCAAAGAACCCATATATAAAGTATATCAATGATAATAATTTCATAAAAACACACACTATATAATATAATCCTTTTATCTTTACATCTATAAACAAGTACATCACATACTTGTCTCATAAGCATAAAAACTCAATGTATTTTATTTAAACTCCTAAAATGATCTTACTAACCGAACCCCAAGGCAATAGAATTAATCAAGAAATTCAATTCCCATAAACGATCCTGTGATATCATCATTCATTAAATAATATAAGGGAAAAATCCTTCAGTACATTATTCATTAACGTTATATTAGACACGACATACCAAATGCACAAAACATTTACATGAACACATTTCATTAGGGTTTACAATAATTCATCAATGTACATGATTCATGATACTCTTTAATTATGATATTAATATCTAAGGACCATTACAAATGTACACAGATAGGAATATATAATTTTAAATATAATTATGGATTTCATACTGGTGGGTCAGGTTCTCATAACCTCCTTCTCTCAAATATTACCAATGAATAAATTTATGAGAATAGGTATCAATATCTTATTATCCCCATATCCTTAGTACCATGTATCATCTATGTCCTATCAAATGGTGTCATCTACCCACGAAACATGTGTTTGATAACACTGTCATATAAAATCAAGGTTCTCATCATTTCATAAAACTTATATGAACTTTTTACGACACAAGTATCCCTTTAATATTATCATATATATGTCAAACAAAAAATTATTTTCAAGTGATAAGATATTAATTAATATTCAGGACCATTGATATTTTAGTAATCAAATTATAAAATAAGTGGGTTCTATGGAAGAAACATCTATAGATTATAAAATTAAATATTCTAATGAAACATCCATTTTTAGGAATATCACTTCATTCCAATTATTATAAAATTGAGAGACACTTAATAAATAATGTCTTAGTACATCAAAATAGTTAATATATATTGAAGTAAAATTTAACTCAACCATTCATAAATTTCCAATGCGTTTGATATTCAACTGTAAATCATTTATAATTGTTACAACACTTCCATTATATTTTTCAAATATATTTAATAATCATTTCCCAGATCATATATGATAATAATGCACTATCCAACATTAAAGGATTTTCATGATTCCATGTTTTATGTATAACCACAACCACTATTTATTTTTCTTGATCAACCATCTTATAATAAAATATATTTAATTTTTTTAATCTTTTTCTACTTATAATATATAATACCTAGGTAATTATTAGTGGAATTACCTTATTAATCCCATATTCAAAATCAATATTCAATCTCCTCAGAATTATTTTTTGTATTAAGAACATATTGTATTGATTATTTTGTGGCTTTCCACTTCTTTATTTGAGGTTATAAGCCCTGGTTTGGACACCTATAATTTTTCTAGTAAAATATATATTATCCCAATAAATACATTCAATTTTTCTATACACAAAACAATTCCTAAATATAATGTAAAATTTAAATATTCATCTAGTTTTAAAAATGTGTTGAGTAGGTTCTTTTTTATATGGCGTGTTAATTTCTATTTTTATTACATTATCAGGCTTAGTAGAGACTCTCTTCTCTGTATATTTTACATTAGTCTCAATATTTGATTCCTTATTTATCAATACACTATTTATTAAATAACTTTTAGTCTATTTATTTTTCAACATAATATATGATGGATTTATATTAGGTGAAATATGTGTTATATTACACTTTAAATTTATAATTGCATAATTATGTGCAATTCCTTGAGTTCCTATATGGTGTGATGACTATTGTTAACTCCCAACCACGGTGGATAATGGTATGGGGGTGAATGAACTATTTTAAAATTTTAATGAAATAAAATAAAAGTTAAAATTAAATATAATTTAGGTTTGATTTTTAATAGAAAATTCAATTTGAACATAATTATTTTCATATAAATTCATATTAAAGTGATCCTATGTTTATCCTTCAATCATCTATACTCAGTGAGATAAATGGTATGCACTATAAATACATGAATTTTTAAATATACCCACAACTCTATTATAGGATATCATTTCTAGTAGAGTCACTACCGATATAACCTAAATTTTAAAGGGGAGGCCGAACCAGAAACAACTTTGACTTTTTAACTAGGTTCACAACCAAAAAATACCTTTTGAAAAATAATATGACCAATTACACAATTTATAATTATTGGGGAACTACCCAAAATGGAATATTATTTTAAAATGGATATTCATAAAATATTATATATTTATAATACATAAGAAATAAAAAAACAAATTAATCAGAAACCCAAATAAACCAACGAATAAATAATGATATAAAATAGTTAAAACACGTCAATTAGTTCTTAATAAATAGTTCAATTCATCCCTTAAATGAAGCAATAATCATGAAAGGTTTGTTTATTATTTGAGAGTTTTCTAATAGTTATAAATCTATTCACATACGATCATAAATTAATATAGGTGTTTTTGAAATTCGGTCAGGTGTATATAACATTTTATAATATTTCTATATTTCCATTGAAGCTTTGGATCCCCTTTAAAAAGTATTTGTAATTTAAACATAGTGGTCTAAAATACATAGAATAATTCAAATTAATAATAATAAATATAGTAATACCCATAATTATTACCAAAATTATCCCTGATGAAAATTAACTACGAATAATCAATCAAAACTTTCCAAAATATCAACAGGAAATATCAAAATAATTTATAGTTATTTAATATACTTTAAATTATTATTAAATATATTCTATAAGAATCATCCCTAAATACATATTCAATTTTTTTTAATAATCATTAAAATATTTCAATTCATTTTCCTTTTGAAAAAAATTTAAATTTGAATATTGAAAAATGTTGAATACTAGTTGTAACGAATTATTCAAATAAAACTCATAATAATATTTTATGTCCACAAGATTAATTTTTTAATAAGATAGAAATATGTTATGAAAGGTACATGTTTTTCATAAGAAACATTTTCATAAGATACATATATCTTTTTAAGGCACAAATAAATTCATTTAAAATAAACAATTATTTACTGAAACAATCATTTCTATAAGGAGACAACATATTTTCAGAAGTATGATTATAAAAACTTCTTTTGGAAGATTCTAATGTCTATAAAGATAAATGTTCATAAGAATCAATCTATTTTCTGGAAAAGTATTCTTCATAATTATAATTTCATAAGGATGTGGAAACAACATAAGGATGATGAATTCTATAAAACCAACTTCATTAACATAAAATACAATAATGTAAGAAACATTTTTCAACTATTATGGCATCTGTTTTGATGTTGGTAATGATAATATGAAACTATGATGTTTTTTGTGAACATATTTACTTCACATATAAATAAAAGTGAATAATAAAACCACAAAAAGTTATAAAGAAATAAGTAAAATATTTAGTGGTAAATTATGTCTATCAAATTCTGAAACCTCACCATATAAGTCATAACCCAACCCATATTGATGTTGATTTTTTAACAATACCATTTCCTAAGAAACATAATGAATGTTAAATATTTATGAATTATAAATTGTTAACTTTAATTTAAATATACATAAAATAATAAATTATTTAGACCATAAAAAAATTAATTGAAGAAGACTTTCTATTTTCGAAGACAATAAATTCCAATAGGACTTCTAGTTTGTATAGGAATTAAAAATTGAAAAAAAATCCCTTTTTTAGTAATTCTTTAAAAATAATTAAATACATTTAAAAATTTGTTATCCCTTACTAAAAAAGACTATGAAATTACATCACAAGGCATATCTATAGTGTGTAAGATGTTATTTGTTATTAAAAAGTTCCTTTTGTAAGAATTTAAAAGTCACATAAAAATACTTCTAATGTCATAAATACATAAAAACATAACATTGATTCTTTATTCTGGAAGAAGAAATTCCACTAAATATTTTTCCATAATACATTAAAATATAAGACATTGGAAAACAAGTATAGAAAGATCTATAAATATTTATTTTCTCATATTGTAGGGGATAAAATAATCATTTTGAAAATATGTGATGATTTTGTAATTATAAAATCAAACTCCAATAATATGGTAAAGAGAGACTGGAACAGTATCCTCTCTTTTGATAATTTATATATCTGAATATAACTATTAAAAATTATCTCCTTTTTTAATTAAAAAAATTTAAAAATTTGAAAAAATCTATTAAAAATCTTCCCTAAATTAAAAAAATTTATTTAACATTGTAAAATATCCAAAAAATAAAGATTTTTCTATCAAATCTATATACTTAAACATAATTATTTTATACACTAAAATTTTATCCATATTTCAATATACTTGTGCAAATTTCAACATGATAATAATATTTTTAATGGAAAAAAAGATTTATAAATTACTCATCATAATTTTTTATAAAAAAATAAATATTAACTAAAATAAAATAAAATTAAAACAATTAAGATCCCCCCTAAAATTATTCTTTCTTTTTTTAAAACAATTAAACAAGTTTTGTGAATATTTTAAATTATACATGTATAAAATATTTATGCTCCCTCCAATATAATACATTAAACACTATAAGTAACCATAAAACATGTTATGAAATTTTGGGAATGAAAAACTAATTTAGAAAGAATTAAAATTAGCCAACAAAAATTTTAATTTCTGGTGAACCATACAGTAAAATAGATTAACCATGATCACTAGACATAAAAGTAAATTAAATAGATTCATAGAAAACTTATATCATACAAATTTCAATAATAATTTTATGAAACATCCAAAAATAAAGTAAATATTCTATCCAATTGATTATATAAATAAATATTCATAAGAAAATTACATATATATATATATGATCTATAAAAAATGAAATGAAACATTTATATGTATCATTCTAGAATGTTATAAAGGGTTCCTAGAAATAGAAATAATAGATGAGTTATCATAATAAATTGGGATATTAATAAAAAAACATTAAAATGATATAATTTTTTATTAATCTATTAATATTTAGAAAAAATTAACACCAAATATATATTCAACTTCAACTATTGATAAAATAATTGATAATTTCTTCTTTGAGCTATAAAACATATACTTTATTTGATAAGTGACACATTCTTGATATAATTTATCTATAAATTCACAACCTCAAAAATCAAAATCAAAATATCCAAATAATAAAAAATTATAATTTTATTCTGAATAAAATATTCTAGAATTTATTGTTTCTTTAATATATCATAAAATTATTTTGGTGGACTTTAAGTGATATTATCTTGGATAATTTTTTAAACCCAACACATAAAAATAAATAAATAAATAATCTTATCACTAGAAGTGGTCAAATTATTTAATGTTTGAATCATTACAAAGAAAATTTAAATATTCATATATTTTCCAATAACAAATGAATCCAATTTAAATTTATACCAGATATGGGTTCTAAAAGTTTCACAAGAATAGGTTCCAAATCATTTAAATTATTATTTAGAATAGTTCAATGGATTCAAAAATATTCCATCATTTATTTGAAAAAATTTATGTTCCAAAAGATAATCATAATTATCCATGGGAATCATATAATGTTCACTATACATCAAATTATAAAATCCATTTCCAATAAATCCACTAGTTGAACAAAAAACAATATTATCAACATAAATATGCATAATTACAATTCCATTAAAAATATTCTCTATAAACAATGTTTGATCCAATTTTCCATTAAGAAATATATTATTTAAAATAATGGAATACAACCTTTCATAATAATACCTTAGATATTTCTTAAGTCATTCTAATGTTTTTATAATTTAAAGACATTATTTAGAAACTTTTAATGCTAAAACCCTGTTGGTTATTCTTCATAAAATTCTATAAAAATAAATCAATTTAATACAGAACTTTTAACACCCATTTGATTCAATTTAATACTCTTAAAATCTATAAAAGTGATAAAATGATAAAATTTAAAATCCATAAAATAGGTGTAAATGATTTATTACAATCCATAACATCTTCTTGAAATAAAATTAGAAAATGTATTGATTTTTTCATTACAATTTATCCAGATTCATCTATTTTTTTTCTGAAAAACCATTAAATTCTAATAATCTATTTAACTTTTGGATCATCAAAAAATGGAAAAACATTATTTCTAGTAAATTGATCAGGTCCTTCATCCATAGAAACGATCTATTAAACATATTTTAAATAATGAAACACATAACTGGGACATTTTTGAAACTTAATAAAATTATAAAAATAATTCATAAATGGATCTCTTAATTTTAATTATAGAATCAAAATTATAATTAAATTCTATAAAATGTGATCATTATGTATTTTCCAAGATCTATGTTTATATTGAGAATTAATATTATCCCCCTAAAATGATAAATTATTTTAAGGTTCTTTTTCTAAAAAATTTAATTCTCAGTATTACTTTTGAATGATATATAAAGCTTAGTACTATTTCATATTATCTTTATCAAATTTAAAATAAACTGATTATTATATAATCATTGTTTTTATTATTAACTATTTTAGATTCACTAATATTATAATAATCATAAAAATTCATTCACCATATTTAATATCAAATTATCGCAAATTATATTTTTTATTTAAAATAAATACATTAAACCCAAAAATATATAAGATAACCAATTCAATGTTTTTTTATTTTCAAAAATCATAAGGGTTTTTCATTAAAATTAGTATAATAAAAACTAAATATTAAATATAAAAATAAGTAAAAAAAAATTCAATATAATAATATTTAGATAAATTATATTCACCTAAAAAAGTTATATTCTTTTAAATTAGAGTTTGATTATTTTTTTCAACAACACTATTTTTTGAGGAGTTCTAAGTGATATAAAATTATATATATATCCACTATTTTCATATAATATTTCAAATTATAGGTTTTAAAAATAAACTTCTCTATTAATATGAATTAAAAGTATAAAAAAACCATTCCCATTCTATAAACAATTAAAAACCTATAAATCCAGATAATGTATCACTTTATGAGAGAGATGTATTCTCAAGTGAATATACTGTTATCATTTTTGATAAATAATGTGTACATATTTACACCAAGATTAGTAATATGATTAGTTCTGAACAAGTTAATATTAACTAACTATGATGGTGGATGATATTTCCCTACTTTAACAGGAAAAATTGATATGTTTTCTAATTTTCCTCTAATAAAATAATCACATACTTGAAACTTATCTATTGTAATGTTTGTTAATTAGATAACCATTTCAAACTTATAAAATTTATGAAAAAATATAAAATTAACATAACCATGTCTCTAATTCTTATGTATACTATCGTCTTGAAAAAAAATTAATACACTTAACATGGTATACTTTTATCTCAGCAATGCCAATATAAAAGATATTTTACTATTAGTTAGTAAAAAATAATATTTAATTGTCAATAAAAGATAAAAAACTATGATTTTGAAATTTATCATTCATACAATATTCAAATAATTGAGATATGATAATTATGTTATGTTGCAATTAGTCAATGTATTAAACTTTATAAATAATAGTGAACTTTGAAATACCAATTTTACTAGAAACTTTTATTTTTCAATTGGAGTAATTTTTAAATGTCATAATTCCTCCATCACATATGTTTTATGGAATAAATTATGATGGATCCTTAATTATATTCCAAGAGAATCCACTATTGATGTACAATACATCATTCTTGATACTTCCAAGGAATTTTCATGAAATGTTAATTAGTAAAAATTATTAGTACCCAAACTAAATGGAGTAAAATGGGATCAATAAAACAATTTTTATGTACCCTTATATATTTATAAAATGTATTAGAAGGTACTTTCAAAGATAAAAATTTAAAAATATTAGACTTAGTATATCCCAAATAATCTAAAATATTAATGAACATTCAATAGTATAATGTACCTTAAATATACAATTAAAACAAGTAGAAGTATAAGAACAACCATTTTATCTTTTTAAAAATATATTTTCAATATATTATGGTTATTTTCTATCATGTAAAATATATTTTTTTATTTATTTTCATTTTATTTGAGGATATTATTTTATCTTAACAATATTTCCTTGAATAAATGTAGACTAATTTATATTGAAACTCTAAATTTAATTATACAATTAGTCATTTAACTTTTATGCATTATTTAAATCCTGATTAATTTTTTCTTTTGAGGTAGAATTTTTATTTTTATTTTTTTCAATTTCTTAATAAAGATATCTATTATCCTTAAAAATTTTCTCATTATTTACTTTGAGTTAATTATATAATTAACAAGCTCTAAAATATCTTTTATTAATATAAAAACTTCTTAATTTAATTTATACATTGTTATAATTTCAAAATTAGAATCAATTTCAGATTATATGAGATAAAAAATTCATTATCCTCAATTAATGATTCTATAAAACATAAGTTTGATAATTATATTTAATTTCTAGATTTTTTACTATAATTGGATTCTGTAGTAAAAATATATCTTATGGTTAAATCCATTTTCCATTCATTTTTATCCTTATTATCCTTATTTCAATTTTTCAATACTGGGAATTCCATTGAAATTTCAAACTACATTAAGAAAATGTAAAATATAATGTATTATAATTAATGTTAGTAGTATATTTACTTTCACCATCATGACTATCCTTATGATTGTTCCATCTAAATGAATTCTTTATGACTTTTCATTTCAATATATTTTAAACACCTTTTAAAATTGGATCCATATCCTCATTGTATATTTTCTGTGGACCAAAATATGGAGGGAAAGAATACACAATATTAACATATTTGAAAGCTACACCATTCATGTTTATTCTCTCTTATTCAGTATTGTTATTCAGTTCTAGTTTATATTGAAGCTTTAAACCAATCAATTCATCAAGAGTTTATTCAATTATTTCATTTTCTTAATCAATGGATGCCTTCTTTGCATTCCACTTATTGGGAAGAGCTCTGAAGAATATTTCAAAATGTATATTATTTTCCAAATTTTCCCTAAAAGATTTAATTCCATTTACAATGAATGTAGATCGATGAAACATTATATTAAAAGTTTCATTATCTTTTACCTTTGAATATTTTTATTTAGTCCAAAAGATCCCATGATTTTTACTTATCAACTTATTTGAGAAAAGTTTAGTAATATTAAAAATTATGCAAATTTCATTTGTGATTTTACAAGAATAATAATGACTAAAATATATTCTATTAATAAAAATATTTAAAATATTTAAAACATTATCATTTTAAACATATTTAGCATTATCAGTTCCTATGAGAGTACTATATTCAGAATCAGGTATCTTATAAGATTTAACCATAGTAGTCTTATGATCATTGGAGATTTACTTAAGTTAAGATTACATCTGATTAATCCAGTAGCTATTTTCTATACCATTAATAAGAGGTGGTTTTTTAAAGAATACATCTGTCATTAGACCTATTTCATTATATATTAAATATATTTACCTAATACCGGTATATTTATGAAAATTTTAGCAAAAAAAAAGTTAATATAAAAGTGGTCACTATCTATAAGGGATATGTTTTGATAGCAATTATGGGACTATGAAAAATTAGAAAAAAATATCTGGAAAAGGTCTAAACAATGATAGTAGTTTTCAGGTCCCAAATATTATTGACAATTTTCTAGAGGTTGGTGAATATAATGAAATAATTTATTAACTAATTTCAATAAAAATTAAACATAAATTTAATTTTGGTTTAACTTGAAATCAAAAATAAAATATGAATAATTTTTTTATTACTTCAAATAAAAGTGATACCATATATATTCTTCAATCCTCTCTATATATTTAGGGAATTGGTATGCACTATAAGGACTTGAATATTTAATATGTTTCATGACCTTTTTACAAGACAAATTTTCTAGTGGATGAAAAACCAATACAACATAACGTTTAAAGAGGATTTACAGCCTGATAAAACACTAAATTTTTATGTGAATTCAAAACCAAAATGTACCTTTTTAGAGGTAGTATAACCAAAACATGAACTTTTAACATAGGAGTCACAACAAAAAATTAATGAATTATTTGTTAATTGAAATGAATAAACTAGAATATTGTTACAACAAGAGAAAAAATATAGTGAATTAAGAATAAACTCAAAGAAACAAGTCAGAAGAATCAAATATAATAGTGAACACAAAAACTAATTCTTGAGTATGGGATCCACCCATCACTTTAAGGAAGCATTGATTTAGAATCATATAGTTCTTCCTTAAGAGTTTTCGAACTATTTTAATATCACTCACACTAGATCAGATAGTTATTTATGTGTTATTAATATTAATTCATGTTTATATCTCTTTGAATCACTTTTATATGTCTCCCTTTTATCTTTGGTCCCCCTTTAAATAAATTAATAATTCACTATAGAATTAGTTTGAATAATTCAAATGAATTATAATAATAATACCCAAAATTATCACCACTAAAAAGAAAAGAAAATACTCAGCTAAAATTTTAAAAAATATCAAAATTTTATAACTAATACTTTATATTTTTTATCATAATTTGAATCTCATTGAATATATTCCATAAAAATCATATTGTTATACATATTCAATATATTTTTTAACAATGATATAAATATTCCAATTTAATTTCCTCTTGATGAAAAATAAATTTTAACATTGAAACATGAATAATATTAGTCATAAATATGTATTTCAATATGATATATTTATATATGTAGTTAAAATACAAAGAAATTGGCACACACCCATAGTTTAAGAGGATTTCATAGCCACATAAGGGATAATCAATCCAACTATATTTAGTATAACTTTGTTATCAAAATACCATATAGATTTAAATCCAATTAAATGGACTAAATTCCCCATACACGTGATTTTGGAGCCTCCTATAGCCTTGATGGACTTTGAATGATGGCTTAAATGCCTATCATGGTTACTAGTAATTCTTTTATAATAGCCCACATACTATAGTGCCTAATTACTATAGTACCTGACTGATATAGTAATAAATATTTTTCTATAGATCTTGTCTACTATAATACATTTTACAGTACTGCTATAAAGACTTTTCAAAATTCTTCTTAAATTTGTTGTTGTTGGGGGTTTGAACCACCAACCTCATGCATTCACACATAGTACATTAACCACTAGTCTATCACCCCAATTACAATATTTAAATAATAAAGATAATATTATTTTGAAACCATGAGATACAATGTTTCATAAGATGAAAATAATGGATTTCAGTTTTATTTGTTCACATATTACATTTTCATATGATATAGATATCTTAATAAGATATAAAGAATTTTTTATAAAACAGCCCATTCAATAACGGTAAAATAATTTTGATAAGGAAAAATTAATGTTTCAAAAGTATAATCTTAAAAACATTTTATGGATGAATATATTGTGTGTATTGATCAATGTGCTTATCAATTATTCTATTGTACATAAAAATGAACCTATCACTTCATAAGGATGGAGTAATTTTCTACTGATAATTTTATTACCAAGAACTAATTCCTGAGAATAAAATGAAACTATGCAATAATTATTTTTAAAATACATAAGTATCATTCTTTAAGTTCATAATTATTATAATCTAGATAATATTTGAAAATAGATTTCATACACTGAAATAATTGAAATATTTTTCTTTATTTGATGCTTGAACTTTTTTACCACTAGAGAATCATATTTCCCTGTGAAACTATGTCACAATGTTATTATTATAATTTTATCATATTATGGATTTATTATCATCATTTTATTTCAATATTATTCTCTAAAACAATCATCAAAAATATAAAAAACTATTATAATTGAAACATTTAAATGTAAAATTACCTTGTACTTGCATTTAACTTTTCGAAATCCTTATGAGATAAGTGATACTAATTATTTGTAACTAACTCCATCCCCTTAATTCTTGTATTCATAATTATGATATATTTTTAATTCAATCCTCAATCCAGAAAAATATTTAAATGAAATCAATTTCTCTGATATACCATTATTCTTCAAATCCATACCTCTACTAATTGTATATATGATCATGAAGTTGTGTGATTTTTTAATCAATATGTCCTCAAAAATCACAATCCTCGATAATTTATATTTACAAACCAAATTTATATATAATAATAATAATTTTTTTATTTATGATGGTTAAATATTGAAGTTTTTCTCCATTCCTAGAAATAGTTATAATTATCATATTCTCCAAAATAAGAAATTTATTCTAAAAATTCAACACTAATAATTCCACTGTATTCAAATTAAGAATGAAATAATTCCTTTCAAAATTATTCCACATAATTTTCTTTCTTCTTGATTTACAAGGATTTTATCTAATATATATATATATATTATATGGTGGTTTTATAACCCATTAACTTCATCAATTCATTCTAAGAGAGAGATCATATAAATGAATTTTTATCTCTTCTAGGAAATCCAATATTATTTAATAAATCAATTAGAAAGACATACATAAATTGGGTAGAGTAAATCCTTTTTAAAAATGTAAATCACCTCTATTCCCAATAAAAAAGAAAGGAATCATCCTATCCTTCTATAAATTAAATCACTTTCTATAGAGCACTTAGATGCCTTTATTATTGGAAAAAATCACGTTCACTATAATAAGGAATCTAATGAAAAAGATAAAATGATAAAAACATTCCAAATATCATAGAGAATGATCCAATACACTAATACTACTTAACGTGCTTACATGAAAATGAGGGGCAATGAGAGGGGGTTTAATCTATTCTCACAATCTTATCCCATATTACAAACACTTTTCACTCATTGATAGTTAATAAATAAGATCAAAATATTAGTATATCTAATAATCTTAAATGAGAAATTAATTGAATAAATAAAGTTAAAAACAATATTATTATAAGTTTCCCTAGTAAGAGAGAGATAGTTTATAATCATTACTAATCAATCAGTGTTATACAATTTCTCATTGATTTTTCTTTTTATCAATAAATAACATTAATAGAAAGTGGGTGTATATTAATCATTTAGAAGTGATGCTTCCAAATAGTAAATGCATGCCTCCCATACATTAAAAAAAGTAAAAATTGAAAAAAAAACGTTCAGAATACTAATAATAAGAGTTTATAACATAATTAATGATCTTTATCTTCCTCTAAAAGTTCTATTGTTCCATAATTTATTTTTCCTCTAATTATATGATTGATAACCACTATTTTTTATTTCAAAAGATTTAATTTTTTTGTATAACTACCTCTATATTTCTCTAATTGAAAATATATTTTTAAATAGAAGTGTATAAACTATAACATTATTTCTTGAACCATATAATATCCTTCCTTTTCCTATAATATATTCAACAACCATGGTTGATATATTAAATCTCCTTAAAACCAATAATAAATTTACATATTGAACATTTGATCATTGTTTGAAACATCCCCTGAATAAGATATTGTTTCACCTATAGAATAGCAATAACTATATTTAAAACCTTATTTAGTTAACCATGATGAATTTATTATCAAAAATAATTATAAATTTCATCTCATACAAAATGGTTTCAAACCATGATAAATACCACAACATGTTTTGATCCTGTGGATGATAGTGGGTTCAGTAAAAAAAATTATCCAATCAAAATTTTATTCCATTTCCATTTTTTGTTGAATACTTATGTTCTCATTGAAACCAAAATGTTATGTCTAGTTTTTTCAGTACTCTAATTAATAAAATATTAAACCATGGACTCTTTCTTCAGATTTTTACATATATGTTTTTCTTCTCACTAAACCATGATATATTTGAAAGACCATAATTCCATTCTTTGACCCATACATGATTTATCATTTCCATTAAAACTTATTAATATCTATTAAAACAAAAAAAAATCATTTTTTTATAAAAAAGTAAAATATAAAATAAATTTCCTAACTTTGGAAATTTTACATGAACAAAGTATTCAATATTATATTTACAATGATAGTGAAATCTAAACACTGCATGAAACTCCCTAACATGAACCACGAGATCCAAACTACAGTACCACATGACCACATACATGTGTCCTCATACGAAAGAGTCTTCAAACTATAAGGGAGGTTCTATATCTGTCAGTAGAGGGGTATACCCTAAGTATCATATCTTAAAAAAAATATTAACAAAATAATATAATAAATAGAATAATCAGAGTATCATGTGGGAACTAAAATATAATATACCACTCATAAAAGAAGTTTAAATTGGTCCAAAGTTAAAAATAAAAAGAAAATTAATTAAACTAGATGATAAAAAATAAATAAAATAATGGGTCCTCTAAATATTGTCAAAATATCCTACAAGCTCCAGGATCTGATGCTCATTCATAGGAAATGGTTCTGTTACCTTACTCAGATTCCAATATTTGAAGTATGTATACGCATCAGAATTCTTATAATGGGTGTGTGTACAAAAAACCAGTATAACCACACTAATGTGTCCTTAACTAATATTTTCATTTAAATAAGTATATACTATAAAAAATATTAAATTTAATAGAAACACAAGAATCCAAAAATGGGTGCCTCTGTACGGACCATGCCACCATGAGCACCAACTATACCTACTTTGGATCCAAGATGGAAGAAATTTAATGATATATGAAGTATTAAAAAACTATCAATGAGGATAGTAATCATTATTCTCAATATAATTTATACATAGTACTAGACATCTACTAGTAATCATGTGTGACATTTTCTTATCATCAACTAATAATTGATTGATCTTGCTACTCATCATCCAATTGGCATTAATTAACATGATCCTTGGTATCCTATTGGCATAGAGTGTATCACATGACATCCTTGGGACATAATCATATCCCTACCATGTTTTTAGGTCCATCATCACCTCCATCTCGGGTTAAGAACAATACCCTCTAAGGGATAAACTTGTCATGATGGTCCATATACATTGTGCACTAAGAACAATTACACCAATGGTACACATAACATGGTATAACACACAAGAAAAATTTGAATGTCATTATGAGAAAAAATAGAAACATAACAAAAATGTGAGAATCATTAACAAGAAAAAACAATTATGTATAAAATGAAGGTAAAAAGTATCATATAGGGTACTTATATTTTATGCACACAAATACATGTGATTGTACCCAATAAAGACTATAATGTAAGCCAACACATGAATTGTATCATGAAAATAATTTTATATAAGATCCCCAAAAAGTATAGTAACTTACTACATTAAAGTATTTGATGATGAAAATCATGGTTTATCAAGAAAATGTCACATAAATCAGGTCCATGTATCTGCATCTCAAAATGATTTCCAATGATTCTTAGAACCCATTATAAATAATTTATTTTAGAAAAAAAATAAAAACACCAAATTTAATAATAGTTTCTATATCTGGGATAATGTACAAATTATCAAATTACTCCTTAGCTCGTGCTTAAAAATTTCATTATTAAATAATAATTATAATTTCACATGTGATAATATTTTATCTCTCCAGAATAATCCAATTTATGAATGATAATTGTTATTCGTTATTTATCGATAATTCTGGGGAAATGATTTAACAATTATTCATCAATTTTCTAGAAATATTATAAAATTTCATTTTATGAATTGAACCATAACAAGAATAACTGGATATTATCTATTTTTAAAAACATATCACCCAAGGAAAAAAATAGAGGAAGTAAGTCCTATAAATCACATAAACTAGATTAAGGGTTCAAATTTATTGAAGGAATATTCATCGATATTACATATGGGATTTTTCGGGATTCTCAAGGAAAATATAGCAACTAAAATAATTATTGTAATGGTTTATATATTTATAATAAATAACTCCACATAAAGATTCACATCATTGAGACCCACAAATAAAATTAATTATTTAATTTATCTTTTACCAAATTCATGGATGAGGACTGATTAAAATCCTTTATTAAGGGAATAAGACCTTTATATGATTTAGTATAATTAGCTCCCATAATTTTTTCTATTAAAAAAATAAAAATTAATTACAGATTCATGCTAGGAAAGAATAATAAAAAACATGGTTTTAAATTACCATTTGTCCAAAAAGAGCACTTTGTAAGGGTAAATTGGTTTGACCCTTATTTATATCATAACTATCATATGATTGTACTGGTCACCCATATGTTTCCTTTGAATAATTCAAATTACCATTTTATATCTTAGTAATACCCCTATAAATCATTTGGAAACTCACTATTACCCTTATGTATAGGATAGTCCACCATTTTTTAGTGAGGATTTACCTATAAACACCCTTTTGAAAATCCACTTTACATTTATTTGAGCAATAAGGTCCTTTGGTTACACAAAGAAAGCCTTCATAATTATGGACTTACCCTTATATAGTGCATAGTAAAAGGGATCTACCCTTACATAACTCATGTAAATTGGGAATTACTTTATTTAGTGGTTGGAAAACTATCCGACCATTATGTATACTTTATAATTCATAGGTTACCTTTATATGGTTCGTTATTTACACATATTCAATGCATGAACGTCAAAATTTCCATCAAGAAGGGTCCTTAAAAACCTCCTTACCCTTATGAATTAAATATGTCTACTATAAGGGTAATAATTGTAAAGTAATTTTCTAATATTTCACAAAATATTATTATAAAATATTAAAAAAGTGGGTTCCAATAAAATTTAATGATTGAGAATATTTCAATTATCCACCTCTTAGGACTTCTACTCCCTGAATTTTATCTCTAGTAGTCTTTCTCGAACAACTCATTCCAATAATATCCAAAAATTATATCTTGATCCCATATCCCATCTCAGATCCTTCCATGATTCCATAGGATCTCGATAACTGGGACCATAATCCCATGCATTACATTATCACTAATGTATATAATCAGCAATGGGAACTCCCCATAACATGCATATGGATTCATCTTAACATACTCAATCTCTATACATCAAGCATAGGATTAGGAATGTGCATATAAATCTAAAAAACTCAGAACACATCATGCATGACTTGATAACCAAGAAAATGGTACAGACTATACGCCAATTTCCCAATAAGATTGGGGATAGTGAAGGGTCCAACAGACCTTAGTTCCAGTTTCACTTTCTCCAAAAAATGAAAATTATCCAACATAGGTGACACTCCTAAGAAAACCCAATGGCTATCAATGAACTCAAAATTTCTTCCCATATAGTTTGAATACAATCATTTCTTTTTGTGAGTAGTCACCAACTACTTCTTGATCAACTGTACCCTCTATGGGGTCTTCTAAACTATACTAGGCCCAAAAAATAATGCCTTACCCGACTCATACCAAAATAGTGGAGAGAATCAAAAAGATATAGAGAGATCCTCTAAAGGTTCTATCATTATAGACACATGGAAACTATTTTTGTATGAGAAATCCTCTATGACTACATGATCATCCTAAGTTCCACTAATGACTAGAAAAAAAGCACAAAGAATACCCATAATATGCAAATCATTTACTTTGACTGTCTATCTGTTTATGTATGGAATATAATGCTTAATATTAGTTGAGTCCCTAAGGATCTAAAAATTATTTATAAAATAGAAAACTGAAATGTGCAACATTTTTATATAGAATTATCTAGGTGACACTATGTATGTGTACTATCTCACAGATATACCACTTTTCCATCTAATATATTAAGTCAGTCTCTCATATCGGTAAAAATTTAGAACTTTTTTCAGTCAATCAATAATCACCCATATAGTAACAATGATCCTAAAGGTATTGGGTAACCCCATAAAAAATTCTATCATGATATCATCCCACTTCTACATTAAAAAACAAGTGGTTGGAGAAACACACTAGGATGATGGTGCATACCCATAATCCTCTGGTATGTAAGGCATTGGAAAACAAAATTTGTGATGTGCCTCTTCAACCAAGGCCACCATAAAATATATTTAATGTGTAGGAAAATATTTATCATAATATGATATATTATCCATTTATAGGTGTGGAAGTCCCTCATCATCTATTCTTTGATGGAAGCAGGTACTACTACTCTCCTATTCATAAGGATCACAATGTTGTATCCCAATTAACTAATAGGTATCATGTCACCAACATATAGATATTATCGTATCATAGTAAAATCTAGGTTTTCCTCCTATTATACCATTATATGGTCTACTAGATAAAACATGACCACCACTCAATAAAAATTTAATGATTCCTAATACTCAAAATATTCTATCATCTAGTCATCCAAAAAGCTCATTAGATGCCACTTGTCCTATGAAGCCCTCCCCCAATCCCCAGAGCTACCACATGTGTTTTTTTACTATGATAATATAATACTAAATTACCTTTCCGCAGTGTATATTCCAAAATAAATTCAAATTTATTTACATACTAAACCCAGCAACTATGCCTAAATATAATGTCCCGATGGGTAAATATGTAATAAAGGCTCTTGAGGAATGTGAAGACAACAAACCTCTCACTTAATAGAAAAAATACCTGTCACTTTAGATCATGAACCATAGCTTCTAAATACAAATTTTTATTAGGTTAATTTCTCTCTTGGGTTTATAGATTATGTGAAACTTATGTTACTACCTTCTCCCTCTGTATTAGTAATACTTCCTAACCAATATCGAATGCATCATAGTATATAACATATCTAATCCCTGGCTTAGGGAGTATCAATACTGGATCTATAGTAAAAATCTTATTTAGATAATGAAATTCATATCCACACAATTATAACCATTATAAATTTAGTCCCCTATTCATTAGTGAAGTTATATGTGATGACATATGTGAAAATTAATAGATAAAACATTGGTATTTCCCTAATAAACAAAAATATATCCTGATCTCAAACACATAATTGGAATAGTTCCAAATGATCACTACCTCCACATTCTTTATGTATATGGATATTGATATTTCAGATACTACATTCTCCAAGAACATAATATCCCAAATCTTAAAGTTAATAATATACAACATATTATATTGTCGATGTGTTTTAATCATACTCATGAGTATGTTGAGTTGTAAAGCATGTTTCTCTAGGGATAGTGAATAGAGAAGTATTTTATTATCGAAAACCAAAATGAATGAGTCCAAATATGGGTGAGCGATCTTGTTCATGAGGTCCATGACCATTGTCATCACATTGGTCAAACCAAACTACAACACATGATATTTGTATAAACCATACTTGATCCAAAATGACATATACAGAATTCCATCATCTCTAACCTATAGTAGGTGATATCCTGATTGAAGATAAATATTAGAGAACCACAAAAAATCCCAAAACTAATTTAAAATTTCATTGATCTTTCAAATTGGATATATGTTATTAATCATCGCCATGTTCAACTATTGGTAATCATTTTAGATTCAATGACTACCATCCAAATTCTTTCATAACAGCACAGGTGAACCCCATGATGAAGTACTTGGAATTCTATATCCCATTTTCCTCCAATTCTATAACCTTCAATTGGAACTCTTTTTTCCCTTCTCACAACACATGACAAGGGGTTATCAAATTGGGCTGCACACGTAGAATGATCTCTATCTCAACATAAATTTATAATCCATTAGAGTCTCTACTAGGTTCAAGATTCTCAAAATTAATTCATCCCATTCCTCAATATCCTAAGGGCCTCGAGTTCCATAGAAGGATAAATAATACTAGTGTTTAAAGTCCTAGAATATTTAACTTTAAATATGAACCCAAATACATAGGGCATGTTCTAAAATAATGACCTATGGATAGATTGACCCCACTACATAAAACATTAATGAAGTGTGTGAGTATTCTTAGTAGCACATTCCTACACGTATGGTGGTAGAGTAGAAACATGCACCATTATTGGATTGAACTAGGCCACCTTTACAAGTAGTCACATAAGACTATTTCAAGGTGAAATTTTCTATAATTTGAAAGATACCCTTTTGAAAAAATATATTCATTAAGATAAACTTTTATTAGTTTATGGGAACAAAAATGGATCTCCTAGGATTCAACCCAATAACCAATGTATAACCTTTCTAGAACTAACCAATGTCTCATCCATACACATTATCCACAATAATATATATAAAATCATAAAATAATAACATGAACAATTATATTATTTAATAAAAATAAATATATATCATAAAAACATGAAAAAAGAGATATAAATAACACTAGGGGAACTATCTCAAACAGACTGTATACAACAAGGCACTAAATTTATGAACTAATATAGAGAAGAAAAGAATATAAATGAAAATAAAACCTAGGTACCTAATACTGAGGCATGAATGCACCATAAATATCACTAAAAGTAGTAACAATAATCCTATCCATTGAAACATAGAGGTCCATTACACATGAGTTGGCTAGACACATAGAAACCCCCTACACGAGTGAAAAATAACTATCTCCTTTCTACCATATCTTAAGATATTCCAAAAATAAAAATAAAAAGCTGTGATATGAAAATATTTCTTTAACAACCTAACCCAAACCACCATTTCATAAATAGAGCTCCACATGAACACTTTCTTATAGGGTGGTGCAGATGAGGTTTTTTGGCCCTTCGATTCGTCTGTGGTTCAATCTATGGCATTACGCCACGTTACTTGGTGTGTAAAGTGTATAACATTACTCCACATCTCATTATAAATTTTAAAATTACCTTAACCATGCCACAATTATACTCTCAAGGGTTTCTTTAATCTCTAAATTAATTCATTAGTCTACTCATATTATTGTATTTAAACATCTAATGTGATCTTCAATCGTTATTTGGAATCATCAATATACTATAAGGGTTTTTCACTTAGTGTCCGCTACAACGTCACCCATATTAAATTGGGTTAACTTCATAACCTCATCATTTTATAGGGAATGAATATATTTTTTAATTTAAATGAACCCCTATTTGCTACTATAGTATCTTAATATAGATAATTTTAAATCTCTAGGTATTTTATTAGTAATTCTTAAAAAATACTTGGTCAAACACAACCTCCTTGATTTTATATTATTTGAAAATATATTTAAAAAATAAAAGACTAAATTTTTAAATCCTTCATCATATTCTTCTTGATCCTAGGATTATTTATTTTTATAAACAACATCCACATTCCCCATTAAATATTTTTGAAAAATATATCGCTTTATTAATTTAAACTATAGAAATACCATTTAATCATTTGACCACCAGTCTCTTATGAATTAATAACTAATTAAAATATACGTTGACCACTCAAATAATGTGACATCATTATTCAAAATTTATTTTCAATAAATTACCTTTTTTAGTCACTATAATTTAATTTTAATTTCATTATCACTTTTTTTGGACATTAAGGTTGATCATTCCATAACTTTTATAATTGTTTTACTTCACATTAACATAACCAAAAACATATTGTTAATTATGATAATCAATATATTAAACATTATTATATTCACTTAATGTAAAATTCAGGGTAACCTATGTAATCTACATGGTCATATGTTCTCTTCTTCATGCCCACCCATTTCCTTCTTCATGACTACCATGAAGTTAGTCCTTGTCACCCATTATTTTTTTCATAATTACTTTTCTTTATTAATTTAACATATTTAATGTGTTCATGAAATGAAAATTCATTTAAATTTATTTACTATTTATATATTTGTTGATATCTAGATTAATAATTAATATTTCACAATAAGGAAACTCTTTCTCACAAAATACATTAATTCCATATAGTGATGATTAATAAAATAATCGTTGATAGACACATTAATTGTTTCTATCAGTATGATAAAGGGGTGATACCCTAAGAGGGGGTTGAATATGGGTATGTCAATTAATTTTAACCAATTAAAAAAATTATTACAAAAAAGACTCTCTCCGTAATTTAATATGAATTCTATTAAGAATAAGAGATAGAACAAATTTTACATTAGTTCACCTGCACTAGGAATTACCAAAGGAGAAAATACTCACAAATATTTTGGTATACCAAAACCCACTAAAGAATGTTTTGTTTTTATAAAGATCAAGGTGGAATCATTATCTCTCTTATTTTATAAATACTTACAATAATTATAATCTATAACTATCAGAATAAATAATAATTCATTTCACCTCAAGATTATACTTTTGATCAGACAAACTGAAAATTCAAAGATAACACCTTCCCTTATGTATAAATCTAAACTATACTAGTCATAATTGATGACTAAAAACAACACTTTGGGTTTATTTTTCAATAGTATCCAAATCTCTATTTTTTCAATAGAATTTCTATTTAAATTTGTTATCTCCAATTATACTATCATTCTCAATCTATTTATCAATTTAGGGTTTTCTTTTCCTCTTGATACTTGGTTAATGGTTGAGATATCTTAATGTCAGTCAGAGAATCTATGACAAAGACACTTATTCCTAACTTTTATTAGATAGTATATATTTTCTCCTAGGGTCACTTTGTATCATTTTATTTCATTCTACTAATTCCACATTTGATGGATTTTAAATCATACAAAATTTCATACTTTGGAAGCATTCATGTGAAGCCTAGTTACTCAGGGAACCCCTATTTCATAATCCACAATCCCCTAAAAATCAAAAAATGCGAAAATATATTTCTACCAAAATGTTTTTCATAATTAAACATCATTGATAAATTGAATCAATACATTTTTTAATAACCCCAATCACTACAATTTAATATTTAATTCATAACATGTCCTTTCAATAAAATCATATTATCATAATACATAACCATTCACCCCTTTGTTATGAAACTTTTCAAATAGAATTGTTTTTTGTATTTTTATAGTATAAGAATATATTGGAAAACTATGACATTGAATATATTCTATAAAGCTCACTCATGAAATTTTTCTTCTTCATATTTTATCATTTCATAATTCCTTTTATATTTATCAAAAATACTACTACATATTACTATGGATCTATAAAAAATAGCACAAAACAACTAATAAAACATAATGTATATCATTGCACAATATTTATTACGGTATAACATATTTTCTATTACAATATTATTTTTTTATTTTAAGTGAAAAAACTCTCAAAATCCATCTAAACTCATTGAAAATATGAAGAAATAATTTTTGAACACTTTTATGACTATTTTAAGGAATTAAATAATAATTATTCTTTAAAAATCACGTGCCAAAATTCAGGCTTATATTTTTTTAAAAAATTTCCCCAACGAGTTTATTGAAAATAAATATTAATATAATTTAAAAAAACATCATTATCTTCGAAATGTATTATAGAGTGCATGTTAAATTATTGGAAATTAATTCAATGTAATCCCAAATGATCTATTCACATTGGGATAAAGAAGAGTTAAATGAAAATATTTCAGATAAACACTTTAATATCCTCAATAATTGATTTAACATGATACTCAATACCTATTTCTTTATCATGAAACCTTGGTTTGATAAAACTTATTTTTGATAATTTGACAGATAAATATTCATTAAAAAATTATATAATCCCTCTAATAAAACATTCTTTTTACACTCCCATAATCCCTATAAAATTATATTCTCCCCCCTTATAACTTCACTTAGAAAACTCATTGACATTTCACTTTAGATTATTAATTAATCATTTTAACTATAGTATTATCCGACCATTTTTAATAAAACTGAGGTGAATTTATTTAATGTTTACAAGAGATAATTAGTAGCTTAATAATTCAACTCATAAGAAAAAAATATCTTTTTATGAACCACATATTTAAAATATTAACAAATGATGAAATTTTATGAAAAATATACAACTTCTTAAAAAAACTCATGGAACAATAAAAACCATTTTTGGATTTGGGGTCCCATATCTTATCCATAATGTAAATTGATATGATTAGACTAAATGAGGAAACCATTGATTATCAAAACATTTTGTAGAGAGAAAACTTATCAAAAAGTACAAAATATGAATAATTTACACTTGGGTAGTCACATACTCCTATATCACTAAACCTTACATAACATTGACCTTAATAAATTTATACTTTATCTCAATGTTTTTTTTAATTACATAGTGTATTGTACACTGATATGATTTATAACACTAAATTTTTCATATTTAATTTGAATCACATAAATTACTTTTACATAAAAAAATTTAATAAGATGTTTTATCTATAATAGTTTGATGAATGATTTAGTAGAAGCAATATTTTGATATTTTGAAGTTTTTAATGTAATTCAATCTTTAATCTTCCTTAGTGAAGAAATAAAAAAATATCTACGTTAAAATTCACCAGCCGATGATGACTTTCAATAACCTTTTAAACTAGATCAATCATTATATATTCATCCCAATTACTTATATTACCCTGTACTCTTATAATAAAACCCAACATCCACTATGAATTTTATATACAAAATTATCCTTTTCACTCAAACCATGTTGATTATTTCAAGACAAATTTGATACCTATTCACCTGACTTATAGTGAATATAATATTCAGCATTATTTATAGTTGGCCTCTTTTTATTTTTCTATAGTATTTAATTTCTACTGATTTTATATCATCATCTTTTGGTAAATTTTTAAATTTAGCAACCTATTATGTCATAGATCTTTTATCCTCCATGGAAATTTATTTAGATACCTCATTAAAATACATGGATTGAGAAATAAATGTCTAATGATTTATATATATCACATGAAAACAAAATAAAAATGTCAACTCACTGCTCATTTACATTTTCAACATGATCCTAATTAAATAACCCTTGAATTGAGATTAGTTTTATCTCTTAAATTATGTCATCCAAATAAATCACCACAATCAAACATTTATCACACTCCTTGTAATTGATATTATAATATACCTTACCATATTGGAATCCATATCTTATCATGTCTTTATCAAGTATATAGTACCAATATCTTGGTGCATTATTTCACCCATAGTTTTCCTTCTTTAAATGACGAACATTCTTCTCATCTTCATGAATGTGAAAAATATGAAACTACTGAATATAAAATTTTAATTTAGAGGATTTATTGATAAAATGATATTTAATTTCCATTTGAATCTTATAAACCCACTTTTTAAATTCTATGGTTAATAATAAACATATCATTTTTATGAACTCATGAGAGAAAACCTCACTTTAATATCAATAGCTTTGATTTATGAGTTTCCTTTACAAGATAGGGGTGAATTTTTGTAATACAATTACCTTATTACATTAATTTTTACTAGGGAACACACTTTGTTCAAATAATATTTTTACCTTTTATCCTTGAAACAATTTCATATGATTAATTCATTTCAATTTTATCAAGCTCTTCATTTATTGATTAATACAACTCTCTTTCTCATCAACCTCATTAAAATTATTAAGTTCTACTTATGATAAGAGTGTTTTTATATAGTGATTAAATACTTCCTATATTCACTGAAGATATCATTTAACTAATTATGTTTTGTTCATAGGTTTCATCCTTACTTCTTTACTTCCTTTGTGGTGAAAAAAGAGTTCGATCATCCTTATAACACTACATGATTTTATAATATATTTATCTTTAATAATTTTTTTATATTAGATATCTTCTAAGCATGAAACACCAATGATAAAATAATAATGATTTATGAAAATATAAAATGAATAATAATATTATATATTTAAATAAATTTTATAAAATAAATTACTTTGTAAAAAGGTTCAGACATAATAAATGAAATACCATTAATTATTGAAACACTTTTTTTAACTTTCTTGGTGAATTATGCATTTTTTTAATTTAATTTTTTCAAGAATTATATAAATAATTTTTATAGATAAAATTTAATTAAAAATTAATAAAATCAATTAATTCAACCTTATATGGTAATGTAAATATATGTAAAACTAGTATAATAATTCTTGATAAAACAAAAAAAAAATTAGAAATATTGTTTTGTTATATATGTTGTAATTAAAAATAAATTCCTCTTATTTAGAGTATTAAATGTGTGGAAATTATTCTATATAAATTTATAAAAATAAATTACCATTGAAAAGTTGATTAAAAATTTGTTATAGATTATATTAAAGTCATTGAAGGTAAAATGAGATATTTTTTAAAAAACTATTTTTTTATGCACAATGTATTTTATATCAAAAAAGTTATATTAAATACTATTGATAAATGATTTTAATGAAATGATTTTGTAATATATTAAAAAAAAAATTTAACATTCATCTAATGGTTTTTACAAATCATGGAATGATAATAAAATAATTTTTATGCTAAAATACACCTTTTAATTTTTTTGGGGTTTTACGTGTTTTAATCACTAATTATAGAATTAATTTTCACCACCACTAAAATTAAAAATGATAAAATAAATTAAATATTTTGATTTCTAATTTAATTTGTTTATTTTTTAAATTTTATTTTTCGTCATAATGAATAATTTCCTTAGTAAAAGTAATGTCATCAGGGTTAAGGTTAAAATATGTTAAAATGGTTTAATGTAAGGTATAAAGCTTT
The DNA here is from genome assembly GCA_963277665.1 of Viscum album. Lineage (NCBI taxonomy): Eukaryota > Viridiplantae > Streptophyta > Magnoliopsida > Santalales > Viscaceae > Viscum > Viscum album. The sequence continues at coordinate 1,972,941,760 of OY728119.1, read as the reverse complement.
TAATACCACAAACAAATTATTTTCAATTGATTGGTTGGGTATATTTTGACCAAATCTCACCTTATATTTAAAATTTTCCTTATTGTGAACCACATTCCCATGAAAATGACTTCATTATTTTTATGTTAATGTTATTTATAAGGGTGGCACTCCCCTCACTAATAAATGGATACATCCTCTCTACACTTCTCCACACAGATTGTGTTGCATATATCAATTGATATATTTCCATATCACATCCAAAATATTCAACCCATGTCTTATAGGTTATGGTATTACCAAATGACAGATGTAATAATCCTTAATGTGTAATCCAATGGAGGATACATGTGGAAGTGGTAATTGTCTTGAAAGAGTTTTTTCAAGTTTATTTCTACTTTAAAATCATATGAATATATTATATATAATAACAATATAATTAAATATATATCATAAATACAATTATGTTTTATTATTTTTATTAAATAACAATTATCTACTTCTCATCTGTCTAATGAAAAATAAAAGCATCTCTCATTCATTCAGGCATATTACGAGCTCAATGAAGCGATGAATGTTATTTTTCATCACTACCCACATGTTTGGTTATAATTATGGATTTAATGAATATATATTATATTTATAAAATAATTATTATTATTAAAATTTAAACTACTATATTACTTCATTTCTTTCAATCCATTGAAAAATTAAAACATCACCAGGGCGTACGTGTGTACTACCACCTCCCCGAAGTGATGTAATTTATTTTTTATAACTAACATGCATAGATGGGTATAAAAGATTATATATTTTATAAATATTATATTTATGAAATTATTTTTTTATATAAATTATTATGTAATGAAAATGGTTCAAGGAACATAATCAATAAACTGAAACATTTATTGAAAACAGAACATTTGACACTAACGTATTGATTTTAATGAATAATTATTAAATAATATGTAATTTGAAATTATAAGGGGAATTATATATAATAATATATGTATTAATAGAATTATTTTATTTATTTATAGCAATTATAAATTTATTATATAACATATTAGAATGAATATGATGCATGTTGGGACTTGAGGTAAGCTTTTATGTTACAATCTCACTTTTTTATCAAGATTGTATATGTCTCAATTTAAATAATGGGAAATTATAATTTATTTCTCTCATAAACAAAATATATTTTATTATATTAAATTTATTTCTAGGTTTTTCAAGTATTAATTACATTTCACCCTCTTGTTTACTCAAGAATACTGAAAGAATGTTTTTAAGAAAATCAAACCTTCTTTTACATTTTCCGGAGAAAGAATTATATTCCTCTACATAAATGTTCCTTAAAATTTGGTTATTGAAGTTATTATCATGTTTTAAATGATTTTAAAAGGAATTTTATACTATCATTAGGATAATGTTTTTGATATAATATTATTTTCATCTTCTGAACATGTGATTTTTACATTCTTTACACAAGTGAGAAAAATAATACTTATAAAAATTTAAATCGAGAATATACTTTCCGACCATTATTACCTTTATTATTCATGAAGCTTCCTTTACATGATTCGATAATTTAAAAAAAATATTCCTATTATTTTTGGTATTTTAATTTTTGATAGTCATATATTTTAAATGATATTTCTTCTTATTTTGAAAATAATATTTAAAATACTTTAATAAAAGTATTTTTTATCTATAACAAATATAATTTAAGTATTCTTATGGTTCCATAAGAAATTATCTTATGATATTATCCAATTTCTTTATCAATATGTCTTATGATGTTAGTTTTTAAGGAAATTTTCATTGAACGAACTTTCTTACACAGGTTGAACCAGATATGAAAGAATGATGAATGCTTCTATATTATTATGTAATACATGAGTATGGTTTATCAGTAGATTATTAGGGAGTCAATTATTTCCCTCCATGTATTGGGTAATGTTTTATATATCATTAGATCAGAGGTTATAAAGGTGGTCAGCCCTAACACAAGAGGTTACACTGGCAGTAGCCAAATCCCAAGAAGATAAATTTGTGGTTATCCAAGACAATTATGGTATAAATGCCTTCATGGGTAGCTTTGAAATAAGATTTATATGATTATGTTTATGTAACAAACATAATTATTATAATTTGGATAAGATCTCATTTCTCATGACTGGTTGTTGATGATTTTTCACTCTTATGACAAATATTGTTTTCTATGACAAAGCCTTAGTCCATGACTCAAGATTTATGGTCTATGGATTATTTTATATGATTTATTTAGTTATTATCATTTAATAATACCCTTATAATTATATTATACTCACTTATGGTCATTGTTTGATATATTCCATGTTTACCCTTACTGTGCACCATATCTCACCCCTTCTCATGTTTCAATTTTCCCAAGATATGAAAGAAGATATTTTATAGGATATATCTAAGAAGAGTACTATATGATATGAAATTTGAAGGGTTTGTTGAAGAAATTTCTTGAAATAATTTAACCATGTGTCTATTCTCCAAATACATTAAACCTTTTTAGTTATCAAGAAAGTATTATTGTGAGATGTATTAATTTTTTTTAAAAACAAAAAAATATGTATGGATGTTATGCTCAAGTCACCTCAATCCTCCTCATATATACTTACATATAAATCAATATCAAAATATTTTACTCTCATTAAACCGGTCAACATTACAAACCAATTTTATAAAATTTTGTCATTTCTTATTTGGAAAATAAACTCATTTTCTACAATATATAAATCTAGGATTTATAATATTTTCACAATCAATTTTTTGAAGAATTTTTATGCTTATCTATTTGAAGAGTAACCATGAATTTTCAAACCCACCATGTTATTGTCATTTTATTATTGTTTTTTTCTTGTGTTTTTAATAATTTATATATTTTACTGGAATTCATAGAAATTTTATAGAATTTTTTAGTTTATAGGAGACCACATCACAATGGTAGTAATTTATAACTGTAGTGGGTTGTGTCCAAAAACATTATTTTAATCAGGAGAGTTTCAGAATTTTATCTTAATCCTGGTATTTATAAATTTACCCTTACGTATGAGGGCCATTATTTTAGACTAAGGCTACCCCATTGAATGGAGTTCGTAAATGTATGTGGGGTAAGTGGATGATGCTAGTTAAAATCCTTAGTGGCTAACACATAAATTCTTAGGTGTTAGTGTTCCCTCCTTCAACCTACATGAGGTACCTATGACGTAGGCTAGAGCCTACATCATGGAGGGTGTTCAATGGGGGATCCCACAATGTAGCATAGAGTAATTACTGACCAAGGGATTGAATCTTGGACATATCGATTTTAGAACCACTAGACTATATCCCCTAGGGATATGCCTCTAGGGGTTCATGTAGGGCCCACTATGATCTAGATAGAAGGGATATGTTGCATGGATGTCTAACTAGTTTTAAATTTTATTATTTTTACTATATTATCCCTCCCAACATAAAATCCAATTTATGGGTTTCTACTTCCCAATTTCATGTTCCTTGACCTAGTGGGATCTATGTGATCTTCACCTCTTCCACCCCTTGGATTCTTGGACATCTCTTATTATTCATGTTAATTTCCACCAAGATAAGTCATGTTTTTACTCTCATACAATTTTTTCCTATTAATACATATTCCTCCTTTTCCATGGTTTCATGTTGTTCAATCCCTTGGAATGTATTTCAATATAATATACTATGGGCTTTTATGTTACGGTGTTTAGTCGATGTGTTTGGTTTTGTTTCTTTTGTATTCAAGGGTTTTTTCACATACAAATATGATTGAGGTTGGTGTTTCAATCATATTTCATTATAATGTGCACAGTGAGATTGTTGAAGAATTATAAATTCATTTTTAATTGAGTTTATATTGTTTTTAAATCAATTTATTAGATTAAAAGTATTTTTAAACTAGAGGTTTTATGTAAAAAGGATATTATTCATGGTTTTCAATGATTATGACTTCATGTTAAAACTATATGTATTGATTGTGATTTTTAAAATTCCTAACATGAATTTTTAAATGGTTTTGGAATTTTATTTGATTGTTTGTATTTAATAAAATAATGTAAGTTGGTATGTTATATTTAATTGTTAATTTTATTTGTTATGGAAACTTTTTAAGTTTTTATGGTTTCATGGTAGAATTTTTATAATTTAATGTGTGATTAAATATTACCCCATAATTTTATCCTTTGTAATTCCTTATTAATATTTTATTATTATCTAGTGACATGAAAACATAGATATATATATACACATGTTGTTACATATAAATGTGTACATGAAATACATAAAAGATTCCTATAATTACTATATTTTATTATTTGGTTCTCAAACTATTTATTAGGTTCTAAAATGATTTCCAAAATTGGTTTCAATGTTATGTTTTCTAAAACATAATTTAAAGAATCTCTTGGAATTTTAGAACCTTTTTTATTCTTCTTTTGCATGTTGAAATAGCATTGAATGAAAGAAATATTTTCATTGAAATTCATTACTAGCTTCAAAGAAAAAGGAATCATTTCTACATTTATTTTTTTCTAGAAACTTGTATTCCCTCATGGAAGCCCCTATAATCATTTTGTGATGAGATATTATGGATTTGTTTTAAAGATGAGTGTTTCATGGATCGGTGTGAGGAGGTGAGTTAAGATGTTATGTTTTACTTGTGTTGATTCTCAATTGATATATTTTTTATGAATTCCACCTCACTGAAATGTATTTTTTACCTTCCGGAGATTTTTGTAATCTTAGTTAGGGATAAAATATGGAAACTATCTATTTTTGATAATATAAACTAGATCCCATATGGTATTTATTACCATAGGAGTTGTTCCAATAATGAGTATAGTTTAGGGAAGTCGGTTAGTCATAGAATTAGGGATGCATCGATAGGTCGCATGATGGTTCAAACTCATGAATATGTACGGTATCCTCATGGGATATTTAGGAAATTCAAATGATTATATATGCCTTAATATTTTTCCTAATTTTTTACATTTTAATTCTTTATTGATTCCCTATATTGTAATACTTTTAAGGTTTACATTACAGATATCACTTTTCCTTTTATTCCAACATTTTGGGTATGGTTCATCCATTTATCTTGGATTATTGAAATGTGTCTAAAATAGATTTAAAAATGTGTACTTATAAAGTGGCTTTTAAAAATGGGTTTATACAGAGGATTTTTATTAAAAAGGGAAGAGAAATGGGGAATGATTTTAAAGTTGTTTATTTTCATTTAATACAATGAAATGTGATTTTTTGAAATGAGTTAAATGTGAAATTTTTTTTTATATACTTATGAGTAAAAATGTATTTTAATGTTTTATTTTCTAACTAGTTTTTATAGTCTTTTTTTTTTTGAAAAGAAATTTATGCATTCAATGGTGCTTACCTAATGAGCTGTACTATGCTCACACATTACTTGTTCCTCTAACTGTGCATATTCCCCAGATATTTTAATATTTAAGGTTTAGTTTTTAATCAACCATTTAGAAGGTAAGTTTGAGGATGGTTGGTGGACCTAAAGGTTAAGGAGATATGTTTATTGTTATTTTTTTATATTTTTGGTAATTTCATCAAACCCGACCTCTTGATTGTAGATGTTTTACATGTTTCCCTACTATTATTTGTCTTACATAGATTTTGTTATTTTTTTTGGTTATACCCAATTTAGTTTTTCTTACATATTATTTCCAATTGTTTGATTTTGTATAGCCATCCAACATATAAATGGGTTATTCTGGAATTTCAGTAGAATTATACTGCAAGGTTAATGTTATTAATTTGGGAAAATATATACCCAACATCACTTTTTAATACCCAAACAATTTTCCCATATCAGGGAGTTCATGTATTACCCTTGTTTATTTCATGTTATTAATTTATTCAAAACTTTTTTTCTAATACATTTAGATATTTTCATATAAAAGGTCGTGATTGGTGTGAAATACCCATGTTTTAATACAAAATATAATTTTTGAGCTTTATTTGAATTTATCCAAATTTATAAATTTAATTTTTTAATCATACATCTCATGCTATAGATTCAAATTTTTTTATTATTGTTTTTAGGGGTTTTTATTAAATATCCAATATATCATTTGAAGGATTATTTGGCCAATTCATCAATTTTAAGGGTCTTATGGTCCATACAAGAAGGCCCAACGAATCTACGAAGAAACTAGACTAGCCATGATGATAGAATTTCTAGGATAAATCCATAAGTCAAAATCTAATAGAAGACCATAATATATTCATTATTACTCATGTCAATCATGGATAAAAATTTAATGTCCCAACTTGAACAAAAAGGGGCCCAACAAATGGTTTTATGTCCATCCCAACATTCTTGTCCATAATTTAAAAGAAGTACACACATACTAACTTTTCTACTGATATAAAAATAAAATTTCACTGATATTTTTTAGTGTGAAATCCACGATATATTCAGCTTAATTTTTAGAATAATGTGTTCAAATTTTAAGGCATATTGTTGACCTGCATTTCATTCATATGTAGACTAGTGAAATATTCAACAGAAAAATGGACAAAATGAAATCGTTTAGTAAAATAGCCATAACTTTGGGTAAAAAAGTACGATAGCATCCAAATTTTGAAAGAAGAAATTAAAAATAAATATATAAAACTTTTAAGAATAATATATCTCTATATTTTTCTGTCTGGATTTCCAAATCTATGACCCAAGTGGAGGGTCAGTTTTGGAAAGCAAACAGTCCACATCCTTGAGAAATAAATACATTCCCCTCTTCACCTTGAAAGGAGTTGGAATTTTTGAATATATATGGATAATGTTTGATGATAAAAGTCTTTATAAAGGCCAAGGAGGACTTGAAAAACTCATTTTTTTACTTGATGGACCCTTCATCCTCTCTTTTTTTCATGTTCTTCTTATTTTTAATCGTATAAGTTTGTTTTCATTTCAATATAATTTTAACAAATGTTTGTTATTTGTTCATATTTTTTAATAATTCATAGTTTATTCCTAAATATTAATGATATTAAAATGGGTTAAATCAAGTTGAAACCCCTTCCATTATTTTTCATCTTCATTCAAGCAAAATTCTACTTTTAATTCGCATCACCATTCGTGTGTGTGTGTGTTTGACGAACAAATATTTTCTTATCCCATTATTTTCATTTTATTTATAATTAATCACTATAAAAAATATGAAAAGATTATTATCCATATCTATGGATGAGTAATATATGATTTTGGTGAGTCATAATTTTGGATATTAATTGATTGAGAGATTTTTCTCGATGAATATTCTTTTTGTTAACATTGTGTATGTTGAACATAAAATTTCCCAGATTAATGACATATTTTGATTAACATGAGGATTACATATATTATTAGGACAAAAAATAAATTACCATAAACAATTATTGATTATTATTATACCCCTAGTTAATTTATCACGTGGATTAAAGCCTTAATGCTTGGGAATTATGATCAAATTCATCCTGTGAAGTGGGTGTTAATTTAATGAAATATAATGAAAAGATTAATGATATCATAAGATTAAATACCCAATAGTAAACTCTCCCCTGTATTTATAAAATTTATAAATCAACGAAACATTATTCATTAGTCAATTTAATTAATCTCTATATACAAACCCCACCCCATTTGAAAAGAAAAATCACCAAAAAAATCGACTATAAAAAAAGTACACACATCGAGTATTTGACCAAACTGTTACTATACACATTAGTAGAGCACCAGACCCTTGAACGGTAGATAATTGATAATAGTCCACACTTTAAATGGTTCTATTCAAAGGGTTGGAGCATTATGTATTCTATAGTTTTTCATTTTTTTAAAACAAAAAATAATCATTAAAAAATAATCCAAAAAAATAATGAAAAAAACTCAAATTTATACCTGTATTCTCTTAAAAATCATAAATGGAATATAAAACACAAAGAAAAACCCACCTTTCTTATCCTCAAATATTTATATAAATTCCCCATATCCTCCCAAACAATCCATTGTATCACTTTGACACTGGAATAGAGAGAACTCTTCCCCAAATTAGGAGTAACATTAGAGATTATCAAATTACTCTGGATCGAGTCATTGTATAACCAATTGAACTAGATATGGAAAATCCTAGTGAACAAGCACTTAAAGAACTCATTTCCACTGATATGAATTAGAAAACCATTGGTATTTAATATCCAAACATTGAGGCCGATTTCAAACTCCAATTAGGTTTGATTCAACTTCCGCCCTATTTTTGTGGGTTATCCAGAGAGGGTCCACAACTTCATCTCAAAGAGTTACAAGTAGCGTGCTCTACCATGAAGTCTCAAGTGTTTTCTGAATATCAAATAAAACTCTGAGCATTCCCTTTCTTCTTAGCTGACTCCTCCATGTAAGGGATCTACTACCTCCCTCGTGGTTCCATAAACACATGTAATGGCATGAAGAGAATCTTCTTAGAGAAATTATTTCCTTCTTATTTTAATGCTTATATCTTAAATTAAATATGTGGTATCCATCAATTATCTAATGAATCACTCCATGAGTATTGGGAGAGGTTCAATAAACTTGTGGAAAACTGCCCACACCACCAAAAACCTCATGAACTCTTGATCCAATATGTCACACCAGCCTCTTTTTACATTATATATATATTTTTGATTTTACAGAGAATCAGGTATTTTGGGTAAAAGCCAGATTTAAATTGTTTCTAAGATATTATTTAGAAGTTCATGTTTTGGCCTTGACAGCATTCAACACACTGTGGTAGAAGTTGCACAGCATAGCCTGAGTCCCTATGCGACCTCTCCTAGTTCACCACACAACCTTCCCAATGTTCTAGGCAGATAAATAAAATGTAAGGAATAATAAAATGGGAAAAAATTAGTGATTAAATAAAAAAATAAGATATGAAATGTGTATTTAATTTAATGATTTTTTTTATGGAAAACAAATAATTTTTTATTATAGGATATTATTATTTTAATTAGTTTTAGTTTTAGTTTTAGTTTTTTTAGGGTTTGGGATTCTTCCCCTCCCCCCTTCATTCTGGTCACGACACACCACACTCCCCCCATAACCTAGTGTGTGCCCCTTGTTTGGCCGCTCCACTCCATCCAGAAAATTACTGGCCTCCTCTACCTCTTCCAGAAATTCCTGACCAGCTCTCTACCACACCTTCGGTGACCTCCCATGCTGCACCACCCCCACCCTTGGCCAGTTTTTGTTTAACAAACAGTCCTCCAGGCTCCCCTGGCTGCTGCTCCTTTTCAACATGACCCACACCACCCATAACTCCTGTCATGACCACCGTCACTGTGGACTCCCTCATCTAGTTGTTCCAACCAGTTCCCCTCCTCCCTTCCATCCTCAACTAGCTATGTGCCTCCCCTGTCGACCCCCCTTAGCACTTCCACCTCTCCCTCTCCGCTCTGGGTATACCCTCCTTATAAGAACCCTACTATTTATAACACACATATACATGATTTATTACAGAAAATATTCCCTTTAAACATCATAGAATAATGAGAGGTCTGGTTTCTTTAGGTCTTATGAACATTACATACAGACTTAAAACATGAAACATGACATCTTTATTGAAATCTTCCTTTACATGACCACTACATTCCGTCGTACTAAGCATTGCATGGGGTGACCTGAGGACATGAATAAGAAAATGGTGATATATAAATCCTATTAAGGATCTAAAAAAGGCATAAGATGAAAAATACAATACATGTTAGCAAATAGGCATATCAATGGATCATTAAAGAAACATGAACAAAAAGGCATGATAACATAGAAAGTTGGAAATAATACATAACATGGTATTAGCATGAGACAAGGCTCATTGCACATGTAGCATGAGTAAAACCACATTTCACTTGATTTAGAAATATTAAAACCTCATTTCACTTGACATATCATGATACTAGACTTTACCAATGCATTAGAGCGCTATCAGGGCCCACCCTTCTTAAACATTTCATTTCATTAATAAGTGTGCCACATGGATCATATAACATGGATTCATAAAACATCATCATTTATTAAATGATAAATGAATTTGGAATTAATACATGAAACTATATAATCAATATGTAAATGTGCACAAAGGTGAATACCCTTTATTGATAAATGGACTTGGTATTCACTTCACAATGACTTTGGCTTGGAAAATCGCAGTGCAATTTTGGCCACGTAACGGCGTGACATAAGAGTTCATAATAATGGTTGATGGGAGTGGAAGGAGTGTCTCGTCATATTTACCTGAAATGGACATTAAGAGGGTCATATAGATAAATTTCCCAACATATGTAATGGAATTTATGTTTTTGATACAAAATAATTTCTTGAATGTAAATGAGAAGAGAGAAATCCCTTATAGAATTTTGGCATGGTAACAGGTGTACTTGGGAGGAATTAATGAAATATAAAGGGGTCTATCATCATTAAAACATAAGGAGGGAAGTATGGGGGAGGTGGGAAATTATACCCCAACTTTTATAATTAAAAATAAAAGGGAATAACAATATTAAGAAACATTGATAAAATAAGAAAGGACGGAATCCCTTACCTGGAAATTTGATCCCAATGGCATGGGAGGGGGTAGAGAGAGGCTTCATCAGAGCATTGGGAACCTTCGGAGGATTATATAGAAAGGATGGAAAGGTTTTTCCAAACTCCAAAGGCTTTTAGTGAAGAGGAAGTGGGAGTTTGGGTGTTTTTATATAGGAAATGAGAGGGAATTATTTATTATTTAGGTTTGTCACACCACACATTAAACCGATCAAAAACACTAAGAAACCAATGTTTTTTGCCAAAGTGGAGTGGAAAAAAATATTTTATAATTCCAACAACTGAAAAACATAAAATAATAGGTTTGCTTATGTGGAGGTGAGTCACACTCTCAAGAAATTCAATTTAAAAAGCTAAAATGATTTATATGTCTTGGAGGGTCCACCAAGGCATTGTGAAATAAATAAAACAAACCTAAAATCAAATTATTTTAGTTTTAAAACATATATTGGATGGACATAATATTTATAGTATTTCATTACATTACTTTTGGGTCATTATGATGTCATAAAACAAATTATATATTTAAGCGGTATTTAATTTTTACCCAAAAATTCGATTGTCTCAGAAAATTAGGAAAAATTCTCTGTTGGATGATTTCAACATCATGATTCCACAAATAATATTAATTTTATCCAACTAATTTTATAAATATGTGAATTTTCACTTTTAAAATAAAAACCAACATTTATCGGAAATTCATGTGTTTTGAAAAAAACAGCTTTCAAACCTTAATAAAAATTACAATGGTATTCATAAAAATTATATGATCATATATAATTAATTAAAAGTAATTTAATAATAATAATATTTTATTAAAATATTATTTAATTTAAAAATATATTTATTTATCAGAATAGATTTCTTAGTTGAATATTAACTAAAAATACTTTTTGTGCTTTAAAAACTATTTACAATGTCATAATAATAAAATGAATGTATATTATTTATTATATACAAGAATAATTCATATAATAATAGTGATAATCTCTTGTTACATAACCCCTTATAACACCCGCATAAGACCTAAGGGTAAGGTGTGCGATGATGACAGACTCCAGGGGTGGCTCAGATAACATCGCTCGGGTGGTAATATCTATCAAATTACACTTCTCTCGTAGGTGGTTCCATTAGAGCATCAAATGTTGAAGCTCTTCTTGGGCTTGGTCAAGAGCGAATCCCAATGATGACACCTCCTTTCTGAGCACCAATAAATGGGCTTTGTATGGGGAAATTCTAATGGATGAGGCCATCACTTCCTTTGTCTGAGAAAATTGGATTTGTTAAAGCCATATATTTATACTAATCATGTGATCACTGTTCAGCAGTTATATTATCAACTATCACAATTCATAATGGTATTTTAAAAAAACAAAAACATAAAACCATGTATGTGTAAATGTTATATAACTAAATTACATAATAAGACATTTAATTGGATCAAGAGGAATTTTCATTAATAAATGTTTGGGTTGTTTCAATATTCCCCCCTTAAGAAATTTCCCCCTTGAAATTTCCTTTTCCCACCCTAAAACAGATGAGAGTAACTCTGCTTCATGACTTCCTCCAATTGCAACATTTCCTCTTCAAACTTGTGGTTATGCCACAACACCTTGAACAGGGGCATTGTCTTATTTTGTAGAGCACTTTGTCTATGATCTAAGATCTTCAATAGTTGCTCCTCGTAAAAAAGATCATCTTATAACTGTACTACCTATGAATAGAGTACATGTGAAGGGTCTGGTATGCACTTCTTTAAGAGGGATACATGAAATAGATCATGTAATTTGGCTATGGTGGGTGAAATTTCTAGTCAATAGGCCACAACCCCAACACGATCAAGAATCTCGATGGGGTTGATGTACCTAGGACATAACATCCATTTCTTTCCAAACCTCATGACCTTCTTCCATATAGATTTGCGTAGAATTACATTGTTTCCAACATTGAACTCAAGGTCTCATCGATAGTTATCTATATAACTCTTCTATCGAATTTAGGCTGCCTTGATATGCTACTGAATGGGTTTTCACATTTTTATCATTTCTTCAACCATTTCCGGTCCTAGAAGCTAACACTCAATAACTTTATCCCAACAAGCTAGTGTTCTACACCATTTCCCATAAAGAGCCTAATATGGTTCCATTAAAATGATCGAGTAGAAACTGTTATTGTAGAATAATTCCACTAGTGAAATATGTTGGTCCCATCCTCTTTTGAAGTCAATAGAACATGATCGTGACATATCTTCTAGTGTTTGAATAGTTCACTTAGATTGGCCATCAATTTGAGGATGATAGTCCGTTCTAAAGTTCAATTCAGTACATAGAGCATGTTGGAGACTTTTCCAGAACTTCGAGGTGAATATTGGATCACAATAAGATATAATGGATAGTGGTACTCCATGCTACCTTACCACTAATTTGATTTAAATCTATACAAGTTGATCCAATGAGAAGTCCTATTGTATCATGACAAAGTGAGTTTTCTTCGTAAGACGATCCACAACGAACCATATAGCATTGTTTCCTCTATATGTCCTTGGATTTTCAGTGACAAAGTCCATTGTAATGTCTTCCCATTTCCATATTGGTATGGGGAGTGGTTTCATCATCTCCTTAGACTTTTTCCTCTCAGCCTTCACTTGCTGACATACCATGCACTTTGATGTATATTCCACAATCTCCCTTTCCATATTGTCCCACCAAATGTTTTCTTAGAGGTATTGATACATCATTGTGCTCCCCATGTGAATATATATTGTTAAGGTATGTGCGTCATTCAGAAGATCCTTATTTATCTTTGGATCAGATAGTACACATAATCCTGACCCAAATCTCACAATTCCATCCTTTTCAACCATGAATTTTGAGGATTTACCTTTTCTGATAGCTTCCACACATTTTAGAATTTCAAATCCTTCCTTTGATCATCCTTTATTTTCTCCATTAGGGATGGTTGAAGAATCATTTGAGAAAGGATTCATGATGTTCCTCTCTTAATGATTCCCATGGTTCATCCTCTTCAAATCTAAAATGATTGGATCCTTATCAATTCTCATCATTGATAATGATGCCGGATCATTTATACGTAGAGTATCCACCACGTTTTATCCTTTCCCAGGGGGTAATGGATCAAGTAGTCATAATCCTTTATAAGTTCTATCTATATTCATTGGTTCATTTTAATCTCTTTTTGTGTGAATATAAATTTGATGCTCTTGGGATCAGTATATATCTCACACTTCTCCTCATAGAGAAAATTTGGCCACATTTTCAATGCGAAGATCAGAGCATCCAACTCCATATCATGTGTGGGATAGTTTTTCTCATGGATTTTCAGATGCCTTGTGGTGTATACTACTACTTTATCATTTTTCATCAACAAACAACCCAAGCCCTTCTTCAAAGCATCTCTGAATACCACAAAATTTTCTCCATGTGTGGGTTAAGTGAGAACGGGTGTAGTGATATACCTTTTTTTCAACTCCTTGAAGATATCTTCACATTCATAACTACATGAAAACATGACTCCCTTAAGATTTATCTTGGTAAGAGGGTTTGAAAATGGTGAGAAATTTCTCACAAATCAATGATAATATCAAGCTAACCCCAAGAAGCTATAGATATCCGTTATCGATGTTGGCCTCGACCATCCCTCAATTGCAATTGTCTTGTAGGGATCCATAGATATCATATTGCTTGTGATTATATGACCCAATAACAAGACCTCCTTTAACCAGAACTCACACTTATTGTACATTTCATAGAGCTACTCCTTACTCAAGGTCACTAGTATAGTTATTAGATATTCCTCATGATCCTCCATTGTTTTGGATTATGTTAGAATATCATCTATAAAGAATACAAAAAATTTATCGAGGCAATATCTAAATACTCTATTCATTAAGTCCATGAATATTGTTGCATAATTAGTGAGTCTGAAAGGCATTACTATGAATTCATAGTGAAAGTATATTTTACAAAAAGCAGTCTTGGGGATATCTTCCTTCTTCACCCTTAATTGGTAATATCCCAACCGCATATCCACCTTGGAGAAGTATTGGGCTCCAAGTATCTAAAAGAAAAAGTCATCAATTTGAGGCAGAGCATACTTGTTCTTTATCCTGATTTTTTTGTGCTCGTGATAATAAATGGAAAGGCACATTGACCCATCCTTCTTCTTGAAGAAGAGGACTAGAGCTGCCCAGGGTGAAGCACTTGGGAAAATAAACCCTTTATCCATATTCTCATATAGTTTTTTCTTCATCTCCTTAAGCTCCACAATAGTAATTCTATACGGATTATTTGATATTGGAAATGCCCTAGGTATAAGGTCAATTTAGAATTCAACATCTCTTCTAGGAGGAATACTAGACAATTTTTCAGGAAACACTTTAGATAATTACCTCACAATAGCCATGTCCTTTAGGATGGTTGCTTCCTTGGACTTAATCATCTGAGCCAGATACACATGCTCATAGGGTATTAATATTCATGCTTGAGATGATGGAGCTAAAGAAGATTCATCTTCCTCCTTGCACTTTTATAGAATCGGGGGTCGATTATCCATATGGAGAGTGATTTCCCTCTCATTAAAATTTATGTTGGATCCATATAAGGAAGTCCAATCCATGCCATGAATTGCATAAAATTATACCATAGAGAGTATGATGAGGTCCGTCGAGAAGTTCAATCAACATATTATTACAGGGGAGGATTTATATTCATGGGATACAATGATTACCCCATTTTTTGTACTCACCAACATATTTACATCCATGATTTTTGGTGGTGTTGGGATTGTTATACTAAACATTCAAGATATAAAAGAATGCATTGAACCTGAATAAAAAATTAAATTCACTATTAATGAATTAATAACTATCATAACTATCACCACATCATTTCCAGGGTTCACTTCGGTGGTAGTGATGGAAAAAGCTCTCCCTTGCTGGCTTGGAGGTTGTTGGTTACCTCTGAAAACCCTTGTCTTAGGGAACTTATTTTCAATGTGCCATGATTCTTTGTAGTTGAAGCAATGAACAATGCATTGAGAGTCTAATGGATCATTCCTCTCCTCTGTCGCAGCTGTGGGTTTCTATTGTCGGTAGTTAATGTCTATAACCATTGGATTTATCTATCAGACTGCCAAAATTGATGTCCACCTTATGCTTCTTATCCTCATAAAACCCATTAGATTCCCTGATATCCATTTTGACTTTGTGGGTACATCAGAACAATTTCCTCATAGATGTCGATGTCATGGATCACTAGGGATTTCTGCTAGCTAGGTTTCAGCCCACCAAAGAAGAGGTCAACCTTGAATTCGAGGGTAACGACAATACCGGAGGCATATCATGAAAGTCCTGTGGAGTTTTCCTTGTATGATCCATTGGATTTGCCATATTTTTGATTAAGGTCAAGGAAGTCCCTTTCTATATTAAGATGGAGGGTGCGAGGAAAATATTTATCGATTTTTTTTTCAGAAATCCTTTCATTCCAATGCCTAGATCTCCTAATCAGGCTTCATATTTTTTATCAATGTCCATCATTGATAAGATTCACCCTCCATACAATAAGCATCTAGATGAACCATCTCTTGTTCGGAACATTGATAGATGGAGAATATATTTTCAATGGAGTTGATCCATTGTTATGTGATTAAGGGATCAGATGATCCATTTAAAGTAGGAGGTCTTTGTCTAATGAAGCTCTCAATAGATACTCATTCTTTCTTTGGGGGGGGGGGGTTGAATGTTCTTCTGGACCCATGTTTCTATTCAAATCATGAGTTAACCGAGAGTGTACTATGAAAATTTTTGGGATTCGTGCTCCCATTGGATTGGGAATTTCATTAGAACAGTCATCACATTGGTCTTCGCTTTGGTGGTTAGCATGAGTTCTCCTATTACTGGATATTGGCTGGAATAAAAGAAAAGTTAGGGGTAACACATAAAGGGTAAACCAATGACAAAACAGATGACTTATAAATTAATTTTATTTCCTTATCTTATGAATCTATAGGATTTAATCTATCTTATCCATGATCTACTTTCTATCATATATTATTAGGAGAAATTTTCGTATTCTATTAATAATTGTTCATAATAATCTTGTGAATTTATCAAATCATATCCCCCAAGAGTTTCGTAACCAAGAGTTCAGCAAGGCCTGTTGTCGTGTACCAGGATACCCTGGGTCAAGCTCGAAACTCCTTGTTGTATTTTTCACTCCTAGGTACATATGTGCTAGAGCCACCGGTACCTGCTCGTATCCAGATAGGGATTTATTTTTGTCATAGACCAGTTAATTAATAGTCACCAAAACATAGAGTTGTTTTTATTCTACTTAGTCTTATCTCTAAGGCCTTCACTAGGGTTTTCTAATCATAATCCCAAAAATAACAAAACATATCCTTTAATACCAACTATAACAACCCTAATCTTTATTACACAATTAAACATGATATATTACATAAACTATTCACTTGAAATAACATAGAATATTGAGAGGTACAGTTTCTTTAGGTCTTATAAACATTACATAACGACTTAAAACATGAAACATGACAACTTTATTGAAATCATATTTTATATGACTACTACATTCTCTCTTACTTATCATTTCATGGGGTAACCTGAGGACATGCATAAGAAATGGGTGAGCTATAATGCCCAGTAAGGGAGTAAACAAGGCATAAAATGATGAATATAGTACATGTTAAGAAATAGGAATATCAATGGAGCATAAAAGAAACATGAATATAAAGGCATGATAAAAGGGAAATGTTGCAATAACACTTAACATGGTATTAGCATGAGCCAAGGATCATTGCTAATGGAGAATAAGTAAAACCTCATTTCACTTTAATTAGTATGAGTAATCCCTGATTTCACTTGATGTATCATGACACTAATCTTTACCCAATGCATTGGAGGGATATCAGGGCACACACTTCTTAAATATTTTATTTCTTGCATAAGTGTGCCACATGGATCATATAACATGGTTTCGAAAAACATCATCATTTATTCCACGATAAAGGAATGTAGAATTCATACATGAAACTCTACAATCAATAAGTAAATGTGTAAAATTTTGAATACCCTTAATAGATAAATGGGTATGGTATTCACTACACATTGACTTTGGTTTGGAAAATCGCAATGCAATTTCGGCTACATAATAGAGTGACATAAGAGTTCATAAAAATTGTTGATGAGATTGGAAGGGGTATCTCATAATATTAACATAACATTCAATGTAATGGGGTTATTTAGATACATGTATCAACATATTTAATGGAATCTATATTTTTAAAACAAAATAATTTTGTGAATGTAAAATAGAAGAGACAAATCCGATATGGAATTTCGGCATAGTAACGGGTGTACTTGGGAGGAATTAATGAGAGAGAAATTGGTCTCTCATTATTCAAACATAAGAATGGATGTATGGGGGAGGTGAGAAATCATACCAAAACATTTATAATTGAAAATAAATGGGTATAAAAATATTATGAAACTTGGATAAAATGAGAAAGGAAGGAATCCCTCACTTGGATGTGCAATCCCAAAGGCTTGGGAGGAGTTTTTGAGAGGCTTCTTGAGAGCTTGTGGTGACTTGGGAGGATTCTTTAGAGAGTATGTAAGGGTTTTTTCGAACTCTAAAGGCTTTGAGTAAAGATTAAGTGGGAGCATGGGTGGGATTATTTAGGAAAGGAAAGGGAATTTGTTATTATTTTGGTTTGGGATACAACACATTAAACTAATCAAAACGACAAACCAGACCTTGGTTTTTTCTAATGTTTTTTTCCAAATGGGATTGGAAACCAATATTTTATAATTTCAATGTCCTAACATCTTAAAATAATAGTTTTTCTTATGTGTAGGTGAGTCAAACACCCAAGGAAAACAATTTAAAAGGATAAAACGTTTTATAAGTCTTGGAGGGTCCACTAAGGCTTTGTAAAATAAATAAAACAATACTAAAATCACATTATTTTATTGGTAAAACATATATTTTCCTAACATAATGTTTATATAATTTTAATATATCACTATTATGTCATTATGATGTCATAAAACACATTATATATTTAAGAGGCATTTAATTTTTATCCAAAAATTCAACTATCTCATAAAATTATGAAAACATTACTGTTGGATAACTTCGACGTCCTGATTCCAAAAATAATATTAATTTTATCCAAATAAATTTCCAAATATGTGAATTTTCACATTTAAAATAAAAACCAACATTTATAAAAAATCATTAGTTTTGGAAAAAACAACTTTCAAACTGTAATACAAATTAAAATTGTATACATCAAATTTATACAATAATTTATAATTAATAAAAATAAATTTAATAATTATAATATTTTATTAATATATTATTTAATTCAAATATCCATTAATTTATCAAAATATATTTCATAGTTGAATATTTACTAAAAATATTATTTGTGCATTTAAAATCAATTTCCAATGTAATAATAATAAAATGAATTTATATTCTTTATTATATACAAAAAAATGAACATAATCGTAGTACTAGGGTCTTGTTACATAACCCCTTATAACACCCTCATAAGACCGAAGGGTAAGGTGTACGATGGTGAAAACTCTCGGGGTGGCTCGAATAACATCGCTCTAGTGGAAATCTCTATCAACTTCCACTTCTCCCATAGGTGGTTCCGTTTGAGCATAACATTTTGAAGCTCAGATTGGGAATATTCAATAGAGAAGCCTAATGATTCAACCTCCTTTCTAATCTCTGACAAATGGGCTTCGTACGAGGAAAGTCTACTAGATGGGGTCATCTCTTTATTTGTCTGAGTAAATAGGATATGTTAAATCTCTATATCTATACTAATAATGAGATCACTGTTCAAAGACTATACTAGCAATAGTCACAATTAATAATGATATTTTAAAATCCAAAAAACATAAAACCAAGGAATTGTATATGTTATATAAATATCTTACATAATAAGATATTTAATTAGATCACGAGAAATTTTCATTAATAAAAGTTTGATTCGTTAAACTCCTCCTCATATCTAGGGTTTTGAATCAAATTTTTTGGTGTTTTTAGATTCCATAGAGTAGGGTATACATTTTAGTTTTTCATCATGATGTTATTTGGTTTTATTTGTTATTATACGTTTTAATTAGATTTGTGGTGGTGTGGTTGGCGTGCAATTAGAGGTGCGCACCAAATTTTTTGTAATTTCAACACCAAGGTTGGCGGTTCCAAGTTTAACCATTATTTTCTGAATTAATTTTCTTCTCAAATTAATTTATCATATTTTTTAATTAATTTGTTTCGTGAAAATATAGTTTTTAATTAATGTTTGATACATATATTTTATATAGGGGTTTTTTCTGTTAAAAACCCATGGTGAACAGTTTACTAGAATTTTATTAACTATGCAGGTTGTGTTTTGGTTTAGCATCATTGTGAGTTGAGTAATAGAGGAATATTTGGTTGAAATTTTTGGTATTTTGGGTCATGCAACATATTCTAAAAACTTTTTCATAAATTTTCGGGTCGTTTTTTCAAACATGGGAATGATATTTTAAACTATGCAGTTGATTCATTTAATTGTGAAAGGAGTGAAACATATGTTTTGGATGTAGTTTTTTAGAATTTAATATGCATTAAAATTTTAAATTGTACCTTAAATGAGATAAAATTAGTGTAATCTTAATTCAATTCCTTTATTGTGTTCTTTTAAAATGTTTAAAAATTAATTTTCTCAATGATTTATTAAATTTATTTTAACGTGATAATCTTGGTTGGGATGTGTATGGTTGTTAATTTTGGATAAGGAGAGTTTTTGATGTGTGTGTATTATTTCAAAATGCCTATTGTGTGTGTACATGGTGGGTTTGGGCGTGTGTAGTGTCCAGTTTTATTTTTAGGCATAAATGTTTATTTTGTGTTAATGTGTTTTGTTGTGAAAACCTACATTGATCTATTTATCAGCATTTTGGAAAATGGGCAGTTAGTGTGTTAAAAACATCAAAGTATGTGGTTTATGATTTGGTGTTGTGTCAAAATGCATTTTTTCTTAAAAAAAATTTTGGTAAGCTTTTGGATTAAAAAAATGTGATATGTATGGAAGTTCTCCAATAAATTCTCCTAGTGGGTTATTTAATTACAAGTGTCTTTTTAAACAAAGAAGATGCTTTAATTGAGTGTGTAACCAATGAATATTATGTTTTAAAAAGTTTTTTGGTGTGTGTATGGTTTTAAAAGAGGATTCAAGTGTGAAAATGGTGATTCTGTGTGTGTAAGTACCCTGTTTGGATTTTATGCATAAATGTGACATGTGTCATAATATTGGATCTGAAAATTAAAATTAATGGTGTAAATGATATCTTGGCATGAATGGTGTTTTATCTTGTCTTGTTTGTGTGGTGTGCACCCTTTATGAACTTGGAATTTTTTTATCAAAAATAGGGACACCCAGGTAGCTAAGAAGGTAGACTAGACTAGTGGGATACTGATCTGAGGGTGGCTTTGGCCCTGTTTCACTTATCATGATCGACAACTAAAACACTAAATAAACATCTGAATGGCTAAGGGTCAAGGTTTCAAAGCCATTTTTTACTGAGAATTTTGGTTTCTAAGACAGGTTTTCTGAGGTTCATGGTTTCTATACCACATATCACCAAGACACGAAGATCTAGAGACCCACGCTAGCTAACACATATGAGGCCTCACCCATATTTGGATATCCTTGTTTACTTTACGCTCATCAGAGTGATACATGGGTTATATTACAAGTAAGTGTTCATGTGTGTGTTTTAATTTGAGTTGTTTTCTTTAAAAATGTTTTCATTAAAACGCCTTTCATTAAAAAAAATTCCTTAATGAACTATTCAAGAATTTCTTTCCTTTTTATTTGTTTAACTAGAAAATGTATTTGTTATTTAATGGTTATGCCTAAAATATTTTTCTTTTAGTGGAATCCTACTGGGCCTTTGGCTCACACCGTGCCTACACCTTTGGTTGTATGTAGACCTTATTATATATGTATTCTACGTTGAGGCATCATGCTTAGTGATGGTGGTTCTTGTTGTTCATTGTCTTCTCATTCTAGTTAGTGCTGGTAGCTTGAGGATGTTACGCCTCATGTTGCTTGGTGGTTGGTATTAGAGTTTTGGTTTTATATCTTTTTTGTAGTCCTCTTTGGGTCTTTTGTTGAATTGTAGACATTAAATAGGATTTTATTTAAAAATGAATGTTTGGTTGTCTATTTCCCCTCTGAGTTTATTTATCTTATTAGTGGTTTTGTGTTTATTTTTTCGTGTAGATCAATCCCACGTATTGTTTTTTATACCTGGTAACTTGTGGAAGCCCATGGGGATCGGGAAAACCCTTCAGGCCATGTTGTGGACTGGGTCGAGCACCGGGTCGGATGGTGACCCGGACAAGTTCGTGACAAAATGATATCAGATCCAATTTTTCTCTCTTGGGTTGTGTTCTTATGGGATAGTTTCAGAGTAGACCAATTTTAAGGGTGTTAGAACTCGAATGTATAGCTATGAGAAAGGATCCCAGCAAGCAAACCTCAAGGAAGGGATTGAGTTATGAAGGTAATTTAAGGTTTTTTCTGAGTCTTTGGTCCTTGTGGTTAATCTTGTTTAGGGAAAATAAAAAGGGAGTAGGGTTAGTGGTCCCAGGGTTCTCGGAGGGTATAGAAATCCATGTTGATATGGGGACGTTGTCCTATAATACTTTCCATGGAGGTGGCGTGATTGGAATTTGGCCGCCAACCATATATCCCAGTCACCCGCTAACACTAGTTTCCACTTGCATCGTTACTCGTCTTATTGTTTTGGATTCATGTAAATATGGCTTTAATAAAAAAATTATTTTTTCTAAGAAAATTTTTTGAAATGAAACTTTTAAAAATAAAATGATGTGTAAGGTTTGAAAAGAGTGTGTTTAATGTTTTGATTTTGAAAATTGGAATGCTTTGGTTTTGATCCTTGGTGTTCTCATGGGAAACCATATGCATGGGTGTATATGGAAATTGAAATTGTTAATGGTACAACTGTATTATTTTTTGGATTGACATGAGGTGGGTGATAGTGTGTCATGGGAACATTTATGTTTGTGGCCCATGGGATTCCATTGGTTTTCATGAAACCCACTATCTTCGTTTATTTTAGAAACAATTTTTAAAAGAAAATTTGGTTTTTTAATAACCGATGATTATGTGGGGAGTCCTTGAATTTTGGAAATTTTGGATGTGAGGCGTTTCGATCAAAGTATATTTTTTTGGCTGATTTGTGTCTTGAGTTTGATTTCTTATTGGTAAGTTGGGGTGAAAGTGAGTGGTTTGTGATTCTTTTGAAAGGTTCTTCAAGAATACCTTACAGTGGTTTCCTTTACATGTTTAGTGTTTGCTTGCGGTATGTCTTTTCCATTGGACAAGTTTGACTAGGTCCATGGTTTTCTTTCTTGACTAGTGTACACCCCAAAAAAGAGTTATCAAGTTATTTAATATTGTCCATGAGCAATACTCCATTGGCCGACCCTCCAGTTGATTAAATCAAGGACTCTACCTTTTGAGTGATAGTTCAAAGTATATCCCATCTTCCTATTCGGTTAAGCAGATCCAATCACAGTGGGATGAAATACACGAGGTGAGTGGAATGGTGTTTTGGTCACTTTGAGTTTTTTGAGTTGTTGGGTATGAAGTTTGACACTATTTTGATTGAAGTTACACCTGCAAATGGTGAAAGGAATTCTAGTGGGGAATGGTGAAGGTGGTTCAGACTTATTAGTGCTGAATGATGTCTTGAAAGGATTGTAGTGCTTTCATTAGCTGCAAGGGTCATGTTTGGGGATGTCTCACAGTGTGATTTCTCTTTGAAGGGAAAGGCTGAATTTCATAGAATCCTTCAGTAATATCTGTTTTTGTTGTAATGTGTCCTCCTCTTAGGGGGTTATAATTTTTCTTTTCAAAGGGGAGTGTTTTTTGTGCATATTTTCTTCTTATGTATCTTGTTTAATGTGAAGAGGGAATGAATGTGAATCATTTAAACCCCTGTTTTGGTTGATGTTCTGGAATAGAGTATTTGGATGTTGATGTGTGTTGTGTCTGTTGGCATTGTCTCAGTTGTAGTTTTATAGCTAGTGACACAAGGAAAATAAGACCCATTGAAGGTTTTCTATAGACTAACTATGAGTAAGGATATTTTTCAGTCATCTGAGCTCCAACCGTAGCTCCCAGAGTGAATCTAGTGCCTATTAAGGGAAAAACTAGGGTCGTCAAAGGCTTTAGTTTTATTCATGTTCTCAGTATGCAAGATAGTAATAGTTTAAACCTATGAAATTGTTATCCGATTTTAGTTGTTCTTTTTCGGTGGAGAGTGGAGGGAGGACCCTGTTTCCATGTTGTGGCCTATTTGAATGTAACGGTTATCACTTGGGTATGTGGAGGTTTTTTTTATTTTTTTATTGAAAACTCAGTGGTGGTGCCTCACTAGGTACAAGCCCCTTCTTAATGACCCTTATAGTGCATGTTTGGGTAAATCAGTATCAGATTTGAATAGTGATCATTTAGGGAAGTGGAGATGATGGGTTTTATTGTGTCGTGGTTTTGATGCCCTGATATTTGGGCCCTTCCCTCTACACCTGTTGTGGGGGGTTATTTGTTATCTATTGGTAAATTTTCGATGTTTCGGTATCTTTTGCCAATTCTAATTTTGGGGAGACCCACAGTGGGCCTCACTCAAATTTCACTGGAATTAATCTGCGTTGGCCTTTTCCATAATTGTGGGGAGTCTACTCAGGCCTTCCCATGTCAGTTTTCCAGTCTCGTCTCGGGCGTTAGTATGTTTCTAATAGTGGGGAGCTCCTTCAGGTTCCCCTTGTTGGCATTGTGGTTATGTTCTTAAATATGGCTTGGTGAAGAGTGATAAGGGTGTTATTTTGATGTGGTTTGATCTTTTTTGTTCCTTCCTTTCAAACCGTGTGGTTTTGGTTTAATAGTGTATGAGGTGTTTCAATTTATGAAGATGGTTTCTGTGGGTGAGAGAGTTACTATCCTTGATTAATCAACTGGAGGTGGCCTAGCTCTTTGGGGTAGGTGACTCCTATCAGGAAATATTTTTATGAGTTTTTTGGTTGTAATGTATGTCACATTATCTGAGCATACTGCATTTGGATCTTTTCCCTTTGCTTTTTTAGGGATACTTTTGGAACCCCCAAGGGGGTATTAGATGTTGCTTCAGGGTTTATCCTTAGTTGTGGATTTCCAGGGATGAAAACAACTATGTAGGGAGAATTGTCACACCCCCTATTTTAAAATTATTTAGTTTATTTATTTTACTAGTCATCAGGTAGTTCAGGTTGAATAAAAACTTATTTTTTTAGATCTTATTTAAAAATGCACGTTTTGGCCTTGACATCATTCAGCACACCATGGTCCAAGCTATGCAGCTTTTCCTAAGTCATATCGCAACCTCTCCCAATTCACCACAAGGCCTACCCAATGTTCAAGGATGATAAATAAAATTTAAGGAATAATAAATTTTAAATAAAAATAAAAATGAGTGATAAAATGAAAATAAAATAAGATAAGAAAAATGCAATTAATTTAATAAATTGTTTTAATGAAACAATATTAAATTTATTACTTGAGGATATTAATATTAATATTAATATTATGATTAATATTATTAGTTTTATTTTTAGTCCATTTTATTTGGGTTAGGAATTCCCCCCCCCCCTCTTTCTGGTCACAACGAACCCCCTCCCATGAGACCCTAGGACATGCCCCTAGTTTTCTGCTCTAATCCATCTGGAGAACCACCGGCCTCCTCCTCCTCTTCCAACAAGTCCCATTTGGCACCCTCCCACACCTTCGGCGACCTCCCATACCTCTGACGACATCCAATGATACACCAACAATACCCTTGGATGATTTCTATCCAACATACCGTCTGTCGGCATCCCCCAACCACTGCTCCTTTGCATCACGACCCACACTGCCCTCCGCTCCCGTCGCAACCACCGCCGTCGTGACCTCCCTCCTCTGGTTGTTCTGACCAACACTCCTCCTCTATTTCATCCTCAACTAGTTGTATTCCACCCATACAAAACCCCCTTAACACCACCACCTCTCCCTCTCCACTCAGGGTAAACCCTCCTCCTCTAATCTTGGGGTTTGATTCATATTATTTTGTGTTTTAGGTTTCCAATGGGTAAGGAATTACTTTTAGGGTTAGATATTTATTTTCATTGGTTTTATTTCTTGTTTTAGGGTTTAATTTGTGTTTATAGTGGTGCGGTTGGCATGAAATTTGAGTGGTACACCAAATTTTCTAGAATTTTGACACTAAGGTAGGTGATTCCATGTTTAACTGTTATTTGATGAATTAATTTTCTTCTTAAACTAATTTAGAATATCTGTTAATTATTTTTTTGGGTGAGAATATAGTTTTTAATTGAGGTTTGATATGTATATGTTATATAGGGGTGTTTTCTATGAAAAACCATGGTGAAATATATATTATAATTTTTTAAACTATACAGGTTAGGTTTTGGTTTAGCATCAACGTGTGTTGAGTCAAAGAGGAATATTTGGTTGAAATATTTAGTATTTTAGGTCATGCGACATATTTTGAAAATTGTTTTCATCTGTTTTTTGGTGGGTTTTCCATCCATGGGAGTTTTCTTCTTAATAGTGTAGTTGATTCATTTAATTGTGGAAGGGGTGAAAGGTATGTTATAGAAGCAGTTTTGAAGAATTTGATATGCATTAAAATTTTAAAGTGCACTATACATAAAATAAAAATTCATGTAATAATGATGCAATTTCTTATGGTGTTCTTTTAAAATATTTTAAAATGAATTGTGTCATTGATTTATTAAATTAATATTGAAGTGATAATCATGGTTTGGAAGAGTTTGGGGTTCGTTTTGGTTTTGGATAATTTTTGGTGCGTGTTTATTATTTCAAAAAGTATTTTGTTTGTGTAAATGGAGTGTTTTGGCACGTGTAGTGTCTTTTTTTTAATTTTGAGGCATAAATTTTTATGTGATGTTAATTTGTTTTGTTGTGAAAACATACATTGAGCTATTTATCATCAATTTAGAAACTGTGCAGTTAGTGTGTTAAAAAGTGAAAAGGATGTGGTTTATGCTTTGATGTGGTTTAAAAATTCAATTTGTCTTGAAATAGTTTTGGGTGAGATTTTGACTATAAAAAAATGCGACATGTTTGGAAGTTTTCTAATATATTCTCTTAGTGGTTTGGTTAATTATAAGTATCATTTTAATCCATGCAGATGGTTAAATTGAGTGTGAAACCTATGCAAAATATGTTTTAAAATGATTTTTGGTGTGCATATGGTTTTAAAAGAGGGTTTGAGTGTGAAAATAGTGATTCTCTGTGTGTAAGTACGATGTTTGGATTTTATTCATAAATGTGTCGTGGGACATAAATTTTGATTTTAAAAGTGAAATTAATGGTGTAAATGGTATATTGGCATGTGTGGTACTTTAGCTTGGTTCTTTATGTGGTGTGAACACTTTATGAACTTGGAACTTGTTTGATCCCAAAGTGGGAAGCCCGGGTAGCTAGGATGGTGGACTAGACTAGTGGGCTAGTGATCTAAGGGTGGGTTTGGCCCTATTTCACATAGTAAGATCAACGACTAAAACACTGTCTAAACATACAAATGATTGAGCGTTGTGGTTTCTAAGCCACATTTTCTAAGGGTCGTGGTTTTTAAGCCACATTTCACTAAGACACGAAGATCTAAGGACCCATGCTAGCTAATACCCACATGGCCTCTCCCATATTTGGTGCTCCTTGTTTACTTTATGCTCACTGGCATGAAAATTGGGTTATCATAAAATTAAGTGTGAATGTGTGTTCTAATTTATGTTTTTTTATTTAAAAAAAATCATTAAAACCCATTCATTAAAAAAATTCTTTAAAAAAATGTTCAAGAATCTATTTCATTTTTTTATTTTATTGGAAAACGTATTTGTCATTTAATGGTTATGTATGAAATCTTTTTCTTTCGGTAGAATCCTACAAGGCCTTTGACTCACATGATGAATACTCCTTTGGGTGTATATAGACCTTGTTCTTTCTGTATTCCAGGTTGAGGCGTCATGCATAGTGATGGTGGTTCTTGTTGTTGATGGTATTCTGGTGTCAGTTTGTGTTGGTAGCTTGAGGGTGTTTCTCCTAATGTTTATTGGATGTGGGTATTTTAGTTTTGGTTTTCAATATTTTTTTAGTTACATTTGGGGTTTTAGTTGAATTATAGACATTAAATCTGATTTTTGTTTAAAGTCATGTTTGGTTGTTTGTTTCCTGTGTCAGTTTATTTATCTTGTTAGTGGTTTTGTGCTTATTATTTTGGGTAAATCGTTCCCTTGTATAGTTTTTGATACCCGGGAACATGTGTCATCCCATGGGTATTGGTAACGCCCTACGTGACTTATCGTGGATTGGGTTGGGCACCTGGTCAGATGGTGACCCAACCTGGTTCATGAAACAATACTTCTATGAGTGGTTATTGGATATGGAGAGAACACTCATTGATGCCACAAGTGGTGGTGATCTTGTTGACAAGACTGAAATAGTTGTATGATATCTCATAAGCAATATGGTTTCAAACAAACAAAAATTCCATACTCGAGCACATGGTCACGTAAAAATTTTCCTAGAGTATCAAGCCACAGAGACTGATAAGATAACTGAGAGGATGAGGGAACTTATCGGTCTTGTGAGAAAACTGGTGGTAGCTGAAAAATTCACAACATCATCTTATCCATAATCATTTTTCCCTAGATGTATAAAAATCTATTATATATACATCTCACGAGATTATCTTATAGAAAAATATCCACAACTTTTGGAGGATCCATTTGATGCATCTGGACCAATGGAGCTCAATGCAGCATATTCTCAAGGAACACCATCCATCAACAATTAGGTCAGTCCATTAGAAACATCAACCAACCCCACTCTAAACCCTTCTCTTCTATATTTATCCTAGGCTTGAGGTATGGTAATCCCATTTATCATCCCCATCAGTTCCCTCCTCAGAATCATAACAACTTCCAATATGTTCAAGGTGGTGGTAACTTCCAAAAACCATATCATTTTGTTCTTTAACCTCAAAGGGAAAATCCTCCTCTTTATCCACCAGGATTCCACTATCCAAATGTGCCTTCCTAACTCCCAACCCAATACAATAATTTTTCTAATATCCATAATCATGGAAATCACAATTTGGGACATGTCTCTTCTTTAAAGAAACCATGAGAAATTGTTGTAACTAATCAAACATTTCTCAACAACAAGGGTGATGTAATCTAAACTTCACTTAGATATGGAAATAAAATTTCCATTCCACATGATGAGTCCTAAAACTACCCTTTAATTGTTGAACTATTAAATGAAAAAAAATAAACCAAAAAAGGAACCTGAAGCCACTCCCTATCCTCCTTCCATTCCTCTAAGAAACCCAATTCCTTTTCCTCAAGTAGTTTATAATCCAAGGATGTTCTCTGACCCTAATCATTAAATTCTCAACATTTTTATAAGTGTTGATGTGAACACACCCCTCTTGTATTTTTTTCAAATAAAATAATAAGTATGAAAAGTTTCTTAAGGATTTTTACACCCGTAATACACAACATAAGACCATTGAGAATGTTTCTAACCAGATCAACCATTACCAAACCTGAAAAATAATTTCATTGAAACTCCATTTTGATGGTGAAATCAAATTTCTTTACCTTAGGATGAGTCCTATAACTCTCATTTAAATTATGAAGTACAAAATGAAAAGAAAAAGAAACTAGAAAAAGAACTTGAAGCCACCACCTCACCTCCTTCTATTTCTCTAAGGAACCCAACTATATTTCTTCAAGCCATTTCTTGGCCAAGGAAGTCCTTTGAACCCGATCCTGAAATGCTTAACATGTTTCAGATTGTGAAAGTGAACAAACCCCTCTTAGATTCCATCAAAAAAATCCTATGTATTCCATTTTTATTAATTATTTTTTCATGCATAAGAGAAAAATTAAGACCACTGAGAATGTTTCAATCCAGTAGTCCATACCCATAAAGTGAAAAGATCAAGGGACATTTACTGTTCCATGCCTAATAGGGAGTACCAACTTCAATGATGCACTATGATAACTAGTAACCTCAGAAAATTTATTTCCCAAATTTATATTCTCTAACCTTGGTTTAGTTCCCTTGTACATAATGTGTTTTGTCATCAAATTGGCCAAACGAAGCACAACCAGTCCTAAGGAAATAACTGAGGATTTCCTTGTCCGAGTTAATGATATTATCTTCCAAACTGATTTCAATATCCCTAACATTGAATGTGAGATGAAATATTCTCGATCTCCCGTAATTATAGGAAGTACATTCCTTTCGACAACAAGAACTAAGATTGATTTCCATTCAAGCATCTTGTAATTAGAATTGGTGACCAATTGGTAAAGTTTAATATCTTTCAGTCCATGTGATACCCATCATAGGATCACTCTTACCTCTCAATCCATGCTTCTAAGGACCCATCTAAGAGTGGATTCACCCAAATTTCTTTATGTTTATCATTTTCTAATGATAGATGAGATTGCGATATTTTTACCATGATTAACCAAGTGATAAATGGAGAATTTGATGTGGACCTTTCATTCATAGACTCTATAAATCTAAAATATCATGAAAATTATCATGAATCCCACATCAACTCTGATCTCCATTGCTCCACCATGGATAGAAATTAATCAAAAGAAATTAAAAGTAATTTTTCCATTACCGTGTTGTATAACACACAAATGAAAGATGATACTGATCAGAAACATCTTCATGTACACCTGAAATATGCATTCTCCTTCCATGAACACTCTTATCTGGTCATTGTATCTTCCACACTTACTAAAATTGAGGAGTACAAACTTGTTCAATTGTTAGAATAAAATGAAATGACATTAGGTTTGATCCAAGATGACATACCAGGAATAAAATTTAATTCCACAACCCCATTTACCGAGAGTCGGTGCATTATTACAAAACATTGGCATGATACAAGGAATCATTTCCCTAAAGACCGATCAGTTTAGTAGCCTTTGATGTACTAGATATATTCATATGTTTTAAATTACATCATTAAATAAAAACATCAACAAAAATTTGTCCCCTTTGAGAACACTTATATAATTAGCCAATCCCTGTAGGTCATCCATTAAATACTTCTTCACATCTTGGGAAAAACAAAACATAGAAAGGGGTGAGCTCAGATGATCAGTAAGGATAACAATAACGAGTAAATTTTCATAAATAAGCATAAACATTTAAGGAAATGTATAAGCCTAAAACAAAATAATTTTAAACCTAATATTCAGTATAATATGGAAAAGATAAAATCAAATAATACCATTTACTTATTCACATAGATATTCTACTATTCAAATAATCACATGCAATTTCAATATCCAACTTCATAATGATGGAATGCATAATGACATATTTCCTAAAGATATAGTCAAGGCCTTGTTCCAATACTACAAAAAAGATTTTGTCAAGGCCTTATGCCAAGACACGTGTTTGTCTCAGAAGACCTACCAATGCATCGAGGAGCTATAGCAGGCTCCACCCGTCACTTACTATGTCCAATGCATTCAACATATGAAATGGTTTAAAAATAACATAAACATTCATATTAAAACTACCATAAAAATGTAAATAAATTATAAATAAACCATTAATGGTATAAAAATAACACATCCATAGTCAAATATGTCACAAAAACTTCAATACAATATAGATTATTTGTATCATAATAAATCAACCTCGATCAAGAATAATATACAGTAAAGGATATTGACATTGTTGAAAAAGATCAGTAAAAATCATTGAGATAAATATCCCTTTTTCATGAAATCATTTAAAATTCATATAAAGGAATTCATTTAAAATATATTTTTGGATCAAAGTGTCCCATACTACTTTGAAACTTTTTAAAATAATTAACATTTTAAAACATTCATGCCCATATAAATAAATACTTAATACCACTTTGAAAACATAGACATTAATGTTAAAGATTTAGTAGAATAATTCTCTAAAAACATTTAAAATGATGTTTTAGTAAAATTTTCCTAATAAATAATCCCTTTTATAACACTTTTATGAAACATTTACATGGATAATAAATATGTCCCATTAGATACTTACGTAAAAACAACCTCGGATAATAAAGTGATTGTGGAATTAACTCTTACCTTATACTTTTCCTTAGTCGATGGTATGTTAACCTCTTGTATAATAGTTAAAAAAATTTATTAAATTATAAATTAACTTTAAACATTAATATGATATCATATATTATCTTCTAATATTTCTTTGTTAATAATATTTCAGTAGTATCATCGTTTTAGGAGTTAACAGATTCGTTTTCCTTTATAAGCTTGGTTACATAAGCCATGTTTGTTTTGGATAGGATGTGGTTGATTCATATAACAAATAATATTATGTTCCTAGACATTATTTTTAATAATAAATTGAAAATTATTCTTGAATGATTACGATGGGGAATGAGTCTCATCACGTTCCTGGAGACGGTAATCTGTACGTACGCATGAGCGAGAATATCATTCAATGATGGTGAAATAATATATAATCGGATGGTATATAATATATAAAGAATTATTACCATGTTATGTTTATTATTTACATCATTTTTACTCATTATTATACCCATCCAAATAATGAAGTGTTTGAATAGCAAACTACACCATGACGTGGAGACGGTAAGCCGTACATACGCACGTATGGTGATTTTGTCATTTATATGATAGATAGAATAAATAATTTTGTTGTAACATTTTTATAATAACATAAAAATATATATAATATAATGGATTTATTTTTTTAGAATAGAAACAACCAAGAAATAGGAAGTGGAAGAAGAAAATAACTTGAAAGAGGGTGGTGAAATTATTACCTCTACTTTGGGTGTTCCATTTTGAGTTGATCCAAAGGGATCCTTAGGTTGGATTTTGTATCAATTTAATGCCTCTAAGTTGAAGTGAAGAAAGTTGGGAGGATATTTGGGTAGGGTTTGTCCAAGCCAAAAGGCCTTGGAGGTGTGAAATTAAGAGAAGGGGAAGTGCCCTTTTATAAGAGAGGTGAGGGTAACTTTAGGAAAAGTTTGAAATATTATTTAATAATAAAATAAATTTCAGTTTCTAATGGATCCAAAATGAATTATTTCGGGGATAAGGTGGGGATGGGTCAAAAACCTCTCAACCAATAGGTTTTAAACAGGTTGAGGTCATCATATTAACCTTATCTTTCAGATTTAACTCTTAGTTAAATAGTTTGACATTTACCATGTATCTTTGTATTTTTATATTATATGGTTAATAAACATAATATAACAAGACAGGAGAACCCCATGTGGTTTTTTATTAATATATATAACCTTATCGAAGTCATTTGGATGATTTTTAGGTTTTTTATAAATATTATATCAATAAATAATATAGTATTTGTTTTAAAAACTCAATTATGTCAATTTTGACACTCTTTATCACTTCTAATAAAATTTATTTAACCAAACCTAACATGTATTATTAACCAAGAAAATTAATTAATTCATCAGATGTCTCAATTTACATTTAATTGTTTATTTATAATATCAATTATTTTAGTATTTCATTAATAAGGTAATTACTGCATCATTATTGTGTCATAAATAAATTAAATTATTTAATGCATAAAAATTATAAATAAAATACCATTATATAGGAAATATTTTTATCTTTCTAATGAATGTTTATGGTTGAATTTATATTATGTGTAACCCTATATTAAAAATGGTTTAGTTATTAAACTTTGAATTTAACTCTTCTAACTCTTTGTTAAATAAAATAATAATAATTGTCCTAATTTAATTCAAGTGGACCAAATAGAATTATATTTTATTACTAAGGTTGTTTTTGGTCGAATTATACTTATCCAAAAGAATTAGGACATGTGTTATGGTAATTATCATATCATGTTTACCCTTAATTACCCTATTTACTTTTAACCATAGTAAATAAAAATCAAGAGTTACTATTCACCAAAAATTATTTTCATCTTATTGAACCACATTTTACTTAATGATATTAACCGTGTCTCTCATATTCTTGAAATTAAACTCACAGAAGCAGTAAAATTATGTTTTATATAAATTTTCAAATGCTCCCAGGAGGTGCGTAAAAGACGGTAAAAAGTTCAATAAAATTTTTATATATCTAAACTTATTATAAAATGACTCCAATGAATTACATTGAACTTATATTGGTATTATGTATCTATTTTGAACTAGAATAAATTTAAATTAAATAAATAATTATTTAAATAAAAATTCATTTTTAAACAATAACTCAGTGTTTTTCACTATTCATCAAAAATTGAATGTTTTCAGAAAAATACAAAAAATTTACCCCAAGATAATTTCGATATTCAAAATACAAAAATTAATTCCATTTCCAATGATAAAATCTATAAAATTTTAAAAAGTT
The DNA here is from genome assembly GCA_963277665.1 of Viscum album. Classification (NCBI taxonomy): domain Eukaryota; kingdom Viridiplantae; phylum Streptophyta; class Magnoliopsida; order Santalales; family Viscaceae; genus Viscum; species Viscum album. The sequence continues at coordinate 1,972,907,566 of OY728119.1, read as the reverse complement.
CATATTACTATTCATAACGGCTAGTTTGATTGGTTGTAGTGTGTTTGAACTCAAAGTTGCGTACAACACAAACTATTGTATTATTCAAAGGGAAATGTACTGTGGAAGCTTGGGGTGTTACATACTCCCCTCCATAAAAAAATTTCATACTTGAAATTTATATAATATTGTTGCATAAAAATATTCAAGTGGTTCTTCATCATAAGTTCCTCAGGTTCAAACATTGCCTCTTCCATCTTATGGTTTCTTCATAGAACATCTACCAGAAGAGTCGTCCGGTTTCTCAGCACTTGTTCTCTTATATCAAGAATCTTGACAGGATCTTCACAATAAGGCAAACTAGGTTATAGTTCAATTTCCTCAGAGGTGAGTACATGTGTTGGGTCAGGTAGGTATTTTCTCAATAGTGGTACATGGAACACATCATGAAATTTGGAGAGACTTGGAGGAGTTTCCAAATGATAAATACAACCCAATTTTTTTCTATAATTTCGAAAGCTCCGATGTACTCTTTTTCCTACTTTGGGTTGCTTTGATTTGTGTTTGCATAACCTTCACCATTTCCATTATTTCCTCAACAAGTTCTGGGCCTACAAGATTTCTTTCACCAACATCATCCCAACAAGTTGGTGTGTGTCATGTCTTTCCATATAACACTTCATATGGTGCCATCTGAATACTTGGATGGAATTTATTGTCATAGGAAAAATCTACCATAAGTAAATATTGATCCCACATACATTGAAATTCAAGTGATTAAGATCTCAACATGTCTTCTAAGGTTTGAATAATTCATTCTGATTTTCCATTAGTTTGAGGGTGGTAGGCAGTGCTCAAATGAAGTTCAGTATCTAGGGATTTCTGAAGACATTTCATGAATATTGATGTAAAACGGGGATCACGATCCGAAACAATTGATAGGGGTTCTCTATGATGTGTTAAAACATCATTAATATATAGTCTTGCTAAACGTTCAAGTGGTAAATCTTCTCTTATAGAATGAAAATGTGCTGACTTGGTAAGACGATCAACAATGACCCATATTGCATCATTCTTTTAGGGGTGTTTGGTAGCCCCATGAAATAGTCCATCATAATATTATCCCATTTCCAATCAGGTATGGGAAGAGGTTTCATGACTCTTCCAGGCTGTTGCCTTCCAGCTTTCACTTGATGAGAAACTATACATATTGACACAAAATCAGAAATCTTTCTCTTCATGTTGTCCCACTAAAAATGTTTTTTCAAATATCTATACATATTAGTGCTACCAGGGTGTATAGAGAAATTGGAGCTATGATCATCATCCATCAAATCCCTTTATAGATTAGGTATATGGGGAACACAAAGTTTCTTCCCAAATTTCTAAATTACTTCTTCATATACAAAGTCGATCAATCTCCCATCGTTCACAGCTTTAATTTTCTTTTGAAATTCCTCTTCATCAATCTAAGATATTTTTATCCTTTATAGAAAAGATGGTTTGGCTATCGTTTGAAAAAGTATTTATGTTTCATATTCCATGGTAATTCCCATATCCATCATTACAAGATCCATATATATAGGATCCTATTTAACTATCATCTTGTTCAAAACTCCATGATCTTTTCTATTCAAAGAATAATCCACCTTATTTTCCTCCCTAGGGTGGAAGTGTATAGTGAAATCATAATACTTGAGTAGTTCAAGACATCGCCTTTGCCTCAGGTGGAGTTCTTTTTATGATAAAATATACTTTAAACTCTTATGATTAGTATAAATCTTACATTTTTCAGCATAGAGATAGTGTATACCAATTTTAAGAGCATAGATTACATCTACTAACTCAAGATCATGAGTGGGATAATATTTTTCATGGATTTTTAGTTATCGTGATGCATATCCAATAACTCTATCTTTCTTCATAAGGACACAACCAAGTCCTTTCTTTGATTCATCACTATAAATAACAAACTAATCATTCCACAATGATAGAGTTATGATAAGAGCATTAAATAATCTTCTCTTCAGTTATTCAAAACATTCTTCACACTCTTTTGTCTAAACAAATTTAACCCATTAAAACATTATCTTGGTTAATGTTATTGCCAATCAGAAAACATTTTGGACAAAATATTGATAAAAACCTGCGAAGCCAATAAAACTTCATACCTCAGTTATAATCGTCTGTGCTGGACATTCTTGGATTGCCTTGGTATTTGAAGGATCAATAGAAATTCCATCCTTAGAGACAATATGGCCATGAAAATAAATCTCTTGAAGCCTGAATTCACACTTTCTAAACATTCCATATAATTCATATCTTCTAAGGGTTTCTACAATAGTGCACAAGTGATTTTCATGATCGTCATAGATTTTTGATTATACCAAAATATCATCAATAAATACCACTACAAATTCATCAAGATATTCTTTGAAAACTCTATTCATTAGATCCATGAAGATAGAGGGTGCATTAGACAATCCAAATGGCATTACGGTAAACTCGTAATGCCCATACCTAGTTCAAAATGTTGTCTTCAGAATGTCTTCTTTCTTCACGCATAACTGATGGTATCCAGATCGAAGATCAATCATTGGAAAATATTGAGATCCACGAAGTTGGTCGAATTATTCATCAATGAAAGGTACGAGATACTTGTTCTTTATTTTTATAGCATTGATCTCCCTGTAGTTAATGAAAAACCTCATAGATCCATCTTTCATTTTAACAAAAAGGACATGGGATCCTCATAGAGAAACACTAGGGAGAATAAATCCCTTATTACTCAATTCCTATAGTTTTTTCTTTAGATCCACTAATTCCACAGTGGATATTCTATAAGGGGTATTTGATATGGTTCTTGAACAAGGAATTAAATCAATGGAAAACTCAATTTCTCGTTCTAGAGAATGTCTAGGTAAATCCTCTAGAAACACATCAATATATTCTTGCACAATAGGTGCGTCCCCTATTAGAACATTTTTTCCTCACCCATAGTTATTTCATTATCTTCCCCCACAATAATTGAATTAAGTAGATCTACTGGGGGTGGATCTAGATAAGAATCTAGTGGAGAAGTTTCTGCTCTAAAGATAAGGTACTCCTTATCATCATCGAGAATTGTAACCTCCATCTTCTTACAATAAATTTTCGCATCATGGTCCGGAAGACAATCCATACCAAGGATCATATCAATTTCATTCATGGGTATGATGATGAGATCAGCAGATAAAGACCATTTATAAGCCCTAATGGGAACTAATTCACAAAACTTTGTTGCGATGATACTTCCCTTAGGTGTTTTGACTGACAACTCCCTTGTTAATTCAAATTGAAAATATCTACTTTTCTTAGAAAACTGGGAAGATGTGAAATAGTTTGATGATCCAGAATCAAATAAGTCATTGTCCAAACATGAGGAAACCATTAAATTACCAGCCACCATGTCTTTCGGAGCTTCAACCTTAGCAGTAGTGATCACATAAGCTTGGCCTTGCTCCCTTGGAATTTTCTGAGGTAATTTCCCTTGGAACCTAGGACATTAATTTTCATAATGCCTATTTTCTCTACAATTGTGGAATTCAACATTTAAAACCTCTTTCTTTCCCTAGCAATCACGAGCTTGGTGGACATTTTCACCCCAGATGTGATAGACTCTCATTCTCTTCAGGAAAATACCATGGTTTTTCTTCCCACATTTACTACAAGATGGATATTCAACATTTCCCTTCTTCCCCTTATTTCTATTTCTAGAGTGTTCAATAGATATTTTATTTTCTTTCATTGTTTTAAAGTTTTAACACTTAGAGAATTCCTTTTCTGTCCTGATAGCACAAGAGACTATATCTTCATACGATGAGAGGTATTGTGAGACTAATGTTCACCAGAGAAATGGTTTTAACCCATCAAAGAATTTATAAATCATACTCCTTGGGTTACGTATATAATCTATAGCATGATTTGATAACCCTGTAATGTTAACCTCATACTTTGTGACATTATCATCCTCCTTTTGTCTCAGACTCAGAAATTGTCTTTCCATATCCACTCGATGGTCAAGAGGAAAGTATTTTTCTAAGAAAATATCTTCAAACTCCCTCCATTCCACATTTGATACTTCATTATCATCCTTTGTTTTATAAATGAATGACCCCCATTGATATGCATCTCCCGTGTGGTGAAAAACATCCATGAAAACTTTTTCCCTTTCGCTACTCCCCAAATCTTAAATATTTTCTCTAAGGAACTTATCCATTTCTCAGCTACAAATGGATTTTTAGTCCCATATAATGTTGGTGGTTTTTTCCCCATGAATCGGTCTAACATTGATCCTCTAAGTTGTGGATTAGGGTGCTCCATACGGGTAAGGATATTATTCATAACCTGAGTAACGTGTCCTCGTATGGTGATAAGCATATCAACACCAGTTGCATTACCAGCTCCACAATAGTTATCTTGAGTAGTATGAAAATCCCTACATGGATTACATTCATTGATATGGTTTCCATTGCTTCCATTAGGCGTCATTTATAAACAATGGCACACATTAGATTAGTTTATGAATCACAATACATAATTACGAACTTGTTAAATATTTAACATAAATTGAATAGTTTATGGATATAATACATAATCAGAAAAATGTTTTATTTGAGTATTTATATACAAATAAACCCTTTATAATGGTTTGTAAAGAAAATGATAATTATCCTAAGAATATCCCATGGGAGTGTCATAACCAAGAGTGAAGTAATTCTTGTTTTGGTGCACCAATTCCCATTAGAGTCTAGCTGAAAGTGGGGTTTTCGGGTTTTACCCATAGGTACATCTATGCTAGAGCTGGCTCTACCTACCCATATCCAGATAGAGATGTATTGTTTGGAAAACTTAGAAAATATCTACAATTCAGAAATTCTAGGAAGTTCTTCTATACTAATCCTCAAATTATATCTTAGGATAATTTTATCTAATTTGAGTTTTTATAAGTCTAGTTTCCAAGGCTTGTACTAAACTTCCTCTGATAATCAATACTTATTCACATTCTGGAAAAAATAAAACATTGAAAGGGGTGAGATGTGATGCTCAATAAGGATAGAAATTGAGTGTAAAATTTCATAAATAAGTATGAACATTTAAATCAATGTATAAGAATAAAACAAAAGCATTTTAAACATAATCTTCAACATAATTTGAAAAAGATAAAATAAAATAATTCCATTTACTAATTCACATGGATATTCTACTAGTCCAATAATCACATGAAATTTCAATATCCAATTTTATAATGATGGAATTCCAAATTCCAAACTTCATAACCACATATTCATGGCCTTATGCCAAGAATAAAAATAATATTTTGTCAAGGCCTTGTGCCAAGACACAAGTTTGTCTCATGAGACCTACCGAGGCATCTAAGAGTTATAGCGGGATCCACTCATCACTTACTAAGTCCAATACATTCCTCATATGAAATGGTTTAAACCTTACATAAACATTCGTATTAAAACTAGTATACGAAATGTCAACACATTATCTATAAACCATGAATGGTATAAAAATAACACATTCATAGTCAAACATATCTCATAACCTTCAATACAATATGAAAGATTTGTATCATTATAAATGAACCTCGATCATGAATAATATCCCGTAAAGGATGCTGACATAGATAAAAATGATCAGTGAAAATATTTGAGAGATATATCCCTTTTTCATGAAATATTTTAAAATTAAAATAAAGGAAGTCATTTAAAATATATTTTTGAATCAAAGTGTCCCATACCACTTTGAAACTTTTGAAAGGAATTAACATTTTAAAACATTCATGCCCATATAAATAAATCCATAAACACATTTTGAAAACATGAAAATTAATGAGAACGGTTTAGAAGACTAAATATTTAAAACATTTAAAATGATTTTTTAGTAAAAATTTACTTAAAAATAATCCCTTCGAAAAATCTTTTATGAAACATGGACATAGATAATAAATATGATCTAGTAGATACGTACGTAAAAACAATTTTAGATAATAAATAGATTGTAAAATTAACCCTTACCTAGTAAATTTCGTTATTCAATAGTTTGTTAACCTTATGTATAATAGTAAAAGATTTTTTTAAATTATACAAGAACTATATATATAAATATGATATAATATATGATCCTATAATATTTTTTTGTTAATAATATTTCAGTAGTATAATCATTTAGGGTGATAACATATTCGTTTTCCTTTATATGCATGGTTACAAAAGCCATGTTTGTTGTGGATAGGATGTATTTTATTCATATACAGAATTATATTATGTTCATAAACATTATTTTTAATCATAAAATGAAAATTATTCTTGGATGATTATGATGGGGAATGAATCTCATCGTGTTCTTGGAGACAGTAATCCGTACGTACGCACGAGCGACAATATCATTATATTGATGGTGAAATAGTATGTAATTGGATGGTATATCATATATAAAATATCATTAACATTTTATATTTATTATTTACATCAGTTGTACTCATTATTATACCCATCCAAATAATGAAGTGTTTGAATAACAAACTATACCACGACATGAAGTTGGTAAGCCGTACGTACACACGTATGGTGATTTTTTCATTTATAGGATGGATAGAATAACAAATATGGTTGTACCAATTTTATAATAACATAATAGTATATATAAGTTACTGGAGTTATTATTTTATAATTGAAACAACAAAGAAAGAGGAAGTGGAATAAGAAAAAAACGTGAAAGAGGGTGGTGAAATTATTACCTCTACTTGACATGTTTCCTTTTAAGTTGACCAAAAGGGATCATAGGATGGGTTTATGATCAAATTAAGGCCTCTAGGTTGAATTTGGGGAAGTTGGGTCGATATTTGGTCAAGGTTTGGCCGAGACAAAAGGATTTAGAGGTTTGAAATTAAGAGAAGGGGAAGTTCTCTTTTAAAAGAGAGGTGAGGGTCACTTTAGAAAAAGCTTGAAATATTATTTTATAATAAAACAATTTTCGGTTTATAATGGATCCCAAATAAATTATTTCTAGGATAAGGTGGGGATGGTTCGAAAACATCTCAAACAATAGGTTTGAGATAGTTTTACGTCATCATATTAACCTTATCTTTTATTTTTAAATCATAGTTAAATAGTTTGACATTTACCATGTCTCTTGGTATTATTATATTATATGGATAATAAACTTACTATAACAAGACAAGAGAGACCCATGTGGTTCATTATTAATATATATAACATTATCTAAGTCCATTGGTTGATCCTTATATTTTTTAAATATTATATCAATTAATAATATAGTATTTGTTTTAAAGACAAATTTTTTTTAATTTTGACACTATTTAGTTTTTTATTTTTTTAAAGCCATAAATACATTCTAACATAGAATAAAATTTATTTAACCAACCCTAACATGTCATATTAACCTATAAAATTAGTTTAATTCATCATATGTTTCAATTTACATTTATCTGGATATTTATAATATCAATTATTTTAATATTTCATTAATAAGGAAATTGATGTATCATCATTGTGTCATAAATAAATTAAATTATTTAAGGTATAAAAATTATAAATAAAATACCATTATATAGGAAATATTTTTATCTTTCAAATGAATATTTATAGTAGAATTAATATTGTTTGAAACTCTATATTAAAAACGGTTTGGTTATTAAACATTGAGTTTATCTCTTTTAACTATTCTTTAAATAAAATAAAAATAAATGTCCTAATATAATCAAAGTGGACCAAAGGGGATCATATTTTATTTATAAGGTTTTTTTAGACGAATTATACATATCAATTGAATTAGGATATGTTTATGGGTAATCAGGATATCATTTTTACCCTTAATTAGCTTATTTACTTTTAACCATGGTAAATGAAATTCAAATGTTACTCTTCACCAAAAATTATTTTCATCTTATTGAACCAAATTTTACTTACTGATATTAACCGTTTCTCTAAATATTTTAAAGTTAAACTCACAGAAGTGGTAAAATTATGTTTTATGCAAATTTTCAAATGCTCCCAGGAGGTGGGTAAAAGACGCTAAAAAGTTCAATAATTTTTTTATATATCTAAACTTATTATAAAATGACTCCAATGAATCAAATTGAACTTATATAGGTATTATTTATCTATATGACCTAAAATAAATTTAATTAAAATAAATAATTTTTTAAATAAAAAGTTGGTTTTAAACAATAACTGAGTGTTTATCACTATTCATCAAAAATTGAATGTTTGTAGAAAAATACCCAAAATTAACCCAAAGATAAATTTGATATTCCAAATACAAAATTGATGTCCATTTTGAATGATGAAATTTATAAAATTTCATAAACTGGGTATTACTTTTCATAACAGCTAGTTTGATTGGTTGTGGTGGGTTTAAACTCAAAGTTGCGTACAATAGAAGCTATTGTATTATTCAAAGGGAAACATACTATGGAAGCTTGGGGTGTTACATCAAACCTACTATTTTCATGCATCTCATCTATCTTGAGGAGTCATTAAAACCAATCAGACAACCAAAAAAACTCAATTCAGTCATCCTTGAGGTATTAAGGGAAGAGATCACCAAGCTTCTTCAAGCTACTATTATCTACCCAATTTTTGATAGTGAATGAATTAGTCTAATTAAAGTGGTACATAAGAAGGTTTGGATAACTTTTTTCACAAACAAACATGGAAATGTGGTCACAAATCTATTGAGAAACAAATGGTGTGTGTGCATAGATTATCAGAAATTGAATGTTAAAACAAGAGAAGATCACTACCCTCTTCCATTCCTTGAAAAAATGCTAGAAATATTAGATCGAATGTCACTTTATTTCTTTATTGATGTATAAAATGTGTAACACCCCATGGTTTAAAATAATAATAATAAATGAAATGCATGAATCTTTGTTTTAAGTAGATATTTATAACCAGCATTTAAACATAATTTTAATTCTTCTATGTTTTGAATTTCAAAAAATGGTCATCTAAAATTGTGAGCAGCAAGTTATTTAGATTCTTATAAGACCAACATATTTGTTTGAATAGTTACATACCCTTATAAATAGTAACATACCCTTATGAATAGTAACATACCCTTAAGAATAGTAATGTACCATTATTAATATTAATGTACCCTTCTAAGTAGTAACTTGACCCTTATGAATAGTATTGTACCCTTATGAATAGTAATGTTACCCCTGTGAATAATAAAATACCCTTATAAATAGTAACCTCCATTTATGATGGTTTATATATAATATTTAATTGAGTGTATGGTATAACCATATCTTGGAATAAGTAAATAAATGATTTAAAATTGTTATTTTCTGAATAGTGTTTTATTTTATTTAAAAATAAAATTTCTCATATTTATAATTTTTTTGATAAAATGAAGTTCATTTTTCGATTCTACACATCAACAAATGGTTGGGTTGAATTATTTTTAATTTTTTGAAATACTTTATTTTTGGTGAATGGTGAATTTTTGGTATTTGACAAATAAATGAGATTTTTCTTCATGGAGGTGTCATCGATTATGTTGTGGCGATTTAAGCCCGTTATCTCAAACTGAAATGAAATTATTACTATTTTTTTCATGGAAGTCTTAGTTTTTCTTGTCTTGAGGAAAAATAATAAAAGAATAATTAAAATAATGTGAAATATCTCCCCTCCACCACTATAAATACCACCCATTTCCCCATCTTCATCCCACACCTCTCAAGCCTTGATCATTGTCTAATTTATGCCAAATTCCCTCCCAAACCTCCTTCCACATGTCCAAGACCTGCTGGACTCTCCAAAAGGACAAAATCAAAGGCCAAAAGGAGGATCTCAAGGAGAAGGTATCAAGAGGTATGAAATCCTCTTCCTTTTCTTGTGTTTTTCATTCCTTTACGTTTCTTTTATTATAGTCTCTTCCCCTCCTATTATCTAAGAGACATGAAGGCTCATGAAATATTGTATATCTTGGATATTCTCATGTTCACGTAAAATTAATCATCATTCTTCATTTCCACTCCCACATATTCAAGGAATGAAAACATAGTCCATGATGTGTCGAATTACCTATATCGTGGATGATGTGATTTAAATTTTATTTAATTCCTTAAAGTTTGGTCAAGAAAAAAAAATTCTTATAACTTGGATATAATATATGTATTAGGTCTCATCAAATATTCTGGAATCCTTTTATACACATGTTTTTAATTTATAAAACAAAATGATGTCCATATTATCATAGAACCACTAAAATGATCTAAACTAACATCACTAATGTTTTAACTTTTGAATCATACTCACTTCAGAATTCAAAATGATAAAGATAATAATTTATGGTTCTAGAAATATGTAACTTCCATTCAATTCCAATTCTACAGTTTCACTTCAAATCGGCAAGAACACCTATCATGAATCGATCATGGAAATCATGTAAATAACGCACCTGAAACAACGAAAGAAACAAAATACTAATAATTAAATGATGTTATAAATTGATCATATAATATGTTATAAAGATTAATAGGCTTATTTGAGATAATAATAAAACTCTTTTAACCATTATACATGAGTTTTAAACTAGTTTGTAGTAAGACAAACCCGGGGTAAGGGAATTCGCAATCCTATTTCAATTATTTGGGTTAACCTTCTACTTCATTATTTATCTAGTATTAAAATTGATTGTGTGATGGGTTTTATTTGTATTGTGTGGAATTATGTGTATTTACAATGTTTATACATATTCCATAAAATCTATTTAGTCTCACATGAATTATATGATATTTGTAAGGGGCCCTTCTTTTAAAATCCCGTTTTAAAATTCTATTTTAGAAAATTCAAAAGAAATGTTTTTATTAATTTATTCATGTTGCATGATTATGTTCTGGTTCTTGGGAATTGTTTATGATGAATGGTGGGACCTATATCTCCCTCCAATACATTTGTTATGTGTATGTTGTAGGTTGGTCGTTTGGTTTCTCCATGTGTAACTTTGATGGTTACCCAAATTGTAAAATAGTTGTGAGGGTTATAAATTACAAGGTACCGGCGAGGGTTACATTATTATATATGTAATTCCCCAAGATAACATTATGGTTCTATTTATGTTCTTATTTATTGTAGGAATCTTGTGGAAATATCATTATTCACAAAGTAAGTATATATGGGAGACAAGTTTTCCTTTTGAAAATGATTTCATATGTTACAAGTATTCATGGACTAATGTGTTCTTTCTTTCTTTTTATATACCTTACTAAGCTTTTTTTTCTCAGCCCATATTTTTTATAAAATATTTTCACAGTTTATAACTATGATTATGACAAAGAAGGAAGCCAAGTTAAATGTTTGAAGAACTATCAAAGAAATTATGTTTTATTTGAAACGTATTTTTATATTTGGAGAAATGAGTACTGTTTTTATGGTATCCACTATGTATTAATGTGAAATTTCATGAATTTGTTATGTACCTTTTCTCTAAATATCTAAACATGAAATGGTCCTCAATGTGAAGGGAAGTGATTTCTTGACTAAATTAAAGATTATGTAATGTAAAAAGGTCGGGTCCTTATAGTTGGTATTTGAGGATGGTTTAGATAACATTAGGGGTGAGGATAATGTTAATATAATACCATAAAGGTTTTTTTACTCTATGGTTAATTTGAAATGTTATGGAATTTAAATATTACTATGTTTCATCTACTAAAATATGTTTTTTCAGAATGGTTGTCCGTAGAAGAAACATGGAGGCTGTAGAAGGGAGACACCGACGGAATGGCATCCTTCTAAATTTGTAGCCCGAAATAGTAGGGATTGGAACCGAGCAGTTTGGGATAGTAATAGCTCAGCTGATGTAGGAAATAAATGGTGTTGGATTCCCTAAAATAGAGAAACCAGATGTACCTCAATAGAACATGATGATAGTGGAACATTTTATGTGACAGCATCCTCCTTCTTTCAATGGATATTCTCACCCAGAAGCGGCTGAAGGATGGATTAAAGCCCTTGAAAAGATATTCGATGTAATGAGTTGTCCAGATAATCAAAAGGTATGTCTTTCCATTTATCGTTTTGAAGGTGAATCTGATCAGCAGTGGTCATTGGTAAGGAATATCAGGTATAGAGAGGATATTGATTCCTTAGAGTGGGAGGAATTTAAAAGTATTTTCCTTGAAAAATATTTTCCTAAGGTGGTGTGACTTAGGATAGAGAAGAAATTACTTGAATTAAATAAAAAAGAAGGAAGAATCAGTGGATGTGTATGAAGAAAACTTCACCCAACTAGGGAGCTATGCTTCAAATCATATTCTGGATCTTGATAGCAAAATAAATTGCTTTTACTCAGGAATGAATCCAAGGTATTGAAGATTTCTAGCCTCCCATGAATTCAAAAGTTACGAGAAACTTGTTTGGTGTGATGAGAGGGTTGAGATGGAGTTTGCTGGTGATCATGTGAATTTTGGAAATAAGGAGAAGAAGAGGACTAGATGGAAAGTTATGGGTAAGAATCAACCAATGAAATACGATGGTAAGAAAATCCAATTTTTAGTTTCTGAAAAGTGTGGAAAGAAGCACCCTGGGGAATGTCTTACCAAAAATGGGTAGTGTTTTCAATGTGGTAAGTTTGGACATATGGCCCGAGATTGTAATGAAAATGATCCTAAGACTAATCTTGATAAGAAAACTGTTATGGTGAGATGGGTCATTGTGAAAATGCTTTCCCAAAGAGAGATCTGAATGATGCAAAGAATCCAGACTATAACTAGAAAGGTATAGTGAGATCCTTTGTGACTACGTCAACAGGTGTTTAACTATCAAATGAAGTTGTATCAGGTACGTGGTTTATTTTCTCAGATTTTTCTTATGTTTTGTTCGATACATGGTCTTCAAATTCCTTCATTTCCAAGAAAAATTTGGGTAAATTAGAAATATCACCTCAACAAATGAGACCAGAACTTGTTTGTCAAAACACCAGGGAAAATATTATATCAAAAAGAAATTATAAAAAATTTCTATTATGGTCTGTGGAAGGACTTTACCTACAAACCATTGTGTTTTTTCTCTTACTCAAGTTTGATGTTATTCTAGGAATGTATTGGCTTTCTGCTTATCATGCTAAGATTGACTGTAGAGCTAAATAAGTCATTTTTCAGAAAGAGTTTTAGTATTTAAATAATATCATACCCATACAATTTTTTGAACCCTATGTGCGATAGTTATTTTAATAATCACAAATCATTGTTATTGTATATGTAAATTTAGTCAATTATTCAATCTGTTCTAAATTTATTTCTATATGTTTAATCATGTCTACATATCTTTATCTATGATTATTTGTGGTCTACTATTGACCTAGAAGTATTCTAGATTACACAGACACACTGTGATAATTTTATGTTTTTGACTCACCATTAGTTATATTCTTGATTCACCGATAGTTAAAGGAATGAGACATCGATGTGACAAACCGATGACAACAGTCGCACTGATGACAATGGTCACGCCAATGATACAACTATCTAACCGATGATGATCACATGACCTACCTAAACCATTGCTGATCAAATTTCCTACTGAAGTTGATGCTGATCACATGACATATTGATACCGATGCTGATCAAATGACCTACCGAAGTTGATGCTGATCACATGACCTACCGAAGCTGATACTGATCACATGACCTACCAAAGCTGATGACGATCACATGACCTACCGAAGCCTATGCTGATCACATGACCTACCGAAGCTGATTCTGATCACATGACCTACCGAAGCTGATCCTGATCACATGACCTACTGATAACGATGTAAATTCAATTGACCTACCGATCTCATGACTCACCGATAGTCATGAAAACTGTTTTAATTTTTATTAACTCTTATTTAATCCCAACAGTAATATTTTCTTAATTTAATGCACCTAATATTAATTAATATTGGTTGTTGGATGTCAGGGAACCATACCTTGTACCTGTCAAAAAGTAATCATTCTTTTTACTAGATCTCAAGTAATAAAAAGGAAGATCTATCTGCAGTGGAAGAACAAAGACAAAAAAATACAAAGACAGAGACACACAAGAAGAAGAGAGCGTACGTGTGTGTGAAGTCCCAAAAAACAAAAGAAGAACGTGAATAACACCTGTGAAAACCCGAGAGCTTCAAGAAGATCATTCACCTAGAACAAACATTGAAGCCGAGTTGCTGTGGCATACTGAACATCATATGCACAAGGCTAAATAACTATAGCTTGGAAGAACAACGACACACTGTTTTGTGTCATCCTCACCAAAAAGGACTTGAATAACATCTGAAAAATCCAAACGAGTCTAGAGCTCATCTAAAATCACTGAGAGCATTTTAAACTCATTATCTATTTATTTTCCCTGTAGTATACATTTGTTTAACATTTTGAGTAGTGTGTGTGCATCTATAAATTTAGAGACACACTGACTCCTAGGATGAACAGGGGGATACTAAATCCTCACACCAAACGTTTTACACCTTATTTTATCCCACTGTGAATTGTAGAAGAGATCGAGTGTGACATGGATAGTCTGAGTGCTATTGTTGTTGTTTACCCACATAGAATTGTGGTAGAGGTCTAAGGACCTGAACAGTCTAAGTACTATTGTAAAACCGCGATCCAGGGTGTGGATCATAGTTTATATAAACTGTTTAAGATGACTAAGTCTCATCTTGAGACTAAACCTCTTATTTTAAAACTGCTGTGCATTTTACCTTTGTTAAAACTATATTGAATATTCTGCTGCTAAGTACTTTAAATATAAATCTATTTTAGAGTAACTATGATAGTTGAACTAGTAAGTGTTTGTAATTATTTTGAATCAGTAAGTTAGTTTCAAAAGTTAACTAAATATTCATATTAAGTTAACTGTGATGTAATCAATCTTCGAGAAACTGATTGAACATTTACAATCTTTATAAATTCACTACAGTTTAACTTGTTTTATGAATTGGGGTATTTTAATAAAAATATTTTAAACAGGAATTTTTAATTGGAACTCAATTCACCCCCTCTTGAGTATCCACTCTGAACAACATTTGGTATCATAGGTATTCAAAACACTCTATTTTCGAAAAGCTTTCAACTCTGATTCTGGTTGTATCATAAAGATCTTAAAATTTCTGTTATTTCTAAATTTTTATCTCTTTAAATACATTTGTTAAAATCTAATTATGGATAACAGATTAGAAGGTGTAGCTACCAACTGGCCACCCTTCTTTAATGGTGTTAATTATGCCCAATAGAAAATCAAAATGAAAATTCATCTAGAAAGTATGGGATTTGGCATTTGGACTGCCATAGAGACTCAGTATAAGATTCCAGATACTATTAGAACTACTTGGGATGAACCTACTAAAGTTGTTTAAATAACAATTATAAAGAAAATAATGCTCTGTATTGTGCTTTAGGAGATGAATAATTTAATCAAATATCAGCTTGTAAGACTGCTTATGAAATATGAGATACTCTAGCTATTTCCCATGAGGGAACAACTAATGTTAAGAAAATGAGATTGATTACCTACGCTATTAAGAATGATAATTTTAAAATGAAATATGATGAATCTATTTTTGATATATATCTTAGGTTTAATGAGATAATCAATACAATGAGATCACTGGGAAATGATGTTCCAGCAAAGGATCAAATCATGAGAATACTAAGAATCCTACCAGAAAGATGGAGAGGAACCTCTGTCTCTATACAAGAATCATGTGACATTGGAAAGCTTCCTGTCAAGGATCTGATTGGAAATTCAATGATGTATGAAGAGGAGATGAAGGTAAACAAGGAAGAAGATGATGCACCAAGGAAGAAGTCTGTAGCTTTCAAGAATTCTACTTCAAAACATAAGGACAAAGGGACAATTCAAAGTGAAAGTGATATCTCAAGTTCTGAAGAAAGTGCATCAGATAGCGATGCTGAGATGGCTCAGATAGCCCTACGATTTATGAATTTTATATGAAGAAGAAGTTTTTAAAAAAATAAAAATATAGGGTAAAGTATGAAAAAAAAGGTAATTAGAAGAAAGATTAGAAAATGACTGATAAGGGTGATGACATAGTCTAATATGAATGCAAAAGGAAAGGGCATGTTAAAGATGATTTTCCAAAATTAAAGTTCAAGAAGAAATATGACTATAAGGACAGAAAATACAATAATGCAATGAAAGCAACCTGGAGTGTTTCAAAAGATAGTTCAAGTGATTCCGGTTCTACTCAGGATGAAAAATATAAAAAATATAACATGTGTTTCATGACAAACATTTCTGAGGTAATATCAGATACTCCTGCTTTAAATTCATATTACTCTGGAGATGATTCTGATTCTGAAAACATGTCGAGTGAAGAATTATTTTAATACTGCAACATGTTAGAAGATACATGCAATTAGCTGAATGATATGTATAAATCCTTAAAGAAGCATTATGCATTAGCTAGCACTATTAAATCTTCACTAGAATTAGAAAAGGAAAAGAATGCTTAACTACTCAAAGAGAATACTGAACTGATATTTTCTAATGAGAAACTAAGAAAATATTTGGAAAAAATTACAAATGGAAAGTACACACTTACACAAATTCTAGGAAAACAAGTGGCACCAAAGTATAAAACTGGTTTAGGTTATCATCCTGTAAAAAGACAGATTACAAAAATTAAATTTATTCCTAAATCTGGACAACATGATTCTTGTTCTAGTTTTGAAAATTCCTATGCCTCAACTAGCTATTCACATGGATATAGATTAAACAGGTTTTATCTATCAAAATATCTTGATTTTGTTAAGTATATGAGACCCATTAGGGAAATATGGGTACCGAAAGTCTTTCTTTCTAACCAGTCTGGACCCAAGAATATCTGGGTACCAAAATAATTTTCTATCTAAAATTGTTTTTTACGAAACTTGGTTGAAAAGTTCATGTAGGAAGACTTGGTATATGGACAGTGGATGTTCAAAAAAAATGACAGAAGAATTTTCATGCTTCAAAATCTTAATCAAGGTTGATGGAGGATATGTCACCTTTGGTGATAACTATAAAGGGAAAATCATCGACCTAGGTTAAATTGGTAACACTGATTTAATTTTAATTTCTAAAGTTTTATTTGTAGAAGGATTAAAATAAAATTTGTTCAGTATTTCTCAATTATGTGATGATGGTTTTAATGTTAAATTTGAAAATGATTCTTGTAATTTTTTTAATTCTAAAAATGTTTTCGTATTTTCTACCTTAAAAAATGAAAATGTTTATGCTGTAGATTTGAATTCTTTATCTAAGAAGAATATTACTTGTTTAAATGCTTTTCATAAAGAATCATGGATTTGGCATAAAATATTAGGACACTTCAATATACATTCACTTAGAAAACTGACTAGGAAGAACTTAGTTAGAGACCTACCTAATCATGAATTCCCAGCTGATAAAGTTTGTAATCTTTTTAAAAAGGGAAATCAACATAAAGTTTCTTTTAAATCAAAGAAAGACGTTTCAACTTCTAAACCTCTCGAGTTGGTTCACATGGACTTGTTTGGACCTTCTAGAGTTTCTAGTTTAAATGGGAAGCACTATGTTTATGTTCTAGTAGATGAATTTTCTAGATAGACATGGGTATATTTTTTAGCTCACAAAAGTGAAGCTTCCTATTAATTTATTAAATACTCCAAGTCTGTAGAAAACATTAGTAGACTTAAGATTAAAACCTTGAGAATTTATCATGGTCTTGAGTTTTAAAATCATGAGTTTGAATCTTATTTCTCACATAATGGCTATAATCACAAATTTTCTGCCCCTAGGACACCTCAACAGAATGGTGTAGTAGTAATAAAAAAATAGAACCCCTCAGGAAATTGCAAGAACTATTATAAATGAATATTATTTACATGTTTATTTTTGAGCTGAAGCTTTCAATATAGCTTGTTATATTATAAATCGAGTCTTGATTAGACCTGTTCTTAAGAGAACCCCTTATGAGCATTGGAATGTTAGGAAACCTAAACATAGTTACTTCAAAGTTATTGGTTGAAATGTTTTTATTCTAAATACTAATGATAATCTATACAAGTTTTTATCCAAGTGTGATGAAGGAATATTTTTAGGATATTCAATTACTGGAAAAGCCTATAGAGTTCTTAATAAGAGAACCAAATGTGTGGAAGAATATTTTCACATCAAATTTGATAAAACTTATTCACATGAACCTAAACCTGTTGTGGAAAATACTAAAGAAGACCTGTCTATTAGAAATCATATTGATAAAGATAGTGGACCTATTGTAAAGACAACCAGCTCTGGAAATACACTAGAACCTGCTTCTGTTGAACCCAAACCTTGATAAAAATTTTAAATTTCTAGTCCTACCTTTACTAGATTAACTAGGATTATAAATCCATTCTCTATATGCAGTTGTAGTTAACCTAGATAGAGGAACACAAACTAGAGCTTCTCTGACAAATCAGGTTGAACATAAAGCCTTTATTTCATAGCTAGAACCTAAAAATATCAGTGATGCAATCAATGATAAATTTTGGGTAATGGGTATGCAATTAGAGTTAAATCAACTTGAATGAAACAATGTCTGAGAATTAGTAGAAATTCCTAAGGACACCATGAACATAGGTACTAAATGGGTTTTTAGGAATAAAATTGATGAATCTGGAAACATCATTAGAAACAAATCTAGATTAGTTGCACTAGGTTACAATCAAGAAGAAGGAATAGACTATGAAGAAACCTTTTCTCTTGTAGCTAGATTATAATCCATTAGGATCTTACTTGCTTATGAATCTCATCTAGATTTTAAGTTATATCAAATGGATGTCAGAAGTGAATTTCTATATGGTTTTATAATTGAAGATGTTTTTGTTGAACAACCACATGGATTTACAAACCCCCATTTTCAAAATCATGTTTTCAAATTTTCTAAAGATTTATATGGTTTAAAACAGGATCCCAGAGATTGGTATGATAAAGTTACAAATTTTCATATTTCTAATGGTTTTACTAAAGGAATTCCAGATCACAATTTTTTTATTAAAAGAATTTCTAAAGATATTTTTATTGTACAAATCTATGATGATGATATTATCATTAGATCTTCTAAAAAATATTTATGTACTGATTTTTCATAGATTATGAAAAATGAATTTGAAATGAGTTTAATGGGTGAACTCAATTATTTTCTTGTATTTCAAATTTTTCAAAAGAAAGATGGTATTATTTTAAATCAAAGTAAATATACAAAGGGTATTTTAAAATTTTTTGGTTTGGATAGTAATAAGAGAAGTGATACAGCTATGAGTACCACCTGTAACTTGGATGATGATGAAACAAGGAAACCAGTTGATCAAACTAATTATCGAGGTATGATTGGAAGCATACTTTACCTTACTTCTAGTCGACCAGATATCATGTTTAGTGTATGCATGCGTGCGAGATTTCAAGATAATCCAAAAGAATCTCATTTACTTGTTGTTTAAAGGATTTTAAAATATCTTAAACATACTACCAATTTAGGATTGTTTTATCCAAAAGGGAAACCTTTTGACTTAATAAGTTATTCAGATGCTGACATTGCTTGTTGCAAATTAGATAGGAAGAGAACATCTAGAACATGTCATCTATTGGGAAATTCCCTGGTATCTTGGTGTAGTAAGAAATAGAACTCTATTGCATTGTCTACTACTGAAGCAGAATACATTGCTGCTGGTAGATGTTGTGCATAGATTCTGTGGATGAAACACACTTTATTGGAAAATGGATATCAATTTAGACATGTATCTATAAATTTTTATAACAATAGTGCAATTAACATCTCTAATAATCATGTGTCTCACTCTAGGACTACGCACATTGATGTCAGCCATCATTTTTTGAGAGATCATTATCAAAAGGGTGATATTTCTCAAGAATTTACTGACTCTGACCATCTATTGGCTGATATTTTCACCAAGATCTTAAGATTTGAAAGGTTATATTTTATTAAATAAGAGTTAGGTATGATCGATCAGTGAAACCAGTCAGTGAAACCAATGAGTGAAACCGATCAGCGAAACCGATTAGTGAAACCTATCAGTGAAACCGATCAGTGAAACTGATCAGTGAGACCGATCTATGCTACCGATTGAGTTAAACAGTATATGAAACCGTTAGTGTTTATCGAAATGATATTGTTTTACTTAATCCATATTATATTTAATATTGTAAACATAAATGATAAAATTAATGACCTGTGTCTATTTCAATTCCTTATAACTGTTGACCTTCCATATTCCGCCAAACTCCAAATATTTTGAATCCCAAACATTCGAACCATTCGAACCTCTCAAACCTCTCGAACTTCTCAAAACTCTCGAACGTCCAAATGGAAAAGCAAAAGCGACAAGATAAGGAATCTGAAAGCTCCTCAACTGTGAAACGCGCTCGAGGAGAATCGAGCAGCACATCTCCAAAGTCTATAAACCCAAAATTGGAGACTCGGGTGGTCACTGCAGAAAAGGAAGTAATATTCGAATGGGTGTTATCCAGTAAGTCTATGCTTTTGAAAGTTTTGGAGATGCAGGGATGGAGAGACTGGTTCTGTAATAATAATCGTTTCTACTACCCAAATCTAGTGCATGAGTTTTATTTGAATTTGAGTATAGCATTGGATGGAGCAGAAGCTGCAAGATTATCTTTAGTGATCAAAGGAAAAAAGATAACTTTTTAATCGAAGCAATGGGATGAGTATTTGGGGGTACCACATAAATGTAGATATGAGGATTGCAATGGTAATATTCCTCCTACCATAGAATATTTTTCGTATGAGTATGCTCTGGAGATGTTGACTGGAAAATATGAATCCAGATGAATAACAGCTGCTGATTTTGATGGAGAAAGTAGAATCTTTTTTATGTTTATTCATCACCAAATCTGTCCCAGAAAGGGTGACTTTTCTTCTGTGAAGTATCAAGATGTTTTCTTGTTGTTTTTATTGCTAAATTATAAGAATATCAACTTGTGTAGATACATTACTGTTCATATTGTTGAGATGGTAAAACCATCCAAGAAGGCTACAACATTATTAAATTCAAAGCATGTCTCTTCCATGCTAATGTTTTTGGACTGTGTTGATGATGGAGATGAGTGTATCTCATCTAATAGTGGTTTTTGTATTAGCAAGGATATCTGCAAAAGAATGAAAATTAACTGGAATCCAGGTAAAAAGACATGGGTTGCTGATGAAGATAGCTTGTATGAATCCTTTAATCCTACTGACCACTCTAAGAGACCAAAGGGGATGAGAGATCTTGGTTTAAAACCTGATGAGGAAGTTTTCTATTCTGATGAGGAAGAAGATATAGAAGTTCATATGGACACTGGAGTGTCCAGTAGGAAGCAATAGGGGAAGCTGAAGCTGATGATGATGTCGATACTAAAAAGGAAACTGAGTCACCTCCTGATGAAAAGGGTGACCCTGACACAATAAGTCCTAAGAAAAGAATGGAATTTGGACCAACAAGTCCACCTCTTACGTTACCTGAGTCAGAACCCCTTTTAGGTGATGATGAAGAAGTAGACACTGATGTTTCCAATTCTGACTAGTATGATTCCAGTAACAAAAACATTACCAATGAGACTTCGGTAAACAATAATGGAAATAGTAATGGTGATGATGATGATAATGTAAGTACTCGACTAGTGGATGGTCATGATATGATTCAAGTTGATCCATATCCACAACCAGTTGAGCAAGAAACTGTTCCTGAGGCTGAAAGGAGAGTACATACTGTTATTGATGTAGATGGGGAAGACTCTCTTGAAAATTCTGGTAATGTAGATTATGTAAAGCCTAAGTATGCCTCTTGTAAAGATGAATGGGAAGACCACCCAGGTTTTTCGGTTCTAGGTATGTATTATTTAGAGCATGAGGAAGAAGAAGTCAATATCTCAAGAGTAAGCCATCCAGTTGAGGCTAGACTAGTTGCAGAGGAAGTGCAAGTGACTGCAGAAAGACCTTGTTCTTCTCTTTCTCGATCTGATTTTGACAAGTTTAAAGATGAGCTGTTCCACGCAGTCAGAGAAACAATGAAAGAGGAATTATCTAATGCTATTTCTCATACACCAGTTAATATATATTAGGCTGCTATGGATGCTATAACTCAATGAGTGGTAATTATTATTAATCCAGACATGTTCCATACTGGTGAGATGATTGGCAGGCACATTTTCTCTCTGAATCAAGTGCTCAAGGATTTGAGTAGTGACTCAGTATATCTGTCAGGAGAATTTAGATCAACCATCACTGGTATGATGGATGTTTTGAGAAACTTGATAGAACACCTGAAGAAATCAATTTTGAGAAGATTAAAGGCTGAGATAACTCAGATTGTTGCTCAGGCTAGCTCCTCCAAAGTGACCAAGATCACCAGACATGAGATTAATTCCTTAAAATATGTTATAATAGAAGAGTTAGCATACCTTGGATAGATTCTGGACCTGGACTCCTTGAAAAAGATGAAATAAAATAGTGATCATATTCACAAGATAGTGAAGCTGTATTCGGCTGATGCTACTAAAGCTCAGAAAGAGATCAAAGAAAAAGTGGATCACTATTTTTCTAAAATTTATACCAAGAATGAGTTAAACCATTAGTTTAATGTCTTGGATAAGAATTTGAGGCTACCTCTAGTCTCTCAAGCCTTTAAGGCTCAGGTCCAATAGTTAAATGATTTTACTCCCACTCTAGAGAGTTTCATGTAGAACAAAGATGATTTTGAGAAGGCCATGAAATATGGTGGTGAAGTAATTCAGGATTTTATCAATCTGCTCAAACAATATCTTCATGTGCAAGAAAAGACAATTGTTCTTCCTACTGCTAAGCCTCTCAGTCCATCCAGTGTTGCTCTTGGTCATATATTAGTTTCTTAAGCTCTATCCAACATTCGGCCAGTCATTCAGCAGCCACCTTTAAGAGAATCTTCTAGCCACCATCAAGTAACCTTAGCACCCAGTCTACTTCCTACTAGAGTTGTCTTACCTACTCCATTCGTCCAGATCAACCTTCCACCAAAGCACCTTCTGGACCATTCCTTCCTCCTAATGTTAAAGGGAAAGATCCTTTGTACCCCCAGAAATAGTTGTGCCTGTCATTTTTGATAGGGTGTATTTTTCTTGTATCTTTTCAGATTGTATTTTAATGATAACTTCTTCTTTTCTCTCTCTCTCTCTGATTTCTCATTTTTTTTGATAATCCCAAAGGGGGAGAATAGTATAAATATATATCTAAGGGGGGAATAGTATGTATAATTATAAACAAGGGGAGAACAATATATAAGCTATAAATAAGCTTTAAGATCTAATTCCATGATATATATTATATAAGCTCCAATAGGCATATAGCTATGTTTTATTCTTAGATCTGATGTCATGTTTGTAAGCTCTGATGCTATGTTGATATACTCTAACATTGTTTATGATCTGATTCCATGCTCTGATGACATGTTTACCTTTAGACATATATTCTTTTTACATATGGGGAGCATACTGAGTGTTATATCATCTTCCCTCTTCATTTATGCCATAGATTTGTGATTATAAAAAAGGGAGAGATTGTTGAACCCTATGTGCGATAGTTATTTCAATAATCACAAATCATTGTTTTTATATATGTAAATTTAGTCAATTATTCAATTTGTTCTAAATGTGTCTATATATGATTAGTCATGCGTACATATGTTTATCTATGATTATTTATGGTCTACTATAGACTTGAATGTATTCTAGATTCCACAAACACTCTGTGAGAATTTTATGTTTTTGACTCACCATTAGTTATATTCTTGAGTCACTGATAGTTAAAGGAATGAGACACCGATGTGAAAAACCGATGACAATGGTCGCACCGATGACAACGATCACACCAATGATACAACTGTCTAACCGATGCCGATCACATGACCTACTGAAACTATTGCAGTTCAAATGACCTACCGAAACTGATGCTGATCACATGACCTACCGAAGCCGATGCTGATCACATGACCTATAGAAGTCGATCCTGATCACATGACCTACCGAAGCCAATGCTAATCAAATGACCTACCAAAGCTCATACTGATCACATGACCTACCAAATCTGATGCTGATCACATGACCTACCGAAGATGATGCTGATCACATGACCTTCCGAAGCCGATGTTGATCACACAACCTACCGATACTTATGAAAATTCAAATGACCTCCCGATCTCATGACTCACCGATAGTCATAAAAACTATTTGAATTTTAATTAACTCTTATTTAATTCCAATGGTCATATTTACTTAATTTAATGAACCTGATATTAATTAATATTGGTTGTTGGATGTCTGGGAACCGTACCTCATACCTGTCAAAAAGTAATCATTCTTTTTACCAGATCTCAAGGAATAAAAAGTAAGATCTATCTGTAGTGGAAGAAAAATGACACAAAAATACATAGACAGAGACACACAAGAAGACGAGAGTGTACGTGTGTGTGAGGCCTATGAAATAAAAGAAGAACTTGAAGAACACATGTGAAAACCAAAGAGCTTTAAGAAGATCATTCACCAGGAAAAACCACTGAAGACGAGTTTCTCTGCCTTACTGAACATCATATGCACAAGGCTAAATAACTATAGCTGGGAAGAACAACAACACTCTATTTTTTGTCATACTCACCAGAAAGGACTCAAATAACATCTGCAACATCCAAACGAGTCTAGAGCTCATCTGCAATCACTCAGAGTATTCTAAACTCATTATCCATTTATTTCATCTGTAGTATACCTTGGATTAACATTTTGAGCAGTGTGTGTGCATCTGTCTATTTAGACACACACTGACTCTTGGGATGAACTGGAAGATACTAAATCCTCATACCAAACTTCTTACACCTTATTTTATCCCACTGTGAATTGTGGAAGAGGTCAAGTGTGACCTGGACAACCTAAGTGTTATTGTTGTTGTTTACCCATGTAGAATTATGGTAGAGGTCTGAGGACCTGAACAGTCTGAGTACTAATGTAAAACCTCGATCCAGGGTGTGGATCATAGTTTTTATAAACTATTTAAGAGGACTAAGTATCATCTTGAGACTGAACCTATTTTTTTAAAACTGATGTGCATTTGGACTCTGTTAAAACTACATTGAATATTCCGCTTCTAAGTACTTTAAATATAAATCGGATTTAGATTAAACTCTGATAGTTGAACTAGAAAGTGTTTGTAATTATTTTGAATCAATATGTTAGTTTAAAAATCTATGTTAATCTTCAGATTAAGTTAACTGAGAAGTAATCAATCTTTGAGAAACTGAATGAAAATTTACAATATTTATAAATTCACTACAGTTTATCTTATTTTATGAATTGGGGGATTTTAATACAGAAATTTTAAATAGAAATTTTTAATTGGAACTCAATTCACCCCCTCTTGAGTATCCACTCCGACCAACACAATTGATAAAATATCGTGAAGCTTTGAAACTGTTGAAAGATGGAAATGAATTTTATCTTGGTCATATTCTTGAAAAAAATGGAACTGTTCAAATTAATGATGTTTTAGTGTTAAAAGATTACGTTGATGTTTTTCTGGATGAGTTACCTGGTGTCATACCTGATTGGGAATTTGAATTCAAAATTGACTTAGTTCCTAATGCAAATCTAATATCAAGACCCCCATATCGTATGGCTCAAACTGAACTTCTTGAATTGAAAAATCATTTGTAGGATTTTCTTTATAAAGACCTCATTCTTCCATGCACTTCACCATGGGGTGCCCTTTTTTTTACATTAAAAAGAAAGATAGTTCCATGAGACATTGTATTGATTATAGAGCTTTGAAAAACATCATTGTAAAAAATAAGTATCCTTTTCCTGATATCGATGACTTGTTTTATTAGCTCTATGGAGCTCAGTACTTTTCCAAGATTTACTTGAGATCTGGATTCCATTAGCTGAAGGTGAAGGAGGATGACATCCCCAAAATAGCCTTTTGTACTAGCTACAAGCATTATGAATTTGTTTTTATGTCATTGGGCAAACTAATGCACCTGCTGTATTCATGGATCTTGTGAATAAAATATTTCATGAGTTCTTGGATAAGTTGTTGATGTTTTAATTAATGACATTCTGGTATTTTCTAAAAATAAATAAGAGCATGAAAAACATGTAAGGGTTGTTTTACACACCTTAAAGGAAAATAAACATTATGGAAAATTTCTCAAGTGTAATTTTTGGTTACAAAAGATTTCTTTTCTCGAACACATTGTAAATAAGTATTGAATAAC
The DNA here is from genome assembly GCA_963277665.1 of Viscum album. Classification (NCBI taxonomy): domain Eukaryota; kingdom Viridiplantae; phylum Streptophyta; class Magnoliopsida; order Santalales; family Viscaceae; genus Viscum; species Viscum album. Next base: position 1,972,881,243 of record OY728119.1, on the reverse strand, counting down.
AGTTGATCCTTCTAAAACAATAGTGGTTGATGAATGTCCAAGACCCACTAATGTTACATATATTCATAGTTTTATCAGATTAGTAGGATATTACCGATGTTTTGTTATGAACATTGCATGGTTATCTATCCTGATAACTAAGTTAACACAAAAAGGGGTTAGATTTTTCTGGAATGAATAATGTGTTGTTTGTTTTCAAGAACTGAAGAAGAGATTGGTGAATGCTCCGGTTTTGTCCTTGCCTTCCCAAAATGGGGAGTTTGTCATCTACAGTGATGCTTCATTGAAGGGACATGGTTGTGTTCTGATTCATAATGATCGAGCAATTTCTTATTCTTTAAGACAACTAAAACCCCATGATTTAAATTATCCCACACATAAATTGGAATTGGAAACTATGGTTTTTTGTTTGAAAATTTTGAGGCATCATTTATATGGAGCCAAATGTCAAATATATAATGACCATAATATTTTGAAGTATATATTCAGTCATAAGGAATTAAACATGAGGCATAGAATATGGATTGAACTGATAAAAAATTATGATTGCACAATAAATTACCATCCAGGAAAAGATAACCCAGTGGTGGATGCCTTGAGTCGAAAACATCATGCATCATTAACCATGTTATGTTTGGAACATGATCCCTTAATTAATGATTTGATGAATTTTGGATTAGATTTTTTTGGTACAGTGAATAAATCTATTTTGGTTTAGGTTTCAGTGTAGTCGTCCTTTTTAAACAAAATTAAGCAATCGCAGAAGGAAGACCATGGGCTATAGAAAAAGGTATAATTCTTTAAAATAGCTAAGTTTCCAAAATTTTACCTTGATAATTATTGTATTTTATGATTTGGAAAAAGGATGTGTGTGCCTTGTGATTCTCAGTTGAAGAAAGTTTTTTTGTGTGAAGCTCATAGTTTTCTATTTTCAGTTCATCCTAGCAGTACTCTGATGTACAAAGACCTTCGAAAGTATTATTGGAGGGATGGAATAAAAAGATATATTGTTGATTTTACTATGAAATGCATGATATGTCAACATGTTAAATTAGAGCAGTAATTACCAAAAGGGATGCTTCAACCTTTTCCAGTTGCAGAGTGGAAATGGGAGAATGTATCCATGGACATTATTGTGGGACTACCAAATACTTCTCAAGGTAATAATGAAAATTGGGTTATTGTTGATCGGTTGGAAAAATCTGCACATTTTCATTCTTTGCAAGATACAATTTCTTTGGATCATATTTCTCAACTATACCTCAAACAGATTGTTAGGTTACATGGAGTTTCTCTTTACATTGTATCTGACCGGGATCCCAGGTTCACTTCTATGTTTTGGAAGGGAATTCAGAAGTTATTGGGCATAGAATAAAATTTTAGTATAGCTTTTCATCCCCAATTAGATGGGCAGTTAGAATGAATGATTCAAACTTTGGAGGATATTATTTTATCATGTTCAATGGATTACTAGGAATGATGGGATCAACATATTTCTTTAGTTGAGTTTTCTTATAATAACAGTTTTCATTCCAATATTCAGATGGAACCTCTTGAGGCATTGTATGGGAAGCAGTGTCGGACTACAGAATTATGGGATGAAGTCGGTGAAAAAAAATTTATGGGGCCAGAATTAGTAGAGGATGTGGCTGAGAAAGTGTAGATGATTCAGCAGCACATGAGGACAGCTCAGGGTAGGCAGAAATGTTATGCATATAACAGAAGCAAATACTTATCTTTCGAGGCAGGTGACCGTGCATTGCATAAAATTTCTCTTTGAAAAATTGTGATGTATATTGTTAAGAATGTAAAGACAATTCCATGATTCATCGGTCCTTTATAAATCCTAGAGAAAGTTAGAAGAGTTGCATACCGAGTAGATTTTCCTCTGAGTTTGTCTCAGGTACACTTTTTTTTTATTCCGATGTGGAGAAATTATGTGCCAGATTCAACTCATGTCATGAGTCTAGAGGCAGTTCAGCTAGAATAGAACCATTATTATAAAGAGAAACAAGTTTAGATTCTTGATCGAATGGAATACGTATTTCATAATAAAGTAATCCACCAGGTAATGGTTTTGTGGAGAAATCACATGGTTGAAGAAGAAACATTGGAATATGAAAATTATATGAGGGAAAGGTATCCTAACTTGTTTAATGTGTAGATAAAACTGCGAGGATGAAATTTCAAAGATGGGATAATTTAACACCCCAATGATTAATAAATAATAACAAATTAAATGCATAAAACATTGTATTAAGTATATATTTATAACTGGCCTTTAAACATAATTTTATTGCTTCTTTGTTTTGAATTTTGAAAAATGGTCATCTAAAATCATGATCTGTATGTTATTTAGAGTCTTATAAGAATAATTAAATATTTTTGAATAGTAACATACCCTTATGAATAGTACCATACTGATAAAACACTATTTTATTGAATATTTCATTGATAATAAATGATATAATTTCCTCACATTGTGTTAAATATGTTTAATTAGAAAGTATTTGGGATTAGATCATTCATCTGAATATTTGATGAAAATTCCAGTTTTACCCTTTATAGTTCACTGTAGTATTTCGAAAATATATATTTTTATATTTATGATTTGAATTTGAAATTTTTTAACAGTATTTATAACTTAATTATCTACAACTTTAATTCAGGACATTAGAGCTAAAGAGTTCATTTGGTTGTTGAAAATGGGCCATGAAGTCAAAGTTGGGCTGGGCTCTCCAGAATGGAGAAGATTCTGTATTTCGGCCATAACGCCTCCATATGGGCCTGTATTGAGCAAAACTTTTGCGAGAAGACAGAGGACCCATATGCAAACATTTTATCCTTCTGTAGGTCCGGACAATTCACGCGTTTTGGTGGTCAAATGGGCGGTTCAAGTTGGCATAAAATATTTGGCCGAATTTCCACATTCACACTTGAAACCACTTGTAACCTCTCCTCCCCTCCCCTCTATAAATTGGAGTTTTTATCATTTGGAGGGGTTGGTATGTGAATTGGGAGATTGGAGGTAGAGGAGAATTTGTTTCACCCAAATTATCCAACCATTGTAAGAGGGGTAGCTCTTGAAGCAAGGATCCCCTCATCGAAGCCTCCTTCTCTTCTTCATTTTGTAATGTTTTCATTTGTGTAATAAACTTCTTTGTTATTCTTTTATTTATTCTCTTTTCTTCTATTTTGTTTAAATTTCTTATTCTCTTAATCTTCCTCTTTGGGCTGGAATTCTTGAGTATAAGCGTTCTTGGGTTATACCCATTATAAACCTTTGCACATGCAAAACGCTTCTACGATGATTACGCCACCCATGGAAGAGTAGTCTTTTAGTAATCGATCTATCTTCTAACCTCTTCATTTAATTATTTTGAATAATTGAGATACTGTAATTCACTTAATATTATCCATGAATTGTGTTTTTAAATTGTAAGAAACTAATCAAGCAATTGAACAATTAACACAAAAACACGCGAGGTCGGGATTTTGTGTAAATTGTGAGAGTGCGATCTTAATCGGTAATATAAGACCACACGGGATAAATTTGTAGAGTTAAAATATAATCCCTAAAAAAAATTCATCCTCATTTCTAGAATGTATATGTGCCTTAATTTACCACTGACCATAAGCTAATCTTAGAACATCAATCAAAGCAGGGTGCTGCGATTGCATGTTCCGAAGTTAGCCTAGGGTTAAATTCACATCATCTTTGTGGTAAAGTTAATTCTCGTAGGGTTTGGGATTTAACAAATTAAGGGATAATAATTAAGTGAATGTTAATTTAAATGATAATGATTAATAATAAAGTTAAGAGGTAGAGTTAGATCGATTACGCCTTTTAAATAGATTTCTAAAAAAAATATCTTCTTGTTGTGTCATTTTAATCGAAATTCATTTCAAAACTAAAAACAAAAAAATATACAATCTTCTTCCAGAAAACTTCTTCTAGATTCATAAACTATAAAAAAACTAAATCCTTTAAAGCAGTTTTTTTATTTTATTCTCTTTTATTTTATTTTTAGAATACCTCTAATAAGTTGTTAAATTCACTTCCTCCTTTGAGAGACGACCTTGGTCAGCCACTCTGTTGCACCTAAGTACCCCAAATCACACTAATCATTGGAGGGCGCCCACGACAGCGCTCTTTCAAATTAGCGCCGTTTCCGGGGAGGCAAGTAATTATTTCAACCAATTAGAGGTATTTATTTTATTTTACATTTTATTCTCTTCCTCTCTTCTTTCTTCCTTCTGTACCCAATCTGATTTTTCTTCCTCTTCTTTTATTTTCTTCTACTTCTTTTTGGACCATCAACTCAAACTTCTCATTTTTATTTTACTATGGTCCACTTTCTTTCTTTTCATTTTTATTTGATCTATGACACGAACTAATCTCGAAGATCTCTTAGATCTTGACCCTGAGATTGAACATAGCCTTAGGGCTCGAATCAGAAATTCTCAGTCTACGGGAAGTTTCAATATTCAACCAGTTGGTGAATTCCTCTCTTCTGGGAACTTTGAAATTGGAAGCAATTCAAATTCAAACATAAAAGAGTAACCAATGGCTAGAAACAATGGAAATGAACTTAATAGAACCATTCAAGAATTGGCTGCACCTGATGTTAACTATCAACCAAATTGTATTGCATACCCAAATCTCGAATCGGACTTTGAACTAAAATCTGGGTTAATTCACTTACTTCCAAAGTTTCATGGCCTCTCTGGTGAGGATCCCAATAAACATTTGAAAGAATTTAATGTGGTTTGCTCAACCCTTAAACCAAGAAATGTTTCTGAAGATCAAATCAAATTAAGAGCATTCACATTCTCACTTGATGGAGCTGCAAAAGATTGGATGTATTATTTGCAACCTGAAGATGTAACATGTTGGAATGATTTGAAACCTTTTTTCGTGCAAAGATTTTTTACAGCATCAAGGACCACATCCATTCGAAAGGAGATATCGGGGATCAAGAAAGCACAAGGGGAGTCAATGTATGAGTACTGGGAGCGATTCAAGAAGTTGTGTGCAAGCTGCCCACATCACCAAATCAGTGAGAAACTACTCATCCAGTACTTCTATGAAGGACTCACACCTATGGAGAGGAGCATGGTGGATTCCGCAGCTGGAGGAGCATTGGTGGACAAGACACCAGCAGCCGTACGTGCATTGATCGACAAGATGGCTCAAAACTCCCAACAATTTGGCGATAGAGGTACACCACATGTCAGAGGAGTACATCAAGTAATCCCTTCTTCTCTTGAAAGTCATTTGATTGATACTAAGTTAGAAGAATTGACAACTATGGTGAGGCAGATTGCATTGGCTCAAAAGACATCTCAACCCCCTCCTTCAAGGCCATGTGGCATTTGCACTGAGACAAGCCACCCAACTGACTGTTGCCCACAACTACAAGAGACAGAAGATTGTGCAGCAGTGTTCCCTGGGAGACCATTTCAGCAGCAACAACAACAACCATATCCCCAAAAGAAGTTTGATACAGTATACAACCAAGGGTGGAAAGATCAGTCAAACATGAGGTATGGCTCTGGACAACAACAAAGGCCCCCTTTTCAACCAAACTTCCAGCAGCCTCTACCTTACCAACAGGGTTTCCAACAACCCCAAAGGAGATTCGAAGCTCAAACGTCAACAAGTCAGCAACAAGGTAATATCCAACAAAAGGTATACTCTAACACTGATGATATTTTGAAACAAATTGTTCTTAATCAACAGAATGAGATGAAGAGTCAAGGTTCGGAGCTGAGAGAGTTAAAGACTCAAATGAGTCAGATCGCCACCGCCCTCCATGAACTTGTGAGTAAGAATTCTGGAAATATACCTTCCCAACCCACTCCAAATCCAAAGGGGAATGTTAGTGCCATCACATTGAGAAGTGGGAAGCAAATGAATGATACATCTGGACCTACCATTCCACCGGGATTCACCTCTACTCTAGAGAAGCCGCATTCCATACCAACTGATGAGCAATCCAAGGAGAAAGATAAAGGTAAGAAAAATATTGATGATGTACCTCCTAAACCCCTTCCTTTTCCAAACAGGGTTGTTCAAACCAAGAAGATGGCTGAATAAGCAATGCAAAAGGAGGTTTTGGACACATTCAAGCATGTGGAGATCAACATTACTCTACTTGAAGCCATTAAGAAAATTCCAAGGTATGTGAAATTCTTAAAAGAACTTTGTACCAATCGAAGAGGGCTCAAGGGAAATGAGAGGATCAACCTTGGAAGGAATGTCTGAGCACTCATTACACCAACTCTAGCAATGCCAAAAAGTGCAAGGATCTATGGACATTCACCATCCCATGTACCATAGGGGAGTTTCACTTCTCTGATGCTCTTTGTGATTTAGGAGCTTCAATAAATGTGATGCCTCACTCTGTATTCTCTTCCTTGCAGGTTGGTGAGTTGAAGCCAACAAGAGTAGTGGTGAAATTGGCGAATAGAGCTACGGCATATCCAGCGGGAGTCCTTGAGGATGTACTTGTCCGGGTAAGAGACATGATCTTTCCAGCGGATTTCTATGTTCTTAACATGGAGGATGATCAGGTAATTTCTCATGCCCCCATTATCTTAGGTAGTCTCTTCCTCAAAACTGCAAAAACTATCATAAATGTCAATGAGGGTACACTTTCCATGGAATTTGAGGATGAAGTTGTGATATTTAATGTTATGGATTCCATGAAGTACCCCCTCTGAGGACCATTCTGCTTTTGTTATCTCCCATTTTGAACCACCAAGTAAAAACTCCATGGATTTTGATTGTCCTGTGCTTAGGGAGATTATGAGTATTGGTTCTGGTTTAATGTCTAAGAGAACTTCCACACCTGTTTCTAATGAACAAGACTCTCTAAGATTTTATTTTGAAATGGATTCATATTCTGATCTTCTTCATGTGAACTCTGATTATGACATAAATATAGAGTATACTGATGGATTTGATGCTTTATTCTCTAATTTTGATGATGTATATTCTGATACCGATGCTCTTTGTGCACATATTTCGGTTCCTTCAATGTCTCCATCCATACTACACCCTCTTTCATTAGAACTTAAGCCATAGCCACCAAATCTGAAATACTCATATTTGTTGAGTGGTGAGATATTACCTGTTATCATTGCTAACAATATTCCTTTTGAACATGAAGAAAAGCTTTTGAATATTTTGAGGGAGAACATCAGGGCGATTGGGTGGACCTTGGCTGACATATCAGGGATTATCCCCTCCATTTGCATGCATAGGATTATCTTGGAGGATGGGGCTAAACCGGTGAGACAACCACAAAGGAGACTCAATCCCACCCTCCTGGAAGTTGTTAAAAAAGAAGTTGAGAAATTGCTCGAGGAAGGTATAATATTTCCCATTTCAGATTCACAGTGGGTAAGTCCAATTCAGGTTGTGCCTAAGAAAAATGGTTTTACTGTTGTTAAAAATGAGAAAGATGATTTAGTTCCAATGAGGGTGCAAAACAGTTGGCGTGTGTGTATTGATTATAGGAAACTAAATCATACCACTCGCAAGGACCATTTCCCCCTCCCATTTATTGATCAAATGCTCGAGAGACTAGCTGGGAAAACACACTATTGTTTTTTCGATGGATTTTCTGGATATTTTCAGGTTCCTATAGCTCCAGAGGATCAGGAGAAGACTACATTCACCTGTCCCTTTGGCACATTTGCCTACCGGAGGATGCCATTTGGACTTTGCAACGCCCCAGGTACCTTCCAGAGATGTATGGTGAGTATTTTTTCAGATTTTATTGAGACCTGCATGGAGGTATTTATGGATGATTTTACAGTGTATGGGTCTTCATTTGATGAATGTCTAAGTAGTTTGGGAAAGGTTTTGAATCGTTGTATTGAGAAGAATCTGGTCCTGAACTTTGAAAAGTGTCATTTTATGGTAGAGCATGGCATTGTCTTAGGGCATGTGGTGTCAAAACATGGGATAGAGGTTGATAGATCTAAGGTAGAAATTATTTCATCCTTACCTTATCCTTCATGTGTGCATGATGTTAGATCTTTCCTAGGGCATGCAGGATTTTATTGGCGCTTCATCAAAGATTTTAGTAAGATTGATCTTCCTATGTCACGATTACTTCAAAAAGATTCTGATTTTGTGTTTGATGATTCTTGTAAGACTTCCTTTGATGAGATAAAGAAGTTTATGACCACTCCACCTATCATACAGCCCCCACGGTGGGACCTTCCATTTGAGCTTATGTGTGACGCCTCCAACTTCACGGTTGGAGCTGTCTTATCTCAGAGGGTGGAAGGACGTTCACATGTGATTGCCTATGCATCAAGGACATTGGATTCAGCCCAATCAAACTACACAACCACGGAAAAGGAGTTTCTTGCTGTCATATTTGCTTTAGATAAATTCCGTTCATATTTATTGGGCTCTAAAGTAGTTGTTTTTTCTGACCATGCATCTTTGAGGTACCTCCGGAAGAAGCCAGATGCAAAGCCACGACTTATCCGTTGGATTCTCCTTCTTCAAGAGTTTGACATCGAGATAAAGGACAAAAAGGGGTCAGAAAATATGGTGGTGGACCACATAAGTAGGCTTACTCACACACTAGAGGATGACACCTTGGATCAGGTACCACTTCGGGACACTTTCCCTGATGAGCATCTTTATACCATCTCAGGTACGAATCCTTGGTATGTTGATTTAGTTAACTACCTTGTTTCTTCTGAAATCCCGGAAAATTTAAAGAAACATCAAGTCCAAAAATTAAAGAGAGAGTCAAGATTTTATGTTTGGGATGATCCATACTTATAGCGCATGTGTAGTGACCAATTCATTAGGAGGTGTGTTCCCGATCATGAGTTTGAGTCTGTTTTTCATTTCTGTCATACACTTGCTTGTGGTGGACACTTTGGACCCCAACGGACAGCTAGGAATGTTTTGGACTCTGGATTATATTGTCCTAGATTATTCCATGATGCCCGTGTGTTTTGTAAGTCATGCTCTCATTTCCAACACACTGGGAACATTTCTAAGAGACATGAGATGCCCCAACAACCCATACTATTCTGTGAGATTTTTGATGTATGGGGCATTGATTTTATGGGTCCTTTTCCTATTTCATTTGGATTTTTTTATATTTTGGTTGTTGTTGATTATGTGATTAAATGGGTGGAGTCCAAGGCCATCAGGACTGACGATTCTCATGTTGTAGTGTATTTTGTCAAGGCTCAAATTTTCTGCAGGTTTGGAGTACCAAAGGCCATCATCAGTGACCAAGGGACACACTTTTGAAATAGGAATTTTTCTTCCCTCCTTAGAAAGTATGGGGTGACACACAAAACATCAACACCATACCACCCCCAAACAAATGGCCAGGCTGAGGTTTTAAATCATGAGTAGAAACAAATCTTGGGGAAAACCATGCAGCCAAATAGGAAGGATTGGATCAAGAGCTTGGATGATGCATTGTGGGCTTATAGAATAGCATACAAGACCCCCATTGATATTCCCCCATTTCGGATTGTTTTTGGGAAAGCATGTCATCTCCCAGTGGAAGTCGAGCATCGGGCTTATTGGGCTATAAAGAAATGCAACATGGATTTGGCCCAAGCTGGAATCCAAAGGAAGCTGCAAATTCAAGAGCTTGAGGAGATTAGATTATCATCATATGAAAACTCAAGGCTCTACAAGGAAATATCAAAAGCATCTCATGAAAAAATGATCCAACAAAGGGATTTTCATGTTGGAAAGAAAGTCCTTCTCTACAGTTCACGACTGAAGTTGATGCCTGGTAAGTTGCGTTCTAGATGGTTAGGTCCTTATGTTGTGACTAATGTTTTTCCTTATGGTGCAGTGGGGATCACACAAGAGGACAGTAGAAGGAGATTTACATTCAATGGGAAACGTTTGAAGAGATACATTGAGGGACTTACTACTGATGCAGTGGATTTTATCACACTGCATGACCCCATCATCACTTGAGCACATCAGGCTGTTCCTAACCCTTTCACTTTTATATTATTTGTCCTATTTAAAAATTCTGAATTTTATGTGCATATATCATCTCATAGGTTCACATTGAGGACAATGAAATATTTTAAGTGTGGGGGAGGGAACATTTTAGTTTAGTAATTTCAATTGTTTCCTGTTCAAAAAAAACCAAAAAAAATTTGTGTGTTTTTCAAATTTTGTGTGTTTATTTTATAATTTTCTGTGTGTTTTTGAAACTTTTGGGATGAAATAATTCTCATCACCATTTTTAAATCCATATCAATAAGTGAAACAATTTACCCCTTGAAACTAAGCTTAAATGAATGTTGAAATGACTTTGTTTCAAATTCAAATATTTAGTAATTTCATGAAAAGTACACCGAATTTTGAATCCCATGCCACATCTCACTGTCTTTATATTTGAAATCACTTTCCTGTGAGGCTTCTGAACCATTATTTTCATATTCTTTACATTCACCTCACTTCTTGAGAGAACCAAACCATGCTTGATTTAACCAGAATTTGATTTATTCATGTCAAAACTTGAGGGTTTGAGGTACTTATGTTTAAATGATTGAGGTATTTGTTTGGTATTAAAGCCCCTATTTCAAAGAATACTTTTTTTATAATGGCCTACCTTGAATATTTAATCCTTTTAGCCCTTAGAAGCCATGCACAGCCTGTTAGGTTAGCCACATTACAAGCCAATTTTCCCTATCCAACCAACTCTTGAAGTAAAATTGCATAATCTAGTTGAGCTTAAGTGTGGGGGAAGTTGTCTTGTATTTTGCCACCACATTCTGTGATACTTTTGGTGGAAAATTAAATTTTGAAGAGATGTGTTTGCTGCTGAAGATATTCATTATATTGAAAGTTGTTCCTTTTCTGGAGCTTTCATGATAAGTGAAGTTGTGCCTTTTCTGGAGCTTCTAATTGAGGTGGAAAGCTGTGCCCATCTGGAGCTTTCGAGAAAATCATGTTTGAGAAGATTGAAATTTTTTATGCTGAAATAATGAATGGTGTAAACCTTTCATGATTTTTCATGATGATGGAACTTAATTGATACTATGGGGATTGAGGAGAAGGCCATATTTAAGTGAAAATTAGATTAATGCAATTTTGCTTCAAAAGAGTCAAGCCCTCCTCATTCAGCCTTAGAGTTTTTCACATCTTAATCCTACCAACCGAAAGCCACAGAACAACCCTGAAAAGTCCTCATGATAAACATATGTCCTTGACTCACATCGGGTAGCGATGTAGGAATCTATCAAGCCTATGGTGACCCTTGTATGAGTTTGGATGAGAAAGACATTGCAAAAAAATGATATTTGAGTGATGAGAGAAAATTCAAGCGAGGTAAGTGTTTTGTGCATGGGAGGATAAATAAAGTGGAAATATATTGAATGATATAAATGAGGAACTTGAAATAATGGTTTTTTATGAGGCATGATATCTTTTGTTTCTTGGGGTGTAATTGTTTGATCTCAAGGATATGTGTTTTAAAATTGGTTTTTGATTTGATATTAATGTTTACTTGATATGAGGTTTTTCCCAGGAGTGCAAAAGGGTAAGTGTGGGGGAGTTGATAAAACACTATTTTATTGAATATTTCATTTACTATAAATGATATAATTTCCTCACATTCTGTTAAATATGTTTAATTATAAAGTATTTGGGATTAGATCATTCATTTGAATATTTGATGAAAATTCTAGTTTTACCCTTTATAGTTCACTGTAGTATTTCGAAGATAAATATTTTTATATTTATGATTTGAATTTGAAAGTTTGTAACAGTGTTCCTAACTTAATTCTCTACAACTTTAATTCAGGACACTAGAGATAAAGAGTTCATTTGTTTGTCGAACATGGGCCATGAAGTCAAAGTTGGTCTGGGCTCGCTAGAATGGAGAAGCTTATGTATTTCGGCCATAACTCCTTCATATTGACCTGTATTGAGCCGACATTTGGAGAGAAGATAGAGGACTAAAATCAGAACATTTGATCCTTCTGGAAGGCCGGCCAATTCACGCGTTTTGATGGTCAAATGGGCGGTTCAAGTTGGAATAAAATATTTGGCCGAATTTCCACATTCACACTTGAAACCACTTGTAACCTCTCCTCCCCTCCCCTCTATAAATTGGAGTTATTATCATTTGGAGGGGTTGGGACGTGCATTGGGAGATTGAAGGCAGAGGAGAATTTGTTTCACCCAAATTATCCAACCATTGTAAGAGGGGTAGCTCTTGAAGCAAGGATCCCCTCATCGAAGCCTCCTTCTCTTCTTCATTTTGTAATGTTTTCATTTGTGTAATAAACTTCTTTGTTCTTCTTTTATTTCTTCTCTTTTCTTATGTTTTGTTTAAATTTCTTATTCTATTAATCTTCCTCTTTGGTCTGGAATTCTTGAGTAGAAGCGTTATTGGGTTATACTCATTATAAACCTTTGCACATGAAAAACGCTTCTATGATGATTACGCCACCCATGGAAGAGTAGTCTTTTAGTAATCGATCTATCTTCTACCCTCTTCATTTAATTATTTTTAATCATTGAGATACTGTAAGTCACTTAATATGATCCATGAATTTTGTTTTTAAATTTTAAGAAACTAAGAAAGCAATTGAACAATTAACACAAAAATACGCGAGGTCGGGATTTTGTGTAAATTGTGAGAGCGCGATCTTAATCGGTAATACAAGACCACACGGGATAAATTTGTAGAGTTCAAATATAATCTCTAAACAAAATTCATCCTCATTTCTAGAATGGATATGTGCCTTAATTTACCACTGACCATAAGCTAATCTTAGAACATCAATCAAAGCAGGGTGCTGCGATTGCATGTTCCGAAGTTAGCCTAGGGTTAAATTCACATCATCTTCGTGGTAAAGTTAATTCTCGTAGGGTTTGGGATTTAACAAATTAAGGGATCATAATTAAGTGAATGTTAATTTAAATGATAATGATTAATAATAAAGTGAAGTGGTAGAGTTAGATCGATTACGCCTTTTAAATAGATTTCTAAAAAATATATATCTTCTTGTTGTGTCATTTTAATCGAAATTCATTTCAAAACTAAAAACAAAAAATATACAATCTTCTTCCAGCAAACTTCTTCTAGATTCATAAACTATAAAAGAAAACCCAATCCTTTAAAGTAGTGTTTTTATTTTATTCTCTTTTATTTTATTTTTAGAATACCTCTAATAAGTTGTTAAATTCACTTCCTCCTTTGAGAGACGACCTTGGTCAGCCACTCTGTTGCACCTAAGTACCCCAAATCACACTAATTATTTGAGGGCACCCACGACAGCGCTCTTTCAAATTGGCACCCTTTCCAGGGAGGCAAGTAATTATTTCAACCAATTAGAGGTATTTATTTTATTTTACATTTTATTCTCTTCCTCTCTTCTTTCTTCTTTTTGTACCCAATATGATTTTTCTTCCTCTTCTTTTATTTTATTCTACTTCTTTTTGGACCATCAACTCAAACTTCTCATTTTTATTTTACTATGGTCCACTTTCTTTCTTTTCATTTTTATTTCATCTATGACACGAACTAATCCCGAAGATCTCTTAGATCTTGACCCTGAGATTGAACGTAGCCTTAGGGCTCGAATCAGAAATTCTCAGTCTACGGGAAGTTTCAATATTCAACCAGTTGGTGAATTCCTCTCTTCTGGGAACTTTGAAATTGGAAGCAATTCAAATTCAAACATAAAAGAGTAACCAATGGCTGGAAACAATGTAAATGAACTTAATAGAACCATTCGAGAATTGGCTGCACCTGATGTTAACTATCAACCAAATTGTATTGCGTACCCAAATATCGAATCGGACTTTGAACTAAAATCTGGGTTAATTCACTTACTTCCAAAGTTTCATGGCCTCTCTGGTGAGTATCCCAATAAACATTTGAAAGAATTTAATGTGGTTTCCTCAACCCTTAAACCAAGAAATGTTTCTGAAGATCAAATCAAATTAAGAGCATTCCCATTCTCACTTGATGGAGCTGCAAAAGATTGGATGTATTATTTGAAACCTGAATATGTAACATGTTGGAATGATTTGAAACGTCTTTTCTTGCAAAGATTTTTTCTAGCATCAAGGACCACATCCATTCGAAAGGAGATATTGGGGATCAAGCAAGCACAAGGGGAGTCAATGTATGAGTACTAGGAGCGATTCAAGAAGTTGTGTGCAAGCTTCCCACATCACCAAATCTGTGAGAAACTACTCATCCAGTACTTCTATGAAGGACTCGCACCTATGGAGAGGAGCATGGTGGATGTCGCAGTTGGAGGAGCATTGGTGGACAAGACACCAGCATCCGCACGTGCATTGATCGACAAGATGGCTCAAAACTCCCAACAATTTGGCGATAGAGGTACACCACATGTCATAGGAGTACATCAACTAAGCCCTTATTCTCTTGAAAGTCATTTGATTGATACTAAGTTAGAAGAATTGAAAACTATGGTGAGGCAGATTGCATTGGCTCAAAAGACATCCCAACCCCCTCCTTCAAGGCCATGTGGCATTTGCACTGAGACAAGCCACCCAACTGACTGTTGCCCACAACTACAAGAGACAGAAGATTGTGCCGCAGTGTTCCCTGGGAGACCATTTCAGCAGCAACAACAACAACCATATCCCCAAAAGAAGTTTGATACAGTATACAACCAAGGGTGGAAATATCAGTCAGACATGAGGTATGGCTCTAGACAACAACAAAGGCCCCCTTTTCAACCAAACTTCCAGCAGCCTCCACCTTACCAACAGGGTTTCCAACAACCCCAAAGGAGATTCGAAGCTCAAACATCAACAAGTCAGCAACAAGGGAATATCCAACAAAAGGTAGACTCTAACACTGATGATCTTTTGAAACAAATTGTTCTTAATCAACAGAATGAGCTGAAGAGTCAAGGTTCGGAGTTGAGAGAGTTGAAGACTCAAATGAGTCAGATCGCCACCGCCCTCCATGAACTTGTGAGTAAGAATTCTGGAAATCTACCTTCCCAACCCACTCCAAATCCAAAGGGGAATGTTAGTGCCATCACATTGAGAAGTGGGAAGCAAATGAATGATACATCTGGACCTACCATTCCACAGGGATTCATCTCTACTCTAGAGAAGCCGCATTCCATACCAACTAATGAGCAATCCAAGGAGAACGATAAAGGTAAGAAAAATATTGATGTTGTACCTCCTAAACCCCTTCCTTTTCCAAACAGTGTTGTTCAAACCAAGAAGATGGCTGAAGAAGCAATGAAAAAGGAGGTTTTGGACACATTCAAGCGTGTGGAGATCAACATTCCTCTACTTGAAGCCATTAATCAAATTCCAAGGTATGTGAAATTCTTAAAAGAACTTTGTACCAATCGAAGAGGGATCAAGGGAAATGAGAGGATCAACCTTGGAAAGAATGTCTCAGCACTCATTACACCAACTCTAGCAATGCCAACAAAGTGCAAGGATCCAGGGACATTCACCATCCCATGTACCATAGGGGAGTTGCACTTCTATGATGCTCTTTGTGATTTAGGAGCTTCAATAAATGTGATGCCTCACTCTGTATTCTCTTCCTTGCAGGTTGGTGAGTTGAAGCCAACAAGAGTAGTGGTGCAATTGGCGAATAGAGCTACGGCATATCCAGCGGGAGTCCTTGAGGATGTACTTTTCTGGGTAAGAGACATGATCTTTCCAGCGGATTTCTATGTTCTTAACATGGAGGATGATCAGGTAAGTTCTCATGCCCCCATTATCTTGGTAGGCCCTTCCTCAAAACTGCAAAAACTATCATAAATGTCAATGAGGGTACACTTTCCATGGAATTTGGGGATGAAGTTGTGATATTTAATGTTATTTATTCCATGAAGTACCCCTCTGAGGACCATTCTGCTTTTTTTATCTCCTATATTGAACCACCAAGTAAAAACTCCATGGATTTTGATTATTTTATGCTTAGGGAGATTATGAGTATTGGTTCTGGTTTAAGGTATAAGAGAACTTCCACACCTGTTTCTAGTGAACAAGACTCTCTAAGATTTGATTTTGAAATGGATTCATATTCTGATCTTGTTCATGTGAACTCTGATTATGACATGGCTATAGAGAATACTGATGGATTTTATGCTTTATTCTCTGATTTTGATGATGTATATTCTGATACTGATGCTCTTTGTGCACATATTTCGGTTCCTTCAATGTCTCCATCCATACTACACCCTCTTTCATTAGAACTCAATCCATTGCCACCAAATCTGAAATACTCATACTTGTTGAGTGGTGAGAGATTACCTGTTATCATTGCTAACAATCTTCCTTTTGAACATGAAGAAAAGCTTTTGAATATTTTGAGGGAGAACATCAGGGCGATTGGGTGGACCTTAGCTGACATATCCGGTATTAGCCCCTCCATTTGCATGCATAGGATTCTCTTGGAGGATGGGGATAAACCGGTGAGACAACCACAAAGGAGACTCAATCCCACCCTCCTGGAAGTTGTTAAAAAAGAAGTTGAGAAATTGGTCGAGGGAGGTATAATATTTCCCATTTCAGATTCACAGTGGGTAAGTCCAATTCAGGTTGTGCCTAAGAAAACTGGTTTTACTGTTGTTAAAAATGAGAAAGATGATTTAGTTCCAATGAGGGTGCAAAACAGTTGGCGTGTGTGTATTGATTATAGGAAACTAAATCAAACCACTCGCAAGGACCATTTCCCCCTCCCATTTATTGATCAAATGCTCGAGAGACTAGCTGGGAAAACACACTATTGTTTCTTCGATGGATTTTCTGGATATTTTCAGGTTCCTATAGCTCCAGAGGATCAGGAGAAGACTACATTCACCTGTCCCTTTGGCACATTTGCCTACCGGAGGATTCCATTTGGACTTTGCAACGCCCCAGGTACCTTCCAGAGATGTATGGTGAGTATTTTTTCGGATTTTATTGAGACCTGCATGGAGGTATTTATGGATGATTTTACAGTGTATGGGTCTTCATTTGATGAATGTCTAAGTAGTTTGGGAAAGGTGTTGAATCGTTGTATTGAGAAGAATCTGGTCCTGAACTTTGAAAAGTGTCATTTTATGGTAGAGCATGGCATTGTCTTAGGGCATGTGGTGTCAAAACATGGGATAGAGGTTGATAGATATAAGGTAGACATTATTTCATCCTTACCCTATCCTTCATGTGTGCGTGATGTTAGATCTTTCCTAGGGCATGCAGGATTTTATCGACGCTTCATCAAAGATTTTAGTAAGATTGCTCTTCCTATGTCACGATTACTTCAAAAAGATTCTGATTTTGTGTTTGATGATTCTTGTAAGACTTCCTTTGATGAGCTAAATAAGTGTCTGAACACTCCACCTATCATACAGCCCCCACGGTGGGACCTTCCATTTGAGCTTATATGTGACGCCTCCAACTTCGCGGTTGGAGCTATCTTATCTCAGAGGGTGGAAGGACGTTCACATGTGATTGCCTATGCATCAAGGACATTGGATTCAGCCCAATAAAACTACACAACCATGGAAAAGGAGTTTCTTGCTGTCATATTTGCTTTAGATAAATTCCGTTCATATTTATTGGGCTCTAAAGTAGTTGTTTTTTCTGACCATGCATCTTTGAGGTACCTCCTGAAGAAGCCAGATGCAAAGCCACGACTTATCCGTTGGATTCTCCTTCTTCAAGAGTTTGACATCGAGATAAAGGACAAAAAGGGGTCAGAAAACATGGTGGAGGACCACATGAGTAGGCTTACTCACACACTAGAGGATGACACCTTGGATCAGGTACCACTTCGGGACACTTTCCCTGATGAGCATCTCTATACCATCTCAGGTACGCATCCTTGGTATGCTGATTTAGTTAACTACCTTGTTTCTTCTGAAATCCCTGCAAATTTAAAGAAACATCATGTCCAAAAATTAAAGAGTGAGTCAAGATTTTATGTTTGGGTTGATACATACTTATGGCGCATGTGTAGTGACCAAGTCATTAGGAGGTGTGTTCCCGATCATGAGTTTTAGTCTGTTTTGCATTTCTATCATACACTTTCTTGTGGTGGACACTTTGGACCCCAACAGACAGCTAGGAAGGTTTTGGACTCTGGATTATATTGGCCTAGATTATTCCATGATGCCCATGTGTTTTGTAAGTCATGCTCTCATTGCCAACACACTGGGAACATTTCTAAGAGACATTAGATGCCCTAACAACCCATACTATTCTGTGAGATTTTTGATGTATGGGGCATTGATTTTATGGGTCCTTTTCCTAGTTCATTTGGATTTTTGTATATTTTGGTTGCTGTTGATTATGTTAGTAAATGGGTGGAGGCCAAGGCCACCAGGACTGACGATTCTCATGTTGTAGTGGATTTTGTCAAGCCTCAAATTTTTTGCAGGTTTGGAGTACCAAAGGCCATCATCAGTGACCAAGGGACACACTTTTGCAATAGGATTTTTGCTTCCCTCCTTCGAAAGTTTGGGGTGACACACAAAACTTCAACACCATACCACCCCCAAACAAATGGCCAGGCTGAGGTTTCAAATCGTGAGTTAAAACAAATCTTGGAGAAAATCGTGCAGCCAAATAGGAAGGATTGGAGCAAGCGCTTGGATGATGCATTGTGGGCTTATAGAACAGCATACAAGACCCCCATTGGTATGTCCCCATTTCGGATTGTTTTTGGGAAAGCATGTCATCTCCCAGTGGAAGTCGCGCATCGGGCTTATTGGGCTATAAAGAAATGCAACATGGATTTGGCCCAAGCTGGAATCCAAAGGAAGCTGCAAATTCAAGAGCTTGAGGAGATTAGATTATCATCATATGAGAACTCAAGGCTCTACAAGGAAAGATCAAAAGCATCTCATGACAAAATGATCCAACAAAGGGAGTTTCATGTTGGAGAGAAAGTCCTTCTCTAAATTTCACGACTGAAGTTGATGTCTGGTAAGTTGCGTCCCAGATGGTTAGGTCCTTATGTTGTGACTAATGTTTTTACTTATGGTGCAGTGGGGATCACACAAGAGGACACTAGAAGGAGCTTTACAGTCAATGGTAAATGTTTGAAAAGATACATTGAGGGACTTCCTAATGATGCAGTGGATTTTATCACACTGCATGACCCCATCATCACTTGAGCACATCAGGCTGTTCCTAACCCTTTCACTTTTATATTATTTGTCCTATTTAAAAATTCTGCATTTCATGTGCATATATCATCTCATAGGTTCACATTGAGGACAATGCAATATTTTATGTGTGGGGGAGGGAACCTTTTAGTTTAGTAATTTCAATTGCTTTCCTGTTCAAAAAGAAAACAAAAAAAATTGTGTGTTTTTCAAATTTTGTGTGTTTATTTTAAAATTTTCTATGTGTTTTTGAAACTTTTGGGCTGAAATGATTCTCATCACCATTTTTAAATCCATATCAATAAGTGAAAAAATTTACCCCTTGAAACTAAGCTTAAATGAATGCTGAAATGACTTTGTTTCAAGTTCAAATATTTAGTAATTTCATGAAAAGTACACCGAATTTTGAATCCCATGCCACATCTCACTGTCTTTATATTTGAAATCACTTTCCTGTGAGGCTTCTGAACCATTATTTTCGTATTCTTTACATTCACCTCACTTCTTGAGAGAACCAAACCATGATTGATTTAACCAGAATTTGATTTATTCCTGTCAAAACATGAGGTTTTTAGGTACTTATGTTTAAATGATTGAGGAATTTGTTTGGTATTAAAGCCCCTATTTCAAAGAATAATTTTTTTATAATGGCCTACCTTGAATATTTAATCCTTTTAGCCCTTAGAATCCATGCACAGCCTGTTAGGTTAGCCACATTACAAGCCAATTTTCCCTATCCAACCAACTCTTGAAGTAAAATTACATAATCTAGTTGAGCTTAAGTGTGGGGGAAGTTGTCTTGTGTTTTGCCACCACATTCTGTGATACTTTGGGTGGAAAATTAAATTTTGAAGAGATGTGTTTGCTTCTGAAGATATTCATTATATTGAAAGCTATGCCTTTTCTGGAGCTTTCATGACAAGTGAAGTTGTGCCTTTTCTGGAGCTTCTAATTGAGGTGGAAAGATGTGCCCATCTGGAGCTTTCGAGAAAATCATGTTTGAGAAGATTGAAATTTTTTATGCTGAAATGATGAATGGTGTAAACCTTTCATGACTTTTCATGATGATGGAGCTGAATTGATACTATGGGGATTGAGGATAAGATCATAATTAAGTGAAAATTAGATTAATGCAATTTTTCTTCAAAAGAGTCAAGCCCTCCTCATTCAGCCTCAGAGTTTTTCACATCTTAATCCTACCAACCGAAAGCCACAGAACAACCCTAAAAAGTCCTCATGATAAACATATGTCCTTGAATCAAATCGGGTAGCGATTTAGGAATCTATCAAGCCTATGGTGACCCTTGTATGAGTTTGGATGAGAAAGACATTGCAAAAAAAATTGATATTTGAGTGATGAGAGAAAATTCAAGCGAGGTAAGTGTTTTGTGCATGGAAGGATAAATAAAGTGGAAATATATTGAATGATATAAATGAAGAACTTGAAATAATGGTTTTTTATGAGGCATGATATCTTTTGTTTCTTGGGGTGTAATTGTTTGATCTCAAGGATATGTGTTTTAAAATTGGTTTTTGATTTGATATTAATGTTTACTTGATATGAGGTTTTGCCCAGGAGTGCAAAAGGGTAAGTGTGGGGGAGTTGATAAAACACTATTTTATTGAATATTTCATTGATAATAAATGATATAATTTCCTCACATTGTGTTAAATATGTTTAATTAGAAAGTATTTGGGATTAAATCATTCATTTGAATATTTGATGAAAATTCTAGTTTTACCCTTTATAGTTCATTGTAGTATTTCGAAGATAAATATTTTTATATTTATGATTTGAATTCGAAATTTTGTAACAGTGTTCCTAACTTAATTATATACAACTGTAATTCAGGACACTAGAGATAAAAAGTTCATTTGGTTGTTGAAAATGGGCCATGAAATCAAAGTTGGGCTGGGCTCGCTAGAATGGAGAAGCTTCTATATTTCGGCCATAACTCCTACATATGGGCCTGTATGGAGCCCAAATTTGGAGAGAAGACAGAGGACCCATATCCGAACATTTTATCCTTCTGGAATACCGGAAAATTCACGCGTTTTGGTGGTCAAATGGGCGGTTCAAGTTGGCATAAAATATTTGGCCGAATTTCCACATTCACACTTGAAACCACTTGTAACCTCTCCTCCCCTCCCCTCTATAAATTGGATTTTTTATCATTTGAAGGGGTTGGTAAGTGCATTGGGAGATTGGAGGTAGAGGAGAATTTGTTTCACCCAAATTATCCAACCATTGTAAGAGGGGTAGCTCTTGAATCAAGGATCCCCTCATCGAAGCCTCCTTCTCTTCTTCATTTTGTAATGTTTTCATTTGTGTAATAAACTTCTTTGTTCTTCTTTTATTTCTTCTCTTTTCTTCTGTTTTGTTTAAATTTATTCTTCTCTTAATCTTACTCTTTGGGCTTTAATTCTTGAGTAGAAGTGTTATTGGGTTATACCCATTATAAACCTTTGCACATGCAAAATGCTTCTACGATGATTACGCCACCCATGGAAGAGTAGTCTTTTAGTAATCGATCTATCTTCTACCCTCTTCATTTAATTATTTTGAATCATTGAGCTAATGTAATTCACTTAATATGATCCGTGAATCGTGTTTTTAAATTGTAAGAAACTAAGCAAGCAATTGAACAATTAACACAAAAACACGCGAGGTCGGGATTTTGTGTAAATTGTGAGAGCGCGATCTTAATCGGTAATACAAGACCACACGGGATAAATTTGTAGAGTTCAAATATAATCTCTAAAAAAATTCATCCTCATTTCTAGAATGGATATGTGCCTTAATTTACCACTGACCATAATCTAATCTTAGAACATCAATCATAGCAGGGTGCTGCGATTGCATGTTCCGAAGTTAGCCTAGGGTTAAATCCACATCATCTTCGTGGTAAAGTTAATTCTCGTAGGGTTCGGGATTTAACAAATTAAGGGATCATAATTAAGTGATTGTTAATTTAAATGATAATGATTAATAATAAAGTGAAGAGGTAGAGTTAGATCGATTACGCCTTTTAAATAGATTTCTAAAAAATATATCTTCTTGTTGTGTCATTTTAATCGAAATTCATTTCAAAACTAAAACCAAAAAAATATACAATCTTCTTCCAGCAAACTTCTTCTAGATTCATAAACTATAAAAAAACCCAATCCTTTAAAGTAGTGTTTTTATTTTATTCTCTTTTATTTTATTTTTAGAATACCTCTAATAAGTTGTTAAATTCACTTCCTCCTTTGAGAGACGACCGTGGTCAGCCACTCTGTTGCACCTAAGTACCCCAAATTACATTAATCATTTGAGGGCGCCCACGAAAGCGCTCTTTCACATACCCTTATGAACAGTAACATACCCTTAAGAGTAGTAATGTACGCTTATGAATACTAATGTCACCCTTGTGAATAGTATCATAACTTATGAATAGTAAACTCACATAGGATGGTGTATATATAAGATGTAATTGATTGTATGGTACACTAATATCTTTGAATAAGTAAATAAATTCTTTATAATTTTTATTTTTCGAATAAAGTTTTATTTTATTAAAAAATTAATCTTCTCATATTTATAAAATTATTTTGATAAAATGGAGTTCTTTTTTTATTCTACACGTCAAAAAATAGTAGGGCTAAATTTTTGGTAATTTTTTGAAATACTTGAATTTTTGGTGAATAGTAAATTTTTGGTATTTGACAAATAAATGAATTTCTTTATCATGGAGGGGTCATCGATGATGTGGTGCTTATTTATTCCCATTATATCGAACTCACATTCCATAATTAGAATATTTATTCATGGAAGACTCACAAATTCTTTTCTTGAGTCAAAATAATAAAATAATAATTAAAGTAATGTGAAATCTCTCCCCTCCTCCACTATAAATACATCTCATTTCCCCTCTCTTCTAACCACAACTCTCAAGCCTTGATCATTGCCTAATTTCTACCAAATTCTCTCCCCAATATTCTTCCCCACGTCCAAGACCATTTTGTATCACCCAAAGTCCAAAATCAAAGGCCTTAAAGAGGATCTCAAGGAGAAGATATCAAGAAGTAAAAAATCCTCTTCCTTTTCATGTGTTTTTCATTACTTTATTTTTTCCTCTGTAATAGTCACTTCCCATCCTCTTATCCAAGAGGCATTAAAGCTCTAGAAATATTGTATATTCTGGATGTTCTCATTTCATGGAAAACTCATCATCATTCTTCCTCTCCTCTCCCACTTATTCAAGGAATAAAAACATTGTCTGTGATGTGTCGAATTACCGACATCATGGATGATGTGATTTCAATTTTCTTTAATTCCTTCATGTCTGGTCATGAAACCATTTTAATGGATAAATCAGGTTATAATATATTTATTATGTCTCATCCATGGTTCTGTAATCCTTTTTCACACATGGTTGTAATTTATAAAACAAAATGAGGTCGTTATTATCAAAGAACCACTAAAATGATCTAAACGAACATCATTAATGTTTTCACCTTTGATTAATCCTCATTTCAGAATTAAAAATTATAAATTTTATAATTTATTGTTCTCCAAATATTTAACTACCATTAAATTCAAATTCTAGTGTTTCACTTCCAATCGACAAGAATATCCATCATGAACCGATCATGGAAATCAGGTAATGAATGCACCCAAAACAATGGAAGGAACAAAATAATAATAATTAAAGAATGAAATGTTGTTATAAAATGATCATATAAGATGTTATAATGATTAATATGTTTATGTAAGAAAATAATAACACACTTTTAACCACTATAAAAGAGGTCTAAACATGTTTTAAGTAAGACTAACTCGAGGTAAGGGAATTCTTAACACGATTTCCATTCATTGGGTTAACATTCTACTTCGTTATTTATGTGGTGGTAAAATTGTTTTTGAGATAGATTTTGTTTATATCATGTTTAATTTTGTGTATTTATAGTGTTTATACATATTCCATACACTCTATTAAGACTCATTTTAATTATATGATATTAGTAAGGGGATTTACTTTTAATATCCTCTTTTAAAATTCCATTTTACAAAATTCAAAAACAAAAAAATTATGCTATTATTAATGTTGTATGATTATGTACTGGTTCTTGGAAATTGTTTATGATAAAGGGTGGTACCTATATATCCCTTAAATTCATTGGGTATGTGTAATTTGGAGGTCAACTGTATGGTTACTCTATGTGTAACTGCGATGGTAACAGAAATTGTATGGTTGTCGTGAGGGTTACAAATTATATGGTAGCCGTAAGGGTTATAGTATTATGTAAGTAATGACCCAAGACAACTTTATGGTTCTATTTATGTTATTATGTATTGTGGTAATCTTTTGTAAGTCTCATGTTTCAAAAAGTAAGCATATATGGATGACAAGTCTATCTTTTGAAAATGATTTCATATATTACAAGTATTCATAGACTAATGTGTTCTTTTATTCTTTTTATATCCCTTACTGAGATTTTTTGTGATCGTCCAATGTTTTTAAATGATTTGTACAGGTTATAAGGATTTTTAAGACAAATAAGGAGGACTAGGTAAATGTTTTAATAACTTTCAAATAAATCATGTTTTATTTGAAAATATTTTTTATATTGGGAGAAATGAGTACTGTTTTTTATAGTAACCACTATGTGTTATTGTTTAATGTAATGAATATGTTATTTCCCTTTTATCTAAAGATCTAAACTTGAAAAGAACCACAATGTGAAAGGAAGTGATTTCTTTTCTAAATTCAATATTATATAATGTAATATGGATGGGTCCTTATACATTGGCTATTTCCAAATCCCAATAGCTCCCAAGGACAAAGTAAATACTACTTTCACTTTCCCCTTTGGAACATATTCATATAGGAGAATGCCTTTTGGCCTTTGAAATGCTCATGTAACATTCTAGAGGTGTATTCTGAGTTTTTTTTTTCGAATTCACTGAGTAATGAATGGAGGTATTCATGGATGACATTAACATTTCAGGTGAATCATTTTAATCTTACATGCATTTGTAGGACCCCGGGACAACTTGAGAGTGGAGGGGTGAATCAGGGTGTCAAATATTTCTTTTTAAAGTTGTGGATCTTATTCCCATGTTGGTAGGAACTTGTTAATCCTGTATGATGGATATGATCAACAATTAAACATTCAAAAGCAATGAGTTAACACAACACTTTTACTTGGTTCTCCACTAAGGGCTACGTCCAAGGAGCATATGCCGACAGGTTTCCAGTCGTACCTAAATCCACTATTATCCTCTAGTTGTGGATTACAAATGTTCATAAATAGTCACTTTGTCCCATGATCACTGCCTTTACAACTTTTCAGGGTAGCCCACTACATCCCTTGGGTCACTCCCATTGACTCACCCTATCTCACTACCTTTGGTGATGTCTCAGTCAGTTTATAGACGTGAAGGTCTCTTCAATAGATAAGAATTGAAGTATTTGTCTCCAATTCATGATGAGACAATGCTTGCATCAGATTCTTGAATTGATTATCTTTTTAATTCAATCTTCTACTTGAGGGAAATAACTAAATGCACTAAATATCATTCTTCTCTTTCCTTTAATTCCCAATACCAACTCTTGAGTGTATCGTTATACTTCCCTCATTCTGTGCAGATCTGAGTTTAGTTGTAGGAATCGTTTTTCTTCACTTTGAAAAGTACAACAAGGGTGTTAAACACCAGTCATGTGTGTGCAGTACTACTTCTCTTCGTAAGAACGAATAGTTCACTGTTATTCCTTCTTCGAGAAGCTGTATTGAGAGTGCTACGCACATATCAAAGTCCTGCGCGACCCCCAAATTTATCCCACACCATTCTCGGCATCTTGAGCGTAAAATTGAAACATTGTGCCTAAAAATTTACCTTTTGGCGTGAAAAGGCCCTTTTGCGCAACTCTTCTTTTTCAAGAAGAAATTTTCATTTTCGCAAAGAACATTTCTTTTACAGGAAGAAATTTTATTTTTCATGAAGAAATTTTCTTTTTCGAGAAGACCTTTTATTTTTCGCGAAGAACATTTCTTTTTTGTGGAACACTTTATTTTTTCACACAACACTTTATACTTCGATTTTTCTGCGTGTCAGAGCTCAGGATTTATCTAAGTGTCGAACCACCCACAATTAGAGGGGTTCACCTCGTATTTATAGGTTTTTTTGACCCTGCGCATAAAACCTATCTTTGCATGAAAAACCTCTCATTAGGCACGTAATACTTTTCACACAGGAATCGTTTTTCACGCACATCTTCATGTTTTTCACGCAACCCCTGCCTTTTCAATTTTTCCGCATTCTGAACATAAATCCTCTCTTTCATGTAAAACATCAAACCCACATTTTCCGTACAACCAAATTTTCACGCACAAGTTTTATTTTCCGCGCCCTTGGTGCGAACATCTCCACTTGTTCACACACCTCTTGCCTTTGCTGGTTTTTAGTGTTTCTGATCCGAGACACTGCTTACGCAAAAATACTCACTCCACTATTTCACGAACCAAACTATTTTTCCCGCACAACTAAAATATTTTGCGCAGAGCCAAAGTTTTTCTCGTAGCTCATGCCTTTTCCATTTTTCGATGTTTTAATTCTGAAATACTACTTGCACGAAAAACCATGCTCCACTATTTCGCGCACCATGCTATTTTTCACTCACAACTCAAATATTTCACACATATCCCACCTTTTTCGCACACCACTTCCTCTTTGTGCGCAGCTCCTTTTACTATGAATCCATGTCATCATTTTCCAATTTACAGGCCCAAAAATTTGGAAAACACTAGAAAACAGTGCCACCTTCAATGTACACTTCGGCCATAACCTTCATGCTTCTTTTCAGTGATTTGGCTTCTTCAGCAACTCATCTTATTTCATTACAAACTCTACTGTCATGATATATATCCTTTGATAGATCAGCTTTAGAATTGTCAAATTTTGATACAATTTGTAACTAATGGCCATCTTAGAATGCCAAGCCCTTCCACACTCTCTGCTTCTTCAACCGTCATTCTCTACTTCATGAAAATCATATGATTCTATTATTCATGTAGGTTGTTGCATGGCGTCATAAAATCATGAATAATTTCATGGTCTTCATCAAATCCTCATTCGTCTTCAATCATCCTTAGATAGATTACACCTCACCATTCTACACTATTGTAAACAATGTGTCACCTTTGACACATGTTCTTTGAATTTATGATCAGTACAACAATCCTCTGAATTTACATTCCTCTATTTCATTGGTGTACTTCTTGATCTTCTTCATTTTTATCATCATTGACAACTATTGAAAACAAATACAACCTTATCCATAATGTGGTCCCAACAATCTCCCCCTTTTTATTTTGTTGTTTATACATCAAAAATCTCCTTAAATGAACATGTCAATGTCAAAATGAGAATCTTCTCTCTCATCTTTACTTTTCAAACTTTCATTTCACTTTCTCTCTCCCTTATTGACAAGAAATACAAATATCATGGTAGATAGGGTATCAATCTATACATAAGCAATTTTTCAGCAATCATTTCACTCTATGTATACTTGAGAAATGCTCGATGTAGAAAACAAGAGGATTTGATTTGAACAACATGCCTGTCCATTCTTCGCTGGCCATGATACCACATGAGATGAGAACTCATATACTTTTTTTCAAGGGATTTCCACTATCATTCCAGGATGAGAAAAATAAATGTGATATGAGATTATCCACCTGAAACTCCTACAATCACTTCAACAAATAGATCAAAAATATTCAAGTGAAATGGGAAGGATAAGTTTCCTTGGGGAACTTCCATTATTCTTATGTCACCGATTAATTTTGTTACTCCCCCTTTGTGAAATAAATTTTATTTTGAGTAACCAAGGTTGAGAGATGGCATACAATTTCCAATGACATGATCTTCAAGTAATTTCTTGAGTAATTGAATTTAATACCAACTGATGTTGATACTGAATGAAATGATAATTCTGGAAACTTCTTCATTTATCTCCCTCTCAAGGGATACACTCCTCATCGTCTTCATCAAGTGTGATAATTCATTTTAATAATTGAATATCAATTGAAGAGTCTTTCAAGGATGGAAAATCCTTCAGATTATCTATCAATAGATGACAACCTTCGCTACTTCTCAGGTTCTTCCCCTGAGAGAATGCTTCACCTTAAATTCCCTGTATTATTAGCACAAATACAATACAAAAATGAATAAGGGAATAAGGTGGTTCCTCCATGCTTCATCAATATTAGCTGCATGGTTATGGTGATTTTCTCAACCAAGTTCCTCCATTTACTCCAGTATTCATTCATGCACATTTGAACATACGTTATGATATCTATTGATGTGGAATAGATCTCTTCAAATTATACTCTTCTTTGTGTGGCGAATTATTCTACTTAATAGACATCATATATGATACATTCTTACTGATTATAAGGACTGCTTCTTGCTCTGGAATTAAGGTTAGACAACCTTTTGCAATGTGAACAGATTTCATACATCTCTAACACATAATTTCATTAACACATGTGTTTTTCTTGGTTTGCAACATCTCATGAATTTATCTTCATCATGTGAATGTTTTCCTTTACCTTTAGCACCAACCTTTTCTTTTTCATCATCATGATTCCTCATTCTTTTCAAATATTCTGGCCAGATTACTAACATGTATGTTGGAACTTTTGTAGCAGGTTTGGATCTTCCACCGAGGTTCATATGAGTTTCATCCCTCTTAGATTATGTTTTGGATGAATGACCCTTCAATTTCCTGGATCTAAAATCCAGGGTCTTCTCATATTCCATACTTGAGATCTTTTTTAGGAAACATGTGTTCAAAATATTCTTCTGATTTCTTCCCAAGGTATTTTCTTTATACATGGATGACATCGGAGGTCTTCTTTTCTTATATACAGTGAATACATGTTGATATGGACATGTACATACCTTGTGACCACTATCGTTGCGTACATCACAGATGTTACCAAGCATTCCAAATCTGTTTGTGATAAATAGATGCTTTTGGATATGCAGATGTTTCATCTTATTCTCTGGCTTTCTTCCCTTAGATATAGGATTTCTTTGTGATTTTTCATTTAAGGGATTGTACCAACAATCCAGTTCACAATTCCCAATTCTGTTGAAGCACTATCAGTGACCCACAAATCTTTTCTTCTTTATTTATTCTGCAAGAGGTTGTTGGGTGTTCTTCTTAATTTTTTGTGCTCTATATGAAGATCCCTATTCCTCCTTTTTCTTCCTATCCAACCTAGATATAGTGGTAGGTTATTTATCCTCACCATTCCTCATCCATACTTGTTTAGAATTATTCTTCCATCCTGCACTTTTTGAAGAAACATATTTAGAAACAATAGTACATGTTTGTATGGATGGTACCTTCACTTTCTTAGCTTCTTGTGATAGATCAATGTGTGAATTCATGATATTCTTATCACTTGTTCGAGGTCTTTTGATAGTAGAGTCCTCCAGTGAGCATCAATTACTCGTAGCAATTGATTCTTGATAGGGATACTCAAGAGTTATCATAATCTTCCTGTAACATGTTGTGGGTATTTTATCTATAGAATCCTCAAATGAACATTGAGTATTAGCATCACATGTTTCATTATTTTGTGAAGTCTCAATATGTGTCTTCCCAATATTGGTCAACTAGTCTTCCAATTTTTGACTTTCAATATAGAGGATGATATTTTGATCTTCAATCATGATCATATTCTATTCACAAGCCTTCTTCAATCTTTAAAACTCATCTTCATGCATCTTAACTTTGTTTTGTAACAATGAGTAATGTTACCTGAATCTCTTGGAAGTTTCTTCCAAAAAAACTCTTGACGTTAGTGCACCTTTTTATCTCAGCTTCAAGCGCATAGATCTTTTCATCAAGAGTCTTATTGACTCCCTCTTTTTCTGAAAAGGCATTAATTTATCTGGAGATCTTATAACATTCTGACATTTTCTTTACCAAGAATTCATCCATATTATCATATTCTCTTCCCAGTCATGTGATCTCAGCCTTCATACATTGAAATATTATACAAACATTAGATCCTTTTTCTTTAGGAATATCATGTAGATATGTTCTTAATTTCTCCTGATCACTTAAAATTGAGATAGAAGTGTCTTCCTTTTATTTGGTTGAAAACCGAGCCACCTGCTCTTTATATTCCAAGAAAAATATTTCTTCATCTTTGGAAGGGAATCAAGAACAATACATTGTATATTTTTTGGACATGAGGGAATTCTTCAACTGCTTATTCTCTTTATTTTTCTTGTTTTTCATGGTCTTGCTGGATGTAGGCTTCTGCTCAGAAATGACTGAATCATCATCAATATTGCACATCATTTCTGACTTTATTAAAGAAACTCAACTCCTATTCTGAATAGAATTACTGTAAAGTATCCAACATACGTGAACCTGCCTCTGATACTACTTGTAGAACTCCGGGACACCCTAAGAGGGTAGGGGTGAATCCGGGTGTCAACATTTTCTTTTTTAAGTTGTGGATCTTGTTCCCACGTTGTTAGGAACTTGTTAAAACAGTATGATGGATATGATCAGTAATCAAAAATTCACATGAAATGAGTTGACACATCACTATTACTTGGTTCACTACTAAGGGCTATGTACAATGAGCATACACCAATAGGTTCCCGGTCATTCATAATTCCACTATTCTTCAGTAGTTGTGGATTAAAAAAGGTCAGGAACAGTCACTCTATCCTAGGCTCACTGCCTTTACAACCGTTCATTGATATCCCACTATGTCGCTCAGGTCACTCCCATTGACTCCCCCTAGCTAACTGCCTTTGGTAATGTCCCAGTCAGCTTATAGACGTGAAGGTCTCTTCAATAGATAATCATTGAAGTATTTGTCTCCTATTCATCAGGAGACAATTCTTGCATCAGAGTTCTGAATTGATGCAATTTTGTATTCAATATTGTACTTGAGTGCAATAACTGAATGCACTAAATCTCTTTCTTCTCTTTCCTTTAATTACCAATACCAACACTTGAGTGTATCATTATACTTCCCTCTATATTTGCAGATATGAGTTTAGTTTCAAGAATCATTCTTCTTCACTTCGCAAAGCACAACGAGGGTGTTAAACACCAGTCGTGTGTGTGTGATACAACTTCCCTTTGTAAGATCGAACGGTTCACTGTTATTCTTTCTTCACGAAGCTGTATTGTGAGTGCTACACACCTATCAAAGGCCTGCAGGACCCCCAAATTTTTCATGCACCATTCTCGGCATCTTGCGTGTAAAATTCAAACCATGCATGTAAAAATAAATTTTGGCACGAAAAATCCTTTTCGCACAACTCTTCTTTTTCATGAAGAACTTTTCTTTTTGGTGAAGAACTTTTCTTTTTCACGAAGAACTTTTCTTTTTCGCGCAACACTATATTTTTTTGCGCAACACTTTATAATTCAATTTTTTACGCATGTCAGAGCTTGGGATTTGTCTAAGTGTTGAGCAACCCAAAATGAGAGGGGTTCACCTCGTATTTATAGGCATTTTTGACCCTGCACGTAAAACCCATCTTGGCACAAAATACCTCTCATTAGGAGGGTAATACTTTTCACGCAGGAATCGTTTTTCACGCACATCTTCTTGTTTTTCACACAACCCATGCCTTTTCCATTTTTCTACATTCTAAAAATGAATCCTCTCTTGCGCGTAAAACTTCAAACCCACATTTTGCGCACAACCAATTTTTCACGCACAAGTTTTTTTTCTGTGCACATGGTGCGAACATCTCCACTTTTTCACGTGCCTCTTGCCTTTGCTGATTTTCAGTTTTTCTGATCTGAGACACTTCTTTCATGAAAAAAACTCGCTCCACTATTTCGCACACCATGCTGTTTTTCATGCACAACTCAAATATTTTGCGCACAACCCAAGTTTTTCACGTAGCTCATGCCTTTTCCATTTTTTTGTGTTCTGAATCCAAAACACTTTTTTCATGAAAAACCTTTCTCCATTATTTTTCACGCCACACTATTTTTCACACAGAACTCAAATATTTCGCACACAACCCACCTTTTTTGTGCACCACTTCATCTTTGCGTGCTCATCCTTTGACTAATAATCCATGTCTTCATTTTCCAATTAGCAGGCCCAAAAATTTGGCAAAAACTGGAAAATATCACCACCTTCAATATATTCTTCGACCATAACCTTCATGCTTCTTTTATGTGATTTGGCTTATTCAGCAACTCTTCTTCATTTATTAAAAACTCCACTATCATGATATATATCCTTTGATAGATTTGCTTTAGTATCATCAAATTTTGATACAATTTGGAATGCATGGCCATCTCAAAATGCTAAGCCCTTCAACACTCTCTTCTTCTTCAACTGTCATTCTCTACTTCATGCAAATCATATGATTCTATTCTTCATTTAGGCTCTTGGATGGTTCTCATGAAATCATGAATAATTGCATGGTCATCTTCAAATCCTCATTCTTCTTCAATCATCCTTAGATGGATTATACCTCACCAATTTCCACTATTGTAAACAATGTGTCACCTTTGACACATGTTATTTGAATTTATGATCAGTACAAAAATCATCTGAATTTCCATTCCTCCATTTCATTAGAATACTTCTTGATCTCCTTAATTTTGATCTTTATTTACAACTATTGACAACAAATACTACCTTATACCCAATGTGGTCCCAACTACATTCACTCTCTCTATTCTTTAAAAAGTGTGTCAAATGTAACCCTGTGCTAAATTATGAAAATATCAATTCATGGTTACTAATTGGATACTTTCACAAGAGGGTATTGAAGTCAATCCTATACAAATTTAAGTAATCCAATCACATCCTGAACCCACATATTATTGAGACATCTGTTATTTCCTTGGTCACAATGGTTTCTATCTAAAATTCATCCATAACATTAATAGGATTTCCATCCCACTCAAACAACTACTCTAAAATGATGTCACATTCCTTTTTTATGAGTCTTATAAGAGAGCCTTCCTTGAACTCAAATATGTTCTTACATGTACTGTGATAATAAAACTTGCAGATTGGTCCTTACCCTTTGAATTGACATGTGATTATTTTTATAGGACCATTGGATCCTTTCTTGGTCCAAGAAGAGAAATTATTTCTCATGTCATATATTAGGCCTAAAAAACATTGGATGAAATTCAATCTCACTACATTACGACTACGAAAGAACATTTTGCTATGTTTTTCACATTGGGTAAGTTCCATACCTAACTCTTAGTTTCCAAAATCATAATTTTTACAGTCCAGTCATCTATAAAGTTCATACATAATAAAAGTGATTCCAAAATGAGGCTAATGAGATGGATCTTGATACTATAAGAGTTTGAAACTGTGATTAAAGATAAACCTAGAAAAGAAAACCCTGTGGCAGATCACCTGAGTTGAATTTCGAATTATTCTCATTCTGAAATTATTGATCCTCAATTTCCAACTCAACACCTCTCATGTATCGCTCCAATGTTACCATGGTATGCTCTAATTGCAAACTACATCATTGCTGGTGTTTTTCCTGATTTTTTTTCAAAAGAACATAAACTGTAAATGAAAAGTGATTCAAAATTCTATTTTGGGAAGATAATATTATTTGGAATACTAGTGGTGACATGGTAATTAAGAGATGTGTTGAAGAAGATGAACATTAATCCCTCTTGTAATTTTTTCACCGAATTCCTGGTGGTGGCCTCTTTGGGTCAGAAAGGACCTCCCAAAAGGTCTTAGACTCTATATTATTTTTGAATTCACTCTTGCAGGACTATTATGAGTTCTGTAAATCATGGCCAAATTGCAAAAAAAATCACAATTTAAAAATGAAATGAAATACCCCAAAATCACTTAATATGTTGTTAGATATTCGATGTTTGGGGGATAGATTTTATGGAACCATTTTTACCCTGCAATGGATACATTCTTCTTATGGTCAATTATGTTTTTTGGTGGGTAGAGGCCAAACCCACAACTAAGGATGATGTACATACTATTTGTGAGTTCCAAAAAACCAACATTTTCCAACGATTTGGAACACCACATGCATTGATAAGTGATATAAGAACTCAGTTATGTAACTAGAACCTTTAATATCTTTTGAAAAATAATGGGGTTTTACATAAAACATTTACTACATATCACCCCAAAACAAATTGTATGGATGAAATTTCTAACAGAGAAGTAAAAATAGTGCTTGAGAGAATTGTAAAACCCATTTGAAAAGACTGGCCTTAAAGACTTGGTGAAGAATGTTGGGATAATCAAAATACCTATAATACACCCTTTGGGATATCTCCATTTAGGCTAGTTTTTTGTAAATCATGTCATTTTCCAGTTGAAATACAACATAAGACATTTTGGGTTGTGAAAAATTGTAATTTTGATTACGAGAAATTCAGAAAAGAGATATTTTTATAGTTTAATTAATTGGTGGATCTTTGACTAGATTCTAATGAGAATTCCAATATCTACAAAGAAAAGTAAAAGGCACTCTAGGATAATCATATCCCGCAAAAGGTATTCCATGAAGGCAAAAAGGTACCAGTCATAAATTCTCGATTTTGGCTTCACCCATGTAAGATTAATTCTCATTATGAAATACCTTTTATTATTACTTTTGTTTACCCATTTGGTTGAGTGCATGTAAAAGACCCCACTTCCAAAAGGAATTACATGGTAAATGTAGATCTGTTAAAGTATCACCATGATAAGACTCACATATCGGGAACCACATCGGCTACTATCGAATCCCCATCCACTGCGGTAGGCCCACCACCGGATAGAGATAGCGAACCACCAAATCCATACCAGGGGAACCTCTTTCCCTTTATCTTTTATCTCTATCCCTGTATATTCTACCTTTGAAATTAAAATTTTTCTTACAAATTTCCTCATCATAAATTTTATTTTCTATTTTGCTTTTGTGGGTGTGTGTGTTTCTAAAAAATTCAAAAACAAAAATAAAATAAAATAAAAATATTCCAAAAAACTGTAATAATTACTCTCCATCCACTTTTGAAAATTTTCCCACAATTTTGGGGAGTCAAATTACATTCTATAATCTAAAAAATATAACATTTTAGTTATAAATCTGGATAAATAATATTGTTTCAAAACCAAAAAATTTTAAATGCTCATTTTTTTATTTTTAAAATTATTCTTCCCCAACAATGAGGACAAAATTATTTTTCAATCCATGGTCAGCTATGAAAAACATTTCATTTTGTGTGTTCTTCACCCCCCATTGTGACTCTTTAGTTTTTGAAACATCGAGTTGAATTTCATACTTTGGTGTGAATTAATGTGATAGAGGTATTTTATGAACAACAAAAGAATCACAATAACCAAATATCCTCCCATTACCCTTACAATAATCCTGATTTTGGAATCCCCTTCGAGCCTATGAAATACATTTTTTTTATAAACACATTACAAGACCAATACCTTGTCGCCCCAAACATCAACATGAATTTTCATTACATGATTTATTAAAATTTAAATTTGTGGGTAAGGGGTTTCATTTCAGGGATCTGGTTCTTAATTTTATGTGTGTTATCATACGCTTGAGGGAAAGCATCCATTTTAGTGTATGGGGAGAGGTTTCCATACATTGAGTTTTGGGAATGTTTTTTAATTTAGGTAATTTTGTACATGTTATTGAAAAGTGTTAAAAAATAAAAAAAAAATATACAAAATTATGTTGTGTCTTGGGAAGGTAAAAAATAACACTTTCTCTACCATTCATCTTGTTATAAATATTACGATTAGGGTCTTGAGGAGATAAAAAATGGGTTTGGAGATGAGTGTGAGATCTGTTTCAAGTTCAAATTTTGAACAATGAAAAAAAAGAAAAAAAACACATTTATGTCAATGGGAGAATTTTGTGTTTTATAAATATTTTAACTTCTCATCCACCTAAAAAAAATTTCCGCCATTATTTATTTCTTTAAAAAATTGATCTCTTGTAAATATGTGTTTCCATTTCTTTCCATGTTTTATTTCAAAAGAAATTGTGCATTTTTTTAACCCAAGTTGGTGTTTTAACCCACTTTTCACCTATTTTGGACATTAAATTCCCATCTTCCCATAGCCACAAAAAACCTGAAAAAATAAAACTTTATTCACTTGAACATTTGTATATGGAATGGAAGCTTAGAAATATTTCAAAATATGATATTTCCACTTTTGGTTGGTGAATGAGTAAACCTCCATAATTAAATTTTTATCATCTTGAGAGGAGTGTGTTTTGAGTGTCAATGTTTTCCATTTCTAAAATTGAGCATCAAAAATGAAATTTTTGGAACATTTTTTCAGTAACAAATTGTGGTTGAATTCAATACGGAAGAGTGAAATGGTCTAAACCTCCCCTGATTGGGGAAAACGAAATTTTAATATTTGTTAGTGAGTGAGAATGATTTTCTTTATGTTTTTATATTTTCTTCACATGCGGAAATTAAAAAGACTATGAGTGTGGAATTTATTTTATTCATTTATTCATAACTTTTTTTCTACTCTATTTATAAAATTTCATGTAAAAGTGCATAATTGGCGTGGAATACACATGTTTTAATACGAAATAGAATTTTTTAGAATTATTTGAAATAATCTAGTCGCGTTAGATTAATTTTTTAATCATACCCTTCATTATAGTAAGCCAAATTGTGTGATTATTGTTTTTTATGGTTAATTACTCAATATCCAACATAACATTATAAGGCAGTTTTGTCCAATTCGGCCATTTGAAGGGACTTATGGTCCACACAAGAAGGCCCAATGAATCTATGAGGAAACCAGACCATCCATAAAGATAGAATTTATGGGATCAATAAAAAAGAAAAAAATGTTATCAAACACTATAATATATTCTTTATTATTCAAAGGAATCATGGATAAATATTTCAAGTCCCAACTCCAACAAAAAATGGGACCAACATATGGTTTTATGTCCATCCCACCATTCTGTCATGAATTTAAAATCATCACACAAATAATGAATTTCATACTGATATAGACATCCATTAGAGATTATTTTTTTTATAGTAAAATACAAGATGTAGTGGGCTGACATTTTAGTAGAAGTTGTTTGAATATGAAGGCATCCTGCTGGCCAGAATTTCAATTATATGTATATTAGAGAAATATTTGAAAGAAAAATGTATTGAATGAAATTGCTTAGTAAAATATCCAAAAAATTATCTAGAAAAGTAAAATGGAGGCCATATTTTTTTATGATAGTAAACATCAGTATCTACAAATTTTAAGATGATTATATCTCGAGATTTAGCAGTTTGGATGTCTAAATTGGAAAGCTAAGTGGCGGGTTAGTTTTGGAATGAAAATAGTCCACATCCTTGGGCTATAAATACATCCCTCCCTATACCTTGAAAGAAGTTTTTATTTAATAATATAAAAGGATACATTTCCAAGACCAATGTCTTGCCAAAGGCCTGGGATGCCCTTCAAAACTCAATTTATTCACTTGAGAGACCCTTCCTCCTCTTTTTGTTTTCATGTTCTTTTGTGTTCTTCTTGTTTGTAATAGTGTAAAATTTTTATCATTTCAAAAGAATTTAAATTCATGTTTGTTCTTCTTAATCTAAATTAATAATACATCATCAGTTAATAAATATTGATGATATTAAAATAGCTTAAATCATGTTGAAACACATTCCATTGTTTTGCTTTCTCATTCAATCAAATGTCCATTTTTAAATCTTATCATTGTTCGTGTGTGTTTTCGACGCACAACACTTTTCTTTATCCCAATATTTTCATTATATTTATAATTAATCACCATATATACATATTACCAGTTTAAAAATTATCTTAATGGATAAGTAAATCAACCCTTGGGGTGATTCAAAATTTAGGGATATTAAGTGATTGAAAATTTTTTATAGATTAATATTATTTAAGATAACATTATGCATGTTGAATGTAAAATGTCATGGATTAATGAAATGTTGTGTTTAACATGTGGATTCCATTTATTACTATAACTACAAATACACTGCCAAAATCAATTAGTGATTATTTTTAGAATCCTAGTTATGTTATGGATTGGATTAAATCCTTAACCCTTGGTAATTCTGATCAAATTTATCTTATGAAGTTGGTGTCAATTTAATTCAATATAATGAAAATCTCAATGATATCATAAGATTATATACCCAATAATGAACTCACCCCAAACTTTATAATTTTTTTAAATCAATCAAACATCATCCATTCATCAATTTAATTAAGATCTTCAAACAAACCCCCCATTAAAAAGACAAATCACAAAAAAATCGAATATAAAAAAATTACCAGTGTCAAGAATTCAACACGAGTGCCACTATACATATTAGCAGAGCTCTAGACCCTTGAACTGTAGATAGGAGACAATTAGCCATGCATTAATATGTTGCAAACATTATCAGGTTCCCATTTTAGGTGTGGACCCATGCTAGATTGTGATTAAATGTTATCAGATCCTAGGTTCTTAATAGGTCATAGGATATTGTGTAACGTCCCAACCCGGATTACCCTGAAGCTGGTAGCTGTACCGGTGGGTCACATGGCATCAAGCATGTCTCCCTATATGCTAGAGGCTTCCAACTAGGAGTGACGGTATCAGGAGATGATAGTGGTGAGTCTATACCTTCTTATCAGAGAATCACAATGGTATTATTAGAAAATAAACAATAGATAGTAGTAAAAGTAATATAAATAAAATAAAAATTAGTAGATGAAAGATTTTATGTAGCTGAAATAAAGTTGGACATTGCCAATTTATACAATAGATTCATGCATGTCATGGGTTCAATACATAGACTTTAATAGGGAACATAAAAAATTATTCACAATACAGTTAAAAAAATTAAGAAATGGAATCTATCACCAGGGGATCTCTCACAGTCAATACCCTCTCATAGTTGGAAATATCACATGGTATTTACTTTAAAGGGATCTCATGGTCCCCTAGATCCACAAGACTATATGGAATAATCATTTACAATATATAATGAACGATTCATTTACCTCTAATGTATCCCATTAGTTCATTTCATTTACATATAAGGAGGAATGTTCACAATTTTACCTATGACAACACCTCTTAAACATTTAAATTAAATCATTATTATAGGCTTGGTCACATTAATACCCAATTCATAACCTGGGGCATAAAACTCTCATGAATTTCATTTATCAACCCCATATATGGGTTTTACCACATTAATAAATCCTTAATTTACATTTATAATTTAATCTATATGGAAATATATCTTATGCATTTAAATATCCATGTTCAATTACATTTCAAGGATCCATTTCATTTGATTAATTTAAAACAAGCCATGCCATTTGGGGTGAGACATCCTACTCAAGGTAATCTCACTCAATTTAAATAAACTATTAAAATTGATTTAAGGTACAAGTTCCAAAGGAAAGGATCATGTTCATTTACCTTAAAGAATGCTACCAGCATTCATAAGTCATTATACCATTTCCATTTAATTTAACCAAACCATTTAAAAAATTAATACGTGAAAACTATTTTTCAAGGGCTCAATTGTAATAGAGTGGTTCCATGTAAATAAGGAATATGCCCTCTTGGGAAATTTCAACTAAAAAGGGGACAAGCACCTACTTTTTTTGATTAATAACCAATTAAAAAATAACAAGGAATCATTCATGAAATAATACACGAAATCATAAAATTATAACCTCTACTTTTTATCTTGATGATCATTCACCTATATTGGAGGGGTTTTAT
The DNA here is from genome assembly GCA_963277665.1 of Viscum album. Classification (NCBI taxonomy): domain Eukaryota; kingdom Viridiplantae; phylum Streptophyta; class Magnoliopsida; order Santalales; family Viscaceae; genus Viscum; species Viscum album. Next base: position 1,972,841,309 of record OY728119.1, on the reverse strand, counting down.
TATTAAATCATGACGTTGTCTCCAAAATAATTCATTGGTTCCATTAAACCTAAATTCCAATTCAGTAATGAAAACCATTTTTCAAAAAACAAATATACATCGAAAACCATTAATTAATGGTGTATAAAAAATTGATTAATGGATTATTAAATTTAAGGGAAAAGGAATGAGACCCTACTTCAGGAAGTAGACCAAAGCCAAGCCAAACAATTTTGTACTTGACTGCTTTTTCGATGATCACCCGAAACTTCTCCACACATGACACACATACATTCTATTATATATATATATATATATATATATATATACATATCCCTTAACCAAATGCATGTATTCCCCTCGCTATTAGGGACTACATACATGGAAGATATATATATTTATATATATACATACCTATGTATATGAGTGTAGGCCTCCACAGAGTTACAAAACCCTATACATATTATACAAGGGACTCAAAATCACATAAAGGCCCTAAATAAACCGAGAAAAACCATGGAGTGGGAAGGAAACCATACCTCAGATAGCAACGATGAACGGAATTGACTCGAAACACATCACCATTAGTGGTGAACATCAAAACTCACACGAAGGGGTCCTAGGAGAGGTGACACGTACCCTAACATAGAAAGAAAAACTAGATGTTGGGTTATCATCAAACACTAGTTTCTTCCCGCACCTCCCAAGGTGACGAGTAGATTTAAAATTCGCCAGAAAAGGGAAAGAGGGTGGGCCGAGAGACCTTACATTGAAGATTTGTAAGTAAATCGCCTAGAAATCCAAAAAAAAAATTGACTAACCAAGGAGATACAAAGAGGGGGTCGCATGCGAGAGAAGGGATAAGGGATGGGGTACTGCATTCCGAAAATAGGAGGGCAGATATGTGAGTTAGAATTTTTGTGTTCAATTTATTTCAATTAAATTAAAAAAATCAATTTTTAAAATAGGTATCATGCAAGGTTTATGGCACATGGTTTGGAAAACAACATGCCAACTATGCGCCCTCTACTAGGTACCTGTAACATCCCACATGGTTTGGACCACATGTATTTCCTAAATATGAGCCAATAATGCGATGAATAGTGTTAAGGTAATGCCAATGTGGTGCTACCCATGCACGCTAGACAGTCTATTTGGAAGACCATGAGTATCCCATGCGACCTGCCTCCAACCACCTGTTATAAGCCACACAGTTTCTGGATGGGGGCTGTAAGGACCCAACCCCCGAGTGCTCGGAGCCGGTGCCCATGAGACATGATGTACATTACATTCATTTACAAATATCACATCATGTACCATGCTACAGAGGATCGTGAGGTTCAGGTTCTGAGAAACCAGCCGCATTCTGAAATTTCATTGAAGACATGACTGATACCTGAAACATTTTAATTAAAACGTAGGGTGAGCATACGAAGGCCCAGTAAGGGGTTTAAAAATAACATACTATACCCAAATAACATTTTAAAACATTCTTCAAAATTCCATAAAACATTTTGTCAAAAGAAAAGCTGTAACACTAGTACACATCATAAAAAGTGCTCAATCAAAAACATGCTATTGGAATTACAAGGATACATGTTACAAATACAGATAAGCTCATTTAAAGTAATATGTAAAGGGCATTTCATGCTAATATGAAAGTACAAAATTAATAACTAAATGTAAAGCATGATCAGATTTTCACATATAATAACAAATTCAATTTCATTTTTTTACTATCGTGAAGCATACACTAGCCATAAAATAAATTGTTATTTCATAAATAATATGTCATATGCATAATTCTTCTGATTCTCATAATCATAAGTATTTTAACCAGGAATATTCTTCTAGTTGAATATTCCTGTGGTTAATTAATTTACATAGTCTTAATGAGGAAAGTGCATATGTCGGACTGTGTCAAGGACTCGTGCCAAGACGTCTAGTGACTAAGGCCTCGGCCAAAATCCATAACTCATAGTTGGGAAAGACCTCAACCAATTCCCCTGATAGCTATCTCATGAGACCTACCGATGCATCGAGGGGCTATAGTGGGCCCCACCCATCACATACTACGTCTAATGCATTCCTCATTTCTCTAAATCAAAGTGCACGTACTACTTTGATTTATTAAATCAATTATCATCTCAAGTACACATATTTCTGAGTTTCGCAATATTCAAAGTGTCACATACCACTTTGAATAAATGCTTATTTCATAAATTGTTTGATTATCACATAAAATAATAACTTTACAACTCTTCAATAGTATTAAAATTTTAATGCATTTAAAATACATGTCCATTATTCATGCTCAATTCATTCACTGTTAAAGGGAATTAGAAACGGATTAAATCATAATATGTTAGTTTATTTAATGATAATTTCCCCAATTACATGCATAAAATAGTAAAAATTATTTGTGCATGTGATATTAATAAAAACATGCTAGAAATGAATTGATGGGGTTACCACATAAAATGATAGTTCCTTGATTTTCAAAATCCTTGATTTATGGAAATGAATTTTTATACATTAAAATGACTAATTTTGAAATAAGAGAGATGTTGTTTGTACACAAAGAATGCGCTGATAAAAGGTCATGTTTTATTAAATGGTCACGCCCTATGCTGCATAGCGTGTATGGTCAACTGATCAGCAGTGCAACATTTATTCTCTGTAATTCATACATACATTAGGAATTAAAACAACATACATCAACCACCGAAGTTCATTTAGGGCCAAGTTAATTCGGAATATGATAAAAACTTATAGGTGCATAAATATATCCATATGTACATATATATATATATATATATATAATTTTTACATGTTTCACACAAGTCTTTATTTAAATATTGTAAATCTTCTTTAATATCATAAAATAGAAATATATTGAATTATGTGTGTATGTCCAAATATACCCTAGGTGTTAAAATAACCCTTTAGCTTATGTACACATAAAATAATAAGTTATATATGTGTATATATATACACACACATATAACATTTAATAACATCATAGTTTGAGAAAGGCAATTAACACACTTTCAACACATAGATTTTAAAATCATTACCCAATTCAGAAAATAAAATGTTATTTAGGTTCATATAAACATTTATACAGAAGTATATTTCTGTATTCCCTTGTAAATAGATGTCAAAGTTGATCAAATTAACTAAACCCTAATAAATATACATTTAATGAAGAATATTAAAACATAAACCTTACAAAATATACATCTACTTAAACATAACCCTTAAATGAAGCATGACTTGTATAAATTAAAATAAAGAAGATAAATTTGATAATTTTATGCTCATTTCCAATTTGGAAATTAAATAACGTAATTGAAAATAATTTCCAACCATCACATTTTAAAACATCATTGCAAATCATCACTTAACAGATTTAGATCCGGGTGAAATAAAACTATATATATATATATATATATATATATATATATATATATACTAGTGTATATTCATGTTTGCAAAGGAAAGAAAAAAAATTAAACCCTTACATTTTTCATATTATCCTAACCCAAAACCCAAAGGCCCAAATTCAAAACGCATAAGAATTTTTAAACTAAACCGCAAGGTTATACTTTTATGAGAATATATATATATATATACACATACATACTCTCACAGAAACTAAACACGGCAATTTATAAACCCTTACAAAATGAAATAAATTCTGAATAAATTAACCACCATAAAAGTATCTTGATAAATTTTATTGAAGTTTCAAATCTACAAACCAAGTTTATTTTGATTTGAAATAACTCAAAAAAAGAACTTGGCAGGAATAAATTTCTCATTCCATGATTAAATTTTTTGACATATGAATGAATAACTAAATGAAATGACAATTATATTTAAGAAGAAACCCGAAGCACTATTACAGGTAAAGAGGGTTCTAACTCATCTTCAAGGTGATGTGTAATTATACAACATGTGTATATAAAAATAAAAAATAAAACCCAACCATCAAGACAAATATAAATCCCCTACCATAGCTCGAGGAGGAAGAGTGGTTTGGGAGAGTTAGCTGAAACTCATGGATCCCTGGGTGATTGAGAGGAAGAAGTTGGAGAGGTTGAGGGTGAAAAGACCCCCTATTTGATTTCAATTAAGGGTTTTTATAACAAAAACCCACTGTATAAATAGTGGCACTATATAGGCTTGTTTGAATGCTCGGATTATATTTGCAGATTCCATAATAATCACTCCATCAATTAGGGAAAAATTAATGTGCATAATTGACATAACTAATATTAAATAGAGTCAAATATGGTCGGGGAAACAAATCAGTAGACTATAACCATATATGCAATAAATATAGTCCAAAAGTAAAAACTTTCATAGGTTAGGAACTGTAGATGAAAACAAGGAATAAAAAAAAATAATCAGGGGACACACAATTCATTAATAACCAAAGAAATCTGGAACCATGAAGAAAGGTATAATTTAGATCCGAAGACTCATAATATAAAGCCTACCTTGAATTGGGATAGGAATAGGAAGGAACCCTAACTCGGCCAAAAACTGGGATCAGTTAACAAAATATAACTTGATTCAAAAACCTAAACTAACCATCATCGATCTGCAGTGGAACTCCCGGAATCAACACTGCAAAATAACCACTGAAATCGCTCGGCCGTCCATGATTCACCACGGCCGGAACCCAAATTTCCACCCCATCTCTCCTCAACCCGACGCAGAAGATCCTACTCGACTCCACCACTCGGACACCATCACAGTGTCACGCCTCCACTCGACCTGGACAACGCCCCATGAAACCATGGCTGAGACTCCCCCGAGGTCGTCCCTAGCGGCATGACCCCACTCGCTCGACCTACTCGAGACCTCCATCGCCGGACCGCTGAAACCCTAACGCGGCCGGTAACCGTGACCAGCAGCCAGAGCACGACGCACACCCGCAGACACTCTCTCATTTTTTTTTTTCAGTTCACAAATCCTGCACAGGATTTCCCCCTTTGCGAATCACAATTTCCCATGGGATTCATTCACTTTTTTTAATCAATTAATCTATTTTAATATTATAATATTGTTAATATTATTTCTACTTTATCTTATATATTATTAATAACATGAAAAAGTCAAAAGTGAAACATAACTAATAATATATTGAACATATTTTATCAATACTTTTAAAATTAAAAGTTATTATTTTTAAATCCTTTTATAATCAAATATTCATATATTTCATGCTACATACTTCTAATGTTATAATCAAGATTGATAATTGGATATGTATTATAATAATCATAATTTGAAATTTTGAAATGTAATATTACACATATTTATTATATGATTCAATATAACAATAATTTTTATCAACAGATCATTCATATTTGAACATTTTTAATCATTCTATTAAAATAATTTTATTATATATTATGAATGTTAATAATATTATGAAGCATTATCCAATTTATAATCTAATAATTGTTATATCTTTGTATATATATATATATATATATATATATAACCCATGTAATTATTCATATAATGGTTTATGTAGCTATATGCTTAGATAAAATAGTGCAATATGATGTCACCAATATATTATAAAATAACAATCTTAGCTGTCATGTATAACTGCATTATAAAATTATAATTATATAATTCAAATAAAATATACACATATTTGAAGAACTATATATACCAGGTTTTCAATTAATTATCCAACGTGGCCAACGAGTATATTTATAGTCGTTAGTGTTCTATGGTCACCTGGGCAACATTCATATTAATGTCTTATAAATACAAGACTTTGGGTGTCCTAAAACACAAGTTTATTGAAGAAAATGGTTTGCATGATACCTTTGATGCTTAGTGTGGCTGTGGTGGCTTCAGCCATTATTATGTTCGTTATGATGGATACTAAGGACCCCTATCATCTTCTCGAGGTTCTCGTTGTTTTGAGTGTCTTTCCTGTAATCATTATAGGGTTTTTACTAGGTATCTTTGGTAAGCATGATTTCCCTTTTTAATCTCGCTTTATTGTAAACACTGTGGTGTTACTATTTGAATAAAGAACCTTATGTCCATTTTGTGTGTTTCACTCTATTGCATTAAAAAATATTATTACTTTTCCATAAGAATCCAATTTGTTCAATTAACAGACAAAATATAAAAATCAAAATTATATGAAACACGAGCTTTTGGGGTGTTACGGGGGCTGTATGGTTTCAAACAAATCATGCACCCTCTCCAGCCATTTGAAACCATGATTTTCCTGGTTCGGCTCTTCTAAACCTCCTCATGACACCTGAGAAACTTATTGGTCCTCCATCCAAGTCTAAAAACATCAAATTGATGGGTTCCATCTCTCAGAATGATGTTTCCAAGGTTGGTTTTAAAAATGGTCCATCCAGCGAATGAAAAAATTCAAATTTCCTTAGATTTTTGTCTGATTGGAAACATGGTTTGTTATAACCGTCCCACCTTAGAACTTATCATCCCCAATAAGCCTTTTGAAATAATGTAAACATCACTCAAACTATAAGGGTCATGATGTTTTGTTTAAATGGTCGGGTTGAATTTCAGAACACCCAACGCACCTTGGATCATTCATTAAAAATATGACACTTAAACCATTTTAACCAAGTCCAACACCTATTTTTCAATTGAAACATTGAAAATGCACTTAAAAAATATCATTTATCTAGAGAAATGATCACATCGTTGTCTTGTTAAATATTTGGACAAGGGTTCTTCCCACATTTAGATTTATCATTAGAAAGGGGAAACAATAGGCCACAAAATCCCCATTGTTCAAATTTCCTTTCAAAGAACACCCTTAAGCATTTTGATGATGCTAATTTCATGTTTTAAACATGATCAAATAGTCAATTCCCTATTGAACCCAAATCCCAAATCGATCTGGAATTTTAGGAAAAGCCCATTCCCACAGTAACATCACTTTCCTTCACCTGATGTAGTGCTCGAAAATGGTCCTTCACCAATAGTAAGAATTAATCAAGAAGAAATATGAGTTGAGGAACCTCTGGGTGACCATCCATTCTCATGATTCTTAGATTAAGAAACTAGGTTGATACCTCATAACTCTAATTCCTTCTTCTAAGTCATTTCACATCCAACACAAAAATGGCCATCGAGGTCCATACACGACTTCTAGTGATGTTCCTTAGCTAAAGCATCACCAAGCACAACAACCAGTCTGGGGAAACCTTGGATTTAAAAAATTGTTGTTCAAAGAAAAATAATAATGTAGTGCATACTCATCTCTTACAAGTGAGATGTTGTAATAAGGCCACATAGCCCACTTCAAAACATAGACTGAGCCCATAGTGGCATTCACCTAGCGGTCAAGTCAAAGAAAGGAAAAACTAGATTCTCGATATCCATTCAAGGTGTTCCTACATGGGAACCCAAGGATCATTTAGAACCACCATTCCTTGATAAACACCATGAACCAACATGCAACACCAAAATAGTTCACCCAAGGAATCCTGTTAGCGTTTAAAACTACAGCAGGATGTTTAAATGATGATCTCTTAGTTCATATAGAACATCATCAAGATAGGGTACATGCACGCTGCTAATATGAATACAAAAATAAGATTGAAAATTTTCTACTAAAACACACCAATACACTGTAATGACGAATGATTGATCCACCACTAGTCAAACAACCTTGAATCAATAAACACGGCTTCACCTTTTGACACATCACCTTTCCAAACCGATCACAATTCCTATTCCAAATGAGGCATTCTTTAACAAATCCCAATTACCCACCAAAGTATATATGAGGTCAATGGTTCCTCTCAGGGGTTTCATTATTACCCAACCACATCAAAATCACGTTTCCATGAAAGAAGTGAAATTAAAAAAAACTTTCTAGCATCAAATACATTTGAGATAGACCAACCATTCACAAAATGGTTCTCTTTTGTTTTAATTCTTCTACATGGAAGGGAACATAGCCACCAGAACTGAAGTGACACTCCCCACCAAAGGAGTTTCCTAGACATCAAAATAATAGATAAACTAGCTGCTCACAAGAAATCTAGATAAACAACATATTTAACAAACTTGTGATGCTCCTCCAATACATGATTACAACGTCAACGCATAAGAAGAAGGACAAAAAAATTGAAACCAAAAACAAAATGATTGGCATGCCATAAAACCTGTGTCTATAGAAAGTACTCTCAGATATTGGGATGAACATAATTCCTTAATTCCCATGTCACTCTTCTATAGAGATAACCTGAGACCGCACTCAATAGTAAAAAACTCAACAATTTAGTCGAACTCAACGGGTTCATTATTTCATTTAGAACTTAATGGTACTATGCATATCAACACATACTATCCTTAGGTAAAACAAACAAATAGAAAATCTTAAATACTACCCATAGACTTATCAGCCCTATGTATTCATGTATTGTATGGAATGTACAATAGATTTAGTCCAAATTCGTATTCCCCCATATGACCAATAACCTAGATGATGAAATAGTCAATCACCCATCCCTGTGGAAATGAAAGTCTTTGGAGACCCATAAATCAGACAACCATGCCTGAGGCATGTATAACCAATTGAAAATGAGAATTACTCCATGCTCATGCCCAAAATAAAGTCCAAAATCACAACAACCACTCATTTGAACATGGGTGTCACTTATAAACTCAAAGTCCTACAAGGGAAAACAATACTGGAATGAAACCAATATTCATTAATCTCAGGGGATTTAGCAAGGAATATAAAATATAAGGGTGCTACTTACCATGGGATAACCCCTTACAAAAGCACATGCACCGACCCCATCGCTAGGTCACACTGAAAAAAAAGTTCACCGTCTGAAGAGCCTACCATTTATGCCATTACTAATGAAAAGAATGCCTACGGAAAACACCCACACTTCTGTTCCAAAGAAACTCAAAGAGAAAATTAAACCACCCTTACTTGAGGGATTTAAATAGAGGACGCCATCTAGGATTCCATTTCAAAAAATTTGCATTTATTAACATATAATCTTTAACCATTTGATGATTTAACAAAAACATCATGTTCCTTTTTCAAAATAAAACACATGTTACTTGATTTAACTAATGCCCCAAGGGAAAAATAGGAAGGTTTCATAAAACATCCTTTCAAAATTATAATTTTAATTTACATTCGGCTATAATTAGAAAATTTATTAAAATAAATTTAGTTTTAACAGAAAATCTGACCTATAAGGGTCCCATTTAAACCATTTTGGGTTCTTCAAAAATAAACCCAATAAAAGTTTCTTAATTTTATAAATTTCAAACACCCATATTGGGTCATCTCAAAAAAACATTTACAAAATGAACTACTTGGGTCCTGTTTCGTAGTTATCATTTACCCAAATTGTTTAAAATTATAAATTAAACAACCCTTTAAATTTATATGAATTTAAAAGTACATAGCCACATAAAAAGGATCGAATACACGGGTTTCCATTTCACAATTCATGAAGCACCCACACACTCCATTGATTGAAAATTGTCTCCCATTAATCGAAAACAATCCCATTTAAATATTTAAAATGTTCAAATATTCTGGTCCCATCATATGGGTGGCTATCTACTAACCTGTAATGTATGTATACACTTTATAGTTTGGAATTTGGCGCCCATTATTCAAAATCAATTTGCACAAGTAATTTAATTCTATCAGCCTTTTATAATGGTTTGATTACATGTGTTACCTTTTTCTAGCTATGAGGAAATCATACTCATTACAACTAAAAAATGGACCATATCAAAATCATAACCAATAAAATTATCCAATGATAAAAATTTCATATTAACAAAAAAACAAGTTTTCATTAGTAGTAACACAACAACATGGTATATTATTAAGAAATTCATGATAAATAACAAACAAAATGGTTTAATAAAAATAGAGCATGTTATACAGGATATAATGATAAAAATAACTTTAATATGGTAAAAAACTATGCATGGAATAAAACTCAAGGAACACTATCATATCATTAGGAAACCCATAATGAGAGTACATAGAATGAAACTATGCATGGAATGGTAATTTCCTATGTTATTATTATGATGCATGTACTTATTCATCCTTCCCTTACCAAGACAAGGTAAAATTCCATAAAATTCATAAATCAATAAGTAGTAAAAAGTACACTAATCACTCTAGGTATAATTATATCAATTTTAATAGAAAAAATCATGAACAACAAACCTAGCCTTGGTCACATGGTCATTTCTCATACATGGGGTGATCAGTCCCAAGCACAATTATTAATCAAGAATAAAAAAATTCCTAGTAACTTATTTAACAACCCAAAAATAGTAATAAAAAGGAAAAATTTACACTCTATTACCACTATATAATGTCTCAACCAGGCTTACCTTCAAACTGGTAGCTGGACCAGTGGGTCACATGGCTGCAAGCGCGTCTCCCCGTACACCAAATGCTACTTACTAGCTTGTTGGTTTCTAGTAGTGATAGTGGGGAGACTAAACCCTTTTATTAGAGATGAACAATGGTTTTATCAGATAACAAAAAACATATAGTAGTGGAAGAATTATGAATCAAAGAGTGGAATAAATATTATAAATAATTGAAAGAGTGTTTTTGAACAATAGTTTATACAACATATTAACGCATGTCATGGTTTTGATAAATAAATTTAAAGAGGAAAATACAAAATGCATTATAATATTGTAAAAAAATAAATAAAATGAAGAAAATACCCAAGGGAGATCTCTATTAGAAAACTGATCTATGGCTTGATTCATTTCTCTTAACTCCCATGTACAAGAAAACAACATAAGAAATTAACCAAGGTCCCCAGTCCATCAAGAAAGAATGTATACTCAAGTTGCCCTTTGAATTGGTGGCTTAAGAATGGTGTGAGATATATATCTTAGTAGGACTAAACCCATGGAATCAAGCCCAATATAGACAATGCAATATAAATTTGACCAATTTGCAAATATATAGAAATTAACGCAACACTAAATATTCAAATAACCTACCAATCTGGTTCATAAAGGACACCTCACATGTCTACCTACATCATCCCAAGGACGGTATGTCTGATCATGCCATATTATATATATATATAGTATCAATATATATATATATATATATATATATATATATATATATATATATTGGGAAAGAACGAGTGGTAACAACCACCATCCAATTCCAGGCGAAGATCTCTTGGTCTTGCCCGTAACCCAATTCCAAGATCCCAAACACTCTCTTGGAATTCACATACATACTGGACCAGGGCATACCTACTGTCATCCATCACCAGGGGAGCTCTTACAGTCTATCCCCTAGTTCTAGATACTGGTAGGACCAGGACATACCCAAAGGCATCCATCACCACAGGAGCTCTCACGGTCATTCCCTTGGATATAGATGCGAATCTCCCACAATCTCTCCTCTTAATGGCTCTCACCGACCCTTGGGTCCACATTCTATAAGGACCGGCACATACCCAAAGGCATCTGTAACTAGGGGAAGTCTCACAGTCAATCCGCTGGCCCAGTTGGAAAGTTCATACAATATTTCCTTCAAGGTTCTCTTATGGGACCTTTGCTACATAAGATTATATGAAATAATCATTTACATTATATAATTCATGAGGAATTTACCTCTCGTTCATACCATTAGTCGATTTCATTTACATATAAGGAGGCATGTTCACAATTATACATAAGGAAACACCTATTAAGATTTTAAATTAAAAAATTATTATATTCTTGGTCACATTCATACCCAATTCACTACATGAGGAATAAACCTATCATGAATGACATTTATCAAACCCTTATAAATGTTTTATCACATTCATAAAACCATCAATTAAATTTATAAACTAATTCATAAGGAAATTTCTCTTATACATTTCAACATCCATGTTCAATTCCATTTCAATGATCTATTTCATTTGATTCATTTAATACAAGGAATACCATTTAGTCTAATCCATCCTAATCAAGGTCATCAAACTCAATTTTGGGGCCATAGGGATTTGGGTCCATAAAAAAGACCAAATAAGTGCATACCACATAGTAGAAGGACCTGAAGAGGATTCATAGAAAAAATAACAACCATCAGAGTAGAGATAACCAAATTGGAAGAATGTGAGGGTATGTAAACTTCCGTCAAGACCACGCACCATGATGCTCTACAAGGGGTAATGCTATCCGATCAGCTATGTGAGGTGGGGAGCTAGGGGTCTTCAAGATGCAGATGCTAGGGATTGAATGACTCATGTGTGTCAGGTAATGGGCCTTTGAGGTCCTATATTGGGTCATGTATGGGCCTTGTGACATGGTCCTATAGGTCATGTAATGTTTCCCCATCAACCCTTAAAAGGGTAATTATCCAAAATCAAATAAAAAGAAGGCCTTCAAGCCATTTAGTCATTTCCCTTAATGAATGCTACAATCATTACTAAGCCATTATACCATTTACATTTTCTTTATGAAAACCATTTAATTCATTATGACATGAAAACTACTTCTTAAGGGATCAAGTGTAAAAGAGAGGTCCCATGGAAACCAATCATATGACCTTTTTGGAAATTTGAACTAAAAATGGGAAAAGCACCTAAAAATTCTATTGACTAACCAAGGAAAAATAATATTGAAACATTAATGAAATAATCCAAGAAAGCATAAAAGACTAACCTCTACTTTTTTTTGAAGCTATCACACCTACATTGGAGGGGTTCTATTATTAAATTATGACATTGTTTACAAAAACAATAATTGGATCCATTATGATTCACTTCTAATTCACTAAAGGAAACCATTTTAGAAATACTATTGTATATTTAAAAACATTAATTAAAGGTTCAGAAACAATTGATTAATGAATTATTAAATTTAAGGGAAAAAAGAATGGTACCCTACCTATGGAAGTAGACCAAAACAAAGAAAAACACACTGTCACATGACAACTTTACTAGAGACCACTTGAAACTACTCCACACAATCATTCACGCACACAAACACACACACAAACACAGATATATATATATATCCCTAAACCAAATGCATGTATTCCCCTCACCATAATGGAATAAATACATGGAAAATATATATATTTTTATATATATATACCTACATATATGAGAGCATGCCTCCATAGAACCACCAAACCATCTACAGATTATAAATGGGACTCAGAATCACTAAAAGGCCATAAATAAACTGATAAAAACCACGCAGTGGTAGGAAAACATTACCTTGGATGGAGTCAACAAACCAAATCAACCCAAAACACATCAATTTTATAGGAGAGCATACAATATCACATGAAGGGGTCCTAGTGAAGGTACCGCATACCCTAATACCAAAAAAAATCAAAAAACAGGTTAGCTTCAAACACTAGGTCTGGAAGCACCTCACTGGGCGATGGAGAGACAGAAAATTGGCTGGAAAAGGAAAGGAGGAGGGACCAGAGACCTTACCACGAAAATTTTGAGTGAAATTTCCCTGAAATATGGTCAGAAATTGATGAACCAAAGAGAGATAGAGAGGGGTTTTCACATGATCTGACAGATAATGGAGGGGTATTGCATCACACAAATAAGAGGGGAGAGAGGTTATTTCAGGTTATGGTTTTTATTTCATTTTAATTTAACTAAAATAATTCAAATTTTAAAATAGGTATCACACACGGTTTGGGCTGTATGGTTTGGAAAACTGTGTGTGAATCGTGCACCCTCTAATGGTAACCTAGAGGATCCATCATGGTTTGGCTAACCATGCACACACCATGTGATTAATAGTGTTGAGGTACTACCTAAGTGGAACAAACCGTGCAATATAGGGGCATGGTTTGGAAAACCACACGTAACCCATGTGACCAGACTCTAACCATCTTCTATTACCCGCAAAATTTCCCACTAGGGGCTGCACAGGTTTAGACAAACCCTGCGCACTTTACAGCATTCCAAAACAATGTTTTATGGGTTCGGTGCTTCCAAAACTCCTAGTGACACCTGAGAAGATCATCAAGACTTCAGAAAAGTCCAAAAACATCACTTTTAAGGGTTCTAACTATCATAATTATGTTCTTAATCTTGGTTTTAAAAATGGTCCATCTTGAAAAAAAGGCCAAATTTTCTTGGATTTTCATCTAGTTCGAAACATGGATCATTGAATTGGAGACAACTTTTATTATTCTATAAGTGATAGAAGATCAATGCCAGAATACCAGAATATGAGGTAAGGGTATGAAAATATTCTATAAAGCTCTTACTCATCCTAAACCTCATGTTACCATGGTAAGTTAGGATTTAGGTCATGAATTATGATTTATGATTTATTTATATAGTACTTTTGTTATTTTAAAGGATTTATATGTTTTATGGGATGGTAATGGGAGTTTAATTGGAACCATGAAATGATTCAAGATGGAATAATAACATGTTCAGTCTACGTTCATTATTTTAAATGACTTCTAGTGGTGATTTTTTAATTAGAACATGGTATTCTAAACCATTTGACCAAGTCATTGACAACCACTAATCCCACCAGAGAATGTTTTACCATTTTTTGATGTTGTTGACTGGGTTCAAGTTAGTGTTTTGTGTGAAAATATTTGTTTTAAAAAGAATAGAAAAATTATTTGGATTTTGAAAATATGTAAAAGGGCCTTTAGGATGAGAAATTATTTTTTAATGAATCTTTTGGGTATGAGAAGTAGTATTATGAGATTAATTAAAACGCATTTGAGGTTTAATAGTGTGTAAATGATTTTTTAAAATAATTCGGTGGAATTAAAAATTAATTTTAAGGGGGAATTGGAGGATTTAGAATTAAATATAGAAAATCTTATATGGTTTTAAAAAGAGGGATTTTATTTTCCTCATGTTGTGGGTTATTGTATTTTGATTGTGATTTATCATATTAGATTATTATTTGAGTTAGGTTTTATTCCATCTAGGTGTTTTTGGGATAGTGTTGTTTTTGATATATCATTGTGTTTATCTTTTTAATTTATATTATAACACCTAGAAATGTTTTTAATGATAGTAAGAGTTCTATCTCTTAGAATGTTGATGCTTATATTCCAGTGTTTGACCCAATCCAGACTTCAGGTATAGTTATGGGTCCAAAATTTTCTCAGTGGTTGCTTATTTTTCATGGTTATTATTAGAGGTCATGGATTGGTGAGATGAAGTTGAGGGAATATTTATGTCCCTGGAAGATCCAAAATATTAGAGGGTAATAATTTTATTGAGTATGATTAAGGGATTAGGTTAGTATTAGGGGTGATTTGTTGTTACAATCTAGTTTGAAGGTGGAATGATATGATAATTATTTAAGACAAATATTGTTTGATGGTTTCTTCCTATAGAAGAAAAGAGAGATAGAATTTGGATATTATGGTTATTCAGTAGGTCCAATAGATATTTAATGAGTACATTGACCTCATTAATGAGTTCATTCCCTTCCCTCTAAAAATGGTGTCTAGTGATTCATTAAAATAAAATCTCCTTATGATGGGCCTTATACCAAATATAAGTGACCAATTTATTTCATCTAGGTGGGTTTTATTTAAAGAATCAATGGATGAGGATAATCTAGAAGTGTTTTTTAGAGATATACCCATGAAAGGTGGAAGCCTTGATCCCTTCAGTGCTAAGGAAGATTTCCCATCTAGTGAAAAGTTGAAACATGATAATCATTTTTAGAGGATTCCCCTACTTATATTTCTACATATTCCAAAGGTAAGAGTTTACTAATATGATTCCAGTGTGTATTATTAAAGAATTTTAATCCCACATTTCTGTATGCTCTAAAGACTTTTGATCACTGTGGTTAACTGGGTAGCCATTAAAAATTATATGGGCTGGGATCTCAGTGAAAGAAGAATAAGTCCTTACCGACTTCGAAAACATGATAATAGTTAAAAACAATTTTTTAGGTATACCTTAGTATCCATTCAATGTATTATTTTCCTTTCATGTATTCTTTTATCATCCTTGATCCATGAGTTATATTTTGTGTGAATTTTATACTCTGTTTTTGTTTGGATACTATTTTGTTATTTTGATAAGGTTATGGATATGCTTCTCTTGGGGTGCCCTATGTGAGTTATTTTTATGTGGAAACTCAGGTTCTATTTCAAAGTGACATTTTTAAGATTCCATTTTCTTATTAATAAAATATACTTGTGTCTTCTTAATAGTGTAGGCACCCACCAAGGGACACTTTTTTCCTTTTTGTTTTGAGATATAAACTTATTTCATGCAGTAAATAGGTTTGGGATATTTTTGGAGATATATATTGGATTTTATTGGATTTTGTTGATTTCAATTGGTATCCTGTCTTTTTCTACTTTCATTTTAGTTCAATATATTTTTTGGGGAAATAAAGTAGTGTGGTTAAGAGAATTTCCACACACCTATATTACTATGGATTTATTATTTGTCATTCTTATGGTGTATTTGAATTCATATTATGTACAATGACATTATATTAAAATTCAGAGAATTCTATACTATCCAAGAGACTATACCACATTGAGGTTTCTGCAACATGGATGTGGGATGTTTCTAGATACTATGGTGTAGTATAGAGTGTTTTGGAATAGTTTCTTGTGGATTGTCTATTGTGATTTTATAAAGGGGTGAGGGATACAATGTAAGGACACAAGTATTCATTGGTGAGGAGTTGCATAAATGTGTGTAGGGTAATGGGAAGAGGTCATATCATTACAATGGAGTCTATTCCATGGTGACCTGGGATCTTGAGGTCCCTTTTCCTCCTCACTCGATGAACACTGTGATGTAGCATAGAGGATATTCCATGGAAGGAGCACAATGGTGGACTCTACACTGGAATATTGATTCTATAGTGTCCATATACTAAAATCCTAGCCCTACCCATTTAGGAACCACTTCATCTTAACCCATATAGCTACAAAACAAGGATTTCCAAGGAGGGTCACCTGGTAAGAGCTATATAGTTTACTCTATAGGGTAGTGTCTCCATATTTTTAAATTTCTAGATTTTACTCCTTTTCCCCTACCAACGTAAAACCATTTTAGGGGTTCTCATACCCTCATTATAGTGTCTTGACTAGAAGTAAAATTTCATATATTCCCCTCTTTCTCACCTTGGATTATAGGCATGATCATCTTTTTAAAGTTGATTTCATCCATGTAAAGGCTTATTTCTCCTCTCATATTACTTCTCCTATTGCTTTATCTTCTTATTTTTCCTTGTATTTATGTTATCCAATCCCTTGGAAGGTATTTCTATATAGTGTTTTAGGTAATTGTATATTAGGGTGTGTGGTTGAAGGTGTAGAGTTTTTATTTTTTTTAATCAAGGGTTTCTTCACATCCACACCTGGTTAAGTTTGGTGTTTCCATACATTTCAATTAGAAACCACACTATGATATTATTGAAGATTTAAAAATTTATTTTAAATTGAATATGTGATTTTTAATTATTTATATTGGTTTCAAAAGAGTTGTCAACAAGAGTATTGATGTATTAAGGAAGACATAAAAAGTTTTAAACGTTTATGCCATTGTATTAATAGTATGAATACACAATTTATTTATTAAAATTTATAAAAATCCATTTCAATTTTCTTTAGTATTTCAATTTATTAATAATATTTAATAATATTGTGTATGTTAGTTTAGGATATTAAACTATGGGTTTTTAGGTGATGACTACATTTGAGGTTCTTATAGTATTACTTGTAAATTATTATGCCTTGATCTCTAAGTTGAATGGATCCCATTAATTTGATATTTTGACATTCCTTTTTATTTTTTATGTATATGTGATTGTTATATACATATAGATGTGTACCTATATATACATGGAGGTTTTATAGAATGCCTTTATTATTTTCATAGGTTATCAAATGGTATCTTGGGTTCTAAAATTATTTCTAAATTGGATTTCGAACATATATTTTTTAAAATTTCATTTTAAAGATATTTAACATGTGAGAATGTGGTATGGAACTTTCTTGGGGTTTTGAAAGGTATTTGAATTGTGGAGATATTTTCATAAAAATTCATTAGTAGATTCTAATGATAAGGACCAGTTGTTACATTGAAATGGTTTTCTTGAAAAGTGTTCATCCCATGGAATCCCCTTCCTTCTAGTTGTGTTGAGATACTATATCTTGATTTTAATGTTGGATTTTTCTGAGATGAGTGTTGGGAGTGCTACTTTATCCGACATTATTATTTGCATTCATGGGATCCTAGTTGCCTTAGTGAAGTGTGAGATATGGTTCCTATATAGTCCTCAAAAGATGGCATATAACACATATGGTATTAGATACCATAAGGGGTGTCATTATAGTGAGTCTAGTCAAGGGAAACTAGTTTTTATAAATACATAACAATTCATCGATAGGCCAACATATGGTTCCAAACAATGTATGAATAGGTTCTTCTCATATGTTGTTTAAAAAATTTCAATGATTTCATACAACATACTATTTTTCCTAATTTATTTATTTTAATTCCCTACATATTCAATTTATTATGGCTATTTTAGGTTATTCCCTAATAATTTCACTTTTACACCATGTTCCCACTTTATTGGTATGGTTTATACATTTTGATTGTTTTATTGAATTTTTTTAAACAAATATATGAAAATGTGTATATATAAATTGTCTTTTAAAAGGTGATTTAAACTAGGGATTTTGATTTGAGAAGGATTGAACCCTAAGAAGTGATTTATATGTGATTATTTTTATTTCAGATAGAGAAATGGTTTTCTAAATGAGTTGAATGACATATTAGATTTCATATAGTCATGGGTTAAAACCTATGTTAATAATTTATTTTTAAACTAGTTTTTATTTCTATTTTGGGAAATGAAATTCATTAATTTCGTGGTATTTACCTACAAATATTTTTAGGCTCACAATCTACTTATTCCACAAAGATTTTTAGACTAGAGATGTTTTATATGTATGGGTTAAATTTTGGATCAACCATAGAGAAAGTTAGTTTTAGGATTTTTTTGTGACCATATATGAAAAATGAATATGTTTTTGGGAATTTTTGTTTTCATTCTGTACTTTGGGCGGTATCATGTAACTATAACCCATGATTTTATAAGTTGTATACATTCTATTTCTATTGTTTATTTTACCTAGTATTTGTTATTTATTTTGGTTATAAATGATTTTGTTATTCTAATATTGTGTTTTTATTTTTGATTTGGTGTGGATGTCCAATGTATGGACGGTTCATGCAGAAATTTCAATAGAAATCCTCGATATGGTTAATGTCGTTTATTTGGGAAAAATCTTACTCAATGATTATGTTTGATTACATAACACATATTTCCAACTATGGGGATTAGTAATTCTTCTATGGTTAGTCATGGACTATCCTGAGTTCCTAGTTGAGGTATAGACCAATGTTGGTTCGTGACAATAATTTTTTATACATTAGGATTTAATATTTTTGTGGATTTTAACTTTTATAACAATAAAATATTTACTTTTAAAAATATGAAAGTAATTCAATGTTAGTGTCTTCTCCTAACACATCTCATATAGGTATTTAATTCATATAAATATAATAGGGGCATATTTTTTATATAGACTTATGCCAAAAACAATTCCTTTTAACATTTAAATTATAGATATTTTTTAACGGTTATCATTTGTGTTACTTTGTTAATTATCCTATTTTTTATTTCAATGACTCTGTTTTGTAGAGGAGTTATCACTATTGAAAACTGATTTCTTATTCCATGTTTTAAATATAATCCTATACTTTGATAATTTTAAATTCCATTAATTTTTTGTTTAAAATTTAATGGTGTTTTTCAAATAATCATTATTTTTTGAATAATTGAAATCATGTGTTTCAAAATACCTTGAATTATTGAGAAATCACCAACAAGTGTTAAATGCATCTATAGTCATCAATTAATATTATATAGTACAACATTCCATTAATATCTATTGTTGTTATTGGGTAAAAAAGAGAAACATTCACCAATTATTAAAAACCTTATCTACTTATTATCTTTCAACATTGATATATATATGATTATTTTTCCCTTTTTAAAAAATTGAAATATATGAATAAGATCATATCTAAGATTATAGATATCATAATATCATTCATAGTTCACAAAATCATCATAGTAATATTAGATAAAGTGGAAAATACAATAATGCTATACTTTTTTTCATCTTCCTTAGATAGAAAATACATGTCACATTTTATACTTATAAGGTATGTATTCCACTTTGTGAAACTCCATTTTAATAAAATTTCACCAGATTTGAATTTGAAAATAAAATAATTCTTGATTGTTTTAATCACTTGTATCGAGTCACATAATTGGATTACACACTTGTGATTAGGATTTATACATCTAATAACTAATCCATATATCTTTCCCAAACATTTTAGTAAAATTTGTTCATTTAAATTTCACATTTAATCCCCATTACTTGATCCTTGTTTCCCATCACATGGAATGTACATCAACTCTCAAGAATCTATAATCTAGAATAACATATTAATTTTAAAGTAATATATACCACAAAAACCTTATTATCACTTTTATTTTTGATTAAAATTTATTTATTTATATCCATTGGTTGTTTATATAGTTGTTTTCCATTTAGATATGATATATTTCCCTTTTCTTGTAATGTTTAAAACTTATTTTGGGCCTTTATTATTATTTATTAATCATTAAGAAACTATATAATTCCAATTTGAGTCTTTCTCTTGAAACATTGCTTCATATAATTTATGATAAATACATTTCATTATGTCTATAACACTCCTAGAAAAGAAAATATCCATAAAAACATACTAAGAGTATATATTTATTATTTTATATATATATTATTCGTTTACTTTGAAGTTCATTTTCTATGGAACTTATGTTTTGTGTATTCAACATATTTACAGAACAATAACATATACATACTTAGAGTATATATTTATTTGTTATATATATATACACACATATATATTATCTTGAATTTCATTTTCTATAGAACATATGTTTTGTGTATGCCACATATTTATAGAATAGTAACATATAATTTTTTGGGTATTATATGTGAATTACTTGGTTTTACCGTCATATTTTTTTGTTTATGTCTTTTACAATTTCTTCTATGAACTATAACCTTTTGGTCTTTCATGAAACATGAAAGAATGTTTATTTATATTAGCCCACATAACTAATTATTCTTGATTATAAAATCAATATTATTGAAGTAAATCCTCTAAATTGTATATAGGATCTATACGACCCTCATTTACATTTTAAGTAACATTTTTATTCCAATTTTACAATGCTATTATTGGACTTATTTCCTTTTATTGGTCTTACATATTTTACCTCTTCAAGACTACCTCCCATTTATGATCCTAAATTCATTTGACCCTTCTTTTATTGTATTTTTCTAACCATTTATTATTCAATCGTAATCCATGATTTTAATATTGATATCAGTAATTTTTTTCTGTTTTATAGATTTTTTTGATGGTTTTCAAATTGATCCGTTAAATTTTATTTCTATTTTTATTAATATTTCATATAGATCATAGAATCATGGACAAAAGTGTTTTATTCATTTGTTTTGTTCTCTCCAAACTTCTAATTCATATAACTAAACCTCTAATTCAAATTTAATATTAACAAAAATTTCATCCTCAGCTTCTCCAACTTCACTTTTCTCCTTATTTTATTGTTTTTAAATTAAAAACACAAGTAATTGGTAAGTAAGGTATTTAAAATAATTAATAGCGTGCATTTTAATTCCTATAGGTCATTATCCACTTGTGAAAGAAATATTTTTTTTTTAAAATAAATCTTGGATAATTTATTAAAATTATATGTCTAGTTGGTTTCTTAGTGGGTTTCACTCATTATTATTCATCTCATAAATTATTAGGAAAATTTATTTCAATATTGCACAACCACAACCCGTGATCATGAATCTCAAGACCCAGGTCAGGGTTCCACAAGGACTTAAGGAATTACATTATCATAAGATGATATAAACAAGTAGTGATGGAAACCATAGAGAATATATTATCCATATATTTAAAAATAAAACATAAAAATGTGTTCTCATGAAAAAATCATTAAATTTAAAACCATGTAAACTATTTTAAATAGAAAAATAGAAAATTGTTTTAGAAGAACACTACAAACCAACCATATTTAGAATTACCAAAAGAGAAACCATTTAAAACCACATAGTAGTGTTCAAAAACTAGAGAATATCTATATCAACAACTCCAATGTATAATTATAACTTACCACTAATGAGTAATGATGTTTTCCATTTATCAATATAATTTATACAGGTATACTAAAGTTTACATGTAGGGGGTGAGAATAAAATCATTCAGATTGACCCGATACTCTAATGTACACTCCTTAAATATATAGTTTCAAAAGGAATTACAAGAAAAAATTTTAAATAAAAAATAGGCTTGAAAACTAAAACAGTTAATTTATATAAATTTTCCAAAATGAAAACATCATTTTACAAGTATTTTCATTGTTTCTCAAAACATTTTAGAAAGGAACAATTCCAATAATTCTTTAATTCAAGGCTTCTCATTGAAATCCCAAATTATGAAAAACAAAAATTTTTCATGTTCCAAGAAAACTACTCATTTTCATAATCTAGTGAAAAATAATAATTTTCTAAAAAGCTTTTATAAACTCCATCTTTATCTGAAATCAGTAGAAAACTATCATCTCTCTAAATGTAAAATCTTCTTGCTATGGTCTCATATGAATATAAAAATTAACATTTTCTATTTTATATAAAAGGTAGATATTTTTATATAGAGAGAGGAAAATAGAAATGACAAAATTAAATACTTTTCAAAAAATATATTTAATATTTTCATAAAAAATAGATTTATAATTAATTTTCATAATTTATCTTCGAAAAAATATTTATTTTTAAAACCATATTTTAAAATGTTGGTCGGAGTGGTTTACTCAAGAGGGGGGTGAATTGAGTACCAATTAAAATTTCTGTAATTTAAAAACAGTGTCTTAAAGACCCCCAAATAAAATAATAAATTAAACTGTAGTGAATTTATATTAAAGTAGAGGTTCTGTCAGATTCTCAAGGGATTGATTAATTCCCAGTTAATCAACACAGGAGTGTGTGATTATCTTTTGAAACTAACTTACTAATCTACACTTAACATAAACACTTGCTAATTTAATTATCAAAGTAACTTTAAAAACAATATTGGTTTTAAAGTGATTAGCAGCGGAATAAAACTTTGAAAGAGATGGCACAACAGATGTAACCAAGAGGTTCAGTCTCAAGCCGAGACTTAGTCCTCTCAAAAGTTTATATAAGAATGATCCACACCCTGGATCGGGGTTCAACAGTTTACAACTGTCCAGGTCCAAGACCTCTACCACTGTTCTTCGTGGGAAACAGTACAATAGCAACCAGCTGTCCAGGTCACACACGACCTCTACCACTGTTATTCGTGGGAAAGAAAGAATGGAAGAGTTTGGTAAGGATTTACAAATCCTTCAGTTTGAGTACAGGAGACAGTGTATGTGTTAGATACAGCAGATAACACACACTGCTCTAAAAGAATGGTAATAAATCACAGAACAAGAGATGTAGAGTTTAGAGATGGTTCTGGTGATTGCAGTATAGCTCTGGACTTCTTCAGATTCGATCGCAAGTGAGTTTGAGTCCTCTTCTCGTTTCTGTTTGAGAAACAGAGTGTCGTATGCTCCAGGTTCACAGGTAGTGAGAATGTAGTCGATGAAGTTCTTCTTGTATGCACAGAACACTTCTCGAGTATGCTTGATTGTCTATGAGCTTCTCTGTGTTCTTCTCGTGCTTGTGTCGTTTTTGATATATTGGATGCACCGCACTCTTCTGGTTCGCTTCTTGTTGTTGTTTGTTTTTCCTTCACATGTTCGTATATTTCTGGTATGTGGTCTTCTCGTATTTATCTCCCATCAGGGGACAGAAAAGATTTCTTTTCAGCAGGTACGAGGTACGGGTTTCTGACATCCGACAACCTTTATCAGATATTTGACAAATCATTAAAATGTACATGATATGACCGTTAGATAGATTAAATATAGGAAATAAAGAAATTCAAACAGTGAGTCGAGTGATCGGTAGGTAATCAGCATCGGTAGCTTGAACATCGGTAGCTTGAACATCGGTAGCTCGAACATCGGTAGCTCAATGTCATTAGTTGCTTTGACTATATCGGTGGCTCTATGCGTCGGTTGGTACATGCTTGTATCAGTGACTTTGTTTATCGGTAGCTCCATGCGTCGGTAGGTACATGCATCGGTAGCTCCTATGCATCGGTAGCTGTGAGTCTGTATCGGTAGCTTCGTCCATCGGTGACTCTTATTCCATCGGTAGCTATTTATACTTACACCGGTAGCTCTACGTTTGTATCGGTAGCTGTCTGTAAGTCAGTAGCTTATATTTATAAGTACATCGGTAGCTCTGTGTTAAGTCTATCGGTAGCTGTCTGTCGGTAGACTAAGTCTATCGGTAGACTGGTTACCGGTAGCTCTTTATCAGTAGCTATAGGCAGATTACTTATGTTTTATGCAGAACACATCCGATTGTGTTAGAATCAATTTATAACTTGTATGAACATGGATAAATGAGGATTAACATATCTCAAATACTATTTTAAAGATTATTATTGGTTTGATCATAGATTTGAAAGAATTAAAGTATAGATCAATGATACTTAAAAATATCACATAGAATGAAAACATAATTGGGATTTTCAACACAAATGAATACATGATTGAGATTATCAAAACAGGTGAGGTCAACAATCTCCCCCTTTTTGATAATCACAATTTATGATATTGGCATTTAACATAGTGAAAATATAATAGTAAAGAGTATAATATTGAATTCAATTTTCTCAGAGAAAACAGCCTCAGAGATAATAGAAATGGTATGATATAGACATAAGTTATCAGAGGTAACAATCATAAGGTACTAAATAGACATAAAGTATCAGAGGGAAAAATGAAAAGAAGGGTAAAGTGTCTCCCCTTATTCCTTATTTTTCTCCATTGAAAATATTTTTCATTCTCCTTGGTCTCCCCCTTATTCTCTCATTTTGTATGTTCTCCCCCTTATTCTCCTATTATTCTCCCTATTATTCTCCCCCTTTGTGATAATAAAAAAGTGGGAAAGCATATATAGATATATATAGGAGACAAATAACACATGAGAGGTAAAAAGAGTTCTGTATTAGAGTAGTCAAAAAGTACAACGACAGATTACAAAGGAATTCCTATCAAAAATCCTGGCCACTGGTTCAATCCTCATCTGCAACGTGAGATTTTCCTTTAGAATCAGAAGGATGCTCGGGTGGTGAGGATTCAGGTGAAGGTTTGGGAATGCCAGAAAAGATCAAAGGAGGCTGGGCCACTGACACAGAGTCCGGCTTGTAGGTTGAAGATTTTTGGGTGATCATTGGTGTGAGGCTTCGAATGGCTTGAACAGGAGTCAGCTGGACTGTGGAAGCAGTTGAAGCAGAAGCAGGCAAAGCAGGAGGGATGATGACTGGTCTGGCATCAACATGCAAGAAGGGCAGCAGCAGATTTCTAAAATCCATAATAATTCCTCCTCCTCTTTCCATAGCAGAGATGAAATCATCTTTGTTCTCCATGAATTTCTCTAAGGCAGGAGTCAGTTCTCGTAGCTTGCTCACTTGTTCTCTGAAAGCTTGAGTGACTGGAGGGAGCTTCATGTGTTCCAACATTAGCTTGAAGTGGTGTTCGAGTTGATGCTTGGTGAAAATTTTGGAGAAGTAGTAGTCCACTTTGCTTTTTATGGCTTCCTGAGAGGCAGAGGCTTCTCTCATAAAGTCTTGAACAATCTTCATGATTTCTCTGGCAGAATCTCTTGTAGAAAGCACCACTAGGCTCAACTCTGATGAGTCCACAGTGCCACTGGTAGAAATAGAGCCAATCTCCTCCTTCAACATTGCTCGAACTTGATTCAGGTCAACTGATAGTTTGGATGTGAGAGGGCCAAGAGAGAAGGAAACAATTTCTTTAAAACTCTTAGACAAACCACTGATTAGACTTTGAACTTGAGAGTCTTTCAATTGAACATGATCCTTCACTGAGGTTTTGAAACTTTCAAACACTGAGACAAACTGGCTTACTACACTCTTCACATAAGCTAGGTCCTTGTCAGCTTGAGACTTGGAGCTCATATAGGAATCCAAAGCAACAACTGATGTCTTGAGAGATTCCAGATCTGCTTCGATCCTTGAAGACTGAGTCTGGCACTCTTTCACTTCTTCCATAAGCTCAGACACAAAGGAAGATAAATTACAAGCCAAAGATAGCTCGAAGGATCTCTCTAGCATTTTCATTTCTTCATAAAATCTTTCCTTCATCGCAGCAACTGATGCACTGAATGATTCTTTCAGCTCATTCTTCATGGATTCAAGATCTGATTTAGAGGCAAAATCACTTGGGATAACTGCAGCAGATCCCCTTGCTGAGGCCAAAGTAACTACAGAAGTAGTCATTATCGAATTAATTGAGGATGCAAGAGAGGTTTCCATTAACTTCACTTCTTCAACAAAACTGGATTTGAGGTCCTCTTTCAGCCTATTCAGATCATGAAATCTGACCACATCATCTGGCAACATCTCAGAGGCAAGATCATAATTGGTCTTCGGTCTATTCACAGACATCTCATTGTCAGAATCCGGATAATCCAATCCACAGACTATAAACCCTGGGTCTTCTACCCAGTCTCCAAGATCAACAGCTACTGTAACACTTCCAAGCACAGACTGATGCTCCCCCTCAATGGGTTCATTCTCATGTATCACAACAGCTTTTTCTGCTGGCCTTTCTTCATCAGAATCTTCCACAACAACTTCCATCTCAGCAGCAGTAAGGAGGTTTTCTGAAACAGGTACAGCTTCTTCTCTATCTTTTTCTACTTCAGCAGCAGGCATAGCTGAGCTTCCAATCAAGGGACTCATACTTAAACTACCAGAAGCAGGCGATTCAGATACATTCTCCTTTTCCTCTTCTTCTTGGTGAGGTACAGACTGGTCTTCCTCATGAGTAGACACAATCTCCTCTACTTTTCCTTTCCTAGAATAGACCAATTCTGCAACAGGACTTGGGGGCAAGTCTGGATCTCCTCCAACATCCATAGGAGTTTCTTCTTCTTCTTCTTCTGTTTCTTCTTCTGTTTCACTACTATAAACAGGTTCCTCTTCATCAGGTCTCAGACTCGGATCTCTCATATCCTTTGGTCTTGAGGGATGATCCACAGGGTTAAACCTATCATATATCTTCTGATCATCACTGACCCATTCTCCCTTCCATGGGTTCCAGTTAATTTTCATATACTTACAAACAGTCGAGGTGATATAGAAATTGTTCTTGACTACAACTGTCTCATCCTGAGACTCAGCTATTTCTTTCACTTTTATCATCACTGAAATCAGCTTGGAAAAGAACAAAGCATTGGTCTTTGACTTTGGTCTAATCATGTCTTCCATTTGAAGCATCAACAATCTGCACAGATTGATTTTTACACCATGTCTTAGCAAATGAAGAAGATAGATATCTTGATATCTCAGATTTGCAAAATCTCCTCTCCTCGGTATCAACACATGCTGAACAAACTTGAAAAGCAGTCGATTCTCTCCATCCATTTCAGCAGCAACCACTTGCCTTTGATTTCCATTTCCAGTCAGTTCTTGTAAAGCGGTCTCATAATCAAAGATATCACTACTAGGTGGCATTGCTCTTGATACATACCCAGAGACACCTTCATGTGGTACTTTCAAACTCTCAGCCCACTCTACTGAAGAAAAAGACATCTCTTTTCCATTTACAAAAGATCTAACCCGATTCTCATTCTCAGACTTCTCAAAGGTTACAAACTCATAGAATTGCTTTACCAACTTCGGGTAGTATGGGCCATTGTTATTCGAGAAACAATCCACCCATTTCTGGTCTTCCAGAATCTCGAGTACTAAGGATTTGCTAGGCAGTAGCCATTCCACGCACAGTTCCTTCTCGATTACTATGTCTCTATTCTGTAAGTGAGGATTCACTGGTCGCCTTCCCGATCTAGTTTTGACTTCACTAACACTAGCTTTATGCTGTGTCTTCTGCTTCTTAGCGTTTGGTTCTGCACTTTCATCTCTAACGATAGGAAGCTTGGTTTTTGCCATCGCGGGTTTAGGGTTCTTGGCCAATTTGGGAGGTAAGGTTCGAAGGTGAGAGGTTTTGAGCTCGGTGAGGTAAGAAGTGTCTTAGACTTAGTTTTATCATTTAGGAATTCCAAATAAACGACTAAAATAGAGTAAAAAAAATAAAATAAAACGATTCGTATTCTTGGCGGCAGACAGAAGTTTTAAAACCTTGCATCGGTGTGAGTTAATCATCGGTGAGAAAAACAAATCGGTGAGAATTTCTACGTCGGTGAGAAACTTACATCGGTGAGAATTTTCACATCAATGAGAATTTCACATCGGTGAGAATTTCACATCGGTGAGAATTTCACATCGGTGAGAATTTCACATCAGTGAGAATTTTCACACCGGTTGTGATTAAACATTCCCAGTTCGTGTCTTATGTAACTTAGCCTATCCGAACTTAAAGGTTTAGTGAAAATATCAGCCAATTGATGTTCAGTGACAATAAATTCAAGAGAAATATCACCTTTTTGATAGTGATCTCTTAGGAAATGGTGTCTTACATCTATGTGTTTGGTTCTAGAGTGAGATACAGGATTCTTAGAGATGTTTATTGCACTGGTGTTATCACAGTTGATTGAAACATGTTTAAAAACGTATCCATAGTCCAAAAGAGTGTGTTTCATCCACAGAATTTGTGCACAGCAACTACCAGCAGCTATATATTCTGCTTCGGCAGTAGATAATGCAACTGAGTTCTGTTTCTTACTACACCAAGAAACTAAGGATTTTCCAAGCAAATGACATGTTCCTGATGTGCTTTTTCTATCTAACTTACAACCAGCAAAGTCAGCATCTGAATAACTCATTAACTCAAAGGATTGTCCTTTTGGGTAAAACAAACCTAAGTTAACCGTGTGTTTGAGATATTTAAAAATTCTTTTAACAGCAAGCAAATGAGATTCTTTTGGATTAGATTGAAATCTAGCACACATACACACACTAAACATAATATCAGGTCGACTAGCAGTAAGATAAAGTAAAATACCAATCATACCTCTGTAATTTGTTTGATCAACTGGTTTCCCAGTTTCATCTGCATCCAATTTACAGGTAGTACTCATAGGAGTTTCACTTTCCTTGATACTATCCAGACCAAAACGTTTTAAAAGATCCTTTGTATATTTACTTTGATTCAAAACAATACCATTTTCATTTTGAAATACTTGAAATCCAAGAAAGTACTTAAGCTCTCCCATTAAGCTCATCTCAAATTCATTTTGCATACTTTTTGAAAAATCAGTACATAAAGAGTGTTTAGAAGATCCAAAAATAATATCATCAACATATATTTGTACAACTAAAACATCTTTAGAAATTCTTTTAATGAAAAGAGTTGGATCAGCAATCCCTTTAGTAAAACCTTTTGAAATAAGGAAATTGCTAAGTCTATCATACCAAGCTCTTGGAGCTTGTTTTAAACTATACAAAGCTTTAGAAAGTTTAAAAACTTGATTTGGAAAATGGGGGTTAGTAAATCCAGGTGGTTGTTCTACAAAAACATCTTCAATTATAAAACCATTTAGAAATGCACTTTTCACATCCATTTGATATAACTTGAAATCCAGATGTGCAGCATATGCAAGTAAGATCCTAATGGCTTCTAGTATAGCTACAGGTGAAAAAGTTTCCTCATAGTCTATGCCTTCTTCTTGACTGTATCCTTGTGCAACTAGTCTAGCTTTGTTTCTAACTATATTCCCAGATTCATCTACTTTATTTCTAAAAACCCATTTTGTGCCTATTGTCAAAGTGTCCTTAGGTCTGTCAACTAATTCCCAGACTTTGTTTCTTTCAAACTGATTTAATTATTCCTGCATAGCTATTACCCAGAATTCATCATTGATAGCATCATTGATATTTTTGGGTTCCAGCTGTGAAAGAAAGGCTTGATGTTCAACCTGGTTTCTTAGAGAAGCTCTAGTTTGTGTTCCTCTATCAAGATTGCCGACAACAACTTCTAAAGGATGATTCTTTAGAATCCTTGTTGATCTGGTAAAGGTTGGACTAGAAATTTCAGGTTCATCTATAGGTTCGGGTTCAATAGAAGCAGATTCTAGAGAAAGTCCAGAACTGGATACTTTTATAACAGGTTCTTTAGATTTATCATTAAGGTCCAGAATAGACAAATCTTCTTCAAGATTCTCAAGAGAGGTTTTAGGCTCATGTGGATCAGTTTCATCAAACTTGATGTGAACAGATTCTTCCACACATTTGGTTTTCTTATTGAATACTCTATAGGCTTTATTTGAAATAGAGTAACCCAGAAAAATTCCTTCATCACTTTTGGAAGCAAACTTATCCAGATTATCTTTGGTATTCAGAATAAATACTTTTCAACCAAAAACTTTAAAGTAATTAACCTTAGGCTTTCTATTGTTCCACAATTCATAAGGGGTTTTCTTAAGAACAGGTCTGATTAAGACTCTATTAATGACATAACAAGCTGTATTTACATCTTCAGCCCAAAAATAAATAGGCAGATCATATTCATTGAGCATGGTTCTAGCAATTTCTTGCAGGGTTCTGTTTCTTCTTTCTACTACACCATTCTGTTGGGGTGTTCTAGGGGCAGAGAAGTTATGAGTATAACCATTGTGTGAGCAATAAGATTCAAAATCTTGATTTTCAAACTCACGACCATGATCACTTCTCAGGGTTTTAATCTTAAATCCACTAAGGTTCTCTACAGACTTGGAGTATTTGACAAAGTAAGAACAAGCTTCACTTTTGTGAGCTAGAAAATATACCCAAGTATATCTAGAAAAGTCATCTACAAGAACATAAACATAGTGCTTCCCATTTAAACTAGAAACTCTTGATGGTCCAAACAAATCCATGTGAACCAATTCAAGTGGTTGAGAAGTTGAAACTTCTTTCTTTGATTTAAAAGAAACTTTGTGTTGTTTTCCCTTTTGACAGGGGTTACACACTCTATCATATGGGAATTCTAATTTAGGTAGGTCTCTAACTAGGTTTTTCCTAGAAAGTTTTCTAAGTGAGTGAATGTTGAAATGTCCTAATCTTCTGTGCCATATCCAATATTCTTTATGAAAAGCATTCAAACAAGTAATATTCTTCTTAGCTAAAGAATTCAGATTAACAGCATAAACATTCTCATTTCTTAAAGCAGAAAATACCAAAACATTCTTAGAATCAAAAACTTTGCAAGAATCATTTTCAAATTTAACATGAAAACCATCATCACATAACTGAGAAATACTTAATAGATTGTATTTAAGGCCATCAACAAATAAAACTTTAGAAATCAAAATTGAATCAGTGTTACCAATCTGGCCTAGGCCGACGATTTTCCCTTTTGAATTATCACCAAAGGTGACAAATCCTCCATCAGCTTTTATTAAACTCTTGAAACAAGAGAAGTCTCCTGACATATGTCTTGAACATCCACTGTCCAAATACCACGTCTCTTTACAGGAGCTCTTCAAGCAAGTTCCCTACAAAACAGATTTAGATGGGAGATGATTTTGGTACCCAGATTTTCTTGGGTCCAGACAGGTTAGCCAATAACACTTTAGGTACCCATATTTGTCTAATGGGTCTCATATAATTTGTAGAATTGACATGCTTTGAAAGATAAACTTTATTAGATCCATAGCTATGTATATAACTGGTTGAAGCATATGAAGTTCCAGAATTACCTTCATTCTGTCCAGATTTAGAAATGAATCTAGTTTTAGCAATTTTCCTTTGTCCAGGTTGGTATCCTATACCAGTAGTATATTTAGGTGCTACTTGCTTTCCTAGCATATGTGTTAGAGTATTCTTGCCATTGGTGAACTTCTCTAAGTCTTTTCTGAGTTGTTCATTAGACAATTTTAGTTCAGTATTTTCTTTAAGCAACTGAGCATTTTTCTCTTTTTCAATAGTGAGTTCGGTTTTAACTGTAGTGGTGAGAGCATGCTGTTTCTTTAATGACTTGTATTTATCCTTAAGTTCATTACATGTCTCTTCCAGCATATCACAGTATTCAAACAGTTCAGATTTAGACATGTTATCACCTTCAGAATCATCTCCAGAATAATATGAATCTGAAGCAGGAGTTTCAGCAGTTACCTCAGAAGTGTTTGTCATAAAACACATGTTGGCTCGATTCCTTTCAGAGTCTGAAGATTCAGCTTCACTTGTGCTGTCTTCTGAAGCACTCCAAGTAGCCTTCATGGCTTTCTTAAACTTATTGTCCTTATATTCATATTTCTTTTTATATTTCAGCTTTGGACAGTCGGCTTTGATGTGTCCTTTTCTCTTGCATTCATAACAGACAACTTCATCTGATTTGTCATTCTTCTTCCAATCCTTTTTCCATTTGCCTTGGTGATCATACTTACCCTTATAATTTGTTTTTCTGAAGAACTTCTTTTTCCTATAGAATTTCTTAAATCTTCTAGCAATGTGAGCCATCTCAGCATCACTGTCAGAATCAATTTCACTGTCTTCACAGCTTGAACTTTCAACTACAGCTTGAAGCTTTTCTTTGTCCTTATTCTTTGAAGTTGAGGATTTGAAAGCGACAGACTTTCTTGCAGGTTCATTTTCTTCCTCTTTGTTCACTTTAAGCTCTTCTTCATACATCATCAGTTTTCCAATTAGTTCCTTGACAGGTAGAGCAGCTATGTCACATGATTCTCTGATTGAGACAGATGTGCCTCTCCATCTATCAGGTAGACATCTCAAAATTCTCATAATTTGTTCCTTCGATGAGACATCCTTTCCCAGCGAGATCATTGTATTGACAATTTCATTGAACCTGAGATACATGTTAGAAATGGGTTCGTCAGGCTTCATTTTAAAATTATCATACTTGATAGTATAAGTGTTCAATCTCATTTCTTTAACATTAGTTGTTCCTTCATGAGAAACAGCTAAGGTATCCCAAATTTCAAAAGCAGTTTTACAAGCAGAAATTCTATTAAACTCTTCATCTCCTAGAGCATAGTACAAGGAATTCATAGCTTTACAGTTGTTATTATAAGCAGTCTTTGTAGGTTCATCCCAAGTAGATCTAGCAGTAGTAGGAATTTTGTATTCTGATTCAATAGTAGTCCAAATATCAAAACCTATGCTTTCTAGATGAATTTTCATTTTCAGTTTCCACTGAGCATAATTAGTTCCATTGAAGAAAGGTGGCCGGTTAGTAGCAGCACCCTCAAGTCTATTGTCCATGATGAGAAAATTTTAAAGAGATAAAAATTTAGAAATAACAGAAATTTTAAGAACTTTAAAATACAACTAAAATCACAGTTCAAAAGCAGAGTACTTTTAGAAAGTATTTTCAACCTCTGATACCAAGTGTTGGTCGGAGTGGTTTACTCAAGAGGGGGGTGAATTGAGTACCAATTAAAATTTCTATAATTTAAAAACAGTGTCTTAAAGACCCCCAAATAAAATAATAAATTAAACTGTAGTGAATTTATATTAAAGTAGAGGTTCTGTCAGATTATCAAGGGATTGATTAATTCCCAGTTAATCAACACAGGAGTGTGTGATTATCTTTTGAAACTAACTTACTAATCTACACTTAACATAAACACTTGCTAATTTAATTATCAAAGTAACTTTAAAAACAGTATTGGTTTTAAAGTGATTAGCAGCGGAATAAAACTTTGAAAGAGATGGCACAACAGATGTAACCAAGAGGTTCAGTCTCAAGCCGAGACTTAGTCCTCTCAAAAGTTTATATAAGAATGATCCACACCCTGGATCGGGGTTCAACAGTTTACAACTGTCCAGGTCCAAGACCTCTACCACTGTTCTTCGTGGGAAACAGTACAACAGCAACCAGCTGTCCAGGTCACACACGACCTCTACCACTGTTATTCGTGGGAAAGAAAGAATGGAAGAGTTTGGTAAGGATTTACAAATCCTTCAGTTTGAGTACAGGAGACAGTGTATGTGTTAGATACAGCAGATAACACACACTGCTCGAAAAGAATGGTAATAAATCACAGAACAAGAGATGTAGAGTTTAGAGATGGTTCTGGTGATTGTAGTATAGCTATGGACTTCTTCAGATTCGATCGCAAGTGAGTTTGAGTCCTCTTCTCGTTTCTGTTTGAGAAACAGAGTGTCGTATGCTCCAGGTTCACAGGTAGTGAGAATGTAGTCGATGAAGTTCTTCTTGTATGCACAGAACACTTCTCGAGTATTCTTGATTGTCTATGAGCTTCTCTGTGTTCTTCTCGTGCTTGTGTCGTTTTTGATATATTGGATGCACCGCACTCTTCTGGTTCGCTTCTTGTGGTTGTTTGTTTTTCCTTCACACGTTCGTATATTTCTGGTATGTGGTCTTCTCGTATTTATCTCCCATTAGGGGACAGAAAAGATTTCTTTTCAGCAGGTACGAGGTACGGGTTCCTGACATCCGAAAACCTTTATCAGATATTTGACAAATCATTAAAATGTACATGATATGACCGTTAGATAGATTAAATATAGGAAATAAAGAAATTCAAACAGTGAGTTGAGTGATCGGTAGGTAATCAGCATCGGTAGCTTGAACATCGGTAGCTTGAACATCGGTAGCTCGAACATCGGTAGCTCAATGTCATTAGTTGCTTTGACTCTATCGGTGGCTCTATGCGTCGGTTGGTACATGCTTGTATCAGTGAATTTGTTTATCGGTAGCTCCATGCATCGGTAGGTACATGCATCGGTAGCTCCTATGCATCGGTAGCTGTGAGTCTGTATCGGTAGCTTCGTCCATCGGTGACTCTTATTCCATCGGTAGCTATTTATACTTACACCGGTAGCTCTACGTTTGTATCGGTAGCTGTCTGTAAGTCAGTAGCTTATATTTATAAGTACATCGGTAGCTCTGTGTTAAGTCTATCGGTAGCTGTCTGTCGGTAGACTAAGTCTATCGGTAGACTGGTTACCGGTAGCTCTTTATCAGTAGCTATAGGCAGATTACTTATGTTTTATGCAGAACACATCCGATTGTGTTAGAATCAATTTATAACTTGTATGAACATGGATAAATGAGGATTAACATATTTCAAAGACTATTTTAAAGATTATTATTGGTTTGATCATAGATTTGAAAGAATTAAAGTATAGATCAATGATACTTAAAAATATCACATAGAATGAAAACATAATTGGGATTTTCAACACAAATGAATACATGATTGAGATTATCAAAACAGGTGAGGTCAACATAAAAGAATTTTATTTTTTATTCTGATTTTAATATTATTTTATTTATTGATAATTATTATTTTAGAATAATATCAAATAACTTAACATTTAAAAAAATAGAATTTTATGTTTTAAATGTGGATTATAAGGTAAAAAATATATAATAGTTATAAGAAATGATTTTTTATGTTTTTACGTAGTTTTATAGAAACATTATATCGATGAAATTATTATTAAATTTTGGTTTTAAATGGTATAAAGATAAATAAAAAAAAAGTATAGAAGATAATACAAGTTTTATTTTAAAATAAGATTAAAATTTACTTTATCAAAAATAATATAGACATAGTGGGTAAAGAGAAAATATAAATGATTTAAATTATTATTATAAACATAATATCTTTACAATGAATGAAATCCATAAAAATGATGTTATATGAAAATATTATTTAACTATATAGAAAGATAAAATACAAAACAAAATAGAAAAATGTTTGAATGGAACAAACAGATAAGAACATATTCAAAGAAGATGGTGTATGACTCGATGAAAAGTGATTGAGTCTACACAACCCCATGATACTTTGGTAAGTTTTGAATCAAAACCCATTTAAATAAAAAAATACTAATTTTAATAACATTTATTAAAAAAATAATAATGATAAAATACATCAAAGAGATAGTATATATGAAATATAAATGAAAATATGTGAATAATATTAAACATCATTCAATGAATAGAAATTGAGATGAAAACCCCTTACTGTGGATTTTCTATTGGACATACATGATCTAACCTCTTGAATAAAATGTTTAGCTTTATTATTCATCTATATTAGAAATATATTTATTTTTGGATTACTTTAGGCCATTCAATTATAATTTTATAGTAATTATTTATTACTCATTCTTTGATAAAAATAATATTCATGTTTTAAAATTCCTATTATTCTATGCTAGCATTGGTATGAAGGTTTTAGTCCTCGACCAATTATCATGTTTTAATCACATGGATAATATACAAAGAGGTTATCATTTTAACACTTTGAGATTTTATGAATTATCTGTTTTCAAATAAATTTATCTTTTTGATAGACTATCCTACACGCAACACTATGTTTTAACAAAACGCTATATACTATTAAAATATTAATAACTCAATATGATAGTTATTGCCTACACGTTGGAAAAGTGTACATTAATAGTATTAAAAAATTATGAAAATTCATGTTTTACACATGTTTACAAAATTAATTATTTGGTTACCAATTAATTATAAATGAAAATATGTACCATTTGAAAAAGAAATAAATATTTTTCTGAAAATCAATTTTTTATCCAACAAAAAAATTTTACCTAAATAAATTAAAATATTTTTCTTAGAAAATTATATTAATGAAATTTATATATTATATATTCAATAAAATTTTTATCATCCGTCTTATGTGTTTTATAGACACGGGATTAGAATAAATCCAATTTTATACTAAAATTGTATGGTTTTTCAAAACTGTTTTATTCACCTTTAACACACTTATTTTAAAATGAATTTACAATAATTTTAGAAATTTTATTTTAAAATATATTCTTAATTTTTGAAATAATAATTTAAAAAGTGTATTTTAGTGAATTGTTTATAATTTTTTAAAAGATTAAATTTTTAGTGACTTGTGGAAAATATAAATTTTTATAAAAAAATTCATTTTATTTAAAATATTTACAGAGTTGGTTCTTATATAAAAACGATTTATAAGTAAAATTAGTTCAATAATATGTTTATTTGGGTCATTTTAATCAATTTTATATTGATCCTTGATATAAAAACCTTTTAAACTTTTGAACTTTTTCTCTTTGTAAAACCCCATTCTCATCACGTCTATGAGTTTAATTTTAAATTAATATTTTCTATATATGTGATTTTAATTTGAAAAGGTGGATTAAATATTCATAGCCAGTATAATTTATATTACTTAACATGTCCATATTAAATTTTTTTCAATATATATTGTAAAAA
This sequence comes from Viscum album, assembly GCA_963277665.1. NCBI lineage: Eukaryota > Viridiplantae > Streptophyta > Magnoliopsida > Santalales > Viscaceae > Viscum > Viscum album. The sequence continues at coordinate 1,972,803,866 of OY728119.1, read as the reverse complement.
TATTAAAAACTAATTTCCACATTTAAGTATAAGATGAGTTTATCACAGGATAAACTAAATAGGTAAGGAGAAAAATTCCCTAGAAACATACTCATAAAACATATTAAGGTAATATTTATTTCTTATAACCTATAATATTGAATAATTTCCCATTTTTTCTTCTTCGTATTTAAGAAACGTGGGTACACTTTATTTTTCTCAAAAATTCCAAGTGTGTCATCTCCCCCACATATAAAATGAAACCTCCTCTCCTCTCCACATAACACTTCCAAAACCATTTAATTAAGAAAAATAAATACCCCAATATCTTCCATTCATACCTCTCGACATCCTATATTATTTTTATATATCATAAATACAATCTCAGAAGGCCTTAGGTTAATCCTATTAAGGTTGTCTGAGGAGGAGGTAAAGCTATAAACTATTTGTTTTTTCATCTTATTATAAATTGATAATATATTATTAAATTATGATGATATAATAAAAAAACCTTATCAGATATATTATTATTTTATTATTTTAATGGAACAACTTATATCCATCTCCCCTTTCATCAGATGGGAAATGAAAATGTCCACCGTGTGTATGGTAGACTACCGCCTTGTGTACCAATGTTATTTGTTTTCTATCACCACCTATCATAGATGAATATAATGAAGAATTTTATTTTTATATATTATATTTATGATATTATATAAATTTTTGACTGTAATACCAAATCTAATATACAACCTCTAATCTTTTTAAAAAATAACAACGTCGCTTATTTGTGTGGAGGACTACCGCGTCGCAAATTGAGGTGACATGTTTTTATACTTCAAATTTTCTTAGATGAAAATAAGATATATTTAATAAATATACATTATATTTGAAACATAATTATACCATTGGAGGAAATATATCATAGATACCTTATTTCCTTTCATTCTGTGGGGGATATGATAACGTCGCTCAGGTGTACGACGGACTACCGCCTCACGAAGTGATGTGATTCATTTTTCACTAATGCTTTTTATAGATGGTAAAAAGGATAATTATAATAAATATATTTGATATATATGAAATAATAATGAAAACATAAATTTAAATTGATGATTACCTTTCTTTTTTCCATCCCTTAAAAAAATAGAAACAATGTTCATGCATACGTACGGCCGACCCTCTCAATGAATCCTGTATTTCATTTTCTATATCTAACAATTATGGATTAATTTAAGTAAATATAGAAATAATTCATATTAAATTTATATAATGTTTTAAATTATAGAGAATATATATCCATGATTAAAATAATAGGACCAAAAATAATAAACTAAATGATACATGAAAAATGAAGCAGTTATATTAGAAATGTGATTTTAACAAAGAATTGTTAAAAAATGGGTAATAAATGGACATAAGTAAATAATATATGGACTGATAAATATTAGTATGGTTATTTAATAAATTTATAATAAACTTATTTATATTATACTTGAGTTTAAAACAAGTATGAAGGAATTTGAGACTTAAGGTAATGGATTCTTCGTCTCACGTCTATTGATACATGTAATATTCAACACTTCTTTAATACATGTGGTGTATATAATTACCATTAAAGAAATTAATATTTAATATACTGAAAATAATGGGTATTTTTATATCTAATTTTTTATTTATCTTTCATGGGGCTTATGGTTCAAATGATACTGAAGCGGTAATCGATTTTTGTCTCAATTTGTCTTCTTTGGAACATATATTATGTTATGAAACTATCTCATTTTATGAGGAGTATAGATATCCACTTTTACATGTATATCATTAATATCCTTTTATTCATTATATTTAATTTTTATTTTTTATGTTATATATTAATGGTTCCTATGAGTCAAATTTTATCAAATTGGTAAGGGTTTGATGTTATGATCTTATTGTTCATCAAGATTATTTATGATTAATATTTTGATGATGAAATATTAGGATACATCTATAGATAATGTCATTACTAATATCCTCATATTATTATGACTTTATAAAAAAATTCCCTTTATTTTAATCACTTTATGTACTCAGGATTCCAAAAGAATTTATTTTAAAGAAATCTGACACTATTTTTTCTATTTGCTCGGAAACCATTTTTTAAAAATCCATAAATTCTAAAAATGTTTTCATAAATTTTTTAATTTTACTCTGAGATTTTTAAATTATTTTTACCCTTTTTTTAGTTTTAAAAATAATAAAATAGAATCTCAATGTCTTTTTCAAAACATGTCCTATTTTTATTTTACTAAAAAAGTGAAAGGAGTTTTTAAATAGTATGTCTTTTCCCTTTATAATGACCACTTAATGTTTCAAGTATTACTTTTTATGATTAAAATTATATTTTAAAATACGAGGATTTGAAAAATTAATTACATATTAATTTTTTTTTATTTAAGTTGAAATGATATTTTTCGTTACAAAATGACATTTTTCTTTTAGAAATGATTTAAATTATTTTTTAAGTTTCTTTTTTTTGTTTCCATGGTTATTTTCAAATAAAAGGATTTTGAATGTTCTTCATGTTTTAAAAAGTGTTTTTCATATTGGAAAGGAAATTTTACTTAATAATTGTTATAAATTATATTCAATTATTCCTTTATATGTTTCAAAACTTATTTTCAAATACCTGAATTTTAGAAAAACATTATATTTTAAAAAGTATTTTTCAATGTGGAAAGAATATTTTCTTCAATGAGTGGATCAATTAATCCTTCAAAATCATTTTCCATATATGATGACATCCTTTGATGTAACTTAATATTTTTCGAGGATATGATCTAATGATAAAATATTTATTATATCTGTGGATTTTTTGTATTTAAGAAGAATTTTTTATTATTTCCATTTCTCTTCAACATGTTTTTCTAAGATTAAATGTTTCATGAAAACCATTTATTTTAATGGGTTATGACATGATAAATGTTTTATAAATCCTATTTATTTTCACAGGTTTTGATATGATGAATGTGTTATGATCTTGTAACACACTTACATGTGGTTTACATTATGTGATGGTGGTTACGTTATAACCAAGGACGGTGGTTATGTTATAACCAAGGATGGTGGTCACGTTATAACTAGTGATAGGTTGCACCTATATATTCCTCTAATGAATTGGGAAATAACTAATGTTATATGATCTTAAAGGGTATATGGGAGGTTATCCCATGCCTAAAAAATGGTACATAGGAGGTCATCTCATGTTTGGATTATGTACATAGGTGGTTTTCCCAATCCTAACAAATTATATATGTCTTGGTGGGTAGCCATCTAATAATGGTTTTTATGCTAATTTGTTTTCTATAAATCTATATCTTATGGTAATATTATGCAATAAATGCCTATGTTATTTCATTATTTTTTTTCATTTATTATTAGATTCCAATTTTTATTAAATGAATTAGGTTTAAGATTTATGATACAAATGTTATGGTTTTCAAAAGTTATAGTCATAGTAACATATCCTTATGATCATTTTGTGCTAACATGTCTCCCTTTTTAACCCTTAGTGAGCATCCAAGATCACCCATTCATATGATTGTTTTACCCTGCTTACAAGGATAATTATTAAATTAGATATATATAATAAGGGTTCTAGATATCAGGAACTATATCAGAGATGATGTTTAACTTTTCGAAAACAATTTTTTAGTTTTTCTATATTTATAAAGGTAATATGCCATTATGAACCTCAGGTGTGTGTTTATGTAATGTAATGAATATTAATCTATAATGATGTATTAACTATGTATGATAAATTTGTGTCTCTATTGTTGGTATGATAGGTTTGGTTTTGTAAACATTTGGAAACAAGGATAAGAAAATTTTAGTCAGAACGCTTGGGATATTTATACGATTATTTATAGGGATATGTATAAGGAAATTTCAATGGATGAGTTAATGTATAGAAATATTTCATGGAATTTTCTTTTAGGATAGATAGAGTGGTTTCCAAAAATCAACATTCATTTTTGGATACTAAAATTGGATGTGGATCTAGCGTAGAGGTACCTATGTGTACAACTCTATGAAGGGAATATTGAGCTAGACTCGATCTTCACCTAGTACATTAAAGCATGCTTTGTGGAATACCTGGTTTGATAGTCTTTTGGGATATGTTTTTGAAATTCAAAAACTCATTATGAACCATCATAAAGGATTTGAATATTGACTATAGAAGACCTAGGATAATCCCAAGTTTTCATATATGAAAAATAAGGTTTCATGATTTAGAAAACCAATAACCATTTTTTCATGATCATGTATTTTTACACTAAAAATGTTGTTTCTCACACTATGCTATTTGGATTTAGTCATTGGAAGGAACTAGAAGTAACTAGATTAATATTTAATGTGATAGAAAATGTGTTTATTAGATAAAAATGGGATGATGATTAGAGTGAAGGATATTATGATTTTTGCTAATCTGTTTTCATAATATTTGATTGACAATAAGAACCTTAGCCAACTATCAGACTCACCATAGAAGAGAAGGATATATTTTTTGAAATTTGGGATGGTGGAGTCCATGGAGGAAAGAGGATTTGGTTTTATATATGTTATTAATCATTGAATAATCACTCCATGGAATGTATCAAAGAATCGAGAAGATATTATCTAATGGGGATGAATGACATAGATTAAGATATTGATGAGGGAAAATGAAAAGTTTAATTAATGAAAAGGATGAGAATAATGGTTTTCCTAAGTCAATATAAATGTATGAATGTTATAAATGTGTAAATAATGGTAATTTTGAAAATTAATGTCCTCGGGGGAAATATTGTTAAGTGGTTCATCAAGGTTGTATCATTAATAGATGTAATAATGATTATGAAGAGAAAAAGAATAACAAATGATACAAAAGAAGTTTTATGGAATAAGATGATCAAGATTTGATAATGGTGTATGAATAAATTAGAAGGATTGAGGTGTTTAGGTATCAAAAGTAATGAATTATATTATATAAATCATGAAATATATATGAAATTTCCATCATTATTGTTTTATTAGTGATTTTAAAGATTTTTTCAAATAATAATGATGACTATTAAAAGTTATTTAATAGTAAAGAGAAATTTTATTGAAAACAAATTATTATTTGAAAGATAACCCTTAATATGTTCCTGATGTTTAGATAATGATGTTGGGATAAGGAGATGATTGGTATGAGTAAAGTAAATTCGCTAGTATTGGTAACCTTGGAAGTGATTGAGAATTTTAAGATAGGTTGTTTTATGTTGTCATTAATATATTTTAAATCATTTTTGGATATATGGAATATATCCAGTAATCTATTTTTTATTAATGATTACGAAAGAAAGTATGTTTTAAATAAGGTTTTATATAAATTCAAGTTATTACCATATTTCCATAGAATATATGATAATGGTATTCGCATGTTTGGTACGTTATAATTAAAAGATACTTTATAATAATTGATGGATTAATGTTTTATTGATTTTGGGGAATTTATTCACATTCCTTATAAATTTTGAATTTTGGAATGTTTATAAGGTTATCCTTTAATGGAATGGTTTAATATAAACTTTGGATGATTATTTAGAGATTAATCTATTATATCAATATATGAACATTTATGTATATTGGATAACTTATGATACCCATTTTTTTATGATGATAAATAGAGATTAGAAGAAAGACTTATTATTTAATTGTGTATCTTGTGATCCATTAGCACTTCAATAAAAATAAATTCATCTTCATCACTTGGAGTAAGATAAGAAGTGGAAATTGATCAAACCACAACAAAAAAATTAGGTTTTTTGTTAAGATATAAATTAAATATGATACCTATATATATTTATTCCATTAAAATTATTAATCGTATATAGATGGTATCTTATTGATTTGTGATTCACTAAACCTCTCCCAAGTTCATGATGTGTTAAATGTATCTCTCATGAGGAAGTAAATACCATATCCATCACATGTACTGAACTCATAGGTAATATCATTAGAGAAATATCTTTCATATGAGGAATAACCAATATATATTATAGATCATAGAGATGAAGTTCTATGAAACATGGCCTATAATCTGGTCAAAGATATGTTGAAAAACTACAAACAAGAGGAAGATACATGGGAACTTGAAGATGTAATGAGGTATCATATCCTCAATTGTTTTTTCTAAAGTGATGGAATTTAAAAATGAGAAATTAATTTTGTTGTGGGTAGAATGTAACACCTTGTTTTTTTTAATATAATATATATTTTTTGAATAAATTTAATTTCTTTGAGTCCTAACACTACACGCAACACTGTGTTTTAATGAAATACGACAAATTATTATGATTTAATATGATAGTTATTCATTAGATTTTGTAAGGGAGGGTATGAATATGATTAAATAAATTATGAAAATATATGGTTTAAACAAGAATATAATATGAATTATTTGGTGACCAATTAATTTTAAATGAAAATATGAACCATTTAAAAATAAAGGAAATATTTTTTGGAAAAAATAAGTTTTTTTCACAACTACAAAGTTTACTATAATAAATTAAATAAATAAATTTTAGTGAATGATTTTAATTAAATATATATATTATATATTCAATAAATATTTTAACATTCATGTTATTTTTTATCTTTAAATTTGATAATAATAAATTTTTTTATGCATAGTAAGAGTATTTTTCTAGAAAATAGTTTTTTCCCATTTTACCAACATATTTTAAAATTAATTTTTAAAATTTTTTAAATATTTTTATACAAAATAAGCATAACTTTTTAGATAATAATTTAAAATTTATTTTTAGTGAATTTTTTAGAATTCCATGAAATGATTTATTTTCGGGTGAATAGTGAAAAAAGTACCGATTTTTATATAAACTGCCCTTTTCCATTAAAAAATTTAAAAACTTAACACTTTTTTAAAAATGATTCAAAATGAAATTTAATTTCATTATATATTTATAAATCCAATTTATATCATTTTAATGAATTTCATATTGAATTTAGAAATTAAAACATTTTAATTTTTTAACATTTTCTCTTCCTTAAACCTCTTTCTCATCACGTATGTAGATTTAATTTGAAATTAAAATTTTCAAATTATGTGAATGGGATTTGAAATAATATATTATATATAATTATTTAATAAATATTATATTACATTATAATTTAAACATAACTTACTATCAAAATTCATTGTAAAAACAATAAAAATTAATTTATGCAGGTTAGGTTAAAACGAGTTTACCAGGGGTTAAAATTAATAGATAATGCATTAAATGAAATAGAAATAGTAAAACACACTTTTATGGATATATTTAGCCATTTTAAACTCTAATAATTTATAATGAACAATTTTTGAGAATTTTTCATGTAAAAAATATTGGTAAAATTTATTCTTTTCAAAACATCTATACGTGTCGTATCCCATAATTTTAAAAGGCTACCTAATATCCTATATTATGCATAGCCCCAAAACCATTTATTTATGAAAAAACATCCTATATATATTACATAAATTATTAATCACATCATATAGTAATTTTTTATATCATAATTACAATTTAGGAAAACATTAGGTTAAATATAAATAGACTTTCTGAAGAAGAGGTAAGGTCATAAACTTTTCATTTTTATTTTAATTATTCTTCTAACTCCTTAAATTATTATTCAATTATGATTATATTAGAAAAATATTGTATAAAATATAATTATATTTTCCTATGTTAATTTCATAACGTATATCCATCTCCAGATGTATAAAATAAGAAACAAAATATCGATCTTCTATATGATGGACTACCATCTCACGAATCTATGTTATTCATTTTACATCACCACCTATCAAAAACTGAAATAATTATAGATTTAGTTTTTTCATATTATATTTAGATATTATTATACCTCTGTATTTATAATTTCACATATACCTTCTTACATCCAAACCTATTGGAAAATAATAATGATGCTCATGCATATAGAAGACCACCAACTTGTGATGTGATGTGATTCATTTTTCACTAATTATTTTTATTGAAGGTAATGAAGATAAAGTTCATAAATATATGTGAAATATATGAAATAATAATTATATTTTAATGTATAATTATTATTTACCTTTCTTTTGATATGTTCATAAGAAAATTGGAAACAACGTTCATACGTACGTACAGCCTACCGTCACTATTAACGATTTATTTCATTTTCTATCTCAAAATTTTATGGATTACTCAACGTACATATATATGAAATATATATGATATTAATATCATGGTTAAAATTTTTGATATTATGTAACCATGAATATAAGTATCGAAAAAACCAAACCAAAACATACATGAAAAACAAAGAAGTTAATACCCGAAACATGATTTTAAAAAGGAATTGAGGATAAACAGGTAATAAAATTTCATAGGTAAATTCAATATAGTATTTTATATATTAATATTGTTATTTAACATATTAATAATAAAAATATATTTTTTTATATAATAGGTTTTAAAATTTATGAAGGATGTTGAGACTTAAGGGAATTGTTTTTTTAATCTTACTTGAGATAAATATTATATTCAAAACTTTTTATTATATGTAGTGTATATACTACACATGAATTAATTTTATAATAATTATAATTAATTTTATGGTGATTAAAATAACCATTTTAGGATATCTCTTTTACAGGGTTCACGATTCAAAAGAGACCAAAACAGTAATGGTTTTTTCTCAATTTGTCTTATATGGGACATATGCTATGTTATGAACCTATATTTTTTTATGAGGTATAATTTCAGAACCATTTAAATGTAATATCATTAATATTAATATATTAATTATATTTAAATTATATTTAAATTTTATTATTTAATGTGTCTTGTAAACCAAATGTTACCAAAGTGGAAAAGGTTTGATGTTATAATATCATTGTTAATCAAGATTGATTATGATTATGATATTTATTATGAAATATTGTAAATAATATCTCATAAAACTCATGATTCTTATAATCTTTTGGTTATGTTATGATAATACAAATTTTCCTTCTTTTTCTTCTCTTTATGTACTCACGATTCCAAAATAATATTTTAAATGAAACATGAATTTATTTTTCTCTTTGGTTGAAAACACTTTTTCTTCTATATCCATGAATACTAAAAATGATTTCAAAAATGTTTTAATGTTCCTCTATGATTATATAAATTGTGTTTTACCCTTGTTTTAATTTTTATAATATGTTTTATAAGGAATAATCAAGTCATATTCAAAACAAGGCCCTATTATCTTTTACTAAAAATGTAAAAGAAATATATTTTTAACCTGTATGGAATTTCCTTTCTTCATAAACACTAAATGTTTCAAATGATTATTTATAATTTTAAAAGGGTTATTTTCAATGAAAATTATTTTATTTTTTTTATCTTTTTTAATTGTCTTTTCAAATTGTAAAGGAAATTTTAATCAATAAATGTATTAAAGGAATCTTAATGATTACTTTGTTTCCAAGGTTATTTTAAAAGAAAAAATTTTTAAAAAAGTTTTAGGATTTAATTTTTTTCAATGTGAAAGAATTTTTACCTCAAGAAATGTTATAAATTATCTAAAATGCGTTATTTATATGTTACCATGGTTATTTTTAAAGAAAAGGATTTTGAAAATGTTTTATGTTTTCAAAAGTGTTTTTCAAAATAGAAAGGAATTTTTTTTAATGAAATGTTCCAAGTTATCATTCAAAATAATCTCGCATATATAATGAAATTTGTTGATGTTACATAAGATTTAGTAAGGATATAATCAAATAAAATCATCTTTATATTTTATCTATTTATTTTATATTTAGGATGAAACCATTTATTAGAAACCTGTTTCTTTTCCATAGGTTATGATACAATGAAATGTTTCATGAAATCCATTTAATTTAATGGGTTATGATATAATTAATGCTTCATGAAGCCCATTTCTATTCAATGATTTTTATATAATGAATGTCTTAAGATCCTGAGGAACAATTACGTATGGTTTACATTATTTTAAAGTGGTTACATTATAACCATGGATGGTGGTTACATTATAACTAAGGATTCTAGTCATGTTATAACCAATGATGGGTGGGACCTATATCTCGCCCCAATGAATTGGGTAATGATTGATGTTCTATAATCTCAAAGGGTATATAAGATCCCATATTTTGTAAGTTATTTCCTAATCTTAGTTTTTGATAAAACTGAATTTGATTATGTTTTCCTAATCATTATACCAACGCGGTAATGTCTCATTATAAATGTATATTTGTTTGAATAAACGTAGACATGGATTGTGAGGAAACATGAGAAAAATGATGTGGATTTTCACGGTAGTAGTTCCAAGTTTCTATTTGAATTAATGGATACTGGGTATAAATGGGTCATTTTATCAAGTGTTCTTGGTGAGTTTATAATCCTTAAATTGGTTTCTAGTTTTTGTAATGAAAATTAACAGAAAAATGTATTCAAAACATTTAAACATTGTGTAACTGTAATACATGTCTTAAAATTGTTTCTAGAAACATGTCGTGAATTGTTATAGTTCATGAAATAATTCATTCCAAGAAGATATTGCACTTCATGTAATTATATTAAAATTAATGTAATTATATAACACATCATGTAATATTCGATAATAATAATCAATAATCTGAGGTGATGAGTTTTTTTTGTATCCCTCTAAAAATAAATACACAATGTGTAACTATATTATAAATTGTGTAATTTCAAAAGTAAAAAAGTTTAATGTGTTATGTACGACTTATTTTCCATTCAACTAATGTGAATATATTTCCACTCAACCCTAGGGTAGCTTCTAGAAGATTTGGGAGTGCCTCTATTGATTTTGGATGTCCTGATCATGTATTTGATCCTTGTTAAGTGGGTTTTCTTTAGTTTTATTTTATATCTCTTTTTTTCATCTGTTTCAGTGTAATATTTTGACCATGGGAATTGTTGGTTTTTATCTTTATCAGTTTGATCTAGGATCCATCTTTCGATAATTTTTACCTTCTTCCTCATTTGCATTTTCTATTGGAAGGTTTGTTTGATTATCAGTTAATGATATGAGTTTTAACCTTAACCCTAGGGTTTTATTTTTCTTAGGTATGAGAAAGAATGAAAATATGCCAACATATAGTGTGATGAATAAATTAACTGATGAATTGCATTATTCCTTGGAGTCCCATTGGATCAAATTGTTGATTGACCTAGCATATGGACACATTTTTTGTGAGAGAAACCTTGATAATAAATGAATTTATTAATTTCATAATGTGTGTTTATCTTAACATGGGATTTGGTTGATTGATAGATATAGTTTGACCTTGTCTGGGATTGATTATTGATATGACTAACAAGTTGTCATATTAAGAACAAAGGATTAAATTAAACATAAAATTGAATGATAAAAGGTATTTTGAGTAATTAATCAATAATTAGGTTATATTGTGATATCCTTATTGTATGAAATGTGTTGGTATAATTATTATAATAATTATATGGGGCATTGGTCCAATTGACAAACTAAAATGCTGATATAGGGGCTATTCCTAATGAAACTTTCTAAAATGGTTTTATATCAGGTTTGGCCCTGATTTTTTTTAAAATGATTATATTTTAGTGGCGAACCTAATGAATGATGAAATTATTATATACTGACCTAATCCGTGATAAACAATAAAATTATTATAAAACATTCTCAATTCTGATTGATTTTTAAAATTCTTATATAGTGGGTTCTGACCCAAATTTGTTTGATCAATACCTTGGTTATAAGGTTATTTTGTACCATGGTTATGTGGTTTAGGATGGAATGGTTTTGAGACATTCCATCTATATATTTCAGCATGGGGCAAGGAAAGGTTAACTTTTACCATGTTTATATTTTATATGGTTGAGGTTGGAATGGTTTTGGATCTTTCTCAGAGATATTATTCCATAGAATTGATGCAGGTTATGTTTTACCATGTTTATGTGGTTATAAAGAGTATGGTTATGAGATATTCTTAGATATATTCTAGTATAGTGTTAGGGTAGGATATGTTTTATCATGTTTATATAGTAATGGTTATCATTTCTGTGAGAAATTATTAGAGATATTATGGAATGGAGCGGAAGAATGATGATGTGGTATTAATTTAATTTCATTATTAATTAATGCACTTATTTATTTCATTATTGGATACACTTTCAATAAGGATGTTTATATTTTGACATGATGGTGTCAAACTATTGAGTTGTACTCACACCCTAATCAGTATTCCTTTTGTTTCCCGATAATATTACAGGGGTAAAGGATTGAACAAGGGAAAATATACTTTCTGTTGATTGCCTATTATGGATGGGATGGAGCTTGTGGATGAGACTGACATGGGGTTTAGTAATGTGGAATTATGAGTCCTTATATGAGTCTGATAGAATTTTAAATTATATTATTTCCATCATGAGTATTAGTTACATTCTAAAAGATCAATACATTATTTTTATATTACTTATTAAATTATTCCATTTGCTTTTATTATTGTATTTTATTGTATTATATTGTTTCCTTTATTTACACAATCAGATTACTATTTATTTATTTTTATTGGATAATTATGATTTTTTGTAACTCTATAACAAGGGGGTATAGTCTCCCTAGAATATTTATTACATCCCCTCAGCCTCTAAAATATGGGGAGGCTTGCTTGAGGTCTCATAACCAACCCATTTCATTCATGTGAGAGAGTGCTACTTTAGGGGATGATACAAAGTGGTATCAGATAGAGGGTAGTATTTTCTATTTCATTACTATTTGTGAAGGGTAGAAAAGAGACTATGATCTGTTAGGACATGTTAAGAAGCTTGTTCATGATAGTAGCTAACCCATGTATGGGGAAAACTCTGAGTGTCCGGGGGTGGATTATTGTTAATACTATTTTATCAATACAGTTAATGTTATTTCACCCAGAGTGATTCATATATTGTTAGTGGTTATAGTTTTCTGATACTAATGGTTCTTGAAATTTATACTCTTGGACCGGTATGGTTTTGAATTTCGATACATGTTTCATAATAAGAGCATACTGATTTATATTGACATTCATTTTTCATGATATAGACATATTTACTTCCATGTCATATATACTTTCCTATTGAGCTGTGATATGAGATACCTACTCCATCTTAGAAATGAAATAATTAAATTGATATGTCATACTAAAACAATTGTAATCCATGTTTAGAGGTACCTAGATTATGTGGTTATCTATTTTTTCCAACTGTTTAGGTTGATCATGTAGTTAAATCCAGTGTTCTAAGGAGTGTTTTGTCTTGTAAAGAGAATTCATCCTCGTCATATTTGAGTTGAGTGTAAAGAAGAGTGGAAATCAACATACTCCCAAAATTGTATAACTAGAAATTACTATAGTTTTTGAGGATCGTATTGATGTTCAACTTCATGATAGCTTCCCGAGAGTCATTCATTCCATGGAGAGGGACACAATTCACACTGTGCCTTTGATTTCTGAGATGATGATATTGTTCCAGCTACATCATCCACCTACATTCATTACAAAGGGAGGCCCCCAGGAATTTGAGTTCTGGATCGAGTCTCTCCAGATGATCTCCACAGAACATGAGACACCCACATATAAAAGATTGAATCATTCTTCATATATGATTTATGGACCATCCAAACATTGATTGGACATTCTAGAGAATATAGGGAAGATGTAGGAGTCATCTTCAAAGGACTTCGAGGCAAAGTTATGGTGAAATTTCTATCCCTAGATGTTGAGGGATGAGAAGGCCTATGATTGAATACACTTATCATAGGAGTTAATGTCAATGAAAGACTACAATAAATATTTCAATGACCTGTTGTGTTTTTTCTATCTTTGGTAGAAAATGAGATCTCCAGGGAGAGTCATTTTTGTGATGGTCTTCACAATGAGATCAAGTCATAGGTGAATGTGTTCTATCAAGGAACATTTTCAGTTGTTATGAATAAGAAACTAATAATAAAATGGAATTTGAGGGGGTTCTCAAGCAGTAGCTAGGCTATTTCAGTAGGGAAAACTATGAACTAGTATTCTATAAAAACAATGTATTGTTATTATGGTTTTCTCCAAGGAAGCAGTGGTCATTGGTGTCAGGGAAGTGGGAATCCATCTTAGTATCGTTTTCCATTTCAGTGCTATCATTGTGGAATGATGGTCTAGAATGGAATTAGTGTTTATACCTCTCTTTGGAGTGTCGTGATAATTGAAGGATGGGACAACTATAGATGTTTTGTATTTTTATACAATAGCAGAGTGGTGGAAGAGGAACATAAAAGTATTAGATTCTGCCAAAGACTCAACCACTCCTTAGTAGGTAGGTAACTAGGTTACATAGGACATTCATGTTGAGTTAGGGGATGTGTAACCACCATGTAGTAATGATAGTGTCATGTAGAGGGTGTATCTTAAGGGAGTCAGGCCAGAGCCCTGGGTAGAGGTGCTGGTCAACTACACGTTATGCAGACTACTCTAGCTGATTTGGATATAGGGCCCTCTACTATCATAAGTATGATTCATGTGTCTTCTTCACTTGATTGTGTTTTTTTGAAAAAATATAATCACATTCATTTTTATCTTATCTCATTATAAATAGTTTCGGCTTTGATGTGGAATTATTGGATGGTGTTTTAACAATCGTCACTGTATTGGGGTTGTAGTAAGAGAATATAAAACATTTCAAGGAATGTTCTCTAAATATTAGTGGTTAAAATTTATTTTAGGAATAATTTTTTATGAAAATTATAGATTTTGATTTGATTATTGACATAGATTGGATAGTTATATACCAAAATCATATCAACTTTTACTGGAGAGAGTTACCTTTTCATCTCTATAAAGAGGAATCTATTTTCACTAATGGGGCTATAGTTATAGAATATCAAACATTTCATAACATTTTCTATATAGATTGGTGGTTAACATTTATTTTAGTAACCATTTTTGTTGTGAATGATAGGTTTTATTTGATTCATTAGATGGACTGGTTAGTTATATACCAGTCTCATATAAGCTTTTACTAGAGGAGAGTTACCTTTTCATACCCATAAGGAGGAATCTATTCTCACTAATGTGAGTGGGATCTTTAGGCAGGTAGTACATGAAACTTTTTGTGTATGTTGAATTTTCTCATATCTTAGATAGCCAGTCCTTCTTTAAATGATGGTATAATGTAGCAGGATCATTTTCCAGTAGTTGTAGACCAATTTCAGGATATTTTTCCTGAAGATTTCTATAGGTCACCACTTAAGAGAGAGATCAAGTTTATGATCTAATTTTGGCCAAGAGAAGCTCCAGTTTCTATTCATCCAAATATAATGGTACTAGTAGAGATTTTGGAGTTGAAATTTCACTGGGATACAATTGAAGCTAATGGTTTCATACATCCTAGTAAATCTCATAAAGCCTCTATAGTTATCTTCTCCCATAAGGCTGATGGGAATTTGATATTATGTGTGTCTTTTTAGAGATTTAACATGATGAAAGTCAAGAACCAATATCCTCTTCCATTCAATGATGATCTCTTCGATCACCTGAGAGGTGCTAAGATCTTCTCCATGATGAATTTGAGATCATGATACCATCAATTGAGTCTGAGACCATTGGACATGACTTGGAATAATTTTAGGAGGAGGAATGGATTATATGACTTCATTGTGATGTTGTTTGGTTGGACTAATGCAATGGAATTTTTCATGGCCTTTCTAAATAATAAATTTCACCCTTTTCAGGACCATTTTATGGTGTTTCTTCTTAAAAAAATCTGATTATATTTATAGTCACAAGAAAATCATTACCAATATCTTGATATCATCTTGAGTACATCAAGAGAGCATCAAATTTATGCCAATATAACCAAATAAAATTTCTAATTTGATAATGGTTACTTGTTAGGACATGTCATATTAGTTGTAAAATGTTAACATACCTATATAACCTTACATCCATGGTATCTTGGGAGAATCGCATGATTGTCTTTGAAATTTGGATCTTTCTAGGTTTAGGAGGTTATTATCGATACTTTATTTAGGATTCTTCCCATTTTAAAGAACCAATGTAACGGTTGACAAAGAAAGAGTTGAAGTTCATATTCTGAAATGCTTGTGAGATATCTTTTTAGAAGTAAATAGGAAGGATGACCTTATAACCCATCCTACCTTTTCTTATGTTGGGTAT
Source organism: Viscum album (assembly GCA_963277665.1). Lineage (NCBI taxonomy): Eukaryota > Viridiplantae > Streptophyta > Magnoliopsida > Santalales > Viscaceae > Viscum > Viscum album. Next base: position 1,972,787,629 of record OY728119.1, on the reverse strand, counting down.
ATCTTATTCCATGTACTATTCCAAAGTAAGAATCAGATAAGTTATTATATAGAACGATCGAGTGGTTGCTAATGTCTCCATACAAATGATACAACATGAGAGGAATCACAAAAAAAAATGATCTAGATTAATCATTAGTGGTACATAACATGATATATTCGAGGAATTATCTCATGGGTGAGAGGTTTTTGGTATAAATGAACCACAATATCCTTAGGTACATATTTTCTCACCAGGAGTTGATCCCTTGGGAAAGTTGGAGGGTCAAGTATCTACAGCCTATTGACTTTGAGTTATATTATACACAAGGAAATGGAAACATCATTGAAGATTATTTGAGCAGGAAGACACTGGGATAGGCATTGTGGGAGCCTTGTGATGAATGGAAAATGATGTACCTATTTGTAAACATGCATCTAGATGTACATGAGTCATAGGGATGAGTAGCTCTAACATAGACATCTTTTATACCCATTCTTTTGAACTAGATCATGTCAAAGAAGTTATATGATCTATTGGGATTTGATATGAGAGATAGCTTCTATGGGGGGAGACAAAATCATTATGGTCTTTTGGTAAGGAAATTGTCTTCTTTTACATGCCAAGTATGAGTTACTATGGGATTTCACAAGGAGCTGATGAGAGTATTTCATGACACTATATGGGAGGTACATCTTGGTTTGAAAAATATGTATCGCGATATCCATATAAATTACTAGTGGTCCTGAATCAAGAAGAAGAAGTCTATATTTGTTGGAAGATGTGTCACTAGTCTATAGGTGAATGCCATACATCAGAGGATGGATCAAATTTTGTGTACTTTTACCAATCCTGAGTAGAAATGGGATGATGTAAATTATTATTTATTGATAGGATTACCCCTAAAAACCAATAGTAATGATGTTGTATTGGTGATTTTGGATTGACTAATGTAGTTATCCCACTTATTTCCTATCATAGAGACATTTATAGTTGATTATCTAGGTATTCATTACATGTGTGAGGTATTTTGGATGCACATTATTTTGAGTTGTATCATTTATGGTAGAGATATTCTTTTCACACTACATTTCTTGAAGTGTCTTTAGAGGGATCTGGGATCACTGGTTCTTTCAAGTATGACCTATCATCCATATATAGATGGTGAATCTGAGAGGACTATTCAGGTCTTGGAGGATATGTTATGAGCCTATGTTTTGGATTTCAGTGGTTTTTGGGAGAAACATATGGAACTTGTGATGTATTATTATAAAAAATCATCCAAAAATCGATACAAATGGAACCTTTTGTGTCCTTTTATAATAGCTTGGGTTTTTTTCGCCACTTTATTAGCTGGAGGTACGTGAGTTATCTCTTATTGTTCTTAGTCTCATGCAAGAGATGTCTGATAAATTCAAAATGATCATACATTTTAGTGAATTTTCATTGTAGGAAGAAATGTTATGCTAACCATCAGAGATGAAATATAGAGATATAAGTGGGTTATTGTGTTTTCCCTTGATTTTAACCTTGGTTAGGTAACACCATATTAGAAAATAGGGAAATATAGTGCCTAGGTTTGTCAGGACATTTGAGATAGTGGATAGGGTTATTCTAGTAGCATTATTATTATCCCTTTAACATCACTATAGTTCCATGAATGATGTGTTTCACATGTTATAGCTTCAAGGATAATATTTAGACCCTTCTCATGTGATAGACATAGTAGACGTTGACCTTAGTGTAGATTCATCCTTTGAGGAGAATCCGAATATAGATTGTGGACCATAGTGAGAAGTATATCTGGTGTAGGGAGAGTCCTCTAGTTCGAGTGCAGTGCCATCATAGATGTGTTCATGAAGAGACATGGAAGGGGGAGTTTGATATGCAATAATTATTGTTGGACTTGTTTGGAAAGACCCCATAGTGATGCTTGGACCAGTTTAGGGATGAGATATTATATAGTGGGTAGGTTATAAGATCTTTTTTTTCATGTATGTCTCTATCTTATTTTTTCATTAATAATACATTGGTTGAGTTTTTCCTTTACTTTGAACCTTGGTGTTCATTTTTCATAATGGATAATTCTTTGTTTGAATAAACATATAATAGGGATGCATGGAAACATGAGAAAACTAAATAGGATCCACACATGGAGAGGTTCATAGTTTCTGTTTGTATTAATGGAGTCTAGGTATAAATGGTTCATGTGTTACCAATTGTTCTTTGTGAGATGAGAACCCATAAAGGGGTTTTGGGTTTTTATAAGGAAACTGGTGGTAAAAACTATCTTCAGAATATTTAGATTCCACGTAACAATAATAAAATCCATATAACTATTTCCAGACACATATCGTGATTTGTTATAGGTCGTGAACTGATTCATTACATGAATATAGTACACATAATTTAATTATATTACACATCACATAATATTCAATCAACATAAATAATAATATTAGGTGAAGGGTTTTTTTCAACATATCCACTTATTAATAAATACATTAAGTGTAACTATATTACTCGCTATGTAATTCCCTAAGAAAAAAATTTAAAGGGTGATGTGCAGATGATTTTCTCTTCACCTTACTTTTAGATATTTTTTGTCAATCCTAGGGATTATTCCATGTTATTTAGGAGTCTGGATCTTGATTCTAGACATCCCGATCAAAAATTTCATCCTTTGTAAGTGGATTTGATTCAATTTTATCTTCTCTCTCTTTATTCTCTAGCATTAGTGGTGTAATCTTTTGATTGTGTGTTTTTTGTTTTTAATCTTATTCGATTTGATTTAGGATACTTCTTATCATCATCTAAAAATTATTCCTTGATGGAGTTTCCCATTGGAAGAATTATTTTATCATTAGTTAAAGATAGGGGGTCTAAAACTTTACCATGTGGATTGATTTTTGTTATGTATGTGCAATATTAAAATTACAAAAATATATTGTGCTAAGAATAAATTAAATTATGAATTTGATTATTCCTTAGATTCCCTTTGGATACTCTTGCCGATTGTCCTGGATTATGGATATCATTTGGATGATCCAACCCCTGATTATAAATGAATTTATTAATATCTTAAATTGTGGTTATCATGAATGGGATTTGGGTGATTGCATAATATATATTCACCTTGGCCAAGACTAATTATTGAAATGACTGACATGATGTTGGTTTAAAATGAATGGATTATGTTAAATGTGAAATTGAAAGACAAATGGTAACTTTCATAATTAACCATTGATGATGTAGTATTATGATATCCTTTTTGTGTGACATGTGTTTTGATGAATGCTATTATTTTTATATGGGGAATTGGCCCAATAGACTTGAAAGAATGCTTATATTGTTGTCTAATCCTAGGGAAACATACTAAAAAACTTATATACCGAGCATGGCCATGATAAATGTTGAATTTATTATATACCTTCCTTGGCCACGATGAATTATAAAATGATTATGTACCGATCACAGCCTAGATAAATGGATAATATCTTATAAACATTGTTGGGTATGATTTATTATGGAAATGATTATATAATGGGGTATAAGCTAGTTTTTTGTGTTATATACCTTGATTGTAAGGTTACGTTTTTACAATGGAAATGTGGTGGAAGTTGGAATGGTTTGGAGGATTTCTCTAAGATATCTCGACATCACGTTGAGGTATGTTCTGGTTTACTATATTTATATATCCATGTAATTGAGCTTGGAATGGCAGTGAGACATGATCAGAAGTATTCCCGCATGGTTCTAGGGAATGTTTTGTTTTACCATGTTTATATGGTTATGGTTAGCATGGTTGTGAGACATTCTCAATGATATTCGTGCATGTTTCTATGGTAGTTTATGTTTTACTATTTTTATATGGTTATGGTTATCATGGTTGTGAGACATCGTCATATATATTCTAGTATGGATCCCAGGAAGGTTGATGTGGTATTAATTTAATTTTTTAATTAATACACTATTTTGTTTAATTATTTCATAAATTTTCTATCAGACTTTTTATATTTATACATGGTGGTTTCGAACTACTGAGTTATACTCACACCCTAATCGGGATGCCTTTTGGTACCTAAGAATATTACATGGATTCATAATTGAACAATGTAAAAATACATTTCTTTTGATTATCTTTATGGTATGGTCTAGTGTTTTGAGATGGGACAAACATAGGGTTTAGGAATGTGGACTTATGAGTATTTATATGAGTCTTAAATTATTTTATGTTATATTATTTATAGCATGACATTTAGTTATATTCCAACTCATAATTACATTTTTCCTCTTTTATTTATTGTATTATTCAATATCTTTTATTGAAATATTTCCAATATATTATATCGTTACATTTATTTCATCACTATGATACATATTTATTTATTATTATTGGATTATTCTACTATGTAGTAACTCTATATCCTAGGGATATAGTCTCCCTACTATAATTATTACACCCCCGCCACTAGCCATAAGTGTCTATCATACAAGGAGACAAACTTATGGTATAGTAACCAACCTGTTCCGGACATGTGAGAGAGTGTCTGGTCATGGGATGTTACAAAGTGGTATCAAAGAGAGGTTTTCCTTTTCAGTTTCACTAGAAATTTGGAATCATATAAAGGAGACTAGGATGTGTTAGGACTTGGTAATGAGCTTGTGAAAGGGAGTAGATAACCCATCTATGTGGGAATGTCTGTATTCCCATGGGTGGATTGGTATTTATACTATTTTCTTCTTAAAGTTAATGTTATTTCTTCCTGAGTGATTCAAATATTGTGTGAGGTTACTATTTTATGACGTAATTGATTTTTTAGATTTATAATTCTATACCGGTATGAAGCAGGATGATTATGAATGAATCATAATAGGCACATAGGGATATATATATACATGAATGTTTCATGATGGAGACATATATACTTTCATGTTATATATACTTTACTATTGAACTGTGATATGATGTACCTATTTTATATGAGAAATGAAATTACTAAATTGATATTTTATGATAAAAAAATTGTATTCCATGTTTTGGGAGGTAAGGAGTAAGTGTTTGTTTTCTATTGTCACCTTTGGAGGTTGAACATGTTGTTATAACAAGTGTCCTAAGGAGTGTGTTTGTCTGGTGGGCAAAATTCATCCTTTCCATCTTCGAGTTGAGTGTTAGGAGAGTGGAAATAATCATTCTCCTAACGTAGTTGAACAAAATATTTCTGTACTTCATTACTATCATATGGATTATCAGCTTCATGATAGATTCATGAGGGTCATCAAATCAATAATGTGGGAGATGGTTCACAACATTCCTTCGATGTCTAAGCCAAATAGAGAGTTATTACTATAGAATCCACCCACATTCACTAGGGAGGGAGTCCCCCCAACATCCATGTTCAGGATTGATTCAATCCAAATGATCATTAGGAATTTTTAGACACCCATATATAAGAGGGTGACTCTAGCTACATATATTCTTCGTGGACCAACCAAGTGTTGGTTGGACATTTTGGAGTAGGAAGGGTAGTATGAAGAGTTATCTTGTATGGCATTGAGATAATGTTCTTGATCTATTTACATACTAATATATTCCAGGATGAGAAGTATCATGAGTTCTTTCACATCACATTGGATGGAATTTTAGTGTTAGACTACGCTGAATGTTTCACCAACCTATGAGGATTTGTGTGTTATTTTTTAACTGATGAGATATCCAGTGGGAAATGTTTTTTGGACGGTCCTTTACAATAGATAAGGTCATATATGAACTTTTACCTTTTGGGAAATTTTTTAGATGTGTTGATTCAGGCACTCATCATGAAAGGGAAATTGAGAGAGTACCTGAGTAGTGATAAGACTATTTTAGTAGGGCATTTTATGAACTATTATTCTATGAAAAAGAAGCATCACAATGATAGATTTCACTTAGGAAGTATCGATTAGAGAAGTGAGGGTAGTGAGCATCCAACTCATGATCATGATTAATTTAAGTGCTATCAGTTTAAAAATATAGTCCACAAGAAGCCTCAATGTTTGTACCCCAAAATGTAGTGTCGTGCTTGTAGAATTATTGACCACCAACAGAGGTTTCCTGGGGGAATGAAGTAGTAGAGCAGTGTTAGGGGAATATAAAAGGTACCCGAGACTTTGAAGGAATCAACTACTCCACAGTATAAGGCTAGTTTTTGTTCCACAATATGTACTGGTCATGGTAGGGGATGTGGTATCCCCATAGAGGAATAAAAGTACCAGTCATAGGGTATATCTTAAGGAAGTTGGGGTAGAGCATGGCGTAGAGGGGTTGGATAGTTTCATGTTATTGAGATTACCATGGCTAGTGTGTAAGTTGGGTTGTCTACTTTCAGAGGTATGATCCTTGTGTACTCTACCCTTGCTTGTGTTTTATTTGAGACATGAGCACTGTAAAACTTTTTATCTTCTTTATTTTTGATTGTTTTGGGTTTTATATTGAAATCTTGGATGGTGTTTTGACCATAAAATCACCATTGGGAGTGCGGTTAGTGAATTTAAAAAGTTACTGAGTGAGTTCTCTATAGATTTCTGGTTACCATTTATTTAAGGATCTGTTTTTTTTGGATTGATAGGTTATGATTTTATTCTTGGTATAGATTGGTATGATCTATTCAAGAATTATATCGACTATTCTTGGAGGGGAGTAACCTCTTTATCTCCAGAAGGAGGAATATATTCTCACAAAGGTTAGTGGGATCTTCAGGCTTGTCATGCAGGAAAATTCAGTGGAAGTTGGATTTTCTCATGGATCATGTAGCCAAAAGTTCTCTAGATAATGGATGACTAATGCACGATTATTTTCTTCTAATGTATGACTAATTTCAAGATGTTTTTCTTAAAGAGTTATATAGCTTACCACCTGAGTGAGAGATTCATTTTATGATCATATTGGTGTTGAGATCAGATTTAGTTTTTATACTTCCTTATTGAATATAACTAGTAGAGCCTAGAGAGTTGAAAGTTCAATTAGATGATCTGGAAACTAAAATTTTCATATGGAATAGTACATCACTAGGGGGTTCTCCATTTCACTTATCCAAGAAGTTTGATGTGAATTTTAGCAAATGTGTGGATTATTAGATATTGAACCTCATGAAGGTCAAGAACATGTACCCTCTTTTGTGCATAGATGATTTCATTGACCATCTATTTGGGGATAATATCTTATCTAAGATCAATTTGATATTACGATTCCATAAGTTGAGGGTGAGAAAATTAAAAATACCTCAAACTTCTTTTAGGAGAAGTTATGACTTGTATAATATTGTAGTGATGTTGTTTGCTTTGAGTAATGCATCAATGATATTCATGGCCTTGATGAATAGGATCATTCAACATTTTCTGGACCAGTTTGTGGGGGGTTTTTTCAATGACATATTAATGTATTCCAATTAGCATATAATGATTCCAAACATCTTGACATAGTAACTCATATAATTAGAGTGCATCAAATTTACGATAAGATAACCAAATGCTGTTTTTGGTTCCATAATGTGCACTTGTTGTTTCATGTCATCTCATAAGCTAGAATTTTAGTTGGCCCAAAAAAATATACAGCTGTATTATCTTGGGATTATCCCAATAATGTAAGAAAAATTTGGATCTTTCTAGGTTTATCTGGATATGTTTGGTTATTTAACTTGGACTTTATCCATTGGATAACCTTATGGTATGGGTTGACCAAGAAATGGGTGATCCTCATTTGGTCTTATTCTTATGAGATATATTTTTAGTAGTTGAAAGGTAGGAATACTTTAACACATGTCATAACTTTTCATGTACTGGGTAAAGCATATACCATGTACAGTGACACTTTCTATATTAAAGTTGTATTTGTTCTGATGTAGGAGTTTCGTGTGGTTTATAATGGCTCTATAAATTTGATAACGCATGAGATGAATTACCCAAATCAATATCTAGATTTTACAAAAATGGTAAATTACCTATGATATTAATGTTATAATATTTTGGGTGAGAGGTTTGTGGTATACATGTACCAAAAATATCCCCATGTATATCTTTTCTTAGTAAAACCTGAGTCTTTAGTTGAGGATATGGGTCGAGTATCTACATTCTTTCGACTTTGAGTTGTATTATACTCAAGGAATAGTAAATGATGTTGTCAATTCATTGAGTTGAAAGAAGTTGGAAAAGGAATTGTGATAATCATACAATAATTGGAAAATGATGGCCTACTTTGTAGACATGTATCATGATGTTCACGTGTCTCAAGGAATAGTAGCTCTGACATAAAAATCTATTATACTTGATATTTTAGATAAGATCAAGACCAAACAGTTATCTGATCTAGAGGGATTACTTTTGATAGAAAACTTATATGATGGGGAGACACCATCAATATTGTCTTTTGGAAGTAAACATTATCTTATTTTCCATGATTGAGTTTGGGATCCCATGGGATTGTGAAAGAATGTGGTGAGAGAGTTTCATGATTCTAGAAGGGTGGTACATACAGGATAAGAAAATATGTATCATGATATCTATAGATAATAATGGTGGTTAGGAATGAATAACGAGGTGGTAGAATTTGGGGAAAACTATATCAATTTTTAATATATGAGAAATGAACATCATAGTGTAGTTAGAATTTTGTAGCCTTTTCCCATTCCTTGGTTTAAATGGGATGATGCCACTATTGATTTTGAGGAATTTTGACACAGTAAAACCCATAATAATGATGTTTTATTAGTGATTTTGGATTGAAAGATGATGGTATCCCACTTTTTTCTATCAGGGAGACCTTCATAGTTGATGATCTCTACAGTCTTTACATGCTTGAGGTAGTTCAGATTTATGGTGTTCCAAGGAGTATCATTTCTGGTACAGATACTCATTTCACATCTTGGTTCGGGAAATGTATTAAGAGGTCTTCGAGATCATATGTTCTATTATGTAAAACCTATTATCCAATGACTGATGGCCAACTTTAGGGGATTATTCCGGTTCTTAAGGATATGTTATGAGCCTATGTTTTGGAATTCAGTGGTTCATGGGAGTATTATGTGGAACTCATTGAGTTTTCATATAATAATAGCTTCCAGGTGTTGATCCAAATGACACCTTTCAAGGAATTGTAAGGATTTTTTTGTTGTCGTCATATTTATTAGCTGGAGGCTAGTGAGTTAGTGCATGTTGGGCCTAGTGTCATGTAGGAGATGTATGCACATGTTCAATTGATCATACAATGGTTAGTGAACATGAAAAGCTGAAAAAAAATCTTATTCTAACCATTAGATACAAACTATGGAGTTCATGGTTGGTCATCATTTTTTCCTTTGGGTGTCACCTAGTTTGGGGAAACGTCATATCAGGAAACACGGAAATGTAGCGGCCATGTTTTTCATGCCGTTTGAGGTAGTGGATAGGGCCAGTCCAGTGGCACATTGATTATCCCTTCCATATCACTACAGTTCTATGGAAAACATGGTTCATGTGTCACAAATTTGAATATATTATTTAGAAACTTTTTATTTGTTAGATGTTGAATACGCTGAGTTTAGATTTTATGCATCCTTTGATGATTATCTAATATTGATTTTGGATTGTAGTGAGAATTATCTCTGAGGATGGGAGATTTCTTTAGTTGTAGTATAGTAGAATCACATATTAGTTTAGGAGATGACCTAGGAGTGGGAGTATGATATGCTAGCACAGTGTCCATACTCGTTTAGTAAGAACCCATTTTGATTCTTGGAGAATCTCGTGGAGGAGTTGTTATATGGTTGGGAGGTTGTAAGATCTGATCTTTTTCTAGTTACATCTCTATATGATTTTTCCATTAAACATCCATTGGTTTAGTTTTCCCTCATATTTAAACCTTATTTATCATGTTTCATTATGGATTTCAATTTCTTTAATAAAAGTTCACTTGGTTTGTGGGGGAACATAAGAAAATGAAGAGGATCGATGTAGGGAGCGATTTTGGGTTTCATTGTGAATTAATAGAGTTTGGGTATAAATGTGTCAGGTGTTTCCTAGTGATATTATTTATTTGACAATCCTTAAATGGGTTTAGAGATTTTATAAGTAAACTAGGATGAATGTTTTTTATAAAATAGTTACACACTGTGTAACAATAATACAAAGCATGTAATTGTTGTCAGAAACTTGTCATGAAATGTTATTTTCTGTGAAATGTTTCATGAAATGAAGTGAGTAATTTCATGTAATTATATTACACATCATTTAAAATTTAATATTAATAAATAATAATCCAAGTAGAATGTTTTTTCATCCTATAACATTAAAAATACATAAAAATGTGTTACTATATTACACACCATGTAATTTATTGAGAAAAATTTTTAAGGATATCGTGCTGCTGCTTTTCCATTCACCTCACATGCCAGTCCTTCCACTTGAGCATAGGGAAGATTCTATGCAATTTTTATGTTCCTCTCTTTATTATGTACATCCCAATCACGCATCATATCCTTTATAAGTGGGTTTTAATCAGTTTTATCTTCCCTCTATTTAATCTTGAGCCGTACGGTGTAATATTTTTACAGCGAACATTGTTGGTTTTGATCTTTATCAGTATGATCTTGGATCCTTCTCTCTATCATCCACACATTATTCCTAATTGGTTATTTCCATTGAAATATTTTTTTGATATTTAGTTAATGGTAGGGGGTCTAAATTTTAACCTATATTTTGATTTTGGTCAATTATTTGCAATATTACAATTACACCAAAATATCATGGGATGAATAAATTAAATGAGGAATTGGATTAATCATCAGAGTCCCTTTGGATCTACTTAGTGATTGAACATGCTCATGGATATCATTCGGGTGATAGAACACATGATAATAAATTAATTGATTAATGAATTAAATTGTGTTTATCATGACATGATATTTGGATGATTTATTAATATAGATTCACTTTGGATTGGATTGATTATTGATGTGACATACATGATGTCGGTTTAAGACCAAATAATAAAATGAAAGGTGAAATTCAATGATAAATTGGAATTTTCATAATTAACAATTAATTATTAGATATTGTGATGTAATTTTTTATGACATGTGTTTTGATAAATGATGTAATTCATATATGGGGGGGGGGGTTGGGCCAATTTACATACTTAAATGCCTATATAGTAGGATATTTCCGTTAACACATGCTGAAATTATTATATTCCAGGATTGGCCCTGATAAATGCTAAAATTATTATATACCGAGTTCATCCATGAATAATGATGAAATGTTTATATATTAGGCTTAGTCCTGTTAAATTATGAAATGTTTATAAACTGGGCTCAACCCTGATTGGTTGTTGAAATGCTTAAATAGTGGGTTTTGACCTAGATTCTTGTTATCTATACCTTGGTTATAAGGATATGTTTAACCCAGTTTATGTGGGTATGGTTGGAATGGTTGCGAGACATGCTCAAAGATATTATAGCATTAAACCAAGGTAGGGTATGTTTTACCATGTTTATTTGGTTATGTGGTTGAGGTTGACATAGTTTTGAGACATTTTCAGAGATATCCTAGCATGGTGCCAAAGTAGGTTATATTTTTCCATGTTTATATGATTATGGTTAGCTTGGTTTTTAGACATGTTCAATGATATTCCAGCATGGTGCCATGGTAGGTTAGGTTTTACAATGTTTATATGGTTATGGTTAGCATGGTTTTTAGACCTACTGAGAGATATTCTAGCATGTAACTGAAGTAGGTTGATGTGGTATTAATTTTATTTCCTAATTAATTAAAACAATTATTTATTGAATTATTTTATACAATTACTATCAGACATGTTATTCATAGACTTAATGGTGTTGAACAACTTAGTTAGACTCACACCCTACCCATTCCATCTTTTGGTACCTAAGAAGATTACATTGATGAAAGATTCGAAAAATGGAAAAGGACCTTACCGATGATTTTCTTTTCTAGATGGGTTATAGTATAAATATAGTACAGACTCATGGTTTAGGAAATGTGAATTGTGATTCATTATAGGTGTCACAAGACCCTCCATCAAAAGATACCCTTCAAAGGCTGATAATGAAGAAATGGATATAATGACTCCCAACTCCCGCCTCCAGTAGGCCTCAGATAAGAGAAAAGCTCCAAGGGTGTATAAATCTCACAATATGGTAGGCATGGACCCTTTTTAAGAAAATAGACCAGGTGATGTGATGGATCATTCACCATGAAACTCCAAGACATATACAATAGATTTCCAAAATACATCACACATGAATGTGTAAAATATTACTGAAACATATACAATAATATCCAATGTAAAAACCAAAAGTAATGCAAGGATGTGACATAACAACAATCAAGATCCTAGAAAGTATGATCAAGCATGGTTTGAAAAATCCTCATGGAAACATGAAAACATATTTATATACATAGGGTGAGTATACAAGTATACTCATTCAGGAAAACAAATGTTCCTCGTGCACATGTGAAATATGCATACTAATGGACCCGTGTGAAAACATCAAAACCAAACAACACTTAATTAGGTATACTAACCAAACCCATACTCACCAAGTCGCACTCACCTAGTAATGCGAGTCATGTAATATAATATAAAGAAAAATGATGATAGGGTACCACTTACCACATTCCCACTAATTTGATACTCTCACACCCTAATGGAAAACGTCATAGGGCTCCCATATCTTTCGAACATACCACATCACATCTGTCCCCCACACACCTGGCCCTCACAACACATCCCAACCACACACACCAATTCCTCACAACACATCCCACCCGCACACACTTGGGCCTCACAACACAACCCACCCGCACACACCTGGGCCACACAACACATTCCACCCACACAGACCTGGGTCCCACAACACATCACGCCTACACAAACCTGGGCCCCACAACACATCTCCCTAGTACACACATGGGCCTTACAACACATCCCACCCACACACACTTGGGAATCACAACAAATACCTCAAACACACACACCTGGGACTCAGAACACATCCCATCTCTACACACCTGGGCTTCATAACAGATCCTATCCATAAACACCAGGGACCATCAAGACACCCCCCCCCCGCACACACATGGGCCTCAAAACATGTCAAATCTTATCCCGATGACACCTAGGAGAGCACATCAAAACTCATTCTGATGACACCGGGGAAAGCATGTCACAACCCATCCTGAAGTAACCTAGGAAACAAACCACCTCGCTCACAAACAGCTGGGCTAGAACATCTAACCACATCCTGCCTAATTAAACATGGACCATCATCACCTAGAAGATGGAGCATAGAAGAGTGGGTGTCCATCCATCCATCCTACCACCGAGATGTTGGGAAAGACACCCTCCCCCATAACAATGGGGGTGTTCGACACATATTACTCTACTATGGTGGGGTGTGTTTAGAAATCAATAGGAAAATAAAAGTATATACATATATTATTCCAAACACTCAAGGAAAATATAAGGGTTCTAAGAAAAAGGAACTATATCATAATGCCATCACTTTTTCTAGAACCTTTAAAGGTAGAACCACTCAGATCGAGTAACAAAACCAATTTAATATTCCCCATAAGAATTATTTAACCATTTATCTTCCATTATCCAAACCAACCAACACCATTTACAAGAATTATTGAATAATTATATATTCATTCTATTACAATCCAAGAAACTAAGAAACAACAAAACAAGAAACACAGTCACAGTCATTTCATGAGGTGAAGAGCCTGATAATTGTAGGCGAATTCACATTAAAGCCACATGGTACCATGACCGCTCTGTATGAGGTGAAGCTTTCTACAAGTTACTCATGTAGAAACTCTAGTAGAACCCATACAAACAATAACCTACCCCAACTCAAAACCACATCCCAAAAAATAACATTGCACAACCAGTTCAGCATCCCTATTGTTAAATCATACCATACCCATCAAAACCCAGTATATAACCACATTCTATCCATTACCCCTCACATAAAAAAAACAAAACAAAAACATTTTATAGGTTTATAAGAAAATTTATCACATTCCATCACTTTTCATTGGGGTGTTATCCCACAATCCAAATCCTGGGGAAACCAATTCACTAGACAAATATACAAGGATAACTAATTTTCATTTTTGGTTGATACAAAAAAATCTCAAACAATGAGTCAACAACAAGAAATATTTCTTTTGAAAAAAAAAATCAATCAAGGACCACAATTTTCATTAGGGAATTTAGAGTGAAAAAATACAATATTATGAACAATATCAAAGCTATAAAAACATGTGGATCATACCCTAATCACCATTTAAATTAAATAAAAAAATTATTCATCATTGAGTATGATGGAAACACCATAATTCATAGATAACTAGAAGTAAAAACCCTCTTACGTGATTCACAACAGAGATAAATGAAGGGAATCCTACCTCAAGGAAGATTTCCAATTTTTTGTGCACCGCAGGGAAAGGAAGAACCTTTTCGGGCCACAAACGCAAATCCTAAACCATAGATCAACCTACACTGCACCCATGATACATCAAAATGATACCCAATGAATCACTAATCAAAGGAAACACTAGAACATCATATCCCCATAAGAATAAAAGAATAAGAAAATGATATATAGAAATGAACTCACACCTGATCGACCAAGGATCACCAATGAACATCCACCGCGATCGAAATATTGGAGAGGGAGGGAAAGGGCTCGAAGAACACTAAGGAGATCCTAGGGTTCTCCCAAAATGAGTGGAAAAAGAAAACTAGGACCGAATGAATGAGGGTTCAGCTAAAAATAATTTTAAAACTACACATGATCAAGGTTTTACATGACGTGTAATCCCATTTAACGTCGTGTAATACTCAGAGTTCGGGTTTCCCCAAAAAAACATGTGGCATCTCCATTTTATATTATTTTTCTAACTCTAAAATATTACACATTGAATAACCTCAAAGAATAACTATGAAATAGAATTTAAAATCATGAAATCCATTTATAAGATGTGTAATCCCCCTTATTCCATCCTTTAGAATCCAAACTTATCTAAACTCCCTCTGATCCATCTCTGAACACTTCCAAAGATGAAAAATCACAAATTAACAGACCAGGAAGGAACAAAACATTACATAAGATACCTATCAAATGATTATACCCATAGAGAATCAAAAACCAAGCCCAGAAGGAAAGGGGTCTGAACAACCAACCCACAAGATACCACTAAAGGATCTCGTCATACCTTAGACACTACCGTCGACTAAACACACCAAACAAAACAACCGAAACCACACTGCAAAACCATCCAAACCTCTATGAATTCCAATCCCATATCTACTTCAACAAATAGACCAAACCTCCACACAAACAACAAATTACACTATCCCGAACACTCAAATCAGGAAATTCTATCTTCCATGTCATGATACCATCCACTATGGGAGCGATTGACTGGCTCATAGAGGTTTAGTCACATCACAATTAATGTTTCTCTCTTAGAAATTAGGTCATCCCCTTTCCACATGTCAATATTTTATCACAAAACACACCAAAAATCATCATAAACCAATGAAACAACTCATGCCATAAAACAACAGGATCTGAACATCCTATTTCAAAGAAAAACACAGCAAAAAAACTAAAAACAACTTAGGGTACTGGTCCCACATTAGGGTTTATCATTGGAATGTAATCTCCACATGGCCACCATGACCCCAAAACACATGAACCAAAAGGAATAGTCCTTCCACCCAACACCTTCTCTTGATGATCCTAGACCTATATTGGACACTCCAAAAACAACTCGCCATCCTCGATATCCAACTCTCCCAGGTAATGACATGGTATTCATCATGTAGATACAAAAGAAGGAGAGAGACGTGGACTACATCATAGATCCCTTCTAACCACGGTTTCAATGCCAAATGATATGCCACCTCACCAACTATATCCAACACCTCAAAGGGTCCAATGAAATTGGGAGAAAACATACTCCCTCTGTGAAACCTCCACTACCCACACCAAGGGGAAACCTTCAAGAAAATTTGGTTCCCAACCTTGAAATCCATGGGCCTCCTTCTTCAATCGGTATACGACTTCCTCTAGTATTTCACTAATTTCAGCCACTCATGAATAATTTGAACCATTTATATCATTCTCTTCACCACATCAGGACTAAGAAAAATATCTCCCCAACCTCCATCCAGAACAACGTATAATGACATGGTATTCCATTACAATCCCCAAAGAGAGCCATGTTAATTGAAGATTGATAGCTATTTTTTTAAACAAAATATTACAAAGTCATGTTTCGTACCTAATATCCACCAAAGTCTAAGATGCATGCCTACAACATGTCCTGTAATGTATGGATGGTGAGTTTTTCTACCCATATTTTTAAGGGAATAAAGCTGTTCTGAGGCATAACTGGCTGCCAAAATCATGTTGTAATCCCCTACAGACTCATGAGGTAAACCATGCATCCTGATCCGAGACAATGGACCTCATAACTCCATTCATACATACAACTTAATCCACATTCTTCTTAGCCAATGAATCCACCAAACATAAATCCTTGATCACTAAGAAGTGGGCAGATTTTGTTAACTGATCCACTATCACCAAAATAGCATCCGAACATCACTGAGATCTAGGTAACCATATGACAAAATCCATCGAGATTTAATCCCATTTCAACTTCGAAACATCCAAAATACTGAAATCAACCACCTGGAACACCGAGCTTGACCTTTATCTATAGGAAAACCATGAGCATTACCATAAACTCCACCACTACCAATTTTATCCCAGACCACAAAAACAATATATTTGAGCCTTGTTATATCTTGGAAACTCCTATATGTACCTCCAAGGTTGATATATGAAACTCATAAAGGACTCCATCACCCATCACCACCACATCAAACAAATTTCCACGAAGCAATATCAGGTTCTAACTATCATCCAACCATCCCTCAAGAGCATCACCACAGCCAAAATGATAACCCAACACCTTTACCTATGAGTCTCCCCACTATGACTCCTCCACCTGATACATCAAATAATACTTCACCTTCCTTAGAGAAAAACATAAATTATCACCATCCACTCTTGAATATATGTTCAAGGCTTCCAACTTCGACATTTTTTCTGACCATCCAGAGTTTCCCAAACAACATCTTTTGATGAATTTATTCTCAAATAATCAGTAATGATATTTTCCTTTCCTGTGGTATTAGAGATCTCAAAAACATAAACCTAAAGAAACTCCACTAACCTCCACTTTCATAGATTGAAATCACACTAGGAAAAGAAATTCCTCAAATTCTTGTGATCTGTGAAGACCACAAAGAACTCCAAAATGAGGTAATGTTGCCAAAGCTTCAGTCAAAAAACCACTACTGCCTACTCCAGATCATGGGTGGAACAGTTACACTATTGAGGACATAACCTCCTAGATCCATAAGATATCACGTACCACTGTTGCATCAGTATGTATCCCAATCCCATAGGGGAAGCATCACAAAACACCTCAAACATCACACCTTCATTAGGAAATCAGAAAACTGAAGCACTAAACAACTTAATCTTCAAGTAATCAAATGATATGCGGAACATATATCTCTCTAAAATTCATGGTGCTTCCTGGTCAATTATTTAAACGAGGCTTAAAATATAGATAAATCATGTACAAAACTCCGAGAATATCTTGTGAGACCAAGGAAACTGCAAACCTCTACCAGATTCTTTGGATATTCCAAAGAAAAAACTACTCCAACCTTCAACGGTCTACCACCACACCCTACAGAGACACCACATTCCCAAGGAAATGAACTTCTCGTGTCCAAAATTAACACTTTGACAACATTCCATATAGCTGGTGGTGTCGAAGAACCTCAATGACTATTCCAAGATTCTTCCCATTCTCCTCATATGACTTCGATTAGATTAACATATCTGTGATAAATATGACAATGATCCGATCTAGGAACTCATGAAACGTAGAGTCCACAAGACCCATGAACATGGCTAGTGCATTCGTAACACTGAATGTAATAACTCCAAACTCGAAGTTCCCATACCTACATTTGAAGGAAGCCTTCAAGATATCATCCAATTTCACCATAAGATGGTGACATCTAGATAATTTATCAATCATAGAAATAAAACTCTCCCTCCTAGCTAGTAGAAAATATTGTCTTTCCTCTAAATCAGTTAACAATTTTTGACCATCACCTGATTAAAACTCTAGTAGTCTATGAAAAACCTCAGATAACAATCCCTTTTCTTTGAAAAAAACATTGGATCACCCCATGGTGACACAAAAGTCTAGATAAAACCCTTCTATATCAGATCATCAATCTGAATCCTCAACTCCCACAACTCGTAGGGTGTTATTCAATAAGGATTCATCAAAATCATAGAAGTTCTAGGCTGCAAGTCTAAACCAAACTCAACAATATGTCGATAGGTTATAATCACAACCTACTCAGGGAGAACATACATGAACTCCCCAATTTCCTTGGGAACCTCTACAATATATGTGTCCAATAATTCCACTAAAAACACATAAAACAAGGAATAATGGGGCTCCACACTCTGACTTCCCACCTGACAAACCCACTTGCCATGGAAAACCACACATTCTGAATCCACATCCGAAAACATGACTCTCCACTGGAATAAGTTAATAAAAGAATGTAAATAATAGAAGTAGTCAACATATAGGATGACACCATATGGATTTATCTATAGTAAGAAAATATCCCCACAATACTAATGTAGTCCCATCATCAGTCTACACTCCAACACAAATCAAACAAGCTATTCTGGACTCATACTGAGGTACTCCACACAAAGGGATTGATAATACTCTCTAAATATAGTTCCAGAGCAGGGTATAGAGTTGGTTCAACAAAGGAGTGATAATATCTTAAATCAAAAAAGTCACAAACAAGGATACTAAAAAAACTGATCATACCTATGATGAACTCTGGCCCCTCTGGTACAGTTACCTCCACTACATGAAACTGAACACGGATGGATCCCATGAATTTCTAATAAAAACCACCTCAATGGACATTCTTGGTCATAGTCCATGAACATGTCGAACATCCTAAGGATGACCTCTAACTACTCCATCAACTCTCAGTGGAGAAAAAACATATTGACCCTTCTTCTAAAATGTTCTCACTGGAAACTAATGTCGGGGCTAGCACTGAACCTATCCATCTCCACCTAAATGAACTCAGATATATACTAGGAAATTTTTCTAAATATTTCCTCAACCCCCATGGAAGAAACACATCAGTACCAATCCCATTAGAAATTCATAGAGACCGCTAGAACTAGAAGGAAAAAAAGGAAACTATTGACATCATCTCCCTTCTATTCGAAAACTCAAACGTCCAGGTGCCCGATATCTACCACTAAGAACTATGACTCTCGAAGAACTCTACTAGCTCCCCTCTCATGGTAGACCTCATCTTGAGTGTGTCTACTCAACCACCTCTTTCTTCTTTCGGACCAGCAGCTACATCGGTAACGTAAAAGGAGTAACTGCATAATAGATAGAATGGTCAAGTGCCTCCTCAAGATGACTCGTACAAGACTCCTCATCTGGGAAATGATCTATGAAAGAGAGAAGAAGGTCCATGAACTTGATCCCAAGATCCGGTATCAATATACACCCCTAATGAAGGGAGATTAGTTCAAGTATATTCTCATCCTTCATGGAAAAAGAAAGGAACTCCTCTTGATAATCCATTAGAAAGTCAACCCACAAAACGTATTCCTCCTTCTACTCTATAGATATAGAATCTACCACTAATGCATAACACCACACATCTATGTAACAAAAAAGGGACCATGTACTCTATAGGGGATCAGATCAGAAAAATTTCAATCTCTAGCCCCTCAATCCAACCTTCTATCTCCAAATCAAAAACACTACCCTTGTACTTTCCCAAAGCCTGTAGCTGGAAAGAACACAACACCCTCAGCCACTGATCATCACCCTCAGCTGAGTCAACCTTATAACAATCAACCATATCATCCTGATGAACCTCTACTACATGATTCAAAAGCAGACTATGACTAGGTTCCATAGCTAAAAGGTAAAAAAATATTTTCTATGATTGAGTAGGATGTAATTTTATTAAAATCTACATTAATTAATTTTATCAATTTTAATATTACCAAAAACAACTCAATTCAACCAAGAACAGAATTTAGTATGATGCATGTACATCTCCTAGGTCTCTTCTATACAAGTAGGTCTATCTTACATGGTCGTCCAATAATCATAGATTCCATGAACTAGATCAATGAGGGCCTAAAGTCCCATGTCCTAGCTAGTCTCCCTGGCCTATGTCACACACCAAGGTCAACTAGTACTATTTTCATACAATCACATGAAATCATCATTGTTCATAACTCCAAACTCCATCTTAAACCTCAACCATCACATCTGATACCACTATTTCACAGCCCCCTCCCTCCAAAGATAACCCTCCTTGGATGAAAATGATGAAATGGAGATAATGTATCCCTAAGTCCCACCTCCATAAGTCCTCGGGTCGGTGACTAGAATAAAGGGTGTGAAAAATATCCCAATATCAGAGGAATTTCCATTTTTAAGATACAAAACCGAGAGATACGATGGATCATCCGTAATAAAACTCCAAGACATATACTATATAATACCAATAACTATACCAAATTCATGTGTAAAATTGAAATGATTAAAATAAAATTTTCTCCAAAGAAAATACCGAAAGTAAATCTAGGGAGTGACACAACAGATGTCAAGATCCTAGTATATAAGGTCCAATAGAGTACATGAAATCATTCTAGAAACATGAAAAAATTATCATATACATAGGCTGATAATATAAGTATA
This sequence comes from Viscum album, assembly GCA_963277665.1. Lineage (NCBI taxonomy): Eukaryota > Viridiplantae > Streptophyta > Magnoliopsida > Santalales > Viscaceae > Viscum > Viscum album. The sequence continues at coordinate 1,972,766,734 of OY728119.1, read as the reverse complement.
CTCAGTTGGAAAATCCAAAGTCCCTTGTGCGCATGTGAAAGAGGCACACTAATCACCAATGAGAGAACAGAAGAACCAAATAACACTTAAGATGATATACTAACCAAACCAACTACCCAAAGGAACACTCACCAAGTAATAGATGTAATGTAATATAGTATAAATCACATATATTATAGGGTTCCATGAACCTCTTTCCCATAGATTAGATTATCTCAAACCATAATTGAAAACGTCCTAGTGCTCCCACATCTTCCAAACATACCACATGACATCACACTTACACACACTTGGGCCTCACAACACATCATGGCTGCACACAAGTGGGACTTAAAACAAATGTTTCCCCCAAACACCATGGCCTTAAAACACATCCCACCCACATATACTTGGGCCTCACAACATATAAAATCTCCTCCTGAGGAAAAATGGGAAAGAAAATCACAACTAATCCGAAATACACATTGGAAATACCATCAGAACTCATCCTCAAGAAATCTAAGAAACCAACCACCCCACCAAAAAACACTTAGACTAGCACTTCTCATCACATCCTGTCTGAAGAAACATTGGATGAAATCAGTTGGAAGAGAGATTAGTGATGAGTAGGTGTTGATCCATCCATCCTCCCCCTAATATGTTGGGAAAGACACCCTCCCTCATGAAAAAAGGGGGTGTTCAGCACATAGTTCTCAACTAGGGTGGGGTGAATTTATAAATCGAATGGAAAATAAAAGTATATGCATATATGGTACCAAACACTCAATCCCAAACTAAGGGTTCTATGTAAAAACAAACCATCGCAAAACACCATCACTTTTATTTCCACCTATAAATTCACAACACCACACATAAAGCCACAAAACCCATTCCACATTCCCAATAAAATTTATTTAACCATTTAGATTTCATTATCCAAACAAAACCACAAAAATTCATTGATTTATCAAATAATTATTTATTCATTCTGTCACTATTAGGGTCACTAATCAACATCGAAACAAGAACCACAGTAACAATCATTTTCTAAAGTGAATGGCGGGATAAATGAAGTTGGATTCACATTAAAGGAACATCATAACATGAAATATTGGTATGAAGTGAAGCTTTATTCATGTTACTCAAGAATAAAATCTAGGATAATTACTTATACCAAACAAGACAAACCCCTAACCCAGAACCACATCCGACAATAAAACATAGTACAACCAGTTCTGTATCCTCTTACATAATCATACTACTCCCATCGCAACCCCACTATACAACCACATTCCATTTATTACCTCACACATAAAAACCAAAAAAAATTAAAGGTTCACAAGAACATTGATCACTTTACATGAATTTTCTTTGGGGTTTTATCCCACTAACCAAATCCTAGGGAAACCAATTATTTATCCAAGTATATGTGGTCATCTAATTTTCATTTTTGAGTGATAACAAACAATCTCAAACATAGAAACAAGCAATAAAAATATATCCATGGAAAAAAATTCCACCAATGACCATAGATTTTAGTGGTTAATTTAACTTGAACAATAAAAATATCACAAATAATATCCATGTAGTAAAAAAATACAGATAAAATCCCACTACACCTTTAAATTAAATTAACCAATTATTTATCTTTGATTAGGCTAGAATAAATATTATTAACCAATAAACAGAAGTAAAAACCATCCTGCATGATGAAGAAAAGAGTGAGTTGAAGGAAATCCTACCTCATAGAAGTTATCCAATTTACTGTTCCCAATAGGGAAAGGAAGAAAGCTAGCAAACCACAATTACATGACAACAACGGAATATCAACCCAAACCACACCAGGGATCCATCAAAACACAACCTAACACATAACCAAAACAATAAAGAAAATACCATACTAGATCCCATGAAGAATAATGGAAGAAAATATATGAGAAAGATAAAATACATCACTATGGATCGACCACATATCATCAATGAACATCCACTGAGATTGAAAAATCAATGAGGGAGGGAAATGGCTCAAAGAAATCTTCTGGTTGCCTAGGGTTTTCCTAATATGAGAGGAAAACGATATCCAATGCTGAATAAATGTGTGTTCAGATGAAAAATAATTTGAAAAGTGCACATGATTGTGGTATTACACGATGTGTAATCCCCTTACACATCAGGTAATACCCGATTTCGGTTTTCCCCAAAAAACACATCACCTCCCTATTTAATTTTTTTACATAACACTAAAATATTACATGTCGTGACAACTCTATGAAGAACTATGAAATAGGTTTTGACATCATGTAATCCATTTACACGATGTGTAATCCCCCTTCTTCTAGCCTTTATAAATTGAACTTTTCCAAACTCTCTCTCAGCCCCCTCCGAACACTTCCAACGACCAAAACCCACAAAGTAATAGACCATGAAGGAACATACCATTAAAATAAGAGTCTTCTAGTCTTTTATATTTTATTATTTTAAGAAATAAATTTATGTACATTATTTCATGTCATTATATTATTCCGTTATTACATATTATTTTATTCAGTTGTCTTTTATTGTTGGACTTCCACTATATTATATTGTTTACTTTATTTATGAATTTTGATAATATTTTAATTATTATTATTGGATTATACTACTATTTTGTAAATCTATAAAACAGGGGAGTGTCTTTCCATTATATTTATTACACCCTCACTACATGTCAGTATCCTCTAACGTATGGGTAGGAATTTTTGAGGTCTTATAACCAACCTATTTCATCTACATGATGGAGTGAAAGGTCATGTGATGTTATATGGTACATGGAAGGTTATCCGGAGCCTAAAAATTGGGTACATAGGATTTCATTCCAATCCCAAATCATGTATATAGATTGTTAACCCAAGCCTAACATATTTTAAATGTCTTGGTGGCTATCCTTGAAATAAATTTTTCAATGCTTATATGTTTAAAACAACTCTATACCGTATGTTGATGTTATTATCTTATGGACTATGTTCTATGATTCCATTATTATTCATATTTTATGAATTGAAAATAATTTTTCCATAATTCAAGTTTAAGATATATGATATGTAGGGAATGGATTTATAATATTATTATAATTTTCTCATACCCATAGGCTCATGTTACTCTTATATATCTCCTTTGTTTACACTTATGATGAATATAATCACAGCCTTTCTTATGTTTATTTTACCTAGGTTATGATGATAGGTATTTCGTGGGGTAAGTCTATGAATCATGATAGATATGAGGAACTATGTGGGAGATTATTTAGAACTCCTATGAACCAATTTTTTATTTTTCCATATTTCTTAAGTTACTATTCCTTTATGATCCTTAGGTGTATGTTTGTGTAAATAAATGAATAATTATCTAAAATGATGTAATATCTATGTTTGAGATGTTTAAGTTTCTACAGAAATAGTGTGATTGATGTTGTATTGTTTTCTAGTGGATATTTTATGGAATTTGTGGGGTTGTTTCATCTAGAGAAATCAAAAAATATTTTGTTTTGGTGACTGTGATTCAATAAATAGAATTACCAATTTATTAATCATTATTTGTTATAATTAATATTCTGGTGTTAATTGTCTCATTTGTTACTTCTAGGATTGGTATTGTGGTTTCATTCCTTTATAAATTCTCATGTATTTATTCATCAAAAGAATTCCCATATAGACTACATTGTTGTGCTTTATATAGTTCTGATGTCTAATTGAATAGTTATGGAAGTTGTGAGGACGGTTCTTCGAGAGCGGTTAAAATCTCTTTTTTGTTACTTTTGATTAAGTAAAAGGAATTAATTTAATAACGAATATAAATATACAATTTTCTATTCTAAAATTGTAAAAATATCTTAAATTGATCATTATAACATCATTTTACATTTATTTAAGCTCTCTATGTCATTCATTTTGAAAAATTTATAACATATTTCATATAGTTGTTAAAACTAACCCAAACAAGAATGAATTATAATAATTGAATGATTAAGAACATGTTTTTTTCATAATAATATCACTTTAATAAAAGATTAGTTATTTAAAAACATATTTTTAAAGCAATAAATAAGAATTAATAATAGGTTCATGAAAATTTTATGTAAAATTATTAGGGATATTATAATACTTATGTTGAATACTTGAATATTATGTTTGAGATCCTCATGAAAATGAAGGGTTTGGGACTCTATTGTGGGACTAGAGTTTACCAAATATTAGATACGATTGTTTGGGATATATTTTTGGTAGAGAATAAAGGGGAAATCAGAGTAACTATGTGAATTGAGGTGTGTAGTTGAGGGTCCCATTTATAGGTGAGATTGAATGGAATTTTCACAAATACCCATTCCTTAATTAAGAATGAATGTAATTTCTCTTAAAAGGTGGATCCAAAGTAAAAAATCAATTGAGATAATATTATTTGACGGCTATAATTTTCTCATACACACATTTATAGACAAATTTTTAGTATATATTAGGTCTTTACCCCTTTGATAAACCCTATTACATCATTTTAACTTTATCGTGGTAACTAAATTTTTACATCGGTAACTTATTTTTGTTCCTAAAAATAAAAATGAACATATTACTTAATTTTTTAATTCTGAATCCAAATTTTAAATATATTTTATTTGATTAAATTTTTAGAAGTGATAAAATAAATTTTAATTTAACAACACATAGAACATAAATAGAATTTATAAAAAAATTATGTCTAACTATAAAAATGGATTTATTCATATTCCTTCCCATTTAATAAACATTTGATGAATGTTAATTTATTGGATTAGAGATATTAACTATATATTTCATTAAAATAAGTCTTTATTAGTGATCAATTTAATATATTAAGATAAAAAACATTTCCAGAATAAAAATAATTTACAGAAAACTATTTATTTTTATCATTAAATTATTTTTTTTCCAATTATTAAAATGTATTTTTTTATTTAATAAAAATTAATTAAATTTTAACAACACCATTTTTATTAAAAATAATATTTTTTATTTAATTAAAATCAATAATTAAAATTAAATTTTCGACAACTTCCAAATGCATAATTTTTATGAAAAAAATAAAAAAAGTATTATTTATTACTTACAGGTTTATATAATCCTAAACTATTGTTAAACCCCATGATAACCTCTGAATAATACCTTGGGGGTATTATAACTAGTGGTGTTAGTCTCTATTAGTGATTTAGCTCTCCTAAATCTCATAGTGATTTCAACAACTTCTACTTCTCCCGAAGAATAATCCTATTAATTCATACTTGTTCAAGTTCATATTGGGCTCCGTATACAGAAAACCAAAATGAGTATACCTCTTTTCCATGATTGAAGAAATGGGCCTTATAAGTTACACTTCTACTGCTTTATTTTATTATTTCAAATTTCTACATAAATTTCATATTACACTTACTTTTATTTTCACCATCCATATCAATGTCTATGTTATAATCGTAGTATTAGAATTGTATACCACATCAGATTATTTATATAATATTTATACAGTTTTAAATTATTTTTTTAGTTATAAATAGAGGATTAATCTTCCAATAAACTGATAAGTATGAGGATTTCATGTTGATGGTCTTTTTATTTAATTATGGTTTCATTCAACTATCTATTTTATAAATTAGGTTTCATATTTTATCATGATAATATATTAATGTTATATTTCATTGTAATATTTTATCTCAAAAAATAATCATGGTTCATTTTAGATCGTTTTTTTTTGTGTATTAAAATAAATTTAACACAACATTTATTTAAATTTAAGTGCATACTAAAATTATGATATGTTACATTCTAAACATCCCTTCTCACTCATCTTATACACTAACATCCCCTAACCTCTAAACCACATTCCACACCTCTATGAACTCCTTTGATGTGATAGAAGGTCTAGATAAGAAACCATATTGCTCTCATTCCTTAAGGAATTAGAGGACTAATAGATCATTATGCACCACTATAAGTTTAAAGAGAGTGACTACAAGGCTCATATATGAATACCTCTCAAATGGTTTATTCCTTTCACCTCATAGGTTGGTCATCATGGTATATAAGACCTGATCAACTGTATAATTAGGATTTCTATTTTCATATGGGATGAAAGGGGTATAAGGTCCCTTATAAAGTGGGAATATATTCAGAAATAGGAGAAATAATTCATCACAAAAGTAAAAACCATTATACAACCCAAAATAAAATATAGAATCACCCAAACCTTCACTACTAGGATTTAGGTAATGATATTCTTAAATAATGATAATACCTTGATCATCTAGACATACAATTTCATTATTGAGTTAGTTAGTTCTTCTTCCTAGTTTATTACAGTTGAGCTGTCTATTCAACATCATTTTATGTAATTCTCCTTCATTTATACCAAATTATATTTCAAGGATCAATAAGTGTTATGAAAATATCTTTATACCATTAATCTAGGACCACTTCCTTGGTTCAACGATGGTAAATTTAGCACCATCCATGATAACTCAGTGAAAATGTTTTTTGGCACTTCTACCATTGGATATCAATGTCTAATTTTAACAATTTTTTGTCCTCAAATAGTATTCCGAACTTGGGATTCGTTGGAGATAAATAAACATGGGTAAATAATAATCAAGGTTACTATTGGACATGGATTTTTATTTTACGGATATTATACAATCTTTAAGGAATTTCATTTTCTCCTAATTCATATGTCACAGATCTAGTTAAAATAATTTTAGGTAACTCTCTTATATATCTTTTTTTATAAAGGGATAAAGGCTAGGCTCTAAATTCATCATTCACCAAGTGATGTATTTAATGATAAAAAATTATTTTAATGGTTAAATAATCATGTGATTGAATGATTAATGGAAGAACATGCGATATCAAGAAATTAAATCTTAATTTTTTTAAAGGTGAATTCAAGGTGTGGTCTTGTATCTCTGATAATGATCCTTCATGTATCAATGAGCTAGAAATTGGTTTCACATAATTAAATAGTAGATTGACAGCCAATTAAAGTGATGATGTCTTCATAAACCTCATAGTGGAATAAAGGGTTATCTCAGATGGATTAATGGAAATTTAAATGAATGGACAGGAAAGATTTCATGTTCTATAGATCAACGAAATAGGTGGGAACTCCACTTACATACATGCATGGATCACATAATAATGACTCCTAGGAAATCTTAACCTATAATTGGGGGATGGATCCTTCAGTAATGATATTAATATATTTTAACCTAAGGAATTCATAGTTTTCACAATCTTATTTATTATAGGGGTTCTACCAAGAAGGTATATTATCTCAGAGGATGGCAATATAGATTTCTTTATAAATATTTTAAATTTAATAAATTAGAAAATTTATACATGAATGGAAACCCATCTCAGAATTACTAATGTATTTTAAGTTATTAAGAGATTAAATCCAAATAGATCACATATTCTAGATGGGTTTCCTGGTGATTTATACATATAATAATTGGATATTATCAAATATGATTTTAATAGAAACATAATCAATTATTTTCCAAGATCCCACTAATCAATAGATACATTGTGTCGCCTCTCTTATACATATTACAAAAGTGAATCACCCCACCACTTTTGATCAGTTTATCCTATTTATTTTTTCAAAAATTATCTTAAAAAATTATTTCCAAAATTAATAATGATATATTATATACTCTCTTACCTTAGTCAATTCCTAAACTAAAAATGTTTTTGTTAATAAGAGGGACATACAAGGAACAATTTTTTGTGTGAAATAATGATACATGTAAATAATTTGAAGGTGAATGGATCTAATATTAGGGCTATGGTTGATATCAAAAAACCTATGACACATTACAAACTAGATTTATCATCAAAATATAACGATGCAAGATATTTTCATAATGGTTATATGATATTTTTCCATAGATTCTCTGCTCCATGGTTCTCAATATATTTGATAAAAAATGGATTTGGATTCTTCAAATACAATAGATGTGTTTAATTGGGAGACACCATCTATCCAACATTATTAATACTTTCACATGACCCTATCAGAATAAATATCATCAATGCGATTTAATTTGGTTTTATAATCCACATAAAAGGAATGTAGGGAAATATTTCTTTTCTCACTTTTGGTTTCTTTGATGATATTATTTATTTTCTACACAAATTTGTAATTTCACTGAGTGGATTAAAAATACATACGGATAATTACATGAAATACAGTGTTTAATGGGTAATCCACACTAAAAGTGATGTTTATATATCAAATTACTATTTTTATATTCACACTATTAATATTAAAGATAGGCTGGGTATTAAAAAACACATTCCCAATGGAATATATTATAGCCCCTATCCTTTGGTAGAATTAATTTAAGTCACTAACATAATAATATATATATAATCATGTGGAGTATTACAAATGGTAATATATATATTCCTTATTTTTGAGTACCTAGCATGCTCATCAACTCTATCTCAAAATCCATACCAATGAAAATTATATATTCCATCTATATTCCCAAGGGTTTCCTTCACCACATCATAATTTTTTCAATATTTTCATTTGGGACTCTATTATTGAAGGGAAAATCCATAATACATGCTTCAAATGATTTTTAATTCCTATAGATTAGTCTAATATCATGATTTGATGATTTAGGGAAAACATGCAATTTATTCACTATCACGAACCAAGTCGGGTCGCCTTCCAACCCGGTGCCTGACCCGGTCCGCGACAGGGCCCGAAGGGCGTCCCCGATCCCCACGGGCTGGAAACTAGTGCTGGGCATCAAAACATGCAGTTGGTAATGATTTAGACAATAAAAAAAAGACAAATAAATAGAAATAGACAGAACAAAAGAAGTAAGCACTAACGGTGAGAAATAAAATAAATATAGGGAGCTGGACATACCTCCAAGTGACCCCATGGGTCACCACCAAACTTATAACCATGCTCGCTCGAAGGGCAATCCAAGTATAAAACCTAAAACTGAAAAGTAAAGTAGGTGTAAGCACCAAGATGCTCAGTAGGAAAGCCAAGGAATAACCACGCCCTATGCCCTTACCCATAAAACGAAATCCAATTATGCTAGTTTGAAAATAAGACATAATAAAATAATATTTTTTTCATTCATTTCAAATCCAAATCACAAGTTGCTGTTTTTAAGAAAATCATTTTTATTCCACCATATCTTCAAAATATATTCCAAGAGCGCATTAACCTTTCAAAATTTGCAAGAAATCAGTTTAGTTTGAAACAGGGTTTTTTCACAATGAGACAGTAAGTATAAAACAACTGAAATGGAAATCAAATCATAAGCACCATGGGCAATTCCTAAGCAACTAGGAAAAATGGGACCCTAGAGACCTCGTACCTCGGTGAAACATGGCATAGAAACCACGACCCTTAGAAAACGTGGCTTAGAAGACCACCACCCTCAGAAAACGTTGCTTAGAAGGCCACGACCCTCAGAATTCATATGTTTAGTTAGTTTTGTTGCGTCAATCCTGCTAGAAGAACCGGGACGAACCTCTGCCATGTCATCTAGCGTACTAGTCTTGGTCACCCTCCAAGATACCCAGGTTTCCCCATTGTGCTCCTTTTCAATTGGTGGTGAGTTTTCTTTATTTATCACACTTATATGTACATAACACTTTCCTTATCTAAAACGCATTCAACTTCTCACCACCGATCTCCCTCCTTTAGTGCATTACCCCTCTTTACATCACACAAACACACACAAGCCTTTACACTAGGCACATATCACAAACCACACATTAACACTTGCATCACATTTTTCAAATTAAGGGGAATGTATCAAGTGGGGTTTTCCATTTTCACAAACCAATTTCAAAGTGCCAAACCGGCCTCATCACTTTACAAGGAGTATTCGTCATTTTAGAACACATAAAGGTACTATATATTTAAAAAAAGCTTAAAACCACACTTAAAATGAAGTAGTACTCTTAAGGAGATCAAACAATCCTTTAATCTCATGTTCACAACAAAACCCATTTTAAAAATCACTTTGCAACCCCCCTTTTTTTAAAAAAAAATAATGCATGTTGTTACACTTTCATAACAAAATCGAATGAAGGGCCAAACATCTTTTGGAAATACCCATTTCATGTTCAAACCCCTATGAAACCACTTTTTAAGAACCACAACCATATATATATAGTGAATATGAATTTAACATTAAAAAAACAAGGAAATACTTTTATAGAAACATCAAGCAAAGATGGACATTCTAATTAAAGATTTGGGCATAAGGGACCTACCTCAAGACACACAGATTTGGACGATGGAAGCCCGAGACCGCTTCACCTACACACATATACATTTTCATATATATATATATATATATATCCTTGGATCCAGGCATATATTCCCCGCACCATGAGGGAACATGTGCAAGGATGATATGTATATATACATGCCTTCCCAAGTATATATATGTAGGCATTTGTTGTCAACCACATGAACTCACCATGCGAAAACCAACACACTACAAGATAATTTAATAAATCAATCAAAACATAATAAAACATTCCCAAGATGAAAAACCAGACCTCTCCCCAAAGACACACTCAATTTCACATAGGAAAAACCACTTTAAAAATCAAATACAGACTTAATCTTTTTGAGGACCACTTTCGCACCACACACGCAATTGAATAAATCAATAAAACCATTTATGAAACACTTGAAAATTAGCACTATAAAATTTACACAAAAAACTCACCCGATTTCATATCAAAGCACCACTTTAAAACCATCCGCACATCATAACCATGGAAAAACATAATTCACATCATTTATTCAACTTAAATAAGCCACTTACACAATTTTTAAAACATCCTAAAAAGGCATAACAAGGATTAAAGCAACAAAACACCCAAACACATATTGAAAACCAATTTCCAAACCAAACATACACCAAAACTCAAACTCACAACACAACAACAACCAGGAACCTTAAAACAACTAAATAAATTAATTTAGAGGATGCGAAAATCATAAACGTGAAAAACCCTTACCCCGGAAACCAACCGGCGGACTGAAAAGACCGCAATCGGCCTCACCTTTGGCGGCGGACACCATACGTGCACCCAATAGGTCCCGAGGGAACTTCCGCATCCCCTTACAACAATAGAAACAAGAACAAAAACGGATTAAACACAATCCCTACACATGGGGGTTCGACTGAATTAAATTAGGGAAAAGGGGAGGCCAAAAATCGGCCAAAGAAGGGAGGAGGAAGGAGAGATGATCTTACCTTGATACCCTGAGAAAAAAACCCAAAGAATCGGAGGAAATCGTAGGAGAGACTGGCCGGGGGGGGCTTCATGCGTCGAAGGGGAGGAACCCCTTGGGGTGTTGAGCGGGTCTGACTGAGAGAGGATAGGGGAGAGGTCCGGCGAGAGGAGGGGCTAGCCGGAGCGCCGAAGAGGGAGGAGCTCGCGCCGACCGAAGCGGGGGGGGGGGGGGGGTTGGCTAGGGTTAGAGAGAGGAGAGCCATGTGGGGAGAGAGAAGAAGAGAAAAGAGAAAAGAATGAAAAAGAGAAAGGAAAAATAAAAAGGAAAAATAAAAATAAAAATAAAAATAAATAAAGGTAAATAAAAACCTAAATAAAAATCTAAACCAACTAAAAAAATAAACAGAACAATAATAATAATAATAATCCCAATATTATTATTATTATTATTATTATCAAAACAACTCTAAAAAATATTTAATCATTTTTTTAAATTTAATTTTATGTTGTTTATCAAACTTAATTTCAGTTCCTTTATCATTAAATTTATTTATTTATTCATTTCGAAAATTGTGTTATTACATGGCTCGCGTGCCGTCAAGCACACGGTTGAGCGAACCACATTCGACCCATGAAAGCTAGCGTTGACCGCTTACAGGGTTAAGATGCATGCTTATCACGTAGCTTTTATAACCAGCACGCAAGTCGCGCACCCACCAGGTCGGGGTGTGACAATTCTCCCCACCAAAGACACTTTCTGCCCCCATAAAGTCACCAAGCTGAATGTTGGTCAGTAATTGAGTCCATGCCCGAACAGAACCAGAAGAACCGAAGAAAACTGGGGGATCTCAGGGTGAAACTACTCTCCACAAGTCACACCAGACCGATTCAAGAGAAATCCAAGGCCTGAGGTTGGGGGAAGAACACGAAGGAATTCTCCCCACCATAAGGACTCAACTAGCATTGGACTTCAAAAACCCAACGACACCGTCATCTCAACTGAAAACTAGGGAACTCATGACTTGAACTCTTTCAATTTTCCCGAACAACCAAACCACACCACTAGGACTTAAATAGGAAACCTACTATGATTGAACCCGAAAAACTAAGACACAGGACAAGAGAACCAATGCAACCCTTTTCCCCACACTAACCAAAACACCCCCAACGAGGTTGGGAAACTCACGAGAAGAAGTTAACTCAAACAGTGAACTGAAGTGAAACTATAAGCATCTCCAAACGAACACAGCTAAACCAAACTCAACCCACACGAGGAGCAAACACACGCTTAAGAAAAAAGAATGGTTCTAAAAGTAACATTCAGACAAACATGACCGCTTGGGTTATAATGGGACAAGTTCATCATACTCTCCCATTGAAATTATGAGCTTACAATAACGGTAAAAATTTAACAGCAGAAAAAAATAAGAACAAAAAGCCTTCTAATGTTCCACTGACAACGCGGGACACAAAATCCGGACCAAGGCTTCACACCTCTGGAAACTCCTGACTATGCTCAAGCTTCACCCCGAGACCTGCGGCTGGGGATCTGATGTCTGAAGCATCTTCTATCTCACAGTCAGGCACCATCATCCCTCTAACAGAACTCCTTTCTCGATCGACGCTTCCCAAAAAACTTCCCCCAGTGACCCGAACGGCCACAACGATGACAAGACTTCAAAGGGATGCAACACGACGGCTTGGAATGCCCCAACCAGCCATACCGATGGAACACCCGAAGGCATCCTGACAAACTAGGTGCTAGGATCAATGAAGATAACCTCTTAGGGAAGGGTCCTTTGGCACATACTCCTCACCCGATAGAGAACCTTAACAAAATTCAATTATTACCAACAACACCCCAAACACTAACGATGATGAGACATCCACTACGGGAAAAATGGGTATTTGCGACGGGTTATTTGCGACGGGATTTATTCCCGTCGCAAATAGTCCCGTTAAAAACTTATTTGCGACGGGGGTAGTTACCCGTCGCAAATAAATAGGCTTTTGCGACGGGATTTCTTTCCCCGTCGCAAATAGTTTTCCCGCGATGCGCGCCAAATCGCGGGAAAACTATTAGCGACGGGAAAATCTTCCCGTCGCAAATAACCGGCGGCGGTAAAAGGTATTTGCGGCGGGAATATTTTTCCGTCGCTAATAGTATGTTATTTGCGACGGGTCCCGTCGCAAATAACTATTTACCAGTTGACCGTAATAAATGCGGGCTAAGGTATTTGTGACGGTACCCGTCGCAAATGGGCCCGTCGCAACTAATCTAACCTATAAATACCCCCATCCGTTTTTTTCAAATCATTCTCATTCTCTATCTTCTCCTGCTCTCAAACTTGTGTTTCTAAAGTTGAGTTTTTCTTCAGTTTAATTTTTTTCTTCGGAGCTGATATTAAAGTTTTGAAGAACGATCAGAGCAGATCAATTTTCAAGGTATTTATGTTCATTTTAATTTAATATTTATTTTTAATTTTTTATTAGTTTCAATTATTCTTAATTAGTTGTAATTTAATTATGTTTATATTGTTTTCTTACTTAATAAATTTAAATTATTAGTATTGTTCATAGTTAATGGTAATTAGGAATAATTAGTAATAATTTTTAATAATTAAGAATAAATATTAATAATTAGTAATAAATACCAATAATTAGGAATAACAACATTATTACATTATTAGTATATTTTATTATTAATATTAAAATAATATAATTTTTTATATATATACAATTCTCTTTTCATCTGTGTGTTTACTGTCTTCACATGTATTATTTGTATGTGGAGATAGAAAACGCACAGATGAAAGGAGAATTGTATATAAATCAGAAAATTATATTATTTTAATATTAATAATAAAATATACTAATAATGTTATTATTTGTAATTATTGGTAATTATTCCTAATTATTGGTAATTATTCATTTAATTACTAATAATTAGGAACAATTATCAATAATTATCAATAATTAAGAATATTTAGTAATAATTATTAATAATTACCAATAATTAGTAATAATTAGTAATAATTATCAATAATTAGTAATAATTAGTAATAATTACCAATAAGTAGTAATAATTAGTAATAATTACCAATAAGTAGTAATAATTACCAATAAGTAGTAATAATTAGGAATAATTAGGAATAATTAGGAATAATTAGTAATAATTAGGAATAATTATTTCTAATTACCAATAATTACCAATAATTACCAATAATTACCAATAATTACCAATAATTACCAATAATTACCAATAATTACCAATAATTACCAATAATTACCAATAATTACCAATAATTACCAATAATTACCAATAATTACCAATAGTTACCAATAATTACCAATAATTAGCAATAATTAGCAATAATTAACAATAATTAATAATAATTACCAATAATTACCAATAATTTGCAATAATTAGTAATAATTAGTAATAAATACCTAAAATTAGGAAAAATTAGAAAAAATTAAGAAAAATTAGGAAAAATTAGGAAAAATTCTCAATAATTAGTAATAATTACCAATAATTAGTAATAATTACCTATAATTAGTATTAATTACCTATAATTAGTATTAATTACCAATAATTAGTAATAATTAGGAATAATTAACAATAATTAGTAATAATTACCAATAATTAACAATAATTAGTAATAATTAACAATAATTATTAATAATTACCAATAATTACCAATATTTAGTAATAATTAACAATAATTGCCAATAATTACCAATAATTGCCAATAATTACCAATAATTGCCAATAATTACCAATAATTAGTAATAATTATGAATAATTAGTAATAATTACGAATAATTAGTAATAATTACGTATAATTAGTAATAATTACGAATAATTAGTAATAATTACCAATAATTAGTAATAATTACTAATAATTATCAATAATTACTAATAATTATCAATAATTACTAATAATTATCAATAATTAATAATAATTAGTAATAATTAATAATAATTAGCAATAATTAGTAATAATTAGCAATAATTACTAATAATTAGTAATAATTAGTAATAATTAGTAATAATTAGTAATAATTAGGAATAATTAGTAATAATTAGGAATAATTAACAATAATTAGTAATAATTAGTAATAATTAGTAATAATTAGTAATAATTAGTAATAATTAGGAATAATTAGTATTAATTAGGAATAATTAGTAATAATTACCAATAATTATTAATAATTATTATTAATTACCAATAATTAGTATTAATTACCAATAATTAGTATTAATTACCAATAATTAGTATTAATTACCAATAATTAGTATTAATTACCAATAATTAGTATTAATTACCAATAATTAGCAATAATTAGCAATAATTAACAATAATTAACAATAATTACCAATAATTACCAATAATTTGCAATAATTAGTAATAATTAGTAATAAATACCTAAAATTAGGAAAAATTAGAAAAAATTAGGAAAAATTCTCAATAATTAGTAATAATTACCAATAATTAGTAATAATTACCTATAATTAGTATTAATTACCTATAATTAGTATTAATTACCAATAATTAGTAATAATTAGGAATAATTAACAATAATTAGGAATAATTACCAATAATTAACAATAATTAGTAATAATTAACAATAATTATTAATAATTACCAATAATTACCAATATTTAGTAATAATTAACAATAATTGCCAATAATTACCAATAATTGCCAATAATTACCAATAATTGCCAATAATTACCAATAATTAGTAATAATTATGAATAATTAGTAATAATTACGAATAATTAGTAATAATTACGAATAATTAGCAATAATTAGCAATAATTAGTATTAATTACGAATAATTAGTAATAATTACCAATAATTAGTAATAATTACTAATAATTATCAATAATTACTAATAATTATCAATAATTACTAATAATTTTCAATAATTAATAATAATTAGTAATAATTAGTAATAATTAGCAATAATTAGTAATAATTAGCAATAATTACTAATAATTAGTAATAATTAGTAATAATTAGTAATAATTAGGAATAATTAGTAATAATTAGGAATAATTAGTAATAATTAGTAATAATTAGTAATAATTAGTAATAATTAGTAATAATTAGTAATAATTAGGAATAATTAGTATTAATTAGGAATAATTAGTAATAATTACCAATAATTAGTAAGAATTATTATTAATTACCAATAATTAGTATTTATTACCAATAATTAGTATTAATTACCAATAATTAGTATTAATTACCAATAATTAGTATTAATTACCAATAATTAGTATTAATTACCAATAATTAGTATTAATTACCAATAATTAGTATTAATTACCAATAATTAGTATTAATTACCAATAATTACCAATAATTACCAATAATCACCAATAATTACCAATAATCACCAATATTTTCCAATATTTTCCAATAATTACCAATAATTACCAATATTTTCCAATAATTACCAATAATTACCAATATTTTCCAATAATTACCAATATTTTCCAATAATTACCAATATTTACCAATAATTAGGAATAATTACCAATAATTAGGAATAACTACCAATAATTTGGAATAATTACCAATAATTTGAAATAATTACCAATAATTTGGAATAATTACCAATAATTTGAAATAATTACCAATAATTAGGAATAATTACCTTATTACATTATTTGTATATTTTATTATTAATATTAATATAATATAATTTTCTATATTATATACAATTCTCTTTTCTTCTGTGTTTTTTCTGTCTCCACATGTAATATTGGCATTCTTTTTCAAAATTATCAACCTACTCGCCAATGGAGAGGTGAAAGTGAATGCCAATATTACATGTGGAGACAGAATGTGAAACACACCGATGAAAGGAGAATTGTATGTAATATAGAAAATTATATTATTTTAATATTAATAATAAAATATACTAATAATGTAGTGATGTTATTATTATATAATTAATATTTATGAAAAAAATTATATTAGTATTATTAAAAAAAAATAAAAAATCAATATAATATTAAAATTATCAATATTTGTAACAGGTTTTGCTTTATTCTCAATATATTCAATCCTTGCTTGTGTTTTTTCTAACAAATTATTCAAAACCAGTAATGCTTTTATATTTTATAGAAAAATATGGAACAACGAGGTCGTCAACAGTCATTATTAGATGACCGCATATGGATAAATCAACGTAGAAATCCAAATGGTTCTGGTTTAAATCCAGTATATATAGAGGGTGTGGAGATTTTTTTATCATTTGCGGCATCAAATCCAAAATTTGTTTCAGAAGGAAAGATAAAATGCCCTTGTAGAAAATGTGCATTGAGAACGTTTGACACGTTTGACAAAGTGGGGGAACATCTCTTGCGTTTTGGTTTTCAAGCAGATTATGTTTTTTGGTATCAACACGGTGAACGCAGTTCCAGAGCAGGTGATACCAACTTGATTCTGGATCCATCCCAGTTTCAAGATTTAGTACATGATGTTGTAGGTTCATCTGTTCAACATACAGAAACTCCGGCTGATATAGCTTCAAATCCTGAGTTGGGACCGTCTAAATTTTATGAGTTGTTGAAGTCTGCTGAGGATGCATTATATCCTGGCTGCAAGATGAGAAAATTAGAAGCAGTTGCAAAATTTATGGCTATCAAATCAGATAACGGAATGTCAAACACCTGTTTTGACCAGATATTTTCTTTGCTGAAAACACTGTTACCCGAAGGAAATGTTTTACCTGCAAATTACTATGAAAGTAAGAGGTTGGTTCGAAATTTGGGACTTACTTGTCAGAAGATTCATGCATGTTCAAATGATTGCATTTTATATTCTGGGGAAAATGAGTCGTTGGATAGTTGTCCCACATGTGGGCAACTGAGATATAAAGAAGGACAACACGGGAAGTCTGGTTTGATTCCTGTAAAACAGTTGAGATATTTTCCGCTTACATCCAGACTTCATCTTTTATTCATGTCTAAGAATATAGCGACAATGATGTCATGGCATAAAGAGAATATTTCAACCGATAAAAGCTTGAATCATCCAGCCGATGGTGATTCATGGAAACATTTTGATAGAGTGCATCCATCCTTTGCTTTAGAAGCTAGAAATGTTCGACTGGGCCTTTCCACTGATGGTTTCTGTCCGTTTGGATCTTATGGTAGTCAATATTCATGTTGGCCTGTTTTTTTAACTCCGTACAATTTACCTCCATGGATGTTGATGAAGGAGCCATATATCTTTTTGACTTTACTAATTCCAGGACATCCGAAGAAAAATATTGATGTTTATTTGAAGCCATTGATTGATGAATTAAATTTATTGTGGAGTACTGGTGTCAGTACATATGATGTTGCAACGAAACAGAATTTCATACTGAGAGCAGCATTGATGTGGACAATAAGTGACTTCCCGGCTTATGGGATGTTATGTGGCTGGAGTACACATGGTCAGAAATCATGTCCTTACTGTATGGGAGAGAACAAAGCATTTATGATCATTCATGGAAAGAAACCTTGTTATTTTGACTGTCATCGCAGATTTCTTCCAGCTGATCATCCTTTTCGCAGAAACAGATCTCATTTCAGAAAAGGAACAGCTGAAAGGGATGGACCTCCAAAAATGCTATCAGGTTCGGAGTTAAAACCGGTTGTTCTTTTCATTACCTCCCATCACTTTTGGTCCCACAATAAACCAACAGAAAATTTCTGGTTTTGGGAAAGAACACAATTGGATTAAACGTAGCATATTTTGGGATTTGCCATATTGGTCTGATTTGTTGGTCCGACACATGTTAGATGTCATGCATATTGAGAAGAACTGTTTTGATAATTTGTTTCATACAGTTTTGGATACGCCAGGAAAGAGCAAAGACAATGTAAATGCACGTTTAGATCTTGCCCAAATTTGCAGGCGTCCAGAATTGGAACTATTTGAGAATGTCAGAACAGAAAGGTTACTGAAACCAAAAGCAGCTTATACACTGTCTAAAGAAAACCGTTTATTATTTTGTCAGTGGATTGCAGATTTGAGACTTCCAGATGGTTGTGCTTCCAATTTGGGTAGATGTGTAAAGAATGGTCATATTACTGGATTAAAAAGTCATGATTTTCATGTTATAATGGAGAGACTTCTACCCATTGGAATAAGAGGTCTGTTGAATTCTGTGATTTGGGATTCCATAACAGACATGTCTCATTTTTTCCGGGAAATTTGTGCGGCTACGGAAGATTATGATGCTCTAGGAAAACTTGAAAAAGATGTTGTTGTAATTATATGTAAACTGGAAAAAATATTTCCGCCGTCTTTCTTCGACTCAATGGAACATTTTATGTTACATTTGCCATATGAAGCCAAATGTGGAGGTTCAGTATAGTTTCTATGGATGTACCCATTTGAAAGATGCATGCAAAGAATTGAAGTTTTTCAAGAGAGTACTCAAAATCAATCTTTTTTACAAAGAGACATGAGTATCGATGACGACACCCCACATTTAAGAGTCGGTGATGACGATGATGTTAATGATGTCACATATGAATTTGAAACGGTAAGAGATGAAGCAATTGTAACTCGAATGGATATCGATGATGTTGAGGAGGAATATGAAGATGACATTGACATATATGAAGATGAAGATGAAGATGAACACTGATAGCATTTCATGGTATTTATATACAATCATAATATGTATATATGTATATATAATAGTAATTATCAATTATTTTCTAACATTAACATTTTCTGTTTCAGATGGACGATGCCACATTTCGTGCGTTGGCGGATGCTGACCTGACTTTTGATGCGGATGAGTTGCTGACACATGACCCTCAGCCTGCAAGCGCTCCAGGGAGTACGCGGAGGGGGCGCGGTCTTGCACGATTGATGATTCCTGACCCCGTCCCCGAGCGACGTCCACATCTTGGGTTTGATCCACGCACACGGAGGTGTGATAACCTGTGTGATAACCTGTGGATTTGACTAAGATTTCATTAATCTATTCACATAATAAATGTTTATTATTTTTTCAGTTTTCCGCATATAGCAGTCAGACAGGGCAGCGCTATTTTGCGCAACTATTTCTCTCAGCCGTGGACCACATGGGAGCAGATTCCCATTGATGTGCAGCAGGCCATGTTCGGCCATTGGTTGGTACGTACGTAAATAAATAATTTTTATTTTGAAAATTATTTCATTTCTAACTTGATATTTTGATTTATTTGTAGGGTTTATGGTATCCGATCGAGGATACCATGAGTGACGCCATCCACGAGGCATGGGAGGTGGCCATGCGTGATCGCCTTCGTCAGTTTTTGCACAATTTAAGAAAAGCTGCGATGAAGAAAGCAGGAGTGTCAGATTTTGAGGAGTCATGTAGAGCACACCGACCAGAGTATATTTCATCCCATGTATGAGATGGATTATGTGCGCACTGGTTGAGTGGTGCCTTTCAGAGGAGATCATCGGTGGGGAGGCAGAATCAGGGGAGACAGGAGGTGACTCATCGAGATGGGAGTCGTTCTTTCAGTACTCATAGACAGCATCTGGTACGTACATTATTTATAAATATTTTATATAACTATAAATATTAACAGTTTATTTTTTATTCTTATAGGCTGTCGAGCACCCCGATATTACAGAGTACGACGTATATCGGAGGATGTATAGTGATCCTGCTACTGGGGAGCTCAGAGGTGATTGTCAGCATCACATCGTGGTCAGTATTATTTGTTTTCAAGTTTAAAAATTAACTGCATATAATATATTCACAATTTTAATTTTAAATTGCAACTATAGGAGTCATATGAGGCCGCAGCGGCACAGGCCCGGCCTGAGAGTCAGGCCGAGTCATCAGATCAGACCACTGCCCATCAGTTTGATGAGGCGGCATGGATGCAGGCCACCCAGTATGCCTTCGAGAAGGGCCGGGTAGTTGGTATCGGCTCTCGACTGAATCCCGGAGATTATTATGGCAGTGCTTCGATGTCGGCGTCCAGCTCGAGAGGAGCTCGTTCATCTTCTTCTACACAGTATGAGGATCAGTTTCGATCTCAGACTGCACAGATAGAGAGTCTCCGACAGGAGCAGGAGCAGATGCGTCAGCAGCATGAGGAGGAGCGCCGACGCCAGCAGCAGCTGTACGAGGAGCAGGCGAGTCGGTGGCAGCAGCAGCATCAGGAGCAGATGGAGTACATGCGCCGACTCACTCATGCTTTAGGGATGGAGTTTCCTCCACCACCATCTGCAGATCCCCCACCTCCCCCCTCCCCCCCTCCTTCAGATTAGAGTTTGTATTTCTGTTATAAAATTTGTGAAATCAAATTTTTTTTTTCTATTCGTAGTTTCTGTCTCATTATAAAATATTAATAATATTATATTTTTAAATAACAATATTAATATGAATAATAATATTATTTATATTTTATAATATTAAATTTTATATATATTAAAATTTTATATATATATTAAAATTTTATATATATATTAAAATTTTATAATATTATAATTTAATTATTTTTTTTTTAATACTTGAATTATTTTAATATTTGAATGTAAAATAATTCTATTATTTTTATATTAATTAAAATAACTTATTAATATTTTTTTTTATTTATGAATTATAATTGTAATATTATTATATTAATTAAATCATTTATTAATATTCTATTATTTTTTATTTTTGAATTATAATTCTACTATTATTATAGTAATTAAAATAATTTATTATTTTCATTTGTAAATTATAATTCTATTATTATATTAATTAAAAT
Organism: Viscum album; assembly: GCA_963277665.1. Taxonomy (NCBI): domain Eukaryota; kingdom Viridiplantae; phylum Streptophyta; class Magnoliopsida; order Santalales; family Viscaceae; genus Viscum; species Viscum album. Next base: position 1,972,744,690 of record OY728119.1, on the reverse strand, counting down.
AATTTATTAATAATTTATTATTTTTTTTATAGTATTTGCGACGGGATACTATGCCGGTCGGAAATACTAGTATTATTAATAGTTTTTTATTTTTTTTAAAAAATAGTATTTGCGACGGGATACTATTCCCGTCACAAATACTAGTATTATTAATTTTTTTATTTTTAAAAAAAAATAGTTTTTGCGACGGTTCCGTCGCAAAAGAGATTTGCGACGGGTCCCGTCGCAAAAGGTATTTGCGACGGGTCCCGTCGCAAAAACTATTTTAAAAGTTTTTTACAAAAATACGAAATACTATTTGCGACGGGGAGAATGTCCGTCGCAAAAAAATGCTTTAGCGACGGGCCCTTCGCAAATAAGTGTAGTTGCGACGGCGTTTTCAGCAACGGGCTATTTGCGACGGGATCCCGTCGCAAATAGCCCGTCGCAAATACCTGTTTTTCTAGTAGTGATCTCATCGTTACTAGTCTAGAACTGGACCCTCAAATAAGCCGGAGATGGTACGAACCTTATCACCATTGGGAGTCCCCCACAACCCAAAGACGCACTCCACTTCCCTCAAGCCATTCCACCGCCTCTAACAGACCTCCAACACCTAAAAGAGAATGACACTTAAAAGAACCAAAGTCTGGGCATGACTCATCAACAGTGTTAGGGACCTTTCTGGGTAGCATACTCTGAACAACACAAGAAACACAAAATCAAAACTTTCCTTGATCCACAACATAATCGAAAAGAACTACCCGAGTCAACACAACGGCCAAGAAGCAAAAAAAAACTCAAGTAAAACATCCCTTTACACCAACCAGAATAGAACAAAGCACAATTTACACCAAACAACCAGAAGGAGGGACTAGCGTCCATGCCCAACCCGGAGACATGGTAGTGAGTCATTCCCCATGTAAGCAATAACACTAGGAGGAACATGAACCAGGCACTTGGCCTCAAAATGGGTCACTACTCCATGTGGGGTCACAACATGACATCGGCTCACCTCCGTTGTCATCCCTCAATCCAAAACAAGAATGAAAGGCTCAAATCTTGGACTACCCCTGGTAGCTCAAGGATTAGTGCGAGCAAAAGTTCGCGGTGCTCTTCCCTCACCTACCTCCCAAGCCCCGACAGTCCTAATTTCCATCTAGCAGATACCCCAAATAAAAAGAACCAAAAACCTCCTCTGATACCATTTTTTCATGAACCAAGTCGGGTCACCATCCGACCCAGCACCTGACCCGGTCCGCGATAAGGACCGAAGGGCGTCCCCGATCCCCACGGACTGGAAACTAGTTCCGGGCATCAAAACATGCAGTTGGGAACGATTTAGCCCAGAAAAAAGACAAATATATAGAAATAAATAAATAAAAACAAGTAAACACTAACGGAGGGAAATAAAATAAAGATAGGCAGCTGGACATACTTCGATGTGACCCCATGGGTCACCACCAAACTTATAACCACGCTCGCTCGAAGAGCGATCCAAGTTTATAACCTGAAACTGAAAAGTAAAGCAGGCGTGAGCACCGAGATGATTAGTAGGAAAGCTAAGAAATAGCCACGCCCTATTCCCTTACATTTAAAAAGAAATCCAATTATGCTAGTTTGAAAATAAGACATAATAAAATAATATATTTTTTTCATTCTTGTCAAATCCAAATCACAAGTTGACATTTTTAAGAAAATCATTTTTATTCCACCATATTTTCAAAATAGATTCCAAGAGCGCATTAACCTTTCAAAATTTTCATGAAAGCAGTTTAGTTTAAAACAGGGTTTTTCACAATGAGACAGTAAGTATGAAACAAATGAAATGGAAATCAAATCATAAGCACCATGGGAAATCTCTAAGAAACTATGACAAATGGGACCCTAGAGACCTCGTACCTTGGTGAAACGTGGATTAGAAACCATGACCCTCAGAAAACGTGGATTAGAAGACCATGACCCTCAGGAAACATGGATTAGAAGGCCATGACCCTCAGAATTTATATGTTTAGTTAGTGTTTTTGCGTCAATCCGGCTGGACGAACCGGGACGAACCTCTGCCGTGTAATCTAGCATACTAGTCCTGGTCACCCACCTAGATACCCAGGTTTCCCCATTGTGATCTATTTCAATTGGTGGTGAGTTTTCTTTATTAATCACACTTATATGTACATAACACTTTCCTTATCTAAAATTAATTCAACTTCTCACCACCGATCTCCCTCCTTAAGGGCATTCCCCCTCTTTACATCACACAACCACGCACAAGCCTTTACACTAGGCACATATCACAAACCACACATTAACACTTGCATCACATTTTTCAAATTAAGGGGAATGTCTCAAGTGGGGTTTTCCATTTTCGCAAACCAATTTCAAAGTGCCAAATGGGCCTCATCACTTTACAAGGAGTATTCGTCATTTTAAAACACATAAAGGTACTATATATTTAAAAAAAGCTTAAAACCACACTTAAAATGAAGTAATACTCTTAAGGAGATCAAACCATCCTTTAATATCGTGTTCACACCAAAACCCATTTTAAAAATCACTTTGCAACCCCTTTTTTTTAAAAAAATGCATGTCGTTACACATTCATAACAAAATCGAATGAAGGGCCAAACATCTTTTGGAAATACCCATTTCATGTTCAAACCCCTATGAAACCACTTTTTAAGAACCACAACCATATATATATAGTGCATATGTATTTAACATAAAAAAACGGAAATAATTTTAAAGAAACATCAAGAAAAGATGGAAATTCTAATTAAAGATTAGGGCATAGGGGACCTACCTCAAGACACACAGCTTTTGACGATGGCAGCCCGAGACCACTTCACCTACACACATATACATTTATATATATATATATAAATATATATATCCTTTGATCCATGCATATGTTCCCTGTGCCATGAGGGAACATGCGCAAGGAGGATATGTATATATACATCCTACCCATGTATATATATAGGCGTTTGTTGTCAACCAGACAAACTCACCATGTGACAACCAATGCACTACAAGATAATTTAATAAATCAATCAAAACATAATAAAACATTCCCAAGATGCAAAACCAGACCTTTCCCCAAAGACAAACTCAATTTCATGTAGGAAAAGCCACTTTAAAAATCAAACGCAGACTTAATATTTTTGAAGACCACTTTCGCACCACACACGCAATTGAATAAATCAATAAAACCATTTATGAAGCACGTGCAAATTAGAACTATAAAATATACACAAAAAACTCACCCGATTTTATACCAAAGAACCACTTTAAAACCATCCGCACGTCATAACCATGGATAAACATAATTCGCATCATTTATACAACTTAAATAAGCCACTTACACAATTTTTAAAACATCCTAAAAAGGCATAACAGGGCTTCAAGCAACAAAACACCCAAACACATATTGAAAACCAATTTCCAAACCAAACATACACCAAAACTCAAAATCACAACGCAAAAACAACCAGGAACCTTAAAACAACAAAAGAAATTAATTTAGAGGATGCACATATCATAAACGGGCAAAACCTTTACCCCGGAAACCAACAGGCGGACCGAAAAGACCGCAATCCACCTCACCTTTGGTGGCGGAAACCATATGTGTACCCAAGAGGTCTCGAGGGAACATCTACATCCCCTTACAACAATAGATACAAGAATCAAAACGGAGTAAACATAATCCTTACAAATGGGGGTTCGACCGAATTAAATTAGGGCAAAAGGGAGGCCAAAAATCGGCAAAAGAAGGGAGGGGGAAGGAGAGATGAGCTTACCTTGAGACCCTGAGAATGAATTCCCAAAGAATCGGAGGAAATTAGAGGAGAGGCCGGCCAGGGGGGGTCTTCGCCCGTCGAAGGGGAGGACCCCCTTGGGGTGTTGAGTGGGTCTGGCCGAGAGAGGAGAGGGGAGAGGTCTGACCGGAGGAGGGGCCATCCAGAGCGCCGACGAGGGAGGAGCTCGCGCCGGCCGAAGGGGGGTGGCTCAACTAGGGTTAGGGAGAGGAGAGCCAGGCGGGGAGAAAGAAGGGAGAGGAAAGAAAAAAAGATAGAAGAAAAAAAATTGAAAATAAAGAAAAGGAGAAAGGAAAAATAAAAAGGAAAAATAAAAATAAAAATAAAAATAAATAAAGGTAAATAAAAACCTAAATAAAAATCTAAACCAACTAAAAAAAATAAACAGAATAATAATAATAATAATAATCGCAATATTATTATTATTATTATTACTATTAAAACAACTCTCAAAAATATTTAATCATTTTTTTTAAATTTCATTTTATGTTGTTTATCTAACTTAATTTTAGTTCCTTTGTAATTAAATTAGTTTATTTATTTATTTATAAAATTGTGTTGTCGCACGGTTCGCGTGTCGTCAAGCACGCAGTTGAGTGAACTGCATTCGAACCATGTCAGCCAGCATTGACCACCGACAGGGTTAAGCTGCGTGCTTATCACGTAGCTTTTATAACCCGTGTGCAAGTCGCGCGTCCACCATGTCGGGGTGTGACATGAACACTAAAATATCATGGTATTTAATTGTTGGATACTGTCTATAAGAGCATTTTATGTGCAAATAATGTGTGTATTCCCCAAAAATAATTAAAAATGTTCCATATTTCCCTTCCCTATTATGGTGACAAATCCAAGGGACACTATGTGTTCATTAATATTACTCTCAATGAGTGATGGGTAATGGAAATATTTTTTCATTGAATGATATCTGGATTGGGAGATATTTATTCATTCTATAATTTCATATGACCATCATCAACTTTAAAATATACAAGTGCTTCCAATTATTCCCTATTTATTTCATCTAAAATGAACAATTATGTCTCTTTGAAGACAAATGGTTGGATGATAAAGATGAATATTGATATTGATCTCTAGCTAGCTCGAGGTTCTTCAACTCCATTGACTACACTAAACATATTCATGTTTTGAAAGATGTTGTTCTATGGGGAAATAAGTGTTGAGAATTGTAAATATCAAATAAATTCAACTTCCTAATTTTTATTTCTCTTCACTATTCTCTTCCCGTAGACATGGTTATCTCAAAAAAAGTAATATTGTTATCATATGAATGTCTTTTCTACCCGTGACCAAAATATGAATGAATACTAAATATGTTCTTTAATAGTGAATGTTTTGGATTTATATTTTAATTATTGGGGATAAAATTGGGGATCTATTCATACTATGGTTCATTCCATATTCTCATTGACTCATGGATTAGAGGTGAGGTACTTAAAAAAGATCTTTTGAAGGGTCATAAAGTGTCTTTGGCATCCAACATTGGGTTCATTTGGTAAGATCATAATGATAAAAGTTCCAATTATAGGTCTTATGGATTATATCATATGAAGATAAAGTTATCATAAAAGAACATTTATTTTATGTTTCCATTTAATGGTATGAAAAAGTGGACTGATTTATTTGGTTATAAAAGAAACACACTAGTCACCAACTCTCACCATAAGTACCGGGTCTTATAGAATTATCTTATCTCATGTATGAAATTGAATTTGGGTGTATATTATTCTAATTTCACTATTAAATGATTGGATATCATTAATTATCATCTTGGTTTTATGGTTTTTTTCTATAAATCTTACTTTGCAGAAGGAACCCCACTTATTGTAGAATCCAAATCATTACCCAGTGATCTCTCAGTTTGTATTGAAAGAGTATCCCTCTGTCGATGATCAAATTTTATTCTTATTTACTTGTAAACAAGATGAAATTATTATTTAATAATTAATGGTCCATGTATTGCACTAATTGGGAATGCAAGAACCTTATCCCTTATAATAAAAGGATCTACAATGTCTTCTATGAGGGGAAGAATATGGAAGATAGTTTGGATACCAATGAAAATTGATCCACCTTATTCTATATTTTTTCATATTTAGGATCTTTACTACAAGTTTTAAATATTTTTGCGACTAACTATATGTAGGGATTCATAATTTTAGGACTCTTTGACCTTTCCTTGTCTCTTTATTTCTTTTTTTTAATATTTTTAGGTTTTTTTGTATTCTAGACTCATAAATTAATTTCTACCATTATATTTCATTACATTGATGAAAGAAACTGATGCTTATTTTTTCTTATTGAATTTTTATGTTCTCTTATAGAATTGTAAAAAATATGATTCCTCCATTGAACATTTATCAGGTGGGTGGTATGATTTCAAAGTACATTATCTCTATGATTCAAGATCTCCATTTTTTCATAATAAGATAGATTATATTCTAATTTAATAGATTTTAAGTTCAACACATGTGATTGATCTAACATTTACTTCCAAAAAATATATACATGGAACAAATGATGCACCGTTTAAATCGTTAGTGGAACCACATAGTGATAAACTACCGTCCAAAATATATTAAGAATCTAAAAGGGTATGATGTATATTCGGATCATCATTCAATTCATTTGGGATCTTATAACCCTATTCTAAGGTGATATTGAAAGGAATAATTTATCAAAAACAAAAAAATCAAGTAATTATTGATGATTTTCAACATAGATCTTGGTATATTATAATATGACACATTATAGTTTAAACCTTATCCATCATTTTCTAAATAAGATAGAGTAATGATAGCTTGATATCATGTACTTAATTCTAAAAGGATGATGTTTTGTATCTATTCCCATATAAAGGAACATTTGGTGAAATTTGGAATCTATATTGGAATATGTTATTATATGATAATTTGACCAAAGGAATATGTTCATCCCAATTTTTTTGAAATACATTGAGAAATATATTATCATATCTTCTAATTTTTGAATTTATATTTTTGATTAATCAACAGTTTCAGGATGATAAGTCATACTAATGTTCAAATTATTATAGAATTCTTGTTAGAGTATTCTCCAAAACATTAATGTGAACCTAAACTATTTATCAGATATAATTGAATTTTACACACCATATAACCTTACAAATTTCTTTATCTATAAAATGAAGATTTTATGAATCAAGATTTAATATTGAATTGAAATTAAATTTCGAAAATTTTTATTTCGATCATCTACAAACCATTTATAATTATATCCCTTAGTGGTCTTTGAAATAACCATGATGAAATCTAAAATAATTTTCTCCCATTTCCATATTTGTATTGGTAATTATATAATCATTATATTAGTTTTATGACATATAGAATTTAGTTATTTGAATAATAATCATTGTGATTTATAATACAGAATCTCTCACTTCATATTGTCCCACTGGAAGTGCTGCTGAAGATCTAAATACATTACGTTTTCTTCATAGATGAATAGAAAAGAACAAGCTATGTGCATCATACAGAAGATCTTTATTCATATCTAGTGTGAATGGAACAAATATTTATGTTATAAATCTTATAGCTCTTCCTCTATCATGTTTGAAATATGGAAAATTATTTTCCATATTTTATAGCTACAAATCATCTTTATATACCTCCTTGATCTTAATATAGTTGGATGGTTGAAAATGCATTTGGGAAAGGATGAGTTTTGTTCATTCCTTTATTATTTCCATATCTAGTATTTTGTTATCCATAAATATTTCATCCCTTTCAATATTCGTCATGTTTATGGAAACATGATCCTTTCATTAAAGAGAATTAGAAACTTGTTTTCATTGATATAATGGTAATTCATTATGAAATTATAGTATTTGATTAACTATAAAAATATCTTTTTGAACATGTTCAACTTCTTCTACATTAATATATAAATTAAAATATTATGATGAATATATATATCAAACTTTTCAACATAAAGAATTTTTTTCCAAAATTTAGTTAAATGATTACTAATTATAGCTCTATATCATGATTTGTCCAATTTTTCAATGTAATATTTAATTATCAAGAGTTTTAATCTATTACCTATCTATATTTCATCTGAAAAAAACCCAATTTATTATTTTAAGAATCACTATATACCACAAACCCTTATCCACTATAGAGTAGTGTGAGTGCAAGAGAAGTGAAAAACGTTCTCTTAAGATCCATGAAACTATCATCACATTATTATACATGGAGGAACTTGACTCCAATCCATGATAACATTGTTAGTATATTTAAAAAGTGTGATAAATGTCCCCAAAAATGGCTATATTATTAATCTAGCCCAAGAAAAGGATAAACATAAATCATAATTGTTCTTTTAGTCCATTATTTTATCACCTCTAAAGGATCTACATATATACCTTCTCTCATGATTACAATATATATGAAGGATAATTTTTTAGCCAAAAATCTCTTGTTATAGACTTGGAATAAAATTTCTCCATTCACATGGTCTTTAAAATAAACCTGAAATGATCATTTTATTCTTTATTTCCCCTTTAATAGATAAGAATATAACCAATAAGTACTATCATATATATATTTTGAGGAAATTTGTAAAAACATTCTTCATTAGTTCTATGAAGAGAGCAGGGTGACTGTTATTTCTAAATGGAATAACTATGAATTCATAGATTCCATATATTAAGTGGAAATCCATTCTGAAAATATCTTCTCTCTTAAACATTAATTGATGATATCCAGTTCAAAGATTTACCTTCACAATGTTTTAATACCTTTAAAGTTGATAAAACAAATTATTAATAATGGGTAAGGGATATATGTTCATGATAATGGTATTATAGAGTTCTTGATTATAAATGATAATACACATTGATCAGTCAAACATATTGAAAAATAGGTTTGGACCACCCCATTGTGAAACACCTAGACATATGATACCGATGAAAAAATTATCTGGTAGTTTATTCTTAAAATTATTTTAATTTAATGGGAATTATTCTAAAAGTTATATTTGATATTTGGGTGAAACTATGTATGAATTCAATTGAACTCACAAACTCATGTTCTAGAGGAAGAACAATGTAACACCATGAGATTTTTTAATATATTTTTCTCCAAAAAATCTAAAAATCTATATATATTTCATTACACACAACATTGAGTTTAGATAGTGTTAGAAACATCACATATTTTATCTCGTGTGACATGAAACACTAAGTTTACCTTGTTTTACACACGAAACTAAGTTTAGATTGTGATACACAGAACATCGAGTTTAAATGAAACATGGCTTGTTGTTAAAAAGTAATTATTTAATAAGATAGTTATAAAATAACTATTGGGATGGAATTTATGAATAGTGTTAACTACATTATTAATATATATGATTAACACATGTTTAAAAAATAATTTTTTAGAGGAGAATTTATTATAATTTAAAATAACTATTTTAAAATAATGGAAATATTTTTTTGAGAAAAATATTTATTGTGCACCATCTTGTTTAACATAAATAATTTTAAGAACAATTTTGGTGAATTAAGGTAATTAAATTTAAATGTCATATTTTTCAATAAATTTTTTAAAATTCATCTTTTGTGTTTTTTCAATAGGAGAAAAAAATAAATCCAATTTTACTCTTAAAAAGTGTATTTTTCTAAAAAACGGTTTTCTTGCATTTTGAATGTTTTATTTTAAAATTAATTGTTAAAAATTTAATATATTTAATTTAATAAATAAGAGGATTTTATTATATAATCTATTATAAATTATCATAGTGTTTATTTTTTTATTCTTCTGAAAATATTAATTTTTTGATGAATAGTGAATAATACTGTTTTTTATTAAAAAATATCATTCGATTAAAAGAATATAAAAACATAAAAAAAAATTAAGAAGGATTTAATAGAAAAAATAAAAAATTTATTTATATATTTATCCATTTTAGTTTGTTTTAATATTTTTAATATTGAATTTTCATATATAATCTTTTTTAATATTTTTAAAATTTTCTTTTGAAAACCCTCATTCATGACGGAATTACGAGATTAATTTTAAATTATAATTTTACACTTATATTAATATAATTTTGGAAAATGGATTTATTTTTTTTAATAATAATAATTTATATTATCTATTAAGTTCAAATTAATTTTTTCCATAATGAATAGTATAAAAAATAATAATAATTTTCAACGGTTAAGGTACAAATGAGTTTACCAAGGGTTAAACTGAAATGATAAGTGGTCAAAATGACTCAAAACAACTTCAACATCCAATGGATGACCATTTATTGTACATTTATATTATAGAATAGATAATGGACCATTTGGGATCATTGTGGCACGTGAAAAACATTGAAACACATTATTCATTTGAAAAATTATATGTGTGCAACTCACTGCACTTATAAAAGGTCACCCCATCTCCTCTCCTCTTTACACATAAAAAACCCATTGATTCCAAAATATACAGCCCAAATAATTCCTTTATTTCCATCCTATAATCCAATAATATTTAGGTATTTTATAAATCCATACATACAATAATTTTGGACAAAACCAAACTATTTGTTTCGAATAAGAGGTAACCTCCCTCATCAAGCGTTTTATTTTATTTATTCTACCACCCCATTAAATTATTACTAAACTATAATGATATTATAAAATAAATATCTTACATATACTAAGACGTTTTTATGTTAATTTAATGACCTAAAATCATCTCTTCTTCCATCAAATGGGCTATGAAATCATCAGTCATGTGTTGGGAAGACTACCACCTCACGAACCAATTTCATATGTTTTTCAATTACCCCTCTCATAGATGGATATAATGATAGGATTTATTATTTAAATATGATATTTAAGATATTATTTTGGTTATTTAATAATAATATCACTTTTTTCTTCATACATTACATTGTATGGAAATATGATAACATCGTTCGTGTGTACTGTGGAAAACCTTCTCACAAAGTGATGTGATTCGTTCTTCACCCACACATTACATGGATGATAATAAGGAATGGTTTAAATAAAAAATGTGATATATATGAAATAAAAATTAATAATTAATTGTAATATGAAATTTATATTTATTTCTTTCAACCTATGAAGAAAATTGAAACAACATTCATGCGTACGTGCAGCCTACCATCTCCATAAATGGTGTATTTAATTTTATATCTATTAATTTATAGATTTATATAAATAAAAATATACTGAATATATATATGTATATTATTTATATCATGGTTGAAATTATGGAGATAATGAAACTATTATCAACGTAAGGGGATCGAAAATAATAAATCAAAACATACAGAAAGAAAACCATTCTTGCCCGAAACATGACTTTAACATGGAATTGTCAATAAACAGGTGATAAAATGTCATATGTAAATAATATATTGTATAATATATATATATATATTTATTTATTATATGTATAATAAAATTATATTTATTATATAGAAGGTTTTAACATTTATGAAAGAATTTGTGACTTATGGTAAGGGATTTTCACCTCACTTTTTGCTTCTACGAGACACAAGCCATATTCACCATCTATTTACATTATATGGTGTATATAATTCCCATGAATTTAATTTATAATTATTATCTGGAAAATTATTTGAATTTACATATCCATTTTAGGATCTCTCTTTCTTGGGTTTTATGGTTAAAATATTACCAAAGTGGTCAGAGATTTTTGTCCCAATTTTCTATCTTTAAAATATATATTGTGTCATGAACCTATCTTCTTCTATATGTTGTATATACTACCAATTTGAGATCTTATATAATTAATATTCTTATTTTAAACATATTAAAAATTTTATTTCATGTCAATCTATCATGGGTATTATGATTCAATGTAACTAAATTACTTAGAGTTTTATTTTACAATCCCAACGTTTAACCATGTTTTACTTTTTAGAAAAAACAATTAAAGTAAGGTTCATGTATTTTTTTAAAAATGAATTGTTAGATTTAACCAAAAACACAAAATAATCCTTGTTTAATGTATAATCATTAACATAATTTAACACTTTCGTGAACATTATTTACATTGAAGGTTCTTTTATAAATATTCAAGTATATTTTCAACTAAATGGATTTTTGAAAAAAAAATTATTTTTTAAAGTTTTTTTCAAAAAAGAAGAGATATTTTCCTATAAAAATGTTTTAAATAATTTTTGAAGAATCATTTATATGTTTTCAATTTTTAAATCTAATGAAATCAATTTAATTTTTTTTTATAAATTTTAGCTTTGAAAAGTGATTTTTGAAGAATTTTTATTTTCTTCTAGAAATTTTCCATGTGATTTTTCTACCAAAATCAATATACATATAAGGTGAAATACTTTTAGTATACTTATTGTTTACTATGGATATTATCCAAGTATATAATTATCAATATTTATCGTAATGGTTTTTGTTTAATATGACATGATTTTTATGAGACTTGATTTTTTTCAGGGGTTATACCATTATAGAATTCTTATGAAACCATTTTTTTCCATGGGTTATTCCATGATAGAGTTATTATGAACCCCACTTATTTTTTACATGGGTTATACAATGATGAAATAATTAAATTATTGTGAACCTGTTTCTCTTCCATAGGATATGCTATGATGAAATGTTTATGAAACCCAATTATTTTCATGGTTTCTGATATAGTGAATGTTTTATGATCTTGTGGGTCACATGTGTATGACATTATTTATGTGATGGGTGAGACCTATATATCCCTCAAACTAATTGTGTTATTATTAAAGTTATATGATCACATAGGGTACATGAGAGGTTATAGTACTTTAAAGAGGGTACAAGATAAGTTATACCAATCCCAAAAAATGGTACATGGTAGGTTATCCCAATACCAAATGAATGCACAAAGGATGTTATCCCAAGCCTGAAGTTGGTAAATGGGTGGTTATCCCAAGACCAATATTTTATGAATGTATTGGTGGGTAGCTTTGGCATCATATTTTATATGATTATGTAAATGCTAAAAATCTATGTCTTATACCAATGCTATGCTCTTTAGGATCATCTCATTGATTTTATTATGATTCAAGTCTTATTAATTATTAATAATTATTACATGAGTCATGATTATGATATTAGAAATTTTGGGTATGCTTTTCACATATTATACTCATGTTATCATACCCATATATTCAAGTTATGCATATGTATCTCCATTTTTTACCCTTAATAACCATCTAATATCACCCATTATTATGTTTCTTTTCACCAGGTTATGAATAATGGTTTCAAGTATGATATGTCTTTGATGAGTAATAAATGGGAATATAATTATGGGTGACATGATAGTTCCTTCATATAATTATAATATCATGTCCATATTCTCAAAATATAGTAAAATATTATGGTCACTCATTGTTTTTTGTGTAATGTATTGAATATTAATTTAAAATTATGTAATATTTACATCTGTAATTACTCATTCATTACATTTGGTATTAGTGGGAATGTTTAGTTATCCTTTTGATATTTGGATGAGAAAATATTATTGAGATTCCTATAAATGTTTTTAAGGATGTGTCTAGGGAAATCTCTAAGGATAATTATAAGGATGAGGCAATGTATAAGAAAATGTCTAGGAATTTTGGTAAAGGATAGAGTGAGTGGTTTCCAAAATAATACATCCATGTCTCGATATTATAAGTAGATTTGGATCTGTCACGGAAGTATATATGTGTATTAACTTTAAAAAAAGGAACATGAGATGGAATTTATCAACACATAGTCCTTTATAACAATATTTACTGCACACATAGCTTGACACTCCCTAGGCATATACATTATAGATAAAAAAAATCATTACAAACCGTTATAAATTATTTAAATAGATGGTGAATATGATTGATATAGGATAAAACTAAGAGGTCATAGATTAAAATGGAAGGTTTTATGATTTATTCACCCAATATATTATATTTCAAAATTATACGATACATGAATATCAATATTATTTCTCACAATATGAATTTTAGTATCAGTTAGTTGTGGAAACTAGAAGAAATGGGGTTAATATTGAATGTTATAGATAATGTGATGATGAGAAATGAAATGTGATGATGACTACAATTAAGGATACTACGATTCCTAATCAATTATCGTTGTGTATTATAAACATATTACACCTTAACCAACTCTTTTACTTACCAAATAAGATAAAGATTGTGTTTTTAAAGGGATTTGGATGTGAATAACATTGAGGAAATAATATTCAGTTTCCTATATTACAGGAATATTGGAAGAAGAACTCCAATGAATGTCTCAATGGAATAGACATATTTATTAGTTTTTGAGAATAAGGACACAATATAATATATTTTCAAGGAAAATGAAATATTTAGTTAACATAATGTATGAGAATAATTTTCTTCCTACAGAATAATTAATTATTGAATTTTATAAATAGGGGAAATATTTTCCTTATAAAAACTGATGTCCTTGGAGGAAATCTGGAGAAGAGGTTTAGAAAGGTGTTAATAGTAATGTTTTTTATTGATGATGATGAAGAGAATTAAAATGACATATGAAAGTAAATAGGTATTAATGAACTAGATTATTAAGCATAGTTAATGTTTTAAGAATTATGTAAAATGTTTGAAGTGTTTTACGTATTGGAATTCAAGGATTATTAAATATATAAAGACTATTTACTATAATATTTTTCAGGATTTGCAGTAATATGATGAATGGTGTTGATATACTTAAAAAGTGATTTAATGGAAAAGTTATATTTCATGAAAAAGAAATGATTAAGGGAAATATAACCCTTAATATATTCTTGATGTTGAGATAATGATTTTGGGACAAATATATGATTGATTTAGAAAATATAAATCTAATTTCACTAATAACCATTGAATTGATTAATGATTTTCTAAAAAAGTGGTTTATGCTATCATTGGTTATGTTTACAACCATTTGGGTTTTAATGAATATATCAAATAATATATGTTTTATTTATGGAATAAGGATGGTTGTATGTTTTCAGAAAGGTTTATGGAAATTCATGTTATTACAATGTTTCAAGAGAATACATGATGATGTTATTCACATAATTGGTACGTGACAATTACGAGCAACTTCATGCTATCTGGGGGATTAATGATGACTTCATTATGGAAATTTAGTGACCATATTAATAAGTTTTAGGATTTTAATATATTAATATGTTCATATGGATAATCATCTATGAGATGGTTTAAGTTTAACTTTAGAATAGGATTTAGATATTTTTATATTACTTCTCCATATGAATATTTACCCATATTGGATAACTAGTGCAAACCATTTTATAATAACTATAGATAGAAGGAATTAATTACATTCTATTATAGTTCTTATGATTTTTTGGGCATTATAAATAGAAATATAATATTAACTTTTTAGAGTAAGATATTAAGTGTAAATTAATCAAATCCCAATAAAATGTCTAATTTTTTCTTATTATACAATAGAAATCTATGCCATAGGTATATCAGTTCCTTTGAATTTCTTGATTTTATAGGGATGATTTCCTATCAATTGGAACATTAACCAAATCGCTATTAAGATGATGATTTTTTTCATGTACCACTCATGAGGAAGTAAATATATTATTCTTCAAATTTACTGAATAGATATTTCATAGAACTGGTGCATTATCTTTATTATGAGGAAGAATCTGATGAGGTCCTGGATCATAAAAAAAATGTCATTTGAAACAAGACCAATCTCTTTCTTAACATGTTGTGATGAAACCAAATGATTGAGTAAAATACATTGGAACTTGAAGATGTAATGAGGGATAATTATCCTCAATTGTTCGTAAAAAAGTGTTGAATTTTGAGGGTGATTATCATTTTAATGGGATATAATGTAACACCCCAATAATTTTGTGAAATATAATTTTCTCAAATAAATTTCAACTCTTTGATATTTTTATTTACATTAACCACTGATTTTATCTTTTTTAACTTAGAAAAACTGAGTATTTATTTTTTACAAAAAACACTGATTTTATCTTTTGTTACATGAAACACTGAGTTTAGCTTGCATTACATGCAATTTTGAGTTTAAACGTAAAGTTACTTACTATAAAAAAATTATTATTTAATTTTATAGTCATCACCTAACTATTGGAATGGATTTTATGAATATGATTAACTAAATTATGAAAATATATGGTTTTCACATGTATGCTAAATGAATTCCTTGGTGACCAATTAATCATAAATGAAAATAAAAACTATTTGAAAATAAAGTAAATACTTTTCTAAAAAAATATTTTTATGTGCAAAAAAATGTTTTACATTAATAAATTAAAAAATAATAATAATATTTGGTGAACGATTTTAATGAAAATTCTAAATCATATGATCAACAAAAATTTTTACATTCATCTTATGGGTTTTATAGATAAGAGATAAGAATAAAACATATTTTATGATTGAAAATTTTATTTTTCTAAAAGGAAACTTTGTTTCATTTTATTGATTTTGATTTAAAAACAATTTTGTAAAATTATAAAAATGAATTTTATAAAATAATATTAATTTTTTAAATCATCATGTCAGAAATATCTTAGAGAAATTTTTGATATTTTTTTAAAATAATAATTTTTTAATGATTTGTTGAAAATACATGTTTTTATTATGAATTTTAATTTAAATTGAATCATTTTTTAAAAATAAAATTATTTTTAGATAGTTTAAAAAGAAAAATTAGTTCATTTATATATATAATAATCCAATTTATTTTATTGGAATCATTTTTATTTAAAATTTTGATATAAAATTTTTTTAAACATTTTACAATTTGTCTTAGAAAACCTGCATTCTCGACACATCTGTAGGATTAATCATGAATTAAACATTTTCACTTATGTGAATAGAATTTATAAAACTATATTGTATAATTTGAATCAGGGTAATTTATATTATCTAATAAGGTCAATTTACTTATTTACCAATAATAATAGTAAAATGATTAATAATTATTTACCAGAGTTATAGTAAAATGGGCTTACCGGAGTGTTAAAATAAAAAGATAAGGGTTATAAATTACCCAAAACGTGTCCAACATGGAATTTATGTCAATATATTGATATTATATCTTGTATGTTATATAATTATTCATGTGGGAGCCTTTTAGAATCATAATTATATGGGAACACCTATTTCATTTAAAAATTACAAGTGGGCCACTCGCATTAATTATAAAAGTTCACCCCTCTCCTCTCCACTTGAAACATAAAAAACCCATTGGTTCAAAAAATACCATTAAAAATAACATTCTCAATTTCCTAATTTCATCCTAAATTCTGTATTTTGGTCATAAGGACAACCTAATAAGCCTTTTGGTGAAAACCAAAGGAAGTTGTCTAAATTCGTGGTAACGTCCCTAATCAAGTATTTTATTTTATTTATTCCTCCAACACTATAAATTCCTATTATAATATGATTATATAATTAACATAGTATCCTAAGTATATTTATATATTTATATATTATGGTAATTACCAACAACCATCTTCTCTTTAATCAATTGGGTTACGAAATCATTATTCGTTTGTATGTTAGACTACTGCCTCACGAACTGATGTCATTCTTTTTTCCATTAACACATTTCACAACTAGATAAAATAATGGATTTATTATTTACATATTATTTTATTATTATAATTCAATCATTATATCACATGTGAAATCTTACATTCTATTTCGTGTGAATACGACAACTCATTTCATGTGTACGGCAGACTACCATCTCACAAAGAGATGTGATTTTTTCTTCATATATGCTTTACAAAAAAGTTAATAAGAGAAGGTTTAAATAAAAAATGTGATATATATGAAATAATAATAGTTATTTAATGGTAATATATTATTTTTTTCCTTTCAACCTATCAATAAAATGAAATCAATGTTCATGCATACATGCATCCTACCATCTCCACGAACAGTATATTTCAATTTAAATCTCTAAATTTTAGAGATTTATATAAATAAATATAAAATGAATATATATTATATCTATATCATGGTTTTAATTATGTATATTATGGTACCTTTTTGAAATTAACATGAGAAAAACAACAAATCAAAACATAAATGAAAAAAAAGTAGTTATTTCATGAAATGTTACATTAACATTGAATAGTTAATAAATGAGTAATAAAAGGTAATAATTAAATAACATATGGATTGATATATATATATATTTATTTATTTTTATTTAATAAATGTATAATAAACTTATATTTACTATAGAATATGTTCTAATGTTTATTATGAAAGTTGATACTTAAGGTAAGGGATTTCCATCTCACTTTTTACTTGTGTGAGTCACATGCCATATTCACCACATATATCTATTATGTTGTGTATATAAAGATCATGAATTTATTTTTAATTTTATTCTTCTGAGAATTTATTGGATTTACATATCCATTTAAGGATCTATATTTCATATGTATTATGGTTAAAATTTTACCAAAGTGGAAATGAATTTTTGTCTCAATTTGCCTTCTTTGAGACATATGTTGTGTCATGCACCAATCATCTTCTATGAGTTTTATGTACTTACCCATTTAAATTTTATATCATTAATCTTATTATTTTGAATATATTATATTTTTTATTTAATGTTATTATTTCACGATGATTATGATTCAAAGTTTCCATAGTGGTAAGAGTTTTATGTTACGGTCTCATTATTTATTATAATTATTTAGGATTATCTTTCTAATGATGAAATCATATGACATATCTCTCAAGAAACACAATAATTTTATTAGACTATAGTTATTTCTATAGAATAAAATTTTTAACTTAATTTTACTCTCATTATGTACTCAGGAGTCTAAAATTATGTTTAAAATTAAAAACATATTTATTTCCCTCTCAAGTCAAAAACAATTATTCCTTCTAAAACAAGGTTTTCTAAAAAATATTTTCGATAACTTTTTTATCATTCTCTAAATTATTTTTTAAATAAAATTTATCCGATGTTTGTTTTTTTAATTTTTTTAATTAATCTTCATGTTCTTTTCCAAAAAATTCCCCTTTTTATTTTACCAATAATGTGAAAAGAATCTATGTTTTAACTTGGACAACATACACATAATTTATCATCATCAAGACCATTGTTTTTATTGAAACCTCATTTATATGTTTTGAAGGATTTATTCAATGAATAATATTTCCAAAATATTTTATGTTTTAAAAAGATAATTTTATAGAGGAATGTATATTTTCCTCAATAAGTTTTTTAAATTATATTTAAAGGATCCATTATATTTTTTCATCATTTATTTTCAATGAAAATAATTTATAAAATAAGTTATAAAGATTAGTTTTAAAAACTAATTTTCAAAGAAGTGTTAATTTCCTTAAGAAACATTCCATGTTAATTTTATTTTAAAATTATTATCCTTATAAGATGGAATGATTGGAGGATACTAATTCTTTACTAAGGATATTATCAATGGAAAAAAATATTATTCTTTTTCTAAATGATTTATGTTTATACTGATATGAGGTTTATGAAACCCACTTACTTTATTCATAGGTTATATCATGCTAGAAATATAATAAAACCCTTTTATTTTTCAATAGGTTATACCATGATAGAATTATAAAAAAACCTTCTCCATTTTTCCTAAGGTATTCAATGATGAAACAATGAAATGATTATGAACAAATTTTATTTCCTTGTATTATTCTATGATGAAATGTTTATGAAACCCATTTCTTTCCTCGTGCTCTCATACGTTGAATTTTTTATGATCCAATGGAATACATGAGCATGATATTCATCATGTGATGGGTGGGAACTATATCTTAATATAATTAATTGTGTATTTATTAATATTATATGATCTCAAAGGGTACAATATAGGTTATCCTAATCACAATTGAGGGTACAGAGGAGGTTATCCTGATCTCGAAAGAGGATACACATGAGGTTATCCCCAGCCAATAAGTGGGTTCATGGGAGCTTATCTGATGCTAGAAGAAGGCACCTGGGTTGTTAATCAATGTGTAATATGTTATGAATTTCTTTCTGGTTATCCTTGACATAATATTTTCTATGATTATATATATGACACAAATCTATGTCTTATGCCAATGTTATGAAATCATAACCAAATTGCTTTGATTTCCGTATGATTCATGTCTTATAAACTGTCAATATTTATGCCATTACTCAATGTTATGATCATTTATATATAGGTTATGGTAATCACATGTTATTAAGATGTTATCAAAGTCTTATGTTGGTATTATACTTATATATCTCCCTTTTTCACCCAAACTGAAAATCTAAGATCACTCTTTCTTATGCTTCCTTTCACTAGGTTATGAAATTAGTTTTTATGTAGGATATGTTTTTGAAGATTAAGAAAGGGGAATATCATTAGGGAATATAATGAAGATCATGCACCAAATTATAATATTTTATTCATAGTCTACAAATACACTCAACTATTATGGTCCTCAGGCATATGTTTTTGTAATGTGTTGAATATTCATAAAAAAAGATGTAATATTTATTTATGTAATGACTAAGTCATTAAAAAATATCACTCTTTAGAAAATATGTAAATATATTCCAATAAAATTGGAATGAATTAAATATTTATTTCCTCCCAATTAATTTAATCAATATTTCTCCCATTATTGGGTATCAAGCCCCATGTTAAGTAATTTTTTTACCAAAGTAGGTAAATAGTCATTCATGATTAAATATTTGATCATGGGATGATTTGGAATATGAAATGGGATTTTCCTATCCTGAAAATTGATACGACCTCTATACAGGGAGTGCTAATTCATTCCCAAAGTCACAGTGAATTATGTTAAGGTAAGAAGAAATAGATATTTAGGATGTATCTTCCTGTAAACCATATTCAGAAAATAGTACTATACCTAGGATTCAATCATTGATACATTGGGTGTTTTAAAAGAAAATTTAATATCTAATTATTAAGTATATGAATTATTGTTTTTATAGATTGTGCATGATAGGATGGAATTAATAGAATTAGAAATAAATAATATTTTTTCAATAATCAGTGTACCTTTCACCACATTAATTTAATTATTCTATTTCAGATCATTTACTGGAACCAAAATGGATAGTGTAAATAAAAAAATAATATTATCTTTAAAAAATTAGACAAAAAAATCATATGAATATAAAAAAAAATCCCTAAAACATCTTACTATATGACACCTTTATTTATTTTTTGACAATTTTTATTCAACTTAAATCAATTTTTTTAAACATATAATACTTTTGGTTCAACCAGGGTTTCATTAATTTGGGTTTTCTTATACTTATTAACCTAGTCCTAGAAAATAACTAAACCTCACTCGGATAAAAACTATTACATCTCAAGAAAAACATTCCTATAATTCACATCATTTCAATTATTTGAACACTATATCACAAAAATCATACTACAATCACAATACACAAAGGTTTAGTGACTTTATTGATTATCTATATACATATCTTATATAATTTTATTTCTTCAATATCTCTCATAAAATTATCCTCACATGTATTACTCCTAAAGATATTATTTCTTGTAATTCCATATTGAAAATGGAAACATACGATGTGATCTAAAATGGATAGTAAGGAAAAAAATATCAATCAGTTATAAAGATTTATATCATAAACATGGTATAAAATATAATCATGAAATAAATATATGATTAAAAAGTACATAGAATTATAATATTTATCCATAAGGAATGATAAAAGGGCATATGACCTCCAAAATATCATCATAGAAGCACAACATATACCATGGAATGAGAATTCCGAAACATGAGACAATAATAATTTTCCATGAAGCATAACATATTCAAAGGGAATATACATAATAATATGTAAATACTAACATGGTTAAGAAAGAGAAACATAATCTGGTTCACACATTGAGTTTTGAGCATAGCTAAATAAAAATTGTTCCATGCATGGAGTTTGATTGTAGGTCAACACAATTAGTTACATAGATAGCATCATGAACATATCTAACACTATTATATCCACACGTAGTGTTGTGAAAACTGAATAACACAATTAATTCCATATATAGAGTTGTGGACATATATAAATTTAATAATATCTATTCATTTTTTTTAACTTGATAAATTCAATTATGTCTACACATGGATTTTTTAACATAGATAAATGAAACTGGATAACAAAATTATGTTCATAACATATAAAATTTCATTTAAGGTCAAACATAAAATCATTATCTCATGTGATAAAATGCTTTACCCAATTCATTGGTCAGATATATTAGACCAACCCATAACATAATGATAAACCCCTCATGTGTGTGTCATATGAAATCAATCATAAAACTTATACTGAAAAAACATGCATGGAATATGGGTTATAAAGAATTTTCAAATGATATCACATAAGGTGAAATAAAGAATTAGATCAGTTGATACAAAATATTAAATCTACGAAAAGAATTAAATTCTTGTATAATTTAAAGTGTTATACATTATAAATAACTCTATAGTTTATAAATATTTCAGATATTGGGAGGAAAATCTAAATGAACATAACAAAAATATTTTTTCATAAATCATTTTTAACATTGTTTTAAAAAAATTAAGTTAGAAATTACATTCAAAAAAATTTAAAAAGGTGACATGAATAATTTTTAAACCCTTTTTTGAAAGAATACCCCATAATAGATCCTCTAAAATAATTAATTATTATGTAAATAAATGTGGAGTGTAGGATTAAAAATATACTAATGTGAAAACAAAAGTATTTTTATGATTTTTAGGATACTTTAGAGGAAACCAACACCAATGAAAGTGTTATAGAATTTTCATTTATATTTATAAAGAAATTAATATTATGAGTAAACAAGATAATAAATATATTTTTAAAAAAATACTAATATAAAACAATTTTGAAAAAAGAATATATAATTTTATGATAAAGATCTAGTAGATAGGATATGAATTTTTCTAATAATGACATATATTTATAAGGAAATAAATCCATCAAAGAATAATTTTAGGAAATTGAAAGTTAATTTCAAAATATATATAAATAAGATATAACTTTAAATATATTAATTTTTGTACATAATAAACTTATATGAATATTTTCAAAGAATATGGTGCATGAATAATTGAAAAGAGTTCGATTTAAAAAAACACATTATGGTTTTTGTCTCTTTTGAATCATGATCTTTTAAAAGTAAGGACATGAAATGGAACATTAAATACCATGATTAAATATATAATTATGATGAAATGTTTCATAGGTATTATATATCCCATATAAATTACAATAGGTTCATAATATGAAACATGTCTTAATAAAGAGAAATTGAGATGGAAAACCCTTACATAAGATTATCGTTTGGTTTAATGTGATCTGACTTCATAAATCAATAATTTATTTTTATTATTATTAGATATTATAAAAAATTACATTAATTTACATTATACCATTCATTTTAAGATACTTATTACCATATAATTAATCCTTCTCTTTTAAAATTAATATTTTGGTGTTAATTGTCCCATTTTTTCATGATAACTTCATTTTGGTAATTCTTAACCTTGATCCTTTACCCCGTTTCTATCATATATGATATATAAATGGAGGTTACAATAGTATGTGTGATATAGTTTTGACATACAATTTAAATTTTACAGATATTTTGGTGGTAGTTCTTCGATAGAGGTTAAAATCTTATTTTTTTTTTGAATTTTGATTAAAAATATTAGATTTTGTTAATGAAAACACACACATAGAGACATTTACGTTACTTAATTGTGAAATCATATTAAATAAATAACTATCAAGTCTTTTTAATTTTCTTTATTTTATATTTTTTATTCAGGATGTAAATATCATAACCTTATTCATGTTAGAGGTAAAACTGATCCAATTAAGGATGAATTATAACAACTGATTGAGTAAGAGCAAGATTTTATATTGTAATAACATAAAAATTATAGAAGCATAAAATTTTACCTTTTTTATTCAAGTTAAAAATAATATTGAAGTATATGTGAATGAAAAATATAAAGAAATGTGATTAGGGATAATATTATACATATGTCGAATACTTAAATCTTATTTTAGAGAGATTCTTAGAAATGTGCAATTTTAAACTAATTCATATGACTAGATTCAACAATAAGAGAGTGATTTATTATGATGAATATAATTTTATTAGTGATTCAATAGGAATTTAAAGGAAAGTTGTACTTTGAGGAGGGTAGTGGAGGGGTCCTTTTAGGAGCGAGAATGATTGGAATTTTCAAAAATACACATTCTTTATGGAATAGGTTATTAAATTTCTCAGGATTAATAGATAAAAAGTTGAAAAATAATTTAGATATGATAAGGGGAGGTCTATAATTCCACAATAATTTAATTTTGAGAAAACGTTTTATGATATTTTATGTCTTAGTTAAACCAAATTACCACATTTTATCTTTTTGGTGGTAACTTATTTTTATAAATAAAAATGAAATTGATCTAATAAATGAATTTGGAAATATTGATTCTGAACATGAAATAAATATTATTTTAATCATTTTATAAAATTTTAAAAAAATTATATATAATATAAAACATATTACCAAAGAAAATAATTTAAATAAAATTTTCTTTTAAAGTATTAAAATGCAATTATACTTATGATTTCTTATTTAATAAACATTAGATGAATGATAATTTTTTTATTATATATATTATAAATATGATTCATTATAACTATACTTTAGTTGTGATTATTTTAATATATTAAGAAAAAAATACATCACACACATAAAAAATTACTAAAAAATATTGTGATTTAAAACTAAATAATTTTATTCCTAATTCATTAAAATTATTTTTTATTTAATAAAATTTGATTTAATTTGATAGATAATTTATTTTTGAAAAACATTCATTAATAATTTAAAATTATTCTTTAAATGTTAATATATTGAAAATTATAAATGTAAAAAAACCCATATAATGATGAAAATATATATATCATTTGTTACCTACATGTTTATGTCATACAACCTTCTACGTAAAAAAACCCCTCAAGACTTTTTCATAAGACAATTGGATAAAATAATAAAATATGGTAGTCATGGGTGGTGATTAAACTAACATGGATCTAGTAGCGATCTCCATGAGTTTTAACTTCTTCCGTATATGATTTCCCACAAAACAAAATTATTGACGTTCAGTTGGGGATTTGTATCAGGAAATCAATTTTGACAATACATCCTTTCCAAGATTTGAAAAATATTCCTAATAGAGAGGACTTCTATTATTTTCTTCCATTGCTACTACACACAATATATATATTTTAAATGTGATTACGTCTATTTATTCCCTCCCATTAAATGAGTATGTTATAAAAATAATATTTTTTTGAATACACTTTTAGTTTGTCTCATTAATAAATATTTTTACGTATAATTGTTTTATCAACATTTATATAATCCTAATGACCATATATCCAATGAACATATATCCCGAGAGAAAATATATACCTTTCATATTATATTCTTTTTTATATACTTAGATACATCTCTAAAATTATTCATCCTATTCATATACTTCATTCTAAAAAGTCCTATTATATTTCTAATGATATACCATTATTCTATTATTATAATGATAAGTATGGTATTCAAATAAAACCATAATGACAGGGATATCATGTTCCTCACCATCATCATAACTTGAGGTTGTATTCCTATTATATTTTTCTTAATGATATATCATATTGAATTATCATAATTTATTAATGTTTATCTTGGATATTAATATTTTATCTCAATATAATATATAATGGTTTATTTTAGTTTGGGTTTTTGTAAAACACAAGCTACCAACCATAGTATTTATTCAATTATAAATACATACTAAAATCAAATAGTGTTACAATATGGTAAATATCCCCCATGAAATATATCTAGGTTTCATTCTCTATAAAAAAATCTATCCATCATAGGCATATCTTCACCTCTCTCTCCTATGTATTTTTTTGAATCATAATATACACTTATATACCTCATACCAAAGGAATACTGATTCCTTGAAGGATATTGTCTCTAGTGTTTATAACCTAAATTATTTTCTAAACATATGATACGATAAGTTAAAATTCAAATACCATGTATGGAATATACATCATGGATAAAAAAAACTTCATTTTTAACCATAGATTAATAAATGTAAAATTATCATAGGGTAATTTTGCAATAACTTGGACAAGATTTACTTTTCCTTCAATGAAGTGGAGATGTGGTAAATTTATTTTGAATTGAGTTTGTATTGGGATCATGAATATAAAAACATAACTATTTTATGGAATGGTATACTAATTTCATATTCATCTTAAAATATTTCTTAGGTGTTGGTATTCTATTAGTATTCCTCTTAACCCATAAAAGTGATATTCCTAGAAAATATAGGAATTAAACTACCTCCCATCTCAAATCATATTAAGGGTCTAGTTTATATTTATTCAGTTGAAAAATATAATAAAAAATAAAACACCACATAATTTTGCAAAAAATATATTCTATATGAAACTTCACCAATTTTTTCATTTATCTCAAATGAACCAATATAGAAAGGCATAAAATTTCTATATTTTTAAGCCTCTAATTACAAAGCCTTGTAGTTCGTTCAAGAACACAAAAATATGACACCAAATACAAGAGGGTATGGTATAATATCACTATATGTTTTTTCCAATTATAAGATCAAATCAGGCAATTTTGGATCAACTTAAAACACTCCATCATCTCTAACACAAAACTAGGAATGACAAGAATTTTCTGAAAATTCTTATCCTAACATAAAAGTCATCAATATGGCCAAAAATACAATTCCTAAAATAGTTCCATTCGAATACATGAATGATAAATATTATTATACAAAAAATACACCAATGTAATATGATCCTATTATGATATAAAAAAGAAGAATACTTGTTTGGAGAATACCCACCAAAGTCAGGATGTTGTGCCCTTTCTATCCATCCATCTATGCATGATACAACATACTCATATTGACCTAAATCTCGATAGAACTATAAATTAACATATTAAACCCTCATGTGAACCAAATATCATTATTAGAGATGACATATTTTAGAAATATTTTAAGTATAACTCCCTCTCTAACACATAAAGCTTCATAACCTATTAAATATAAAATATCTTTTATATAGGAAAATATACACCAACATCATGAGGAGTACCACTATATCCAAAAATTCATTATTTTTATATGGTTACCTAAGAAACCTAATCATAAATTTTATAAATTTTTATTTCTATTAATATCTTATAATTGAAAGGGGTTGTAACAACCCCACTTCTCATTGGTACTCTATCTTCACTCATTAACATACTAATCAATGAGAAATAAAATAAACAATGACATTCTTCATTTGTGACTACCATAATTGGTTTATGATGTTATTATACATGTTTTTCTCCTAAATCTGTACCACATAACATAAATATTGGATGTTTATCAATATATAGTTTCCATGTTACATAGTAATCACCATATATCCCTTTAAATAATTTAATGAATCTAATGATAAACCATTCTATGATGGCCTACACAATATTAAGGGTTACCCTCATTATTTTGTAGACATAATCATAATTATTCACCAATTACACATACTCTACCAAATATATACATTAAATTAAATCCTAGTAGAATCACACTATATTGAGTTTTCATCAACACATAGTGTAATTATCTCAATAATCACATCACATTCCAATTCTATCTATCTTCCATCCCAACCTAAATTGGAGTTTTCCTTGTCAAGTAACCTTTTATAAAATTTAATTTTCCTCATGTACACATAAACTTTAAATAAACGTTTTAAAGATATTACAACCACCCATATTGTCTCAAGTTACTGTCCCAATGTGAGAAAATTCACTTCACACTCTTATTATATATATAGAACAAGAATTCTTTAACAAAAATATAATGCCTATAACTCTTTAGATCATGAATAATAACAATTAGACTAAATAAATATGTATGAAAATTATTATCATATGGTCCAAACTTACATGGATCATACACCATTACTTTACCACCTTTTACAATGAAATTTCTCAAACCTAATCACGTTGTGTCATAATAAACATCATAACCAACTCTTGATTTAGGAAAAAATCAGAATTGGTGTTAAATTCAATATCCAATTAATTTCATTGAATTCCTTTTAATGTTCCTCATTATATATAAAAATTTATCCTTTATTGGAAAAATCTATCATAATATAATTAAATATTTAATTCTTGAATGAATCATTAGTAATATCTAACCAACACGAAGAAACATTGAATATTAAACACATTTTTTGGAATTTTCCAAGAAATCACCACTATAAAAATCCTAGTATCAATAAATATATCTTATTAAACAACTAAAGGAGTGATTCAATTCCAATTAAAAATATGGAAATATATTTTATATAATTATTTATTTAGTCAATGTCCAAATAAAATCTAATATATAATATCAATGTTCCTTTTATGACCCTCTAATAACCTCAGATAAATAATGATTGCATACATGAATTCCAGAATAAGAAAAACCAAATATATTAGTAATACACTAAAAACAATTTAAATGAAACTTTTTGGTGAATTATTAACTTCGAAAGGAATGAAATTTTTTAATGGTTCTATCTATATCATGAATAAATTTACGGATGCCATCTTTTTTCTCCATTAACAAATGATATCTCAACCAAAGGTCGATCTTAGAAAACAAACAAGATCCATTCATCTATATAAATAAATCCTCAATTAATTTTAATGTATATTTATTATTTATTTTATCTTAATTCAATATTTGATAATCAATAAATAACCAAAAGATACCATACTATTTCATTATGATTTTAATTGGAACAACACGAGGGGAAACAATCGGTTGAATTAACCTTTTCTATGTCAAATAATCTAATCTCACATCCATCTTACATGAATATATTAGTTACATATGATAATATGGAAATGATTTAGGTCGTGTACCAGGAACTAAATCAATAGAAAAAAAGGCACGCCACCAACGTGTTAGTCCAGATAAATTCTTAAGGAAATTATCTGGATGTAGATCCACCACCCTAAAAAGTAGAGGGGGGTTCTTATATTATATGAACCTATGAACCATTATTACTAATTGAAAATATAAGGAATTAAATTTTTCCACCTTCAAACCCTTAATAATTTCCTAGATATCCCACTCTTCCTTGAAAGTGTAGATAGTCCCACATTATGTAAAAAAGAACTCATCGACTATAATAATTTATTTGATCCATAAATTGGTTTATAAATTTAATATTAATGATTAAGTCATATATTTTATTTATATGTAAAAAGACCCATTATATGGGAATTGTTCTTATTGATCCCTTACTTTGTGCTTTTAGGAGATTAGTGGTATCAGAGAGGGGATGGAGGAGTAGAGGTGTAATTTGGGATAAGATTATAGCTAGGGACTAGGTCAGTAGTGTGCGGTTTAGGTTAAGATATGGGGGTTAGGTCCAAGACATGATTCTAACTGTTGTAGATTAGAGTCTGGAATAGTTGGTATTTTTAATCCTACCACATTGGAGACCCCTATGACATGGAGATCATGTTAAGATATGAAGCACCAAAAGGATAGTTCTATTGTCTCTTTTATTTTAAGAATCATTGTGGCATGGTGAATTGTGTTTGAATATGAATATTGAAGGCCATTAACTTGGTATCTACATTATTAAGGGTTAATGGGGCATGTGGAATGGGTTGTGCCATAATATACTGGTGTTTGAGACACCTATCTCTCTTGATTTGGGGACTGCTGTGGCGTAGCGTCTTCTCTGTGATATATAATATCCATGGGTTTATAGTATTTGGGTTTGAATGGGTATTAAAGGGATGATGGGGGGTGGAATTATAATTCCATGAGGTTTTAATAATAATTTAATTTTAAATAAATAATTTTTGAATAGATTGTTTCAAATGAAATCCCAAACTAAAACTAGTGGTGATACATTTTATAAAAATATTATAAATTATGATAAATATTAATATATTACGAAAATTTAATTTTTAAACAAAAGATAATATTTAATTTAGAGTTTTTTTATTATAAAAATATATATTTTTAACTTGTCAAATATTTTTATTAATATATGATATAATGTATTACTGAAATTCAATGATGGATTTAAATATCAATGGATTAGTAAATTTATATTTTTTAGAATATAAATAACTAATTGTAATTTTAATATTGTTGAATGAATTTGCTAAAAAAATATTTATATGATTAATTAATAATTAATAAAAAATTACTTTAAAGTAATGTATTAATACACTTTATTGGAAAAATAAATTAACATCCATCAGATTTTTATTACTATGATACTATTAAGTGTAAACTCATTCTGTGCTTAAAATGTATTTTACTAAAAATTTCCTTTTTATGTGCAATGAATTTTTTTAAGAAGATATTTATATTATGGAAAAATTAAGATAAATTATATAGTTGTTATTAATAATATATTAACACTAATTTACTGCATAACTAATAATAAATAATAATAAGAACATTTAATATTTAAAAAGTCATTTTCTTAGAGAAAAACTTTTCCACTATATTTGTCTTAAAAAATTTATTCCTAAATAATTAAAATTTAATTTTATAAAATTTAATTCCCTTTTTTATTGATAATATTAAAATTATTTAGGGTGAATATTTTCGATTTTTATGAAAAATTTTATTTTTAGGTGAAGAGTGAAATAAAATAAATAGAATTTTATGAAATATTTAGGATATAATAAAACATAAATATTTTGGAAACCATTTTCTAAATATAATATATATTTAATAAGAAAGAAACTATATTTAATATTATTATGTTTAATTTAGGAAAATATATTTATCATTTTGGAACCTATGTAATATTTTTTCCGAAAACTTTTTTTATGCATTATGAATTTTTGTTTTAAAAAATAAATTTCGATATATTATAAATTTTTTTTATAGAATGGTTTTAATATTTTAATTAGAATATAAAAATTATTAAATATGGATAATTATTTTTTTGGTCATAAATATATTTTACCGTGGTTAAAAAATAGTTATCATAGTAAAAATAAATTACAGAAATAGTTATATTAATTGAAAAATGTATAAATAACTCAAAAAAATTATCAATTATATATTTTTATTATTATATTCTGAACCGATACTCATCCAACCTCTATCATTTTTCAATTTTTGGTCCTCATTCATTAGCGAATGAAAAGCCTTTAAAATATTGATATGAATGTCAACAAAAAACCATTTCCTTCACTTATAAAAGGGGCCTCCCACCACCTATTTAAAGATACCAAAAAATTATAATTCTCATATATATTATTCTTAATTTACCTCCCAAATAAATCTATATGATGTTCTTAAGCTGACGGTCACTAGTGATTTCTCAAATCCCTTCTAAATAATGATAGTTTCCATGAAGAAATCAAATTGTTCTATATATGTTTTTTATCCTCTATAATAATATTTCCATTTCTACTTCAACCAAAATAAAAGTTTATTTTACTATTATTTAAATAATTAAATCATTATTATTTTTATACAAACATTTTTATGGATATGAAACAACCATTAACTACTTTAACCCTTTTCCTTTTAAAAATGAAAACGTTGATCTTGTTATGTTCTTGATACTGCCTCCAAGAATGAGGTTTTTTATTTTTCACCCCCAGCTTATATGTACGATTAAAATGGTTTATTTAATGAATAAATGTTATATTTATAAAATTATTAATACTATTAAAAGATAAATCAATTTACTTTTTCTTTCATTTCTATGTAAAATGGAAACGCCATTCACATGTATTTGTGAACTACCACATTCATCGAAGGAAATATTTTATTTTTCATCAAAATATTATTTGGATGATTCTAAAAACAATTTAATGAAAAGAATTGATTTTTATGATATTATTAAGGTTCTATAAATCTTATTGAATTATTTAAATAATGATAAATTTTTTAATTTTTTTTGAAAATTTTTTATTAAAACTTGCTCGTCACTGAATCCATCTTCATGAATGATGAATAAAATTATCAAGGAACTATATTAGAACTTTTAAAATCATAAAAAATAACATATTCATGTAACTTGGATAATCTGTAAATAAGGAAATTGGTATCAATGAATGGGGTCGATAAAAATATTTTAAAGCATGTGTGAAACAATCAAAATTGATAACATCACTTGATGAAAATGAAATATAACAAAAAAATGTAAAAAAATGATCCTAATTTGAAAACTATATAGGGTAATATAAATGAATATTTTTTTTAAATAAGTTATTTATATTTGTATGTTTATTGTATAGTATGTTAATGTCCCGTCATATAATTAGAGAGAAATGATGAGGGTTTCTAATATCAAAATTTTCCTCTTAGGTGGTGGATGTGAGTGTAAAGACCTGGATTTTACATGTAATTTTCTTAAATTATATGGGATTATTACGAGTCTTTGAAAATTGACATAACGTGATCCTGAGTCCCAATGTGCTAGGAATAAATTTCTAAACTTTTTTTAGGGACGTTCAGTAAACGCACGTGTGGAAATTTCTAACTTTTGAACCGAAGCGTAGATTAAAAATCAGAGGGCACAGTTGAATCCGTAATGCCATGATTAACTTAAGGGAGGATTTACATTGAACGTTGTAGGTCTGAAGAAAATGTTATGTTTTGTGACATGTTAATGATCCCCCATTAATTCCCAAAACCGTTAGACACCCTCCCCCTATCCTATTTATATACTGTTTGGGGAGAGGTGGTGGGACAACTTCTCCAAGAAACAAAGTGACGAAGGAGTACCAAGATGAAAAACCCTTGTTGACGGAGCTAGTTTCGATGAGCAGTGATGAGCGACACTAAAACCCAAAACCGAAGAATGATGTGAAAGTGGTTTCATTAGAAGCATGTGGCATGAACGAAGATCACTAATCCACCATCAAGCGCAGACGTTCTCCAATGGGTTTATGAGATATGGGATTTATTTTTGTTTCATTCAAATGAATTCATTGAACCCTTTAATCCTCCCTCATGATTACAAGCTAAGGTAGAGGGCGCGAGCCAAATGAACCCTGCACAGACCCCCCCTCTAACTTTATACCGATGTTTTCTTTTGGGAATACCATCGATGCGGAGGCACTGAACAACTATGATGGAGGAGGCGCGCCATCTCGTGCAACAAGAGGAGGCTGAGGAACTAAGCCACGAAGGTCAGCAGAGCGGCCGACAATGGTCGGTCTCGGAGGAGGTACGGTGCGCCGTCATGCACCGCTAGAGTAACCAGCTGCGGTTCATCAACCTTGGTGGACTAAAGAGGCGGCCGACACATCGGACGATTGTGAATGGCATGGGCGGTGCGATCAGTGCTCCATCAGTGGAGTTGCAGCTCTAATGTCGTGGTGGTAGGACCTGCTCAGGTCCTGCGGGTGACTTGGTAGTCCCAAGAGGTGCTGCTGATTGGTCTTCCAAATGGTGGGGGGACACTCCCCTCCCGTTCCAGCTCGGGCGAACAACGGGGGATCATTCCACATACGGACGGGCCGCTCGTATTTATATGGAGTTTTGGGAGAGGTGTCGGGAAACCTTCTCCAAGAAACAAAGTGCTGATGGAGTACCAAGACACTAAACCCTTGTTGGACGGAGCTGGTTCTGATGAGCGGTGAAGAGCGACACTAAAACCCTGAAACGGAGGATGATGTGAAAGCAGTGTCATTGGAAGCATGTGGCAGGAATGAAGATCACTAATCCACCATCAAGCGTAGACGTTCTCCAATTGGTTTACGAGATATGGGTTTTCTTTTTGTTTAATTCAAATAAATTCTATGAACCCTATAATCCTCCCAAATGATTATAAGTGAACGCAGAGGGCGTGGGCCTAAAGAACCCCGCCCAGACCCCCCCGCTAAGTTGCTACCCATGTGTTCTCTGTGGAATACTGCTAGTGTGGAGGCACTGACCAGCAATGATGGAGGCAGTGCGCTGTCACACGCAGTAAGAGGAGGCTGCGACACAAATCCATGAAGGTCAGCGGAGCGGCCGACAATGGCCGGTCGCAGAGGAGGTGTGGTGCGCCGTTGGAGGAACTGGCCATGGTTCATCAGCCATGGTGGACTAAAGATCCGGATGACACACCGGATGACCGCGGAAGGCAAGGATAGTGTGACCAATGCGCCAACGATGGAGTCACGACTCCGATACCGTGGAGGCAGGACCCACTCAGGTCTCACGGGTGACTTGGCAGTGCCAAGAGGTGCTGCTGATTGGTCTTCTAAATGGTGGGGGGCCACTCCCCTCCTCTTCCAGCTTGGGCAAACCTTGGGGGGCCATGCCACATGTGGCCTGGCCGCCACTTGCGGGTGAGGCTGCACCCCCCTGCAGGCCGGGCCGCCCCCTTGCGGGCCATTCTTGACCTCGGCCCAGTGGGACGAGCCTGCCGTGGCCTAGCAGACTGAGACCATCGCTTCCCATACCAACCAGATCAGACCAATACCGGGTTGGGTTAGGTCGGTCCGACCGGGTCGAACCGGAATCAGGCCCAACCGAACCCAGAAATCACTTAAAGTAAAGTATCTTGAGAACCAGACATCTGTTTGACAAACTGTTTGTGGAATTAGGATCCATGTATCTAGACGTTCAATTTGGTATACCCCACTTACATTTTGGAGACAATTTGTGTACAACCGAGTTGGATCGAACCCAAATCCAACCAGGCCCCTGGAACTAAAACGCTTATAACTCAAAAACCGGGCATCTGATTGATGCACCTTCTGTCACATTGGAACCCTTACGATATAGAGGTCCATTGGGTTACTCCTTTTCAGAGAATATTTGTGTTTGAGGTACAACCGATATCTGGAGAGGTATATTCTGTGGAACTTGAGCGCACCTGGTGTGAGGAATTATGTATCTGATCATAACGTGAAGAAAGATCATCAATCCCATGTGGGTCGACATCTATCAGATCCTGTGTGGGTCAGTGATCAACGATCATGTGTGGGTCATCGTATACCGATCCTATGTGGGTAAGATCCTTTGTGGTCCAGTGCTCAGTGATCTTGTGTGGGACAGTGCATACAGATCTTGTGTGGGTCAGATCTTGTGTGGGTCAGTGGGGGATAGTAACCTATCGATTTTGTGTGGGTCATAACCTGTGTGGGTCAGTGGGGGTTAGTTACCTATCAATCTTATGTGGGTGAGATCCTGTGTGGGTCAGTGGGGTTTAGATACCTATCATTCCTATGTGGGTTGGAAGAAATTCTACTTAATAGAATATGATGATCTAGCCTTAAGACTAATCATCTATACTTCTATACTTAAGTTATACCCATGTGTGTGAGCTGAGTCTGTTACCTTTGTAGTGCTTCTATCTTCATGGGGTTACCTGTGTGGCACTCCTATCTTCGTGGTGTTACCTAAGTGCTAATTCTATCTTTGTGGTGTTACCTGTTTGGTACTTCTAGTTTCAGGGTGTTACCTATGTGGTCCTTCTACCATTGCAGTGATGTCTTCATGGTGTTACCTGTGTAGTAATTCTATCTCAGTGGTGTTACTTGGGTTGTATTTCTTCCATCGTGGTGTTACCATTGTGGTATTCTTCCCTCATTTATGAAATGAGTATACCTTGATAACATATGTACATGTATGGTCATATACCTAAGTAGTGTTGAAGACTTGTTTTGTGGTATTTCCTTTATGGAACTCTAAGATACCTACGGGGTATCGCGGTCCCTAAAGAGTATCGTTATACTCACCCTTGAATGGGATATTCCCACACCTTATTGTGTCTTGTGCAGATGACGTACAACATTGATCGAGGCTCAGGGAGCCAGGACTGGATGGTACTTAGAGGTGGACCCTTTAGTGTGACGTGATGCAGGGAATACTGATTGTGAGTTGTCCCTACCTTTCAGGTAGGATCCAGGGTGGACGATCTAGGAGTATCTTTTCACTTTTAACCTATTTTTTAATTTCTAGTTGTATTTGTACTTTTCTAGTTAGGCTTGTATTCCACCCCCCTTTACTTTCAACACACATTTACTTTAGCATTTTACCTTGTGGTTTCTTCTTTTTTGGTTCTTAGACTATGTGCTTGTATAGGTTAAAAGGCAACGACTTACCATTATAGGGATACACCTTTCCGGTGATAGTCTCTATCCCCTGGCCTATAGAAGGCGGTCTTGGGGTAGTCATGACACGAGCCCTGAGGTATGGTTCGTAAAAAAGTGGTATCAGGGGATTAGGTTCTATAAATGAACTAGGACTCTGATATTTTAAGTGTGGAAATAGTGTTAATTGTTATGAGTGTGGTTTTTAGTTTGGGGAATCCAGTGTTGGTTCTACGACTGATGTATCCATACACTAGGACCCTGAATTCTGATTTCTGACTCAGTGCACGGAAGCACTGATTGCATGTGTCATTGGAAAGTCTTTCTTTTGATCTCTTGAGTCAACTCACTAGGTATAACTTATTGGAAGTGGCACATCTGTTTTCTTTCTGGATGCCGACACATAAATATCCTGCCAGGATTCCTGAGTGAGTACTCGATGATGACCCACTGAGCGATGAGGCCTCGATGCAGGTCCCTCTTATGGCATTAGCACCTTCGGGTGGTGTACCGGCAGCACTAGTAACCATAGGGTAGTCGTTACCACCAGCCCCACCCACAGAGGATGCATTCCAACTGAGCGCATTGCATGATTTCCAGTGACAGAGGCCTCTGAGGATCCGAGAAGAGATGGACCCATAGGATACTGAGGACTGGCTGGAGGCTTTAGTCAGAGTTTTCCACCTAGTCGGGACACCAACTGACCTTATGGTGATCCTAGAAATGAGTCTTTTTCGGGTATCAGTAGGGAGAAGGTAGATCTTGATGCACCAGATACACGATGAGGTGACCCTCATCTGGGTGGACTTCAAGAGCCTTTTCAGGGAAGATTTCATCCCCTCGACCTTATGCTCTGTGCGTATATAAGAGTTGCTGCACTTACAGAAGGGCATCACAACTGTGGCCCAGTACTCTGTGAGGTTCAATGATCTCTCCCACTACTCCTCTAACATGGTGCGGGACCCTTTCTTCAGGGCCAGGAGCTTTGAGCAGGGTCTTCAATGAGAGATCAGACCATCGATGATATCACTCAGTATACCAACGCAGGTTTTGGTGATAGAGTGAGCACTTTTGGAAGGGATCTTCGTAACTGAGCAGACGCCGATAGCGAGATCCACCACCGGACGACATGTAGCAGAGTCATCTACAATAGGCTATAGCCAGATGATTCAAGGGACCAAGTGGGCTAGGCCTTCTAGAGGATGACATCAGGATACAAGGTTAGTGGTATGGGTCTCATGGGACAGAGGATGACAGTTGAGGAGCAGACATTGCTACATATGTGGTAGGTAGGGTCACATGCCTCACAACTACCCTAACCGCCATATGGATGACCATTAGAAGGATAAGATACCACCGATACAGGGGAAGAGATTTGGTCGAGGAGGTACGTAGACAGCAGGCAGGTGTGGAAGAGGAGATGTACGTGTAACAGGTGGTGGGCGGCGATTCAAGGTTCTACCACCACTACCTCCAGGGGGTCCACCCCGACCACATGGGGTGGGTAGACAGGGACGAGCTCAGCTCCAGGAAGATGAGGCCTACAACCACGACACTCTTGAGATGATTTGAGTTACGATATGGGTATAATCCACCTTATATACAATACTTATAGGCATAGGTTCAAGTCACTCTTTTATTACCACGACCCTCGTTCGGATCTCGGAGATTTAGGTGGAGCTGTTGGCTCGATCATTAGGGCTAGAGACTCTTATGAGAGAAGATTCAATGATTACACACTGGTGTCGGTAGTTTGAGCTTACTCTAGGAGGCAAGAGCTTTGGCTGGGATCTTCTTGTAGTGGTGTCGAAGCCTTAATAAATCATCTTGGGTATAGACTAGTTATCCATAGTCTATGCTCAGATTGACTATATTATGCACAATGTGTGGTGTGTCCATGAGGATGGGACCATGTTTTCCTTCACCGGAGAGAAGTGAACATTTGCAGCACAGGTTGGAAATTCTTGGAGGAGGGTTCAGCCGATCAAACATTAGTAGGATAGCATTACCCTCAGAGCAGTTGATGTTGAGAGTCCCAGCTATCCTATAGTGGTGGACTAGTATGCAGATGTCATTCCAGATGATGTTCTAGGACTACCTCCATTCAGAGAGGTAGAATTTTACATAGACCAATACCCCATGACGAAACTGATATCTACACCAGCATATCAGATGGATCAAATGAAGATTCATGAGTTACGGGTATAGTTGGAGGACATGCAGAGGAAGGGGTTCATAAGGCCCAACGTTTCTCCATGGGTAACCCCGATTTTGTTTTCCAAGAAGGAATATGGGAGTTTGAGACTCTGTGGGGACTACCGGAGCCTAAAACTGGTGACCATTAAGAACAAGTGTCAACATGTAAGGATTGATGACCTTTTTGATCCGCTAAAGGGATCTCATTGGTTTTCTGAGATAGACCTCAGATCAGCCTATCATCGGCTCAGGGTACGTGATGAGGATGTGCAGAAGAAGTCATTCAGATGTATGTATGGCCACTATGAGTTCTTGTCTATATCATTTGGTGTGACCAATGCCCGAGAAGTGTTCATGGGACTCATGAAAAAGATACTCCATCCATTACATGATCACTTTGTGGTGGTCTTCAGTGACAACATCTTAATATACTAAGCGACGATGGAGGAGAAATCCTACCATCTGGAGATAGTTTTGGAAACACTCTGAGAGCACCAGCTTTATCGTAATCTATCAAAGTGCTAGTTATAGATATGAGAGGTCCACTTTCTGGGACATGTTATCTTCGAGGCTGGAGTTGTAGTGGTACTAGTGATGATAGATGTTGTACTTTCTTGGGAACCACCTAGGAGTGTGACTGAGTTGTGGAGTTTCTTGGGGTTGGTCGGATACTACCAGAGATTTGTGCCTGACTTTTCCCGAGATGTGGCACCCTTTTCAAGATTTATGAAGAAGGGAAAACCCTTTCATATAGTTGGGGAGATGCCAACAAAACTTTCATGAGCTAAGGCAGATATTGACGAGTGCCCCCATCTTAAGGATACCAGAAGAGGGTGTTGGGTATGTAGTGTACTACGACGCATCAGGGACAAGACATGGGTGTGTCCTGATGCAGGAGTGAGAATTGATCACCTACGTCTCACGAAAGTTGAGATAACATGAGAAAAACCATGTTGCCCATGACCTGGAGTTAGCAAGAGTGGTATTTTCCCTGAAGATGTGGTGACATTACTTAATGGGTGAACATTTTACAATATACTCTGATCAAAAGAGTCCCTAATATATCATCTCACAGAAGGACCTGAACCAGAGACAATGACGATGGATAGAGTTCTTCAAGGACTGTGACATTGAGATAGTTTATACTCATATGAAGGGGAATGTGGTAGCAGATGCACTCAGTAGGAGGTCTGGTCTACAACTATCGAGTGAGGTGACAGCACAGCTAGCCGCGTTGCAGATATCCTTCATATATAGTGATGGAACAACATACCTCTAGTCTATGACAGTCAATCCCCCACTCCTTCAGTGAGTCGGGGAGGCACATCTTAGAGACATTGACTGCGAGGCTCGACATGCTCAAATATCCTCAAGACAAGCACCTGATAAATTTTCTGAAGGTGGGGAGCATGTCATCCTCTTCAGAGGACGTTCCATGGTACTGGTGCTGCTACTACATTAGGCGTTGAGGGAGATCCATACGTCCCCTCTAGAGGTACATCCTGGTGTGGAGAAGATGTACCAAGACCTCTGATGTCCACACTGGTGGCCAGGGATGAAGAAAACAGTGGAAGATTTTGTTTCATGATGCCTCACTTGTTAGCAAGTGAAGGCCGAGCATCATGTTCATGAAGGCTTAGCATAGCCACTAGATATTCCAGAGTGTAAGTGGGATGGAATCCCCTTGTACTTAGTGATAGGGATTCCATGTACATCCAGGGGACATGACTCCATCTTGGTTATCAATGACCAACTCACCATGTTGGTCCACTTCTTACCTATTCGAGAGCAGGGATCTGTAGATGGCGTGGGATGCCTCTACATATAGAAGATTGTGTGACTTCATGGGGTTCCATCGATGATCGTCTCTGGCCGTGACACATGTTTCACATCTTGGTTGTGGAAGGGATTAAATGAGGCATTCAGGAATCAGTTATATTTGAGAACCACCTTTCATCCTCAAACGGATGGTCAGACGGAGAAAACCATTCAGATGGTGGAGGATATACTATGTGCATGTGTCCTAGATTTTGGTCGTAGATTGGAGGATAACTTGCCCTTGATAGAGTTATAATTAAAAAACTGATATCAGTTCACCATCGGAATGACACCACTCGAGAACATATATGGACGACCTTGAAAATTACCTCTATGCTGGACAGACCCAGGTGAGTAATCACTTATGGGTCCAGAGTTGGTATGGGAAACCACTGACAAGGTACAAATCATCCATTAGAAAATGGAGACTAAACAGAGTAGTCATAAGTCTTATGCGGCCAGGAGGTGGAGACCTCTGGAGTTCTAGGAGGGGGACCACGTATTCTTGCAAGTCTCTCCTCGATGGGGACTACAAAGATTTGGTCGGGGTGGCAAGTTATCACTTAGGTTTATCAATCCATTTCTGATAATTTAGAGGATAGGCGAGGTGGCATACCACATGGCACTACCACCATAGTTGGAGAGGGTGCACGACGTCTTATAGATATCCCAACTGAGGAGATATGTGCATGACCCATCAAACATCATCGACCATAGTGAGCTAGACTTTGATGATGAGGCAACATTTATAGAGTTTCCAGTGGGGATTGAGGATCGACAGGAGCGAGTCTTTCATGGGAAGTTGATACCTCTGGTGCACGTTCGCTAGCAGAACGGGAACCGCCAAGAGATAACATGTGAGTGAGAGGATCAAATTAGTGCTTAGTACCCCATTTTTTTCTTAGTATATGATGTGGCTTTCAGGGATGAAAATCCCTAAGGTGTGGAGAATGTAAAGACCCTGATTTTCCATGTACTTTTTTTAATTATATGGAATTATCATGAGTCTATGAAGATTTATGGTGCGTGATTCTGAGTCCCAGTGTGCCCCGAATAAATTTATGAACTCTTTTTAGGTATGTTCAGTAAACGCGCGAGTGGAAATTTCTATCTTTTGAACCAAATCATAGATTAAAAATCTGACGACACCGTTGAATCTGCAGTATCTAGATTCACTTAAGAGAGGCTTTACTTTGACCACAGTATGTCTAGAGAAAATGTTTTGTTTTGTGACATTTTAAAAGAAATAAAATAAAATAATTTTATTATTTTATTTTCATACTTATCATCCAATGAAAAAGTGGAGTGTGAGGCCAACGATGTTTCAAGCCATTAAATGGATTGACCCTTCAATTTATGTTACAATAATGTTAGAGAATTGGGATGCTTTACAATTAATGATCCCCCATTAATTCCCAACACCGTTAGACACCCTCCCCCTATACTATTTATATGGAGCTTGGGTAGAGGTGTCATGATATCTTTGCAAAGAAATGAAGTGTTGAAGCAGTGCTGAGACGCCAAACCCTTAGAGGAAGGAGCCTGTTCTGGCAAGTGGGGATGAGCGACACTGAAACCTTGAACTGAAGGACGACGTGCAAGCGGTGTCATTGGAAGCATGTGGTGGGAACAAAGATCACTGATCCAACATCAAGCGTACATGTTCTCTGACAGGATTACAAAGTAGGGGTTTGATTTTTTGTTTAATTCAAGTGAATTCCTTGAACCCTTTAATCTTACCTTGTGATTACAAGCTAACACGGAGGATGTGGGCCTGATGAACCTGGCCCGACCCAGACCCCCCCCCCCCCACACTAACTGGCTACGCATGTGCTCTCTGTGGAATACCTCTAGTGCGGTGGCACTGACCAGCTATGATGGAGGCGTCACGCCATCGCATGCCACAAGTGGAGGTCATGACACTAAGAAGCGGTGGTCAGTAGAGCATCCAAAACCGGCCGACCGCGGAGGAGGTGTTGTGCACTGTTTCTCTCCTCTGGAGGCACCGGACACTGCTCGTTCGCTGTGGCAGACGGAAGAGGTGGCCAACACACTGACCGCCCGTAGATAGTGAGGGTGGCGCAACCAACGTGCCTCTGGTGGTGTCGCGACTCTGATGCTGTGGCGGTGGGACCTGCTCGGGTCCCGCGGGTGACATAGAAATGCCAATAGGTGCTGCTTCTTGGTCTTTTGAAAGGAGGGGGAATCTCCCCTCTCGTGCTAGCTCTAGTGAACTGTGGGGGGGCCCTTCCCTTGCGGCTCGGGCTATGTCCCACCGCTGGTCGGGCCACCCCCTTGTGGACTGGGCCCTGCTCCAACGCGGGCCGGGCGGCTGCCTTGCGGGTAGAGCCAGACCTCAGCCTAGCTGGATGAGCCCACTGCAGCCCTTTCCAGCTGGGTGAGACCCAGACCGAGTTAGGTCAGGCCTGCCCGACTGGGTTGGATAGGACCCGGGCCTAACCGGACCTAGAAATCACAAAAAGGGCCATATCTTGAGAACTAGATGTCCATTTGACGAAGCGTCTTCAGCGTTGGGATCCTTGGATCGAGATGGTTCTCTTGGAATAATCAACTTAAGTTTTTGAGACAGTTGAAGTATGACCGGGTTGGATCGAACCCGAATCCAACCGGGCCCCTAGAACTAAAACACTTATAATTCACAGACCTGGCTTCTGATTAATACACCATCTATCACTTTGGAACCCTTACAACATGGCATTCTTTTGGGTTACTCCTTTGTTGAACATAGTGGCGGTCAATGTACAACTAATATTTAGAGAGGCATATTCTACAAAACATGAGCGCAATGGGAATAAGGAATCCTATGGATGGATGTAATGTGAAGAAAGAACATCAATCCTGTGTGGGTCAGCATCAATCTGATCCTGTGTGGGTCAGCTCTCAGCGATCCTGTGTGGGTCAGTGCATACCGATCATGTGTGGGTCAACGCTTAGCGATCTTATGCGGGTCAGCGCATACCGATCCTATATGGGTTAGATCCTGTGTGGGTCAGTAGGGGTTAGTTACCTATTTTTCCTATGTGGGTCAGATCTTTTGTTGGTCAGTGGGGGTTGGTTACCTATCGATTAGGTGTGGGTTAGATCCTATGTGGGTTAGTGGGGTTAGTTATCTATCAATCATGTGGGGGTCAGAAGCAGTGCTACTTAATAGAAAAAGATGAACTATCCTTATGACGAATCATTAGTACTTCTGTACTTATGTTATACATGTGTGTGTAAGTTGAGTCTGTTACCTTTGTAGTACTTCTATCTTCATGTTGTTACCTATGTGGTACTTCTATCTTTATGGTGTTACCTGTGTGGTACTCCTATCTTCATGGTGTTACCTATGTGGTACTTCTACCTTTCTGGTGTTACCTGTGGGGTACTTCTTGCATCGTGGTGTTACCTGTGTGGTGCTTCTACATTTGTGGTGATGTCTTCGTGGTGTTACTTGTGTGTTACTTCTATCTAAGTGGAGATACATGTTTTGTATTTCAACCTTCTTGGTGTTACCTTTTTTGTATTATTCTCTCATTTAAGAGATGTGTAAATATTCATAACTTAGAAATATACATGGGTATATACCTATGTATAGTTGAAGTCTTTCTTTGTGGTATTTCCATTGTGGAAATCTAGGAGACCTACTGGGTCTCGAGGTCCCTACTGAGTATCGTTATACTCACCCCTGTGTGGGCTATACACGCACCTTATTGTGTCTAGTGTAGACGATGTGCAACATTGATTGAGGCTGATGGAGCCAACACTAGACGGTACTCGTAGGTGGACCATTTGGTGGGATGAGACGCAAGGACTACTGATTGTGAGTTGTACATAACTTTCAGCTAGGATCTGTGGTGGACGATCCAGAAGTAGATTTTCACTTTTTAGTTATTTTTTACTTTTCAGCTATACATGTAATTTTCTAGTTGGGTATGTATTCTGGCCCCCATTACTTTCAACACACTTTTACTATAGCAGTTTACCTTGTGGTTGCTTCTTTTTTATGTTCTTAAACTGTGTGTCTATATAGGTTAAAAGGAAATGCCTTCCCATTATAGGGATACACCTTTCCGGTGCTAGTTGCTGGCCCCTAGCCTATGGAAGGCAGGCTTGGGGAAGTCATGACATGGGCCCTGAGGGATGAGTCTTGATTGTGAGGTTTTTTGAAAGTATAACTTGTGAAAAAGAAAAAAATGAAAATGGTTCTTTGAAAAAATACACTGAAATACAAATATATTCAAGAGACGGAAAAATCTTTCATAATTATTAAACTGATCATG
Source organism: Viscum album (assembly GCA_963277665.1). NCBI lineage: Eukaryota > Viridiplantae > Streptophyta > Magnoliopsida > Santalales > Viscaceae > Viscum > Viscum album. The sequence goes on along the minus strand of OY728119.1, from coordinate 1,972,700,289 downwards.
ATCTTTACTTTGAGTCTTTGGGAAAGTTGAGAGTTGTTACAATTTGATGTGGGGAATGAAATAACAATATTTAATTTGAATATCATTATTTATTCTTTATGTGTTTAACCTCCTTCTTGAGATTTATTTTTAAACCTCAAATCCTACCAACATTAAGACTAAGAGTCATTAGAACCATAATTGAAAATCCTAATGATTTAATTGTGTTTTTTCATTAAAAAGTGAATAATGTTTTTATTTTAAAAGATTATGGATAAGGACTATGTTATCATGATATGAGAATAAACCTACATGAATTTTATCATGAGTGATGGGAGAGAATAATCAAAAGTGAGGTAAATCATGACTTGGCATGTTTAATAATAATTAATTTAGGAGTTAAAAGAATGAATGAAATATTTTCATCATTATTCAAAGGGGAAAAGTAACATAAATAAATTGGTTGTCTCTAGTGATAATAAAAAATTGAATTGATATTCTAGGTGGAATTTTAAAATTTTATTTGATATTGGTAATTTTTTATTATACTGCATTGAAATTTGTATTTTGATTACATTGAGGCCCTTTAATTTTCAATGTTGATATTTTATTCTTGAGTATACACATCATTTATGTATGGGGGAATTGACAGAAAAAATAGTCTTCCTAATTTTACATTGAATTTCAATATTTTTAGACCCACCATAATGTTATTTTATTTGAAATTTTCACATTTATATGTTTTCATGGAATCTTGAGCTTAATTATAAAAATGGAATAACTTTGTGATTTAAATATTATATTTTTATTCTATATTTCACCCATACCTTTTTATAATCTAATGGAAATTGTGAATTTTTTTAGGATCACAAATTTCTTGGGATACATTTCATCCTTCTCAACCATAAGCTCAATCCATCAATTGGTTTCCGAAAATCATCTCACAATATAGGCCTCAAGAACTATTTACAGATATGGAATGCTTAAAATATGAGAAAATATATATCGACTTTTGAAGACCCAATGATTCTGAAATTAGACATGGAGCTGGATAAGTAATATATTAAAAACTTTCATGAAGTAGGTAATATGGGCATCATCCGTTTGGAAGACCATTAATACATGGGAAAATAGAGACATAGAATATGGAGAGTCTGTCTGGGAAGATTAAATTATCATAGTGAAAAGGAATAAATATCTCTACACATGTAAATATATGTTGAAATTTTAATGAGATACACACAATGTAATTTGAAAAACATTCATGAATAGGTTTCGGTGTTAATCGACCATTTAAGGGATTTAACACATGAAAACTTTTGAAGGGAAGATCTGGCTTATAAAAGTAGGAGATTTACTCCTTTACAAATCATTCCAATCCATCCCATTCCATTAGAGGCCCCATGGATGAGATATCCACCTAGGGAGGCTGACCGCTTTATCCTCTTCTTCAACCCATTTTTTTCATCATTTTTATGGTTTTCTTTACTTTAGATTCATTTTCAATTATAATTTAAATTTCTGTTTTATTAAATTAATCAAAGGATTTGAGTTTCTTCATACATTCCACAATTCTTCTTCTCACCTTTATTCATTTAATTAAATGTGTTATTATTATTTGTAATATTATTACTATTATTATTATTATCATTACGACAATTAAAAATTTATTATTTTTAAATTATTTTATCATTTTCCATCTTCTATGCTTTAAAAAAATATTTTCATAAATATAATAATAGTAATAAATATTACTATTAATTTTATTTTTATTATTTTAAAATTATTTATATTATATATAAATTTAATTTATTTTAATTTATTTTCTTATTTTATCTCCCTCTCTCGTTATCCCCCATTCTTCCATTTTTATTTTATCCATACATCATTCATTATTTATTTTCTCCCTCCTCTTCTTCTCTTCCACCCACTCCACCAGGTGATCTCTTACCCTAAGAAATGAGAGGCTAACCCCAAGTATTGGCTGGGAGGGGGGGTCATGAAGTTCATGAAGTTTCATTAATGTTTAACTTTATGTTTCTATATATAATTGAGTAGAAATTATGGGTGAAAAGAATGTACCTGATGTGATGACTACCCCAGTGAAATGAAAATGAATCTATCTATATTATTTTATTTCATCACTTTTCCCTCTATCCATTGGTTAGTTATTCACATGTTGGAGTTGAGGTAATGAATTGATGAAACAATATCGATAGAGATGGGTCTTTGAATATGAAACCCCCTAGGCCAAGGTGTGTCATGAACCTTTAGCATTTGAGGAGGTGGAATTAAGATTTCTTATGATCTAAAAAATTCCTCATTTTCTAAATAAAGAATAGTAATTCAAGAATCATATATCATGCTTGGAATATCAAACTAAAATCAAACAAAAAAACTAGAATAATGATTAGATCCAAGACTGATCCCATGACCATGTTTTTTCTTTCCTAACCCACGTTTGTTTAGATCAACATGTATGTATAAATTAGAATTTCTATTATTGAATGTAATTTTTACAAACCAAAAAATATTTTTTCTGTTTTCATTAGATTAAAAAACCTCAAAAGGAGAAACATAGGTGAATTATAATAGGTAAGTGACCATACTGAAAGGCTCCCTAGGTGAGATTACCTTGAACAACTATTATGATACTCTGGAAAAAATATAATTTCTTTTGACCACACCCCATGACAGGCATGAATCAAAAGTAGTACTGTTTTCAGGGATCCAATATGTTATTTTCTTATTTTTTATATTTTGAAATTTTATGTAGATTTTTCTATTATAAAATAAAAAATATATATATCCATGAGGTTTTATAACAATCATTTCTTCAATTCAAGGAACAATTACTCTCAGGTAAAAGAGCCAGTAGATGAGCACCTTTTTCTACCAAAATTTGTGTTTCATTATGGGATAAACCGATCAGGGGAGCCCAAAGATGAATTTTCAAAGAGGGGGAATTCATGTAATTCACATAGGATCTCTATACGACACTAAATAAACCTTTTATAGACGGATTGGGTGGAGAGGTCACTGAATAATGGGGATACTCCCTCGAATTCTATTAAGAAGACACCAAGACACAACAAGAGTTCTCCTCGATTCCTCCAAACACTTTTGAATAAGTTCCATGCGAATATTTCTATGAGAAAGTAGAAATACATAAAATCTAGTATGATATTCAATATATTGATGAAAATGTGCAAGGTATCTATAAAAAACTGGATTAGATAACTAAATACATCCATGAATCATCATAATAACAAGAGCCTGAGTATGAACATGAACCAGAAGATAAGCCACTTTTCTTTCCTAAAGTGGTAAACTAGGAGAAATTACCTACTTATCTACATGTGGGGGATAAATGAGAACTAGATGGATTTTTGAATTAATGTGAGGAACTACATGATATCACAAAACCCTGAAAAGAAGAGGAAAAAATATTAGTTAAGGCATATACCACCCACGTGGTGTAATTTTAAGTAAACAAGGAGGATCCTGACTAAATACCTCCATCCATAGAGAATATACTCCAAGAGGCACATACCAGGGATTCATTGATTAAAAATGAAGAAACTTGGGAAGATGAACCTTTATCTGACTCTTATATTATTATTTTATTGAATCTGAATTGTTCATCACTCATTATTATTTTTATTATACAGAATTAGAAAATATTATCTATGAATTAGTGGAGGATGGAGAACCTAGACTTACACCTCTGGAGGAATAAATGGAACATTCTGATTTCAATGAAAATAAATTTTTTGAGCCCCATCATGAGATCCATTTAGCTTTTCTTGAGGAAATTATCCAAAAGACTACTCTAATTGAATGGGAGAAATTATTTATTAAAAATTGAAATTTAAATCAAGTAAAGATACCTATTTACTTCCCCTTTAATTATTAAATTCATGCAGCCCAAGAAAATCCAACACTAGAAGAGAATATTGTTTCCAAAGTAGCATCCAAAAGGATAACAATTCATACTTCATCATTCCCTCCCCAAGAAATCTATACCTCATTGTAAGGGGGATGATTTAGTGTACTCTATCCATGGATCATTACTCACCAGAATGGATAAATAACATGGTAGGAAAAGCTACATGTGGTTGTTCAAATACAAAAGCTTCATCCACCTTCTGATTTCAGATAACTACTAGTACTTCCCTCTTGATGAAGTAAAAATTCTGGGCCCACTTGGGGAGATCAAACCAAGAATTATCCCTATACATTATTTCAAGGAATTTATATTTATATTATCTTCATTAAGAGTATTCCAGCATGTAGACCCAATACCTCTATATTTTTGAGCTTAATTGAAATGATCCTCATGCTTAATTATAAACTTCTCTATTATAGGTTCGTAAATGGTAGACGAAATCCTATTCCAGTGAATAATATGGAATAAGCATCCTTGGAAAGGGAGTCCAATTTTTAATAATTATCTTTTAAAATCATTCATTTTTCTCCAAATCATGTTTTGAGATTTAAAGTGAAATTGCATGCCCAAACTTGGATTAAGATGCAATTGACTAATCTAGGAGAAATGAGTTTCTTAGGAATCCATTGAAATTATATTTTAGATTTAAATTTCAATGAAATTAATTGAGTAAAATGGATAATAAAATTATTAAAGTGAATCATAAATATGAAAACAAAGACTCGTGACTTGAGAAAATTTATTGATTCATGCAAATAAAAATTTCCAACCATTTTTCTTGTTTTTAATTATAAAATTTTTCTGAATTTATTTTTTTATTGATAATCATTCCATGAGTGATTATACCAAATCATGTGTCCCATTCCTAAGAGGATTTCTAGACCAAGTACTTATAATTTTATCATAAGTATTTTTCTTGAGTGATATTGGGACATGACGCATGTTAGATCTTGAATTTGTACCTTTAAGAGAAATGAAAACATAAAAAGATGTTTGAAATAATTAAGGGATCATTTGAAATCCCACTTATAATTAAAATACATCCTTTACATCAATCCTTATTTATACCATAGATACCATGAAGGAAATTTTTAGGTATTAGCCATGTTTCAAGACATTTTTATCCATTCCTACCCTACTCTTACTAATTTCATGATATTTTAAAGTTGAAGGGTTGGGGTAAAGGGAATCATGGTAAATGGGATGATTTACATTGTACAGAAGATGTGTGTGGGTACTTATTATGGGAACAATAAAATTATCTAGAATCATTCAATGTACACTATTCTTTATCCCTCTTTAATATAAAAATATGAAAATGTAAAAAAGAAACAATAAATTGTGAGAAATGGGTTGTGATTTGGGTAAACCAAAAATCACCATAACTAGACCTATGATTTTGGTCACATGTGGTTAGGTTGTGTTTGTGAGTTTTTTTATAAAGAATACCAATTGAAAAAAATTGGTTATTCCAAAAAATTAATAAAATAAAAAAATATTTATATTCAAGAGAGGTCACAAATAATTCATTATAATTAAAATGGTCATGATATTTACTTTGAGTCTTGGGGAAAGTTAGGAGTTGTTCTAATTTGAAGGGGAGTATGTAATTAACCATTTTACATTTAATATCATTCTTTATTATTTAAGTGTTAAACCTCATCCATGTGTTTTATGTTTAGACATCGAATCCTACCATCCGTAATCCTTAGTGTCCTTAAAACATTAATCGAAAGTCCTCTTGATTTTAGGTGTTTTTTATCATTAGAAAGTGGGTAATGTATTTATTTTAAAATATTATGGATAAGGATCGTGCTCTCTTGATATGAGCTTAAACATAATTGAATAGTATGATGAGTGATGAGAGAAAAGACTGAAAAGTGAAAAAAATCATGACTTTTCAGGTTTAATAATAATGAATTAAGGAGATTGAATGACTACAATGGGGAGTTCCATCATTTTTCAAAGGAGTAAATTAAAATAAATAAATTGGTTATTTCTTTGGAAAATGAGAATTATAATTGATATTTTATGTGGAATTTTAAAATTTGTTGTGATATTTATAATAGTTTGATTATATTGCATTGAAATTAGAATATTGATAACATTAGTGTCCTTTTATTTTCATTGTTAAGATTTTATGCTTGAGGAAAAATGAGGTTTATATATAGGGGAGTTGAAATAACATATATTTTGAATAATTTTACATTGAATTTTAATATTTTTATACCATCGACAGTGTATTTTATTTTCAATTGTCACATTTTTATGTTTTTGTGGAATTTTTAGCATAATTATAAAAATTGTCTAATTTTGGGATTTAACTATTTTATTTTTATTCCTTATTTATTTCATAACAATTTAGAAACAAATTTTAATTTTGAAATAATTTTTTGGGTCCAAAATTTAAAGTATACATTTAATCCCACTAGACCACAAGTTCAATCCATTAACTGGTAGCCCAAATTTTCTCACCACATAGGCCTCGAATACTATTCACAGATCTGAAATGTTTTAAATATGAGATTATATCTCAATGTTGGATGTCCCAATGATGATGAAATTAAACATAAATCTAGACAATAAATTTATTAATAACATTCATTAATGAGTCCACGTGTGATTCATTCTTTTTAACAGCCATTAATTCATAGGAAATCGAAGGCATTGAATATGGAGAGTCTATCTTGGAAGATAAATTTCTATAAGTTAAACATTCATAAATCCCTCTCTACAAATTGAAAAATATGATTATTTTTTAGGGGATATGCGAAAAATATTTGGGGAAAACATGCATGAATAGTTCTACTCCTGAATCATCTATTTTATGGGTCCAACACATGGAAATATTCTGAGGAAAAAATATGGCCTATAAAAGGAGGAGCGTTTCTCCTTCCCAAATAACTCCAATCCATCCCATTCCATCAGAGGGACCAAGGAGTATATCTCTACTGAGGGAGGAAAACCATTGTATCCTCTTCTTACTCCCCCTTTTATTATTCTTATTTTTTTATGTCTTCTTTCTATTAGTTTCATTTTCAATTGTAATTTAAATTTTAGATTTATTTAATTAATCGATGCATTTGTGTTTCTGCATCCATTGCACAATTATTCTTCAAAATTTTATTCTTTTAATTAATAAATATAAAAATAATAATAATATTAGTATCCTTATTATAATTATAACATTATTATTTTAGAATTATTTTATCCTTTTCTTTCTCCGTATTATTTTGTAAAAATTATTCATTTAAAAATAAATAATAATAATAATAATAATAATTTTAACATTATTTATAAATTATATATTTTATTATCTTATTTTATTCTCTATATCTCTCTGACTCTCTATCTCTTCTCATCCCTCATTATTCATTTTTTACTTTACTTATGTAATATGATACCATTTTTTAATTTATTATTCTTTATTTTTCTTCTTCTCTTTCTCCACCCACTCCACCAAGTAATCTCATACTCTTGGAAATGAGAGGGTAACCAAGAAGCATGGCCTAGGGGTGGTCAAAGTGTTCTTGAATTTCATAAATGTTTAATTTTATGATTTTGTATTAAATTGAGAATCATGCATAGGTAAGGAGAAGTTATTTGACGTGGTGATGACCCCTAATGACCAAAAACTCAATATATCTCTATTATTTTATTTAATCACTTTCCCCTCTATCCATTGGTTATTTATTAACACTTTAGAGTTGGGCTAATCAATAGATGGAACATCATCGATTGATATGGGTCCTGGATGATGGAATATGGTAGACCAAGAAGTGTCATCAAACATGATTAAATGAGGAGGCATAATTAAGGGTTACTATACATTCAATGATTTTCCACAATTTACAAATAAATAATAATAATTCAAACATGATATTTCATGTTTGGATTATTAAACTAAAAACAAACACATAAAGTAGAATGCTTATTAAATAAAAAACCCCAAAAAAATTGCTTCCTTCTTAACTCGCCCTGTTTATATTTGAATGTTAGATTAAATTTCCATATTGAATTTCCTTAGAAAAGTAATCAAAACCCCAAAAAATGAAATTTTTTTCTTTATAATATAAAACAAAAAAAATAAATAGTTTATGTTATTTAGAAGAAGTATGTGAAAAAAATGAGAATATCCTCATGTTAGACTCCCCTAGTTAGGCACCATGCTGTACTAGGAAAATTATAACTGCTTTTGACCATGCCCCATGATAGACATGTGTCAATATGTATCCCTTAAAAAGATTATATCACTGAACTGTGTAACAATAAATTGAGATATTATTTGTAATTAATATACATCTGAAAAGTGTAAATACATAATATAAAATTTATATATTTATTGACACAAAAATCATAGCATACAGAAGTTAATGAAGAAGAGTTAAACCCCTTTGAAAGGAAATCGATTTAAGAAACACATTATCACATGGAAAAATTAATGTAAAATCAAATTGAATAAAACAATTCAAATTAAAACATAAAAAGGAATGAATTTTGAGGGATTCATGATATGTTAATTAAAAATAGAAGTATACACAAAATATAAAATTAATTAGGCATATATAATTATAATATTCCTCAGTGAAGTGAAATTTAGATAAAACCCCATTTCATTTGTTTGAATCATCATGTAAATTATTCATCTTCCAAAATAATAAACATATATTAATTATTTAGTTTTTGATAATATTTTCAAGTTTATTATTCCTTTTATTCACTTATTTCCATATTATAATCAATTTCTTTATCATATGTTCATAATGTATGTTTAGAAGATATTTAGTTCATAAGTCAAAAATGATTTCAGAAGGTTTACTATGGTAAAATATATAATTGTCACATAAAATATAGATTAATATTCATGAAATAATTTTATTTTTATACCTCAATTATAATTTTATATCAAATCATTAAATATGGTTAGGAATAATGAACTATGTTACAATCATGGAGATGGTAGGTCGTACGTATTCCTGTGTAACATCTTCATTTTTAAAAATCTTTATGGAAAGAAGGTAAGTATTTTTTTACATTAAATAATGGTCATAATATCTTAAATATTATATTATTTATTTAAACACGCTTATATATATTCTCCATGTGATGTGGTGATGAAAATGAATAACATCACTTCGTAGAGGTGGTAGCCCACACATACACACGAATGACATTACCGCTTCTCAGTGATTGGAAACATATAAAATTAAATGACATATTATATTTTAAAAATTATAAATATTAAATTAATATAATAAATATTCAATAAATCCATCATTATAACTATTCATGATAGGTGGATATGGAAAATAAATTACATAATTCTATGAGGTTGTAGTCTACCGTACATATGAATGATGAATTCCATTCCAATTTGATGGATATTAGAGTTGAATATTGTCTTTTAAATTAACATAGTAATATAATAATTTATTGCAGATAAATATATTTTTATATAATCTAAGTGGAAGAATATTTTAAGGTATTTTAAGATGAAATAAAAAAACCTTATTTAAGTATTGTACCTCTTTTTTTAGATGACCACTTTTTCATTGCATCTTAAGTCCTATAAAGTGGTTATTAATCCTAAAATAAGGAATCTAAAACTTAACGAGGGATGTAATATGGTTTTTAGGAGATCTTATCTAATCCAAATGGGTTTCTATGTTTTAATAAATTAAAATAAGTTGTTCCTTATTATAAGAGAGGGGAGGGGAACTTTTGGAGTCTCTTAAAATATTTAATTAATATAAATTAATTTTGATGTCTATATGGATCAAAATTGATAATATTAAAATATTATAAGAGTATGAGTCAAAAAAATACCATTAATGAAATTTTTAATATGTTTCGATCACATTTTTACCCATATATGTTTTTTTTAACCCTAGTTAACCCTTTTCACACATTCAATGACAACAAGGGGTTTTACTCATTAAGTGTAATGATAGATAATATAAATTAAAAAATGAAATGCAAATGGTGAAAGGATGATATTTTAAACCATATAATAATAATATTTATTGAAATATTTATAGAAATTTTATAACATTTAATGAAATATTATTTTCATAAAATATCAACAATGTCAATTTTAGAACTATTCATTTAGATTGACTTTCATAACATCATAAAAAGAAACGAAATTGATATATACATCATTTTATTTTTGTATATAAAAGTCTTTTGTAACAATAATTATTTCAAATTATATACCTTTTAATTTTTTGTGATGTCATTTATTTTATTTTTCCATTAACTAAATAATTACCGCATCAGCTTTGTGTAAGAATTCAAGGTAATTATTTATTCTCTAAAAACTAAAAATAAATTAAAATGATGAATATAAATAATTTATATTTTAAAAAACTATTTATAACTTGAAATATTCTCTATTTATGTGCATGTTAAAAAATTATCGTTATTAAAAAATTTAGTGTGACATTTTTTACTTTTCGTTACATCAAATTTTATATAGGTTATAATCACACCCAAATGGAAAAAGGGTCATATAAATGAATCATGGAAAATTATGGATTAAATGGAATAATATAACAAAATTAAGTGATGTTTTGAGTTTATTTTATAATCTTTATTATTTATTTTATACCCTCAATTTTATGACATACTCTTACAATGATAAGAAATCATACTAATTCTACTATTCATATTGACAAAAACTAAAAGGGAAATATACTCCAAATTTGCAAATTTTGTTTCAAAATATGAACTAAATGTTTCACAATTCAAAATACATAAGAGGAATACGTTAATTTAATGTTATACTAAAAAATATGATGAAAAATAGTTTTTCAAAAAATGAATTTTTCAGATATAAATTATATTATAAAAATTTTAATTAAAAAATGAATTAAAAAACATAATTTTATTATATTGAATCAAATAGATATAATTAAAATTTTAAACTAATTAAAAATTATAATTTAATAATTATAAATTCTTTAAATAAAATAAAGCGTTATATAAGAAATCAGTATTTTTCACTATTCACTGAAAAATAATACATATCATAAAATTTTCATGGTTACCTCATAGAATAAGTATGTTATTCAGGTAAAAAAATTATATATTTTTTAATCAAATAAAATTTCTAAAAGTTATAGAAATTTATAATTATTATTTTCTCATAAATAAAGTAAAAACATTTTTGATGAAAACATGTTTTTAATAAATAAAAATGCTTTAATAAAAAATTGATTTATTATTTCACAAGAATAATTAAATATATTAATATTTATTATTATATTTATATTTATTTCATAAATTCGTTAATCTTATTTATACAGACTGATTTAATGGTTAGCTTATAATGGTTATATTTAAATAATGATATTTTGTGGTTCATTTCTACTTAGTGTTGCATATTATTGTATGATATTGAATATAGTCGTTATTTCAAAATAATGGGATATAATGAGTCATATTATTTAAATATTGATCAAAGAATCATTCATAAAACATTTCTTTTCATCCATATTAATTAGAAAGTAATTTTCTTTAAACATAAACTCCTTAGCTTACCTTGTGACGTCCTATGATTTCCTAAAAAACCATAGAAATAATAGATAAAACATATAGGTAACCTGGGAAATCATTTCTATGTTAGTATTACATATATAATAGACATACCAATGAAAATTTGTATAACCATTACAATTACACATGAATTAACCATCATAATTATACATGGGATATCCATCTTAGTTGCAATTGAAATAACCTACACAATTATACATGGAATAATAATAATATAATATTCCCATAATCTCTCAGGAGAAACCAAATTAGTTCACTTAGTCCCTTTACCCAATGCATTGAAGATTTATAACGAGGTCACCAGTTCTTGATTTATATAAAAACTACCCATACATGGAAACAATTCCCACAGAACCATAATATAAATAAATTACATTGATCTTGAATTTCATCATACAACTAATAGAAACATCTATTATTGATTTTATAAGTTGACTAACCCATGTAAAATTAATGGGTTACATGAAAATATCTTTAAAAATATCATAATCCATCTATAGAATTAATGAGGATAATTGTAATATCCTATATTTTAATGATAATAAAAACCCTTATTGTTAATAATTTATAAGTATTTTTATGTGATAATTTTATTTTTAAATAAGAACACTTGAAAATGGTTAAATGGTTTTTATATGGGTAAAAGCCTAATTAGTATCTTGGAATATTTTTTGGAATATTTTCTTTGTTAGGTGTTGAGTTTTTACTAGATTATGGGGCCCATAGTTCCTCAATACAGAAAAAGAAAAAATAATATATATATTAAATCATGCATGCATGATTTACTAAAAATAACTTAATATCTTTGAAATGGTTCATGTTATGTGAAATCTAAGACTGTCATTAGGTCTAGGGCATGGGTTTTTCTCACGATGGGAAATAAATTATATATGTCTCATCCCTTTGGTCAGATTGGTCATTAGGTTAAGTAATTTAATATTTTAAGCATATTTTTATTATTAATTTAAAATATTAAAATTGTTTTTAACCCATATTCAAAACATAGAACGCTGAAACCCACATTTTTTTACTCTATAAATTTTCCAAACCATTCATTTAATCACCATTTTTATTGGTTTATTTAGAAATTCCTTAATGATGAGATATTGATGACTCCTCCATTAATTTTCAACTAAATCGCTGATTAAATGGGGTGTTTTAATTCGGGGTGTTAATTTTTATCCGTTTTTAGATTTAAAGTATCCAAACCATTATTAATTCTGTGATAAACGATCCTATAAAGCATTAGCAGCACAGATATCCCTTATTCATGGTCGGTGGAACCTTAGTTGAATGATTCAGTATTATTCTTCTCGGACGACAGTGTTCTCCTGCACGTGGAATGTATAACGTGAGTTCCTATTTTAATTTTTAATTTTAGTATATTTTATTACATCCATTAATTAAATTATTCCATTTATTCGTTAATTATAAAATTAAGGGAAAATGGTTGATTTATAAAATTATCACAAGGTAATTACATGAAATTTTCATGGAATAATAATGTTAAGAATAATCCTAACACAATTGATCCAAATTGTCAAAAGATAAATATAAATCTTATTAAATGATAATTTAATTTAATAATCAAAGATAATTTATAAAAAATTATGAAAAAGTAATTTTCTAAAAATTTTAATATATAATTATAAAAAATATCAACAATAATCACTAGAATATCAATATATAATTTATAAAATAAAAATTATCAAATGATAATCACATGGAATTATCGAGTGATTTTTCTAATTAGTTATCAAAGGATAATCACAATGAATTAATAAATTATAATTTAAACAAATTATGAACTGTTATTTCAGAATTTTAACAATTATCATTGTGGAGAATTAATAATTTAGAATTGAACAATTATAAACAATGATAATTTTAGAAAACTATCAAACAATAATTACGCAATTTTATGTAATGATAACTGTATAAATAATAAAATGATAATAGGGAAATTTTAAACAAGAATAATTTTGGGAAATTATCAAATGATAATTAAACTAAATTATTATGGGTAATTTATAATAATTTATCGAGAGATAATAGTAAAAGGAAAATTTGTGAAAATTTATCAGAAGATAATTATAAAAGTATAGATTATGAGAAATTATAAAAATATAATTATAAAATAATAATTAATGATAAATTATTAAAATTTAATAATAAGAGGATAATTTATGATAAATTATCAAAAGATAAGCATCGAATGATATTTGTTGATAAATTATCAAAAGATAATTATAAAAGCATAATTTTGGAGAAATTTTCAAAAAAAAATTATAAAGGGATAATTTATGATAAATTAACAAAAGATAATTACAAAAATATCATTCATGATAAATTTCCAAAAGATAATTACAAAAATATAATTTATGTGAAATTATCAAGAGATAATTATATAAGGATAATTTATGATAAATTGTCAAGAGATAATTATAAAAGAATAATTTATGAAAAATTATCAATAGATAATTATTCGTGGAAATAATTTTGTGGGTGCATGAGTTAACCTAAATGATAATTTGGAAATTATCAGGGAGAGTTAGAAAATATCATCACATGTGTTATTTTAATGATCATTTGAAAATTTTCCAGGTGAGATAAAGTATCATCACATGTGATATTTTATTTCCTTTTTAAATAGAATAATTTATTTTGGTTCTAGTAGACTTTGATGAACCTCAAACAATGCCGTTTCATCAAATATGATAATCAAGATTATGATGAGTTGTTCTTGATTTTTTAGGATTCCAATCCACCTATCAAACCACCGTTGGTGGTTTATCCATACCATTAAAATCAATGAATTTTTAGGTAATGATTTCCCTACCTTCATGGGATCTCGTTACATTTGTATTTCCTATCCATGATTTATGAGTGGCTTGAATGATATTCATTCTTGACTTATGATCAAACGTGGGGATATTTGTGTTTCCCATGTTATCTTATGTCTTGATTCCATGAGATTTATGTGATATCTAGATTCCCTGATGATGTTTGATTCACATGTTGTTTGTATATGATGATTTAATATTTCTCATGATATGTGTAATGGTTTTCATGATGTCATGAAATGTCTTGTTTTCCATTGGAGATGTTTTATGTGTATACTAGAAAGATGGTAGTCATGGTATGATTACCTATTGTAGTGTGTGAGCATGGTGTAAAGTGATGTCAACAGTGTGACATGATTACCTTGTAACATGGTATCTACTTGAAGTCTTGTAGATTTCAAGTAGATATCCAACAATTGATACCTTGTGGATTCAGAGTGTTACACGATGCATTTTTGGATTTTAGGTAGGTTACAAATACTTCATGCCTTGTGGGATCTGAGTATTAATCAATATATTTTAGATTCAATGTAGGTATTTTTCACTCGATACCAAGTGGATTATAATTGACTTTACAACAACCTTGAGTTTGGGTAGGATACTTATTGATATGCAATGCATTTCTAACATGGAGCTAAAGTAGGTATAATAGAATGTTGTGCCATCTTAGTTAGTGTACAACTGCTCAATCTTGGATTTTTTTCTTATTAAAAATTTATTATTATGGAATATTATATTATACATGAGAAAACTTTGATGAGGATGCATTGGTGGTGTCTGACTAATTCTTGTAATCACAACCTACTCGAAAATTTTTGTTCGCTTGTAGATTTCATGAGGGATATGGTAAAGGGAAAGGGCCATGTGGACGTCTTCTCAGATGACGAGTGTGGAGTTTGATGTGGGATTGGACAAACATCCTTAAGACCTGTAGTTTATAATTTTATTGTTTATCTTCTGTATTTACACTTATTATTACTTCAACATTGGGTGCTGCTATATTTGTATGATATGTTTTCTATATTTACCCTTACACATTTTTCTATGATTAATTATTATATTGTTTATTGTTGATTATGGATCATATAAAATGATACTTATGGTATAGTCTCATTAATGATGATCTCATACCATTACTTCTAATCAGTGGCCTATTTTATATGGGGATACATGTATGTGGTCAAGCTCCTTCTGGATGAGACCCAATGTTTTGGGTTGGGTTGTTTCAAAATGGTATTAGAGGATCAATATTTACAGACTTCTTCTTATCTTTGTCTTCGTATGGGATATGATAGAAAATAGATAGGATAGTTGGGACTCTGATAAGGGAACAATGCCAGTGCCTATCTGACACTATATTGATTATCTCCGAGTTTCCATTAGCTGGGATATTTATGTTTTTATATTATCATTGAATAAATTCACCCCAGGTGATTCACATTAATTTGATATGTGATTAATGGTATTTAAATTGTATTCATGCATCATTATTTAGGACACAGGTTCATCATATATATATATAAATATAACTGTTTTTGTGCTACATAGTAATTCATTAATTAATTTTTTTTCATTTGTGCTATTTGTTCAAGATATTTTCTTATTGTGAGATATATTTGTTTCCATGATTTTATGATATATCTTTATTAGAATTATTTATCTGACCTATGTATACTGTAGTGTTATTATGTATCTGATGACTCTAAAAACTGTGTAGAGAAGGAATCATCGGTTAGTGCTAGGAGGTGTATACCATGGTTTAAGGGTAGACTCCTTGAAGAAACCATATGTGATCTCATAGACTCATAGGAGAAGCCTTGTGTGATCCTATAGACTAATTTGAGTTTACTGAAATAAATCTATTACTTTTCTAAAGTGTTTTCCTTTGCATTGAACAAGATTTCTCCTCGACATAGTCTTATAGGACCACATGGGATGTATTCCAAAATACTTTTATAAGGGAGGAGGTTTTGTATGAACACTAGATGTGTAGGATAATACAATTGAGATTTCTCCCGCACCTACTCAGTACATTAGGTAGCAGTACTAGATCATATAGAAGTAGTTATCTTACTATTTGTCTTAGGCATAGAAGTTCATAGCTATGGTTGAGTGTGATATTATTTTCAACTCCATCAATACTCAACCATCTGAAGCACCTAAGGCTCTCATGATACTTAGAAATGTGTGGAAATATTTTTCCCAATATTTGACATAGTTAAGAATCTAATAGATTCAAATGTTTAGAAAAGATTGGGAAAATTCCACATACGCAACCCATTTCGATACACTTGTATTGAATAGTGCCAAATGATCTAAAGAAGATTAAGGATAAACTAGAAAATTGTAATGGATTCATAAGGGTGTGTATTTCACCATGTGTATCACCTATTTTTCTCTCCAAGAAGGTAAACCGTTGTAATCATCTATGTGTAGATTACTGGAAGCTAAAATAGGTGACAATGAAGAACCAATATTCATTTCTGTAGATCACTAATATTTTATATCAGAAATGGAAATCCTGGTTGTTCTCTAAGATTGATCTTTGATCAGTCTATCATCAATTGTGAGTTAGAAAAGATGATATTCTGAATACAACATTTTATAGAATTAATGGATTGTATGAGTACTTCATAATATCGCTCGGGCTGAAGAACATACTGAAAATATTCACGAACCTCATGAACAAGGTGATCCATCAATAATTACATGCATTTGTCCTAATTTTCAATGAAGATATCCTCATCTATTAACTGATACCAGAGAAATATGACCGAGACCCGAAGATAGTCCTCACTATGCTTATAGAACATGGTGTTTACACCAAACTATTGAAGTATGAGATATGGATTTTAGAGTTGAATTTACAATGACATGTGGTGTCTCAGAACAGTATACCTATAAACCTAGTGAAAGGAGAGGAAGTCATGTCTTGGACACATACCTAGAATATGTTTGAGATTAGGACCTTTATAGGTTTAGTAGGGTATTACTGATGGTTTATCACTGAATTCTCCTGACTACCATAACTAATGATAGTGTTGACAAGGAATGAAGAAATGTTTCAGTAGATGGATAAACGTGAAGAGGTGTTTCTTGAGCTAAAAATAAGGTAGACGATAGCTTGTGTAATGACACTCCCAGATCCCGATATTTGTTATGTTGTGTAATAAAATGAATCAGAAAATGCACTAGGAGTAGGGATGATTAAAATAGATCATGCATTAACTTATGTGTATTTTCATCTATGATGCCATGAGAGGAAATGCCCAACAAACAACTTGGAGATTGAAGTCATTGTTCACACTATGAGGTTTTTGTGATATTGTCTCTTTGGTGAGAGATATGTTGTTTATGTGGACAAAAAGTGAATCTAATATATCATTACACAAGGGGACCTGAACCAAATATAGTGGTGCTATGTTGAGTATCTACATATATTCTTTTTTAGGATGATGTATTCACCTTGTAAAATGAAATTCCAATGAATATTTTCTTATCCATAAGATGAAGGTTGGGCAAGAGATTGGTAAGAGGCCTCTAAAGGTGTATTAATTCTTGGTGAGTATATTTGATGATTGGAGGATAATTTACTTATAAGACTAGTGTACCATGAATTTTTCTCCCTTGTTAGTCACATACTCATATATGGGCCATGAAAAGGCTAAAAAAAGGCATACTTAGAGTGTGAGGTAGTGAGGAAACAATTAACTGGTGATGACTCAATGCCTAGATTGTCAATGGATGACGATGATATGATATTTCTACATAAATGAGTTTTAGTCCCTACTTCTATAAGGGAGTGGTTGATACTGTTTTACAATATCTATTGATGGGAAGTACATCTAGGTGTGAATAATTTGTATCAATACTTCATGTGGATGTTCTTGTGGTCAGGGATGAAGAGAGTCTTTATTGGTTTTTATCCTTTAGATGCATTACATTTCTGAGGGTCAAGGCTAAGCACCATATTTCTAGTTGGATATTGCATCCACTATGAATACCTATGTGTAAGTGGGAGGAACTCATCGTGGACTTTACAACGGGGTTACGCAAGTCCCTAAGGAGTCATGATGTCGTATGAGTGATTTTGGATCAGTTTACAAAGTCCTCTCACCTACTATCGATAAGATGTAATTACTCAGTGGAGGAGGTAAGAAATATATATGTCTGATAGACTATATGTATACTTGGAGTTACCCTGAGCATTGTTTCAATTAGAGTTGAACTTTTTCCACCCCGATTTTGGAATGGCTTGCAGAAATTTATAGGGAATCCGTAGAGAATGAGCACGAGGTACCATACTCAGACCAACAGATAGTCCAAGTTGACTATATGAATAATGGAGGACATGCTTCGATATTTCATGCTAGAATATAGTGGTTCATGGTATGATCAACTTGACATAATTGATTTAACCTAAACTAACAGTTACGAGGATTTATTTCTAGAGGTCCCTTGTGAGGCTCGTTACGGGAGACTGTGTTGTCCGCTACTTATTGGAATGAGGCAGGTGAGGTAGAGGTTGTAAAACTTGTCTGGTTCATGAGGCCTCTAATAAGGATAATTTTATAGTGATGTTGTTTATCACCACTCAGAGAGGACATAGATCTTTTGCTGGTGGGCGGGAAAACCCTTAGAATTATTTATGATCGATCATGTTTTTTAGAGAATCGTCTTTTGTGGTGGAGAGGTTTGATGAAGCTGGGAGAGATAGAACCATGTTTTGTGGGACCTTTTGAGATCACCAAATTAATGGGGACATTGGTATTCTATATAGATCATCCTCTTAGTTATCAATGCATACATGATGTGTTCTACATTTCTCAACTTCAATGTAACATGCCTAATCTTGTTCATGTTATAGATTGTGAGGAAATTGAGTTGGAACCTGATACATCTTATGAGGATTGTCTAGTGTGAATTATATATTAGAGTGATAAATAACTCCAGAAGAAAATGGTACCACTAGTCTGATTATAGTGAATCTTGGATGGATCTTGGAGTAGAAATGGGAGTATGAGTCTAATGTTAATGCTCAGTGGCTTGAGTTTTTCTAGAAAGACTACTAGTGATACTTCTCAGGGATGATAAATCGATAGATGTGGGAGATTTTTAATATCTTCAATTATAAAATATATTTAAAATACCCTTTATTAATAAAATATAATTATTTTTATGTGAAAAAATAATTTTTCAATAAAAATCACTTGAATATTTTTAATGACTATGCATAATTGTAAAGCTTAGTTTTCATCTTATAATATTCTAATGAATATTTTATGAGTTAGGCACTGAGTTAATCAATTTTTCTGAGTCCCGTAAAACATCAAAATAGAATAAATAAAAATATTTATTATATTCTATCATGAACACATTATTTACCAAAAATAATGAAATACCTCCCAAAATGTCTATTGTATAAGAAATATGAGGCCATAGTTAGGTCTAGGACATGAGGTTTACCCTATATGAAACATAAATTTCATGTTCCTCGAGAGTTTGGTCATATATGTTATTAGGTTATTTTATTTAATATTTTCAATATATTATTATTATTAATTCAAATTTTAAATGTCATTGATTAACCCATCTTCAATGGATAGAATTCCCAAACCCCCATTTTTTACTCTATAAATTTTCAAAACCTTATGTTTCATCACTATTTGGATATGTTATGCTACATTGTCTTAATGGTGAGAAATTAATGACTCTATCTTTAATTTTTTATTAAATCATTGATTAAATGTAGTGTTTTAATTAAGGGTTTAAATGGCTATGATTTTGAGGCTTATAATATCTGAGCTCGTTCATCTTCTATATTGGATGATCTAGTCAAGTGCGAGTGGCCTGTATCTCCAATGTGTGTGGTCTATATAAGCTCCATTGATTTATTTGATGTACTTCCTCTCTATTAGTTGTGATCTCATGCATGTGGTATGTGTGGCGTGACATGATCTTTATTTTTTTAATTTTTTTATTTTACAATCTCATTTTATTAATTATTCCATTTATTCCATAATTTTAAAATAATAAGAAAAAATGATTGATTTATAAAACTATCAAATTAAAATGACATGAAATATTTTTTTTATTACTAATGCGAATAATTGTCCTCAGATAATTGATCCAAATTATCAAAGGATGAACATAAAGTCTTATAAAATCATAATTTCATTGAATTGATAAAGATAATTATTAAAACAGAATCAAAAGATAAGTTTTACAAATTGTAAAAGGATAATTACATCAAATTATCATATAATATAAATTAAAATTATAAGAACATAATTTCTAGATTAGAAAATGGATAATCAATAGATTAAGAATTATCAAAAGATAATTGTTTTGAATTTTCAAGGGATAATTACAACAAAACAACGAAAGATAATTTATAAAAATTAGCAAATGTTATTGCACAATTTTAATAATATTAATTGTGGAAAATTATCAAATTATAATTTCTTAATTTTAAACAATGATAATTTTGAATAATTATCAAATTATAATTTTTCAATTTTAAACCATAATAATTATGGAAAATTATCAAATGATAATTTCACAATTTTAAACAGAGAATAATATGGGAAATTATTAAATGATAATTGAACTAAATTATCATGTTAAATTTATGAAAATTTATTAATAGATAATTATAACTAGATAATTTGTGAAAAAATATAAAAAGATAATTTTAAATGGATAATTTATGAGAAATTGTCAAAAATATATTTGTAAAAAGATAATTTTTGATAAATTATTGAAATTTAATTATAAAAGGATAATTTTTGAGAATTTATCAAAATATAACTATTAAAAGATAATATATGATAAATTATTAAAAGATAATTATAAATGGTTAATTTATGAAAAAATTTCAAAAGAAAATTATAAAAGGATAATTTTTGAGAAATTATCTAAATATAATTATAAAAGGATAATTTATGTGAAATTATCAAATAATAATTATAAAAAAATAATATATAATAAATTATCAAAATATAATTATAAAATGATAAATTATGATAAATTATAAAAATGTAATTATTATTGATGATAAAATCATGAGTGCATGTGTTTACCTAAATGATAATTTAGAAATTATTTAGGAGAGAGAAAATATCATCACATGATATATTTTACTGATAATTTAAAAATTATTACAGAGATAGAAAGTATCATAGCATGTGATATTTTATTTCTTCTTTAAATAAAATATTTGTTTTTGGTTCTAAGAGCTTTTGAAGAACCTCAAATGATGACATGTTGACAACAATGATAATAAGTCCTGTGAGGAGGTGTTCTTGACTATTGTGGTTTCTACTCCATCAATGAAACCACTCTGGGTGGCTTATCCTTACCTTTGACATCAATGAATTTTGAAGCATGAAGTTCCACACCTTATCAGACTCTCATCACATGTGTATTTCTATGTTATGATTTCTATATGGAATGATGCATATTCACTCTTGACTTGGGATCACATGTGGGTGTGGGTGTGGCCCATGATATGGTATGTCTTGATTCCATGAGATTGATGTGATAGCTATATTCTATGATTATGTTTGATTCACATCTTTATGTATATGATGATGCAATATTTCTCAAGATTTGTGATATGGTTTTTATCATGTTATAACACATCATTTTTCCTTTATAGGATTATCATGTGTATATAATACAGGTGGACATCATGGTATAATAATTTCATATGGGTACATGCCTGGTGTGCAGAGATAATGATGGTGCAACATGATAACCTTATAACCTATAATCAACATGATTCCTTATAGATTTCGAGTGGACGACTTACACTGTATACCTTATAGATTTTGAGTGTTACCTGATGCCTTGTAGATTATAGGTAGGTTACAGATACTATATTCTTTGGGGATTTCGAGTATTAACCAATGCCTTGTGGATTCGAGTAAGTAGTTTTCACTCGATTCCTTTCGAATTCATGGTGACTCTACAGTATCATTGTGGATGGTTGGATACTTATTGACATATAGTACTTTTCTGGAATGGAACTGAAGTAGGAATGGTCAGGGGTTTTTGCAAACTTGTTAGTGCCTGACCACTCGGTTTTGGATTACATAATTATGGTTTTTACACATTTATTATTATGGAATACATAGTTATAATCAAGCACACAAGGTTGGGACACATTTTTGGTATACTACTGACTCTTGTACTCACACCCTAATCCATAATTTTGATGCACTTGTAGAGTGGAGCATGTTATCCACTTATTGCATAGAGTTTTTGGGATGATGTCTTGCTGGTTTTATCTCAAGACATTTTCTTATATACCATTTTTGGATTTTTATATATATTATTTTGGTACATTGTCTTTGGAGGAGTGTTTGGAATATTGACGGATTATTATTTCATGTACAGTACTTTTTAAGGAGTTATTCTTGAAGTAAAATCATTATCTCTAGATTGTGTTCATTTTTATGTGCCAGTCCTAAGACCATAGGGATCAGGAACACCCTTAGAGTTATTTTATAACTAATTTAGGTACCATCTATGTGGATTATCTCATACGGTTTTTGAATTATTGGCATCATAGGAAGGTTTGTTTCATTTCTTGAGGTTTCCATTTAGTTTAGGATGTCTTGGTAGACATGATACAATATTTTTTGGAATTACGTGCTTGGATTTAATGAGTTTTTTTTTAATAGATCTCATCATAATGAGACTTAATCTACCATGGGATATTTGAAAAAAAACTACTTTTAGGAGTTTTAAAATCTAATTCTTTACATTTTCTAATGACTTTATCTATGACTTGTCTTTCCTAGTTTAAATTTTCATGATGGATTTACTGATGTCATTCCTATTGACAGATGTTCCCATGTTATCTATTATTGTTGTGTAGTAACATGACCCAAAGGTAAAATTTGAATATAACTAAATAGGTAGATACTGATGAAGCACAATAAGAGATCCATGTAGATGGTTAGAACCTTCTAGATGTTATTGTGTGTGTAGTCCAATCTTTAGGACAATTAACTACATCAGTTACCATTCAAGCTAGAGATGTTTTACCCCAAAGGGAGATATCAATGATATTTCCAAGCAGTTCCTTCATCTAAAACCACTACCTTTCATGTGTAACAATAATTTTTATTAGGTACATTATTATTTTAAAACATTTGAACAACTCTTGATGTTTTTTTAAATTCCATATTCGGTTAAAGTGAAATATGTCATCCTAAAACATAATGGTCCTAATAACGGTAATGTAATTCAATTGTTTTGGCCGGTAAGAATGTGGGATTAGTGTGGAATGACATTAAGGATATTTTTATAGAGTATTTGTATCTGGAATATATGGTTTCTTCTATGTCAATGGAGTTAATTAAGCTTCAGTAGGATGATTAGGAAGTGGTCTAGTATGCCAAATATTTTTCCAAGATGGATTATACCTCACATGAGGTGGTATTGGATGAGAAGCTAAATCATAGAGGTTTGATAAGGTTCTTTGATCAGATATCCAACATCATGTTTACATACTAGATATCTCCTAATGTATGGATGTTCTGGATAGATATTTTATGACAGAACTTGAAATAGCTAGAAGGTAATGACTGAGGGGAGTTCTCTACACCCCCATTAGTTCCTTGAGTGGTCCCTTTAAAGGGAATATGAAGTAAGATAAGTCTCATGGTGGAAAACATAGTGTTATATATTGATATTATAATTACATTAAATCATCTGTAGCATCTAAAAGAGGACCACTTAGTTTTTTACAGAATAGAAATTTTGGGCCCTGAATGTGATCATGCACATAGATGGTGATGATCTATATCTCTTGTAGATGGTAAGGTAACTTATAGATGGTTTTCTGTGTTTTTATCACTTTTTATAATTGTGTTATATTTAAAATACTAGGAGGGTATGTTGAACAGTCAGATGCTTATTGAATACATGTGTTCCAACCATAAGTTTCATGAATGAAGCTTCTTTATGTAGTGGATGAGTCTCAAGTGGAGTATTATTTGATTCCTTAGATAGTTATAGGTACCATTACCATTGATTCATATATAATGACTTCATTATTTTATATTTTTTCCTCTCATTGAATCAAATATACCCATATTTTGGAACATTTGAATATTTTTATGGAGCTCAGGTCTTATGTGACAGAGATTTCTATGAATATAGGGATGAATAAATATTAGGGCATCCAATTCCCTTATTTTACATTTTGGTTGTCATAAGTTTAGATTGTTTGGTACTTTTTGGTTTTCATTTTCATGATACATTTAATAATGAGTAATCTATGGGATATTAGTGTCCTAATCTCTATACTACAGAGTCTTCTTGATAGAATTTGTTAGGGAAGAAAAAATTAATAGTTAGTAGAATTATAACATCATGATGAATTATTTTAAATAATTATATCCCATGGTTTTGATTGTATTGTATGTTCATTATTACATTGGTTTTTTGGGGTGACTTTGGGGGTTATTTAAAAGTTTGTAGGGTTATTAATAGTTTGACCAAGTTTATGGGAAACTTTTCGGGTCATCCTGGAAAACTATGTGCCTTTTATGGAGTTATAGAGGAGGGAACATGTTTATGCACTTGATTTGTTAAAACCATGTGGCCCACACCTCAAACTACGTGTAATGTGGAAGTGGGGGCAAATGGTGGTAATAGGGTTTATCAAACCGTGCATCTAGACTATGTGACCTCTTTTAGTAGCTCAGGTGGGGGAACATGGTTGGTGGACAGTTTTTTATAACATACTTCCAAAATAAATAGCTCTCTCTAGTATCCCATTAAGACACACATTTCTAGAACACAGTTTTTTAGAAAATTTGGTCAAAGTATGTGACATGAATTTAATTACCTAATTTTATGAATTTAATTACCTAGACCCTTATTTGAAATGTTAAAATCCTCATAGTCAAACATAGTTCATTCATTTGTCTATTGTAAGATATCTGGAGATAATTCTATCACTCTTAAACATAATTTATCATAGATAAAAGTTCCAGTTAGTGCATTGGATTTCATCTGATATATATAATCTTTTTTTATTATACATAAAGATATCATCCCCACCCTTTTTATTCTACAGTGGTGGATACTCATATTTTGATTGGATCTACAAATTGACCATTTGAATTATGATCCTAAGACCCTCACTTGATCATTCATTCCATCAATTCCATATTGGTGGATTTCATGTGGGTGTTGTTGATGTTGATTAGGGTAGATGGTTTCGTAAGGAAATATTACAATTGAAACCATCAATTATTTTTTAATTTAAATTGGATTTCATAATTGATTTATAAACCTTTAATTGAGTCTCTTGATAAATTATTTTAAGTGGCAAGGTGTGTGTGATAGAATCCATTGAAAATGGGTTTTGTAATTCATTGTGATGACCAATAGAAAATAATATTTAATTGAAATGATTTATTTGAATTATTATTTTGTTGATATGAAATGGAATGATATGTTTTATTATTTAAATGTAAATACATATGTTTTCATTGAAAAGACATTTTATTTTTGTTTTTGAAATGAAAGGTATGTTTTTGAAAAATGAACTATGGGCCAATGGAAATGATTATTTGAAACTATTAAAGGATTAAAATTTATTTATTTGATTGATAATCCCATAAATTTTTTATTAAATTAATGAAGATGGGTTCTTAGGTAGTTAGGTGGGAATAACTCTCACATGTAATTTATTATTTCTACCTAGAAATGGATTGAAAATGATAATGGAAACTAAAATATATTGGGGGTAGGGAGTTTAACCTTTTGTATTCTCTACCATTCCCCTATGATTGGGATCGAGTGAGTGTATATAAATCTAGAGAAAAATATTTATTGAGATATATGAGAATCCCTATAGTGACCAAACCCCGAGACTCTTAAATATAGTGTTATGATTATAAATGATTTCAACAAAAGAGTGATTTATTGAAATGTTTATTCAATATGTATTGATATAAATGATTTTCCAAACCAATTTTGACAACTTTAATTATTTTTGGATGATTTTATGGAAAATAACATTTAATCCATTTTTATATTATCTATTGGAATTTTATAAAAATAAATTCTTGACACAAACATTAAAAATATTTCCAATCCATTTTTTATTTAAAATTGGTCATTTTCATTTATTCATTATTTATTTATTATTATATTCCATCTGATATCCTACTAGGGTATTTTAATCCTAATCTACCATTTCATTCAGCTATTTTTAGATATTCTTATTCTGGACATATGGAATGAAAAAACACTCCTTGGAAGTCATGGGATTTAATGATTAGTGGGACCTTGGGAGTTGGTGGTGACTAAGAGATATTATGTTCAACTTGTTTGAAAATGTTTCTAGGATGATTTATTGATTTATATATCAGTTAAATTTGGTTGAAGCACCATTTGGAGATTTTTATCTATAATATCATGGTACACTCTCCTTATAGGAGAGTTTAACATAATGAATGATTATTCTATTACATCCGTTTCTTTTTCTTGATGAGTTATTCTTTTAGAGAAATCATTCCCTAGGGACTGTTATGATTCCCAAGTGCTAGTCACTAGCAAATGAACATTAGGAACACCCTTTATGATGTGTCAGAACTGATTTTCATACCATGTAAATTGGTTTTCTTGTTCAATTTGTGACAATATCATAGATGTTGTATATGTTGAAGAGTATCCCCTATGTTTGTAATGGATCTTTCATTCCCATATCAAAACATTATACCTTAGGATCCTCATACCTATTGATATAAAAAGAAAAGAATAGTGAATATCCCAATTTCTTTTTTTCCTCTATAATCAACATCAAACCTTACTTATAGTCCATGAATTTATAATATTCCAGTTACCATAAAGTTTTGGGGTAGAACTATTCAAATAATAGTGCCTAAAATCCTTTTTTGGTACGGTTCTTAACCTTTTTTGCTTCATGCAGTACATCCCAACATTTACATTCCACCCCATCTAACACGAACGTTTCATGTAATACAAGATACTTCTGAGGGGTTTTTATGCTTTAAAATATTTAATTAATAAGTAAAACCCACTCCTCTTCTTCTTGAGAAGATAAAACACCCCATAATACAGGGGTGATGGAACTAGAAATCCCATATAATATCAAAATCTAGTTATTTTTTGGAGATCCATTACAGTTTTCCTTTAGTAAAAGTTAAAGTTCATCAAGGACCTATGGGTTAACAAATAATCATTTAATCAATGTATAACCACATTCCCCTTCCAACTCAAAAAAAGGTTTCCATCTCTGTGGGATATCCTATAATGCTGTAAAAGATGACATGCAATTATTTCCCATTAATATTAATAATCATAAATTAATTACACACTACTAAGAATTATTATACACCCCATAACTCTATCTCACTATCATTCAAAATATTTTTAATGTTTACTATCTCAAGTATTTAGCTTCTTAAAATCATTACCAAATATAGGCAAGATGCAGGCTTTAATAAATCAATAGGAACATTAATATAATATTAAAAATGATTTCATTTATCGTTCAATAAAATATTAAATATATCCATGCATGTAATAGCATGATTTAACATTGACATTTTGGAGTGAAGGTGTCCATAAAACTAAATAAATTTAATCATTTCTCATAAAAAAACTCAAAAGCAGTAATTTTTTTAAATTTTACCAATTGAGAAAATTACTTGGAATACATTAACTACAAACATGAATACAACCACATATTCTTGAGTGAAAATGGGATAGTCACTTTAGAACAGGTTAAGTATGCTATAAATGTAATTTAGAATAAATAGAATACTATTAATAGAAAAAAATTCCCAAAAAAGGGAATTAATGATCAAAATATATTATCCTAGTCAATGAAAATAAATAGGTAATAAAACTATTTATTTATAATAAATTTTTTGTTAAATATGGATCATTAATCAATTTACATTATAATATATGTATACAAAGGAAAAAAGTTAGTAAGACATGTCACCGTATGACTACCTACCTATAACTACCTTTTATGATATGTGAGACTCAGAGGACAAGGAAAATCTCAATGATAAGAAAGTACATTCCCCTACTACACCTGGTTACTAATTCTTCCCACATAATTATACTAGAAATGTATATTTATTTTTTTAATTCCTCAACCTCTATTATCATATCCCTTGGATACTCTTAAATCTTATATACATGAGCCCTAAATGGGCTCTGATGCCATTTTATAAGGACTCAGACCTGACTTCCTGAAATATACTGGACCTAGCAGTCATAATACATCAATCATACCCCTTGATCTCTAGAGGATATCATAGATGTATAGGTTATTATAAAACTATATGAGAGATAGTTTATACAATTTTAAAACCATACATGATTCCAAGAGGATGTTTTGATGTTTTTAAAAGACCCTAAAATAAAATGTTACACAACTATAAAACCTACTCTTCAAGATATATGAACAATACCATGTTGTACAGTTATATGAGGATTCATGTATATCTTACCTTGGTCCAAAAAATCCAAAAGTTATGTAAAAAGGATATAATACAATAAATTTATAAGATAACCTAATACACCACCCAAACATGTCATATGTGACCCCAAAATATGACTACTCATGTATGCGAGAATTTCCATATCCTCCAAGAATTTCATTTGGAATACTTTAATAAATTTTCATCAATTGGTTTAAAAAGGTTCCACCCAAACTTTAATCCTCTAATGGAACATTCTTCTTTAATTGGGTAATTTACCCTTGTTCATATTATAAAATAATGTATCTACAAACATCCAAATAAGGAATGTGTAGGGTGTGATTAAAAATTACCCTATTGGTGGTCAACAATAATGACCCATTAAATTACAGGTCATTGATTTATGTATTAATTTGATTTTTTGAATATTTATCTGGGTTGGGGTGAATTTTTAATAAATTTTTTGTAGTATAATAAGCTTAATGTTGTGATAGATAAATATCAAGATGTGATATTTTCATTATGAGAAACTAAATCATGGTCAATTGGAGGCAAGATTTAAAGGACACGGGTTATGCTGTGATCAATGGGTTCCACGACATGGCATATTTTGTGAAAGATTAAGAAAAGGGAACTTATATATGGAGTGCATTCCATATAGGAGGGAATCACACCATAGCTTTGAAACTTATGTATCATATATTTCCTTTTATTATTGTCTTTTATAAATTTAAAATAATTTTATAGTCACACCATGACCAATATGGTATTCCATGATGGTCCTCCCTTAGAAAGGTATCAAAGTGTAGAGTGAAAATACTACATCATGGAGGAAAAATTCCATGCCCTGAATGAAGGATTCCACTCCCTGAGGGATTGGTCCATGGTATTCTGGTTTTAAATTGATATACCTACTACACCATGGATATTAGGGCCACTCCACGATGGATCATCAGATGAGGAAGTCACCTTGTAACACCTTGGGTCATGTCGTGAAGGGGTTGTGTTCATATTATTTTTAAGAATACACATACCCATAATATTTATGTTAGAACCTCTCATGTTATATGAGGAAAATGTGTATGTATTAGTCCATTTTAGATATATCATTTTCTGTATATTCCTCTAATTTATCTTCCATGAAATGTGGTGTTTTTAGGGATTTTTATAGTGATTTGAGATGAGTTATTCGTTTATTTTCCCTTTTCTCTTATTCTACATTGTTATTCCTTGGATTTTGTGTCTTCATGACAGGGGTTTATGACTATTAAATCATTTCCTTTTGTAATTAGGATAAGGTTATGGGGTATTACGTGGTAGTTTTTTTGTAAACATTAAAAGAGGAGATATTCTTCAACTTCCTTCTGTTTTATTGGAGGAACATCACTAGTGGATTTTTAAGGGTTTTTACCATGTGGGTGGGAATCAATGACATATTAGGAACTATATTATGGGGGGGGGTACTAGGACAATTCCAAAATATTTTTTCATTTTGTTACAAGGGGATTTATTTGGTGAGGCCACTGAAAGACTTTTTTTCCATTATTCTTCCTTAGTTTTGTAATGTACTATCATTATAGAACATTAAACAGTTCCAGATCGAAAGTCAATACATCACCTAAGGAATTATCCCCATATTCCATAGGATATTTTATAATGAAAATATCTTATGATGATAATATGGGGAGACTATACACTCTAGTTTGAGTAGAAATAAAATCTAAATAAGAGAAAACATACAAACTAGGACTCAAAAAAATCACATATAAGAGAGTGAATGTTCAAAAAATAAGTATAGTATCAAATTTTATAATAATGGAGTATGGAATAAATTTATGAATATATTCCCCATGAGAAGATCATATCCAAGGATAATGAGATATATAATAAAGCAAAAACTATGACACAACCACAATTGGTCCTGATCCGTGGCCCGATCCGAACTCCCAAGTTCTGTTCTAGTAATCAAATCATTATAAAACAACCTTTCAAAAGACCATACTAGTAATATAGTAGTATATTATTGGGTACCCAATTCAAATGTTTGACTACATATTTTGTGAGTAAAAATAAGTAGGCCTCCAACAACGAAGTCCCTAAATATAACCAGTCTAATAAAAAGTTCATGGATAAGTTCTATAAATAAATAAATTAAAATTTAAATATGTTGAAAAAAGCTATAAATAACCACTAATTTTTTTTGGTATTATGGAGACAACTAAGTTAACTCATACCATTATTGGTCCATATTTCTATGACCTTAATCAAATATACTGGATTCCAACAATATGAGGGCCTATCTGAGCATATTACAATGACAGTGGATCCAAATATAAAATACTAGAGTCTACCTAGTATATAGTTAAATTATTATATACCTCCCCCATGTAAGGTTTATTATCCAGGGAATAATCCAAGAATTATCATAGTCCAACCCTATGTGAGTTTTCTCTGCCAAGGCATATAGAAATAAGTAACGTATACTTCCCCTATGAGTGTTTTCTCAGCCAATTTCCTAATCCAATAGGTGATAACAACCTCCCCTATGATATTTTTCTCATATATGGAATATCCATTTATTTAATCATTCATAACACCACTTAAAAGTTTACCAATCAAATGAACATTATATTACTCAAACATTTCACAAAAACAAAATCACATCACATATATACTTAATCCATTTAAAAAATACAACCTCCAAATTGGAATTTTCATTGTCTTTTAAACAAGTACACACCAAGGTGTACATTCATTAAACAAGAACTTATTAAATACAAATTACTTTTTTGGAACATGTTTAGAAAATCCATTTTAATTTATTAAATAAAACACCACATAAAATCTCTCTTTTACTATTAAAAAAAATAAAAAACACATTACCATGGGCCATTCCATTATAAAATCTCATTTTTGTTTTTGAAATATATTATCAAGACTTACTATTTTTACATGGAAAATTTTAATTTTTAAAAAAGAAAAACCATTTTAGTATCAACAAAATCAATTCATTGATAGAGAAAATATTTTTCAATTTAATTAATTCCAATAATACCAAAACAATGTCATTTTAAAAAACCAAGATTATAAGTACTTAGGTATTAACTAAATATTAAATCAATTCCATTTTAACTGATGATTTAGAAATTTCATTTAATAGTAATCAATTTAATACAAAACCCCTCATTGGATGATTTATAAAACTAATTATTCACATAATAAAATATTTTTATGACAAGGAAAACTATCGAAATTATGCATTTTAATTAACATGTAACCAAATGTAAAAAAAGTCATAAATTCTAGTCTAATTCTTTATAGTCGGTGTGACAATACAACCTACGAACATAAAAAAGTGAGTATATGGGTTAGTATTGGAGACCACTAGACACATGTTTAAATAAGTTTACACACCCAATATCAACTTCAGATCCTACCTAAAATGGAAGAAATTGAGAAACCATAAAAACACCTCGAAAATATTGTATATTAGAAAAAAAATGAGATATAACTTGTGAAAAAAATAAATTAAGAAAATAAGAATGAGGGATTTTCGGATTTATATATTATATTGATCTTAATAAAATTATAGATGAAATAGATAAGAGATATAATAGATACACTATATAAGAGAGGGAGGAGAAGAAGGTGTGCACATGTGATACTAGGTCACTATAGAGGAGATAATGAAGGGAATTAGGTTATAAAAAAATAAGGGGAAATGATTAAAATTTCAATGTTAATAGGTAGATGGTTTCCCCACATAGTTTTCCAAATATTGACCCAAGAATGTGGTCAAAACTATCTTATAAATTTCATCATGTATTATTGGTATGCATAGTTTACCAATCAGGTAAATCAAATTTGGAAACCTCTAGATAAAATCACATGGTATGTATAAAACTGTATATAAATCATGTTCCATTTTCATTGTATAATCCACCCCATATAGTTTCCTCTATAATATATATATTTTACGCTAAACCATTCGATAACCATGATACTCAACCATGATCCATACAAACTGAACTAAAAATCACCCCACACTCTAGGTGTTCCATGGTTTCTATTAAAATGTCCACACAAAACCATGAAATTTGGAAGGATTACTATAATAACTATAAAACAAAACCTAAATCTATCAAGAGATATCCTAAAACCTAGTGCACTTATAAGGCCACAAATCCAAAAAAAATTCCTCTAATCTGTTTCTTCTCTCATATTAATAACCCATAATAAGTTTTAAAAAACTGACCACTCACTAAATGAATGTTTTAATTTCCACATTTAATTCTTAACTCATACACACACACATGATATTAAAAAATCCTCACCATAACACTTCTCATCCTTGAGATGTTATATTGCTCATCTAATTATATCTTCTGACCATATTCAGTCACTGATTCCCGCTTAATGGCCACATTTCATCCCCGAATTCTCAACAAGCTTCTAGAGAGAAACCTTGAGTCTTGAGTGCTTATACCCCTAAAAAACTCACCAATTTAATTTATTACCAAATAAAAGACAAGGTTCTCATCCATTCCTGTGTACTATGAGACACCTGTGTTTCCTTGCCAAAATTTCTAAACTCACTTTTCCTTCTCCCAATCATTAAACCTATCTAAAAGAGCACAATTATGAGCCACAACACTCTCCAATATTTTAATTTCCTATCAAAACATGATCTCAATAATAATTATACATCCTATGAAATTCCAATACAAATTTTCCAATAACCCATGTAACACTAATAAAATTATTGTATTGATTTCTATTTTTAACTCTGAACCCAAATAGACACATAACCTTGATCAATTGAATAATCCAAGACACATCGGTTTCCCTCAAAAAGAAAAAACATGTTCTTGAACACAAAATTCATGTTTGAAAAGAAATTACCAACATATATTCCCTTTAGCCCCATCCATCTATAGACAAGACTAAAAACATGACCTCATCTATCCAACCTTTCTCAAAAACTACATCACACCCACAAATATTCTTCCATAACTCTCAATAGTAATTCCTAGTTATGATGGCATCCCAAGACTATCAATTCATGTGAACCATTGTGTGAACCTGATGATTGATGTCATCCTATTATTTGGTCATCAAAAATCAAAATAACAATTATTATTTATCATGTGAAACTACACACCACCAAACAACGATTTCTAACCCGAGTCTGTTATAAACACATGGACATTAACCAATACTACATCAAAGGCCCAAACACAGTATTTTCCCTAAAACTAATAAGACCAGATTCACCAATACATCAAAATACCAAATCTATTTCGACCATCAATATATTGGTCCAAATACACCCATAGTCTTACCCACATGGAATCATGTTCCCATGACTGATTCGATAGTAACCCCATAAGATTATAGTAATTATCAATCCACAAAACAAAAACTACTAGATCCATGGTCCATCATCTGTCCACCATAGCACAAATAGACGAGATATCAAATACAATGTCATTCCTAAATGATAACATGACAATATTACCATTTCCCACTCCCAACTATTAAGTAATTTTATCCACAACATTACCAATAATTGTTTTTCAGAATGAAGGACACAACCTTACCTAGAGAATTATGTGATCCCCACCATATATCCTTAGCTATACAACACCTCGATCATATCCTCAAAAAAATTTCATTGTAAAAATGTCGGTCTCTCTTCCAAGACACGTCCAGTCACTATGTTAGCCCATAATAATGGGAATTCCTTGATATGATACTCAACCACACCTCAAATATTTTACATTCTAATTCCTACCAATATTACATCATAATTATTACTCAAATGCCCAAATTATCCACCCCTGCATGACTCATGTCAAACCCATACTAGTCCATATCCAACACATGTTTTCTTACTCATTTAAGAATCCTAAGAATAAATTTCCATATTGTAGAGTATTATACATTTCATAAATTTATATTTCATGTATATAGATTAATATTCATTACATAAAATAATAATCCATTCAATAATCATATAGTTCTAGCATCATTGGAAACCTAAAAACCTAAACAACAAGTTCATAATAGTTCTAAATCATCTAACACTTAACTCTTAATGAAATTTACCCTTTATAGACATATAATACTTAATACCTCTCTTCATTATATGGGAATACAATCATAAGAAAATTATGACCTCATATACTCAGTATGTTTAAACAATGGAGATATTAAAGATAATATAAGCATAACACGAGAAAAAGGGTTTGAGAATATGAGAATAAATTTGAAAACCATACCCTATATATCATTGATAATAATCATGAATTATGGAATAAATATTGGATGTTTATAAGACATGAATCGTAAACTTAACAAATAATATTAACCGTAAATGCTTAACATATGCTTATTACATTGATTTTTTTCATGTATATAAGCACAATAAATCATATCCTTAGTTGTCAACGACCACTACCATGGATATAATAATGGAATGAGTTCACTCCCCAAACCATCTTAGTAGTAATGGTTCACTCCCAAAATGTTCGTAGCTGTTAGAGCACCTTATTGAACTAGGATAACTTTTTATTCTATTCTTGTTTAAATCATGAGATATTAATATTTACCTAATGAATTGGAGGGTGATATATGTCCAAACCATCATATTATGAAAATAATTAATATTGGTTGTAGAAATAATAAATCATTCATCATGGTTGAACCCATGAAAAGAAATGGGATTCAATAATATTTCATCATAGAATACC
Organism: Viscum album; assembly: GCA_963277665.1. NCBI lineage: Eukaryota > Viridiplantae > Streptophyta > Magnoliopsida > Santalales > Viscaceae > Viscum > Viscum album. Next base: position 1,972,664,723 of record OY728119.1, on the reverse strand, counting down.
CCATGGAAAATAAATGGTTTTCATAAATAATTCATTATTTTATCTAATCATAAATTATTGAAAAGAATTAGGTTTCATAAAAATTATTTAATCATATTCATAAACCATACAGAGAAATAATAAGGATGGTATCAATGGATCATATTCCTTGTAAATCATAATTTAAATCAGGGATTGTTATCTTTCAAGAATAGAAATTCCAATAAAATAACCTTAAAATGTTCTTGTGGAAAATAACCTATCCATTTTGAAAACATTTGTACATAAAATATTTGGAAATATAAAGGAAGTAATTTATTTAGAATTAATTAATTAATATTTTAAATGATTCTTCAAATGAAAAATTAGTCATTATGGAGTGAAATGTTTTCCATACTGTATAATTTATGAAAAATCATTAGTACTCTTTTCAGAAAAGTCACAAAGTACATCATTTGGAAAATCGTAAGTATATTCTATTAAAATAGATTTTAAAAAAATTTAAATTGGTTAAAAATTTATTTTTAAAAAATATGAAAATAGAAAAAACCCTTTCTAAAATATTTTTAGAAAAATTGGATATTAATGAAAAATGTTCTCAACCATAGAAAAATGAAATTAATTTTCCATAAATACATACTTTTAGTATCTTGAGAATATAAGGTTAGGGAAATGAACATAAAACATTTATTTTCAATAAATAAAGGATAGTATAAAAAAATTAATGATTTAATTGAGAGATATTTCCTAATATTCTATCATTATATACATAATAAGAAACAATCAGGATAAACAACGAGATTGTAATATAAAACCCTTACTGCCATTGTAATATTTGAATTATAATCCCCATAAAAGAAATAAAATTTGATGGATATGTAAATCCCCATAATTAATGTAATAAGAATCATAAAATACCTTTATAGTTATTATATACACCACAAAAAATAAACAACTAGTGTACAAGGAATGTATCCTAATGAAATTAATGTGAGATAAAAATACCTTACCATATGTATGACATCCATCTTACACATTGGATCCTTATGCATAATTAATATAAATTTATTATACATCCAGTAAATAAAAATAATTATATATTTCATACCATACATGTTTTAATTATAACCTTTTATCACTCATTATTTAAAACATATTTATTAAAATCACTATTCTATGTGATATATTCATTGTTTTTCATGTACATTCTGGTTCAGTAGTTTAGGTCCTTGTATTTTTAGCATGGTTACATTTGATCCCACACTTTAATAATGACATAATAATCATAAATTTTTATTTTATAAGTGTTTATATCCATTCATAAATGTATATATATAAAAAATAATTCCACCATTCATTGTGATGGTAGGTTGTGTGTATGCATGAATGATGTTTTCATTTTTCAACAGATTGAAAACAATAATGGTAAATATGAATTAAATTTTTTTGGATCATTATTATATCATATATAATATATTTTTATAAAATTATTCCTCATTACCAACAAAATAATACATGAAGGACAAACGAATCATATCACTTCGTAGATGTGGTAGTGTATATGTACCCACGGATGATGTTATCATTTCTCGAAGGATTGAATTGTAAGTAGGTATATGAAATTATAATTTAAGAGGTAAAATTATTTCATAAATATAATATACAAAAATTAAACCCATCATAATATCTATCTCTAAATGAAGTTGATGAAAATTGGATTGTATTTCGACGTGGAGACAATAAGTCGTATGTATGCATAAGTGACACATTAATTTATCATTTGAGGGGTAATTAGTTGCATAATGTTATTTTATTAATCATAATAACATTTAATTATATTTTGGATACTGAATTTATTAATTTATAATAAATTCCATATATTTATTGGAGGTTTGGATTATGAAAGAAAGTGATCGGTTAAAGAAATCACCTCTTCTTTGAAATGATACTTTAGATATAATCTAAAGGGCACTAGGATTTGAATTTTGGGATGACCGGAACTTCCAGAATGTGACTATGAGATTTTATAAGAAAAATTGGTAGACATTTTTAGATCTAGAAGGCTCAATGTGGGGAAATTTAGTCTGGGAGGAGGTACCATTTTATAATTGAGGTAAGGGGCACTTTTGAATTTCTGAAAAGATGAAATTATAAAAAATTGTGTATTAAGAAAAATTACTCTAAATTTAAAGGTATTTGATGATATGGTAGGATAGGGTTGTAATACCATAAATTAATATATTTTTTACATGTTTTATATCATTTCAAACCTTATCATTATCATGAACCCTTAGTTAACCAATTTTATTTTTTACTACGGTAAAAACTTTTAAAATATTCAAGGGTCATAATTTTTATTTATATGGTGAATATTAGACAATAAATGGATATTATTTAAAACACTATCCACTATTATTTTAAAAAATTCTAATTTGAGGATTGCTTTTTTATTTTCAAATAATTTAATAAAATATTTTTTAGATACAATATCATTATTGTCAATTTTATCACTATTAATTTAATTTGACATAAAAGACAAAGGAAAACTTGGAAGTAGAATATAATATTTAAATATATATATATATATATATAATATCCACCTATAAAAAGCATGAAATTCTATAAATTACTCAAATTATGTCACTTTTATTATTTTTAAAATCATTTATTTTATTTTTCGATTAATTGAATAAATACTTTTTTGGAGTTGTTCAAGAACTTAAGGTAATTATATAATATCTAAAAAATATAAATAAATTATGATAAAAATGTAATTTCATTATTCACAAAATTAATATTAATATTCAGTCATATATTTTTTATCACTATGTGAACACATAAAGGATCTCTTCCGATGGACTTATTTTATGTGTTTCGGTTCTACTCATCTTGAAGGATCTCATCTGCTGGCCTCTTTGAGCGCTGATCTTTCTCCCCGGTGACCTCCGTTTGGATTCCTAACAGCTTGGCGCCTCGTTTCTTTTTCCTTGGATGTTCGGTGTCGCTACTCCAGATCTGGGGGTTTGTTCGTCACGGGATGTTCTCGGGACCTGTTCCTCTTCAGATCTGGTTGTTGGGACTTCTTCGCGGTAGATTTAGGTCTTGCAGACATCTGGCGCTGGCGCGTTGTCGTCGACGGTGGTTCACCGGTTTTCTCCCCTCTAGATCTGGCTGTTTGCACCCTTGGTCACCGATGGTGGAGGGGATGGGTTCGCTCAGGTGGCGGGTGATGGAAGCACAGGTGGGGGTGTTCTGGTGGTGGCCCTCGGTCAGGATTGATTAGGGATTTCACCCTTTTCGGTGGCGGTGGTTGGCTCCTTCATCGGACGACGGCCCTTCAGCTTCATCTGCGACGACATCGTGCTTCAATCCACGACGATTGGGCTTTATCCTTGGAGTTGATGATGGCTAGAAGATATTTGAAATTGCGACACTGGGGGGATATCTACTTTGGCAGATTGATTTATGTTCTTTAGGGTTTCGAACCTCGGTGCTCACGGATGATGTTTGTGTTGAACGGAGGTGATACGGTCCTCGTTCAGGTGTGGGGAAACGAGACCTGGCTACGACGGTGGAGAGGCGGTGATGATGTCCGTCTTTGTGTGAAAAGATCTATGGCAGTTCGTGATTCCGATGATGAACGTCTTGTGTCAATGATGCAGGAGGGCACCTGTCGGATGCGGGTGACGATCTGGTCTAGATCCAGTTCCTAGACCAGTTCTGGTCGGACTTGGCGACCCTTGTTGTGTGGTTTCATGTCGGGATTAACAGCGGGCCTCCCGTGTCTTGCGATGTGATGAAAATGCTTCTAGGGTTTTCTCTGGTCTTATGGGCATGTCTTGGTTTTTTCCCTATGGGCCTTTGGGCCGTTTTAATGATATGTGGACTGGGTTTTGTTGTTGGTTGTTCCCTCTGGCTTTAATAGCTTGTAATGGTTTTCCCTTTCCCATTAAAAAGGGTTTCTTGTCTTTTTCTTTTTCTTTTTTAATAATGGAGCTTGACCCCAATCTTTTGGCTAATGGAAAATATATTATAAAATTACACACTTATAAATGGTATAAATTAATTTAAAAATATGTACACAAAATGCGAGGAAAACTGCGTTTAAAAAAAAGAAAAAAATATTTAAGCATAAAGCCGAATTTATTCTTATCCCATGCGAAGGAAAATTTTTTTGGAATGTTAAAATATTTTATTTAGTATTATATATATATATATTAAAATCATTAATAAATAATTATCAATTTAATTTACTATTTTAAAAATACATTGTGCATAAGAAAATGTCATTTTAACTATAAAAATATTTTTATACTAAATTAAAACATAAAAATAGATTCCAATAGAATTTATTTTATTATTTAAAGTTTATGATATTTTTTTTGAAATTTAACCCATTTCTAAAGAAACAATAATTTTGTGAAAATATTTTTAAACAAAATCATCTTTTTTAATATTCATAAAGGGAATTAATCTCTTCATAAAATTTTCAAAAATCCACCTTTTGTTAATTTTAATATGGTGATTTTAGAAATGATGTTAATTTTATAAAATAAAACTCCTAAAATGAATCACTATATTCATAATATATATGAATATTGTAGGGGAATTAGTAAAAACAAAAAGAATCACTATATATTCACAAGTTCCATACATTTTAAGGAATTTCTTCTTGGGTATATCATAGTTCATAACCCTGAAATGATGAAATATTGAAAGAAGTTCAATATAAAAAAAGTATTGATCCCTGAACAGTTGATCTAAAAACTCATTAATATGGGGAAGAGGATTATTTTTCTTGATCATGGTCTTATTCAACATCTGATAATCAATGTATAGTCACATTGATCCATCTTTATTAAAAAAGAACTGGTTCACCCAAAGGTGGTTCACATGGTTGAATGAATACCTTTTCATTTTTTTCTTGGAGTGCCTTCTTCTATTCCTGAAACTCAGTTGGGAAAATTCAATAGGGAGTTTTTGAAATTGGTGTGGAACTATGTATGAGTTTTATCGATAACTTAAATTCATGTTTTGGTGGAAAAATAGGAAACATTTTTAGAATGAAATACAAAAATTATTAAAAAATTGTCATATCATCGATGTATATTTTCTTCCCAACCATTTCATATAAATGTGACTTATGAATGGGAATTAATAACCATACACAAGATATTATCTCCATAGAACGTTGATACTTATCCTCACATTAATAGATGATCATTGGTTGGTTTAAAACATCAATCATAACATCCCTTCATCCAAAATTTATATGTGATTTATATAGATAATTGAAATCCTTTCCTAAGATAACTTCAAATTCATCTAACATAGGAATTACATCATTTTTAGGTATTTCATTCCCACAAACAAAAACTCCAGAGTAATCATACACTTGAGATACAATCATCACACCATCTGGGGTTTTCAATGATAATTTCATATCTAATCATTTGGTTGGAATAAAAATACCATTAGAAAATTTATTAGATATAAGAGAGTGGGTAGATATAGAATAAAATATGACATTAGGAGATCTAGAGTGGGATGAAAGTGTACCTTTCCTCAGATAATTATCAATTCCCTCATCAGAAACAACTATCACAAGAGATTTTCCCCTATCCATCAACATAAGTGTTTTTTGACATAGATCATCATCACTAGCCCTCAGGTTTGGGCACTCGATAGCATAACACCCATTTTCATTACAATTGCAGCACTGAAGTGGGGTAGGTGAATTCTGTGTAGCTTTCTCTCCATTCTCACAGCTAGCTAACATCTTCACATCGCTTCACCAATCAAATTCATGATGACCTTATCATTCAAACCTAAATATTGTATTAGACCCCTTAATATAATTTACTCTATTATTCATCCCATTCTTAGAGGATAATGGAAAATACATCTTCTACTCTCCATGGTTTTTTAGATTTTCCTTTGAAATCAATCAATATTTTCTTGTTGAACCATGAGATTTATATATAACTCAAACCTCCATTTCAACCAAAATTTCATAATGCCAAATTCTCTTTATAGCTACTAAATTCACTTATATCCAATTCCATTATGAGGATTTTCTTTATGACACCACATAACCTATTAACATTACTTTCTGATTGGATGACCATAACAATAGTGTACCTCCAAAGTCTTGTAAAATTATCCTCGTAGGTAAAAATTGATAAATAGTCCATTCGATTTAACTCAAGGAAATATTTCTCCATCATTTTAAAAATAATCAGAGGAAAGTACATATTAAAAAATATGTTCTTGAACTCATCTTAATCATTGGATTCAATTTCTTCTATTTGTCTCATAATCGTAACTAAAGTCCACCGTTGGTCCACATCCCCTTATAACTAATAAATATCTAGAATGAATTTATATAGAGACATAGTTTTAATTTAAATGGATATTACATCATTTTAGATCAACAATTATAACATTAGAAAAGTTCATGCCCGAGTATAATAATAGTTCAATGTCATGGGAAACATAGAAAACATTATTCTAGATTGGTGAATGATCTTAAACATATCCCTTAATTATATTACCATTTTTGACTCCTACTTAAAACCTTTCTTCATAACCTGGGGAAAGGAAACATAATAACTGGAGTGATCATGATTTCTCAGTGAGGTTAAATAATGGAAATACATAGGCATAACATGAATAAAAGGGTATGGGAACATCAGCATAAATTTTTAAGATCATACCATGCATATCAAAGATCATATTCATTATAAATGGAATAAAGAATGGAGGTTCATAATACATGTATCATAAGATAATCATAAAGATGAACCATGTGATAAAATCATTGGCATAATACATAAATTTTTTGGAAAACACACAGACATAGAAAATATTATGTAATGGATACTGACTCAGACCTTCATAACATTTAAGTCTAGCGCTAATCACATGTGTACCTGGTATAGAATGGGCTAAAAACCCATGAACCATATTATTTTAATGTTTATGCTACAACCCATATACTGTCTTACATTAAGGCTTGGGATACAAACCATATATCAGCTTATTTTTAGGCTTGGGATACAACATGTGTACCTTCTTGTTTTCAGTCATGGTGTACAATCCATGTACCCTTTTACTAATAGTCATGGGATATGAATAATGTACCTACTTATTTTCAGGATTATGATACAACCCATTTACATTCGTTTTTTCAGTCTTGGGCTATAACCCATGTACCCTCTTACTTTTAGGACTGGGATACAACTTGTGTACCTTGTTATTTTCAGGTTTGGGCTAAAAAAATCAAACCATCTTGTTTTCAGGATTGAATTACAACTCATGTACCATTTTATCTCATATACATTTTATCATTAACCAATGAATTGAAGGGAGATATAGGTTCTTCATGTCAAATAATAAAATCATGCATAAATTTTGCATAAGAAAATAAAACTTTCATCATATCATGGCCCATAAAATGACATGGGCTTCAATAATATCATATCAAAAAACATAAAATGAAATAGGTATCATAAAAATTTCATCATATCATTATCTTCTGAAAATAGATATTTCTCATAATCATTTCATCAAAGCATAACCCCTAAAAATATGTTTGTTTCAAGAGTATATAACCCGTGGAAGTGAAATAAACGTTATAAACACCATTACATGAATAAATAAACCATTCAAGAAATAATATGAATGATTTATGGGGTTCATGTTCCCAATAAATCTTAAACTATATCAATGTATTCCATCTTATATGAGGAAGGGTTTTGAAATATCACTCGGAGCGTTTCTTAAGGAAAATTACCCCTCATTGAAATTAAAATATTTAAACATTGAACATATTCAAAATATTTTTATAAAAAACACATGGAAAACATACTAAATATCTTTTAAAATAATTTAAAACCATTATTTAGGAAAATAAATTTTCCACTTGAAAATTGAATTTTAAAAGAAAATGCATCCTAAAGAACTTTTTCTATGAAAATTGATTTGAAAGATTATAAAAAAATCATGAAAACATTTTGAAAAACAATTTACATGAAAAAATATAAAAGGGGATTGAAAATATTTAACACTTTTTTAAACATAATTTTTTTTGAAAGTATTATTTTCAAAATACGGCTTTTAAAGAACATAGATTTTTGTCTCAAAGGAGAAATAATGTCAGGTTTTCGTAATTTTTTTATTAATTATATTATGATCTAAAGAGTGTGAATTGGTACTAATTATTGAATATATCATGGGAAACCATAGGAAAATGAAATTAATGTGGTTTCTTGAGATATTGTTCATAATATTTCTTCAATGGAAGCATAATTGTAATCAATCCTGATAAATAATTAGATTGTAGTAAAAAATATTACCACTTTGTTAACCTTGAATAATAATCAACACGAGATAACAAAATTATAGGAATATTAAAATATCATGATAGAAGTATATTTATGATATAAAATTTCAATGATTTGTATATACACCCAATAGAAAAACATAAGTTCATAATATGGAATGTATCTCAAAGAACGAATCTTCAAAAAAAATTTATTATTGATTTGGTAACTTTTGAACCATAAACACCATTAATGAATGATAATAGAATGGATATATAAATATCCAGAAATTTATGTATAAGAATTTTGGTATACATTCATTGGTATTATATAAATCACATATAAGAAATAGGTGGTGAACATGGGTTGTGTCTCATGGAAAATAAAAATGGGATGGGAAAACCCTTACTACTTGGGTAACATTAGAATCATGATTCCCATGAGAGAATAACATAAATAAATTTAAAATCATTAAATAATGGAAATTATTTATATAAAATTTCATAGGGAAGTATATACACTGCATAAAATAAGTGAGTGGTGAATATAGCGTGTATCTCACGGAAATAAAAAGTGAGATGAAATTATCTAACATTAAGTCTTGAATATATTTTTAAACGTTAAAAAATCATGTATAAAAAACATTATTTTATAAAAAATCTACAAAAAATTCATATTATTATATCTAATACAATATATTATTCAATTGACTTTACGTTTCCCTTTTATTGACAATTTCATGTTAAATTAATGTTTCTGGTGATAACTATTTTTTTACCACACATGTTTTGAATCGTTATTCATGAAAAAATTACATAGATAATGATTTAATTATTTAATGAATGTAAAACATGATTTATATATCATATATATTTAGTGCATAGATATTTATAGTAATATATAAAATATATAAATATTACGAAAATTTACCTTTCATGGAGATGGTAGGTCGTACGTACGCATGGATGTTGCTTCTGTTTTATTGTAGTATTGAATGAAAGAATGTAAATGGCATATATGTATATAAATATATAATATCATTATATTACAATTATTGTGTGACATATATAAAATACGTTGACTAAATACATCCTTAATTCATTACATGTTAATTGTGATCATGTCTCATCACTTTGAGGTGGCGGTAGTCCACACTTCCACAGTCGAAGTAATCATACTTACAAAATATGTAATGCATGAAGGTATGTTTTATTTAATAATTAAAGAATAAAAAATACCTAATATATAAAATATATATAATATAGAAAAGAGTTTACATTATTATTATCCACCATGAGAGGTGGTAAATATAATCAAACAACATCGTTTCGTGAGAGGGTAGTTTGTCATACACCAGAGCGGTATGTTTTTACCCATTATATAGATGTGTGTGAAAGTGTAGGTAAATCCATTTGAATAAAAAAATATTATAATATTAAATATACTTAGGTTGTTATTGTTGGATCTAAATCTACGGATTACACACAAGAGGGGGGGTGAATTGTGTCTTTTCAAAATTATTATAATCTCTTCAATTTAGACAAATTCTGTCCACGATGCTTTTGCTCGATTAAATATGCAGCGGAAAAAGTAAAAGCATGAACACACGGATGTATAGTGGTTCGGGGAACAGAAGGCCCCTAGTCCACTCCACCAACGCTCAAATCCACGAGCTTGGCGATTTTCACTATCTGGTCCTCGTTTCCACAGACCTGTCCACAACTGAGTACAGGCAGTTGACACCTTTACAAGATTCAGGCACACACAGCCTTCCTGGTTCAAACACGAACCCACACAGCTTAGAACGAGAAGCTGATCACTCAAAAATAAAAAGAGTTTCGATAAAGAAAACACTTCTCCAATTGTTCTTCACAATTGCAACAGAATGCAATTGACAGTAGATAGATCGTTGTCTTCAGAAAATAAAGATCTGTAATCAAAACAGTTCTGAGTCGATCCAGTTGCAATAGATATTACCAGAAACTTCACAACTTCAGCAGCAATAGATTCACAACAGATAGTCGATGTAGAACACATGAATCTGCTATCAAGATCTTCCTTCGGTAATAAAGGTTTTACACTTCTTCTCGATCACCAGAAAAGAACGCCTTTACACAGTCTCTGTTTCTTGCTCGTTAAAAGATCAATCTATATATTTCACACACTTTTCTGTGTATATATATATCCGAAGTTTCCAAGATAGAACATATATATTCAAATCTGAGAAAATCTTCCGCATAAATAGATCCATGAAAATCTCCTTTAGATTCGCGATATTAAATAAAATAACAGAGCCGTTGTAACTCCCCTGAGGAATCGGCATAAAAAGCTCCGTCTAAATCAATCAGTAATCCGTTGTAAATCGTCTTTGATTCAGTCAAAGTCGTACTTAAGAATCGGCTCGAAATCCGCCTAATAAACCGCTTGTTTGACCAATGCAAAAGGAAAACATCGTCTGTCAAAAATATCCTGACGCCAAACGTAGGGTTGATGACGTGGCTCCAAACGTAGGGTTCACAAACGTAAGGTTGAACATACATACTTTCTCTTCAGCATTCAAACGTAGGGTTCACAAACGTAAGGTTGAACATACATACTTTCTCTTCAGCATTCAAACGTAGGGTTCACAAACGTAAGGTTTAACATACATACTTTCTCTTCAGCATTCAAACATAGGGTTGATCATCCATACTTTGTCTCGCTTCAACTCTTCAAAGAACGTACGGTTGATTATAAAAGTAAGATTGATGATCCATACTTTTGAGAAACAAACTCAACACTGAAAACTAACGTATGGTTTCTCTTCCATACTTGTCCAACAACGAAAACGTAAGGTTCCTTCCAAACGTAATGTTCTTCTTCAATACTTTTCAACAACGTAAGGTTCATTAACCATACGTTTCAAAATAACGTAAGGTTCCTTAACCATACGTTTCTTTTAACATAAAAAGTAAACTTTTCATCCATACGTTACGTTCATCAACGTAGGGTATGAACAATGATTCCAGTACGCGCTAAAATTGATCTCGCGCTACAGTGATTCCAGAACACGCTAAAATTGATCTCGGAATAAATGAAGTATGAAATCTCGTTATATGAAATAAATAAATAAAATAAATTCCTGCAAAATACTCAACGAAATAATTAGTAAATAATTAAGGGTATTTGTGAGCATCAAAATCATCATAAAGAGACAGAGTATTATTTAAAATAATTTCCCCCTTTAAAAACATTATTTTGAATTGTTTGAAAACAATACATTGCTCAACAATCTCCCCCTTTTTGATGATCACAAAACCCATAAAATAATAGAACTAATTTAATTGCAATCTTTATTGAAAAATTAGTTTTATAAAATTTTAGAATTCTGAAAGGATTAAAACAATATTTAACTATAATAAAATTTCTCCCCCATAAATTTTCCAAATTTTTTCATAGGAAACAAATGAATTTAAATGTTGTGTTTATCCAAATTCTCCCCCTTTTTGTGATATCAAAAAGAATGAAAAATTACGGATTTGAACACATTCAATATTGCACTGAACTATAAGTAAATGCTATAATTAACTGTATATGAATAAGTGAAGTTGTTATACTGGCTAACTCAATCATAAATCAATAAATAACAACAAAACAAAAACAAAAGAAGAGAATTTTCATTCACAAGCTGTTATATATATAAACGATTGTGATATACAGAGGAATCAAGGTTCATGGATAAGACAGGGAAAAAGGTGTCTATCTCCTTTGAATCACGGTCTTGATCTCTGTAAACTGTTCTCTGAGCCTCTTCATCATCCCATCTCCTAACTTGATGATAAGATCTCTGTTCTCTTGAGTCATATGAATATCTTCAATCAAATTAACTCTGAAAAACTCATGCATTCTTTCTTCTTTTTCAACAAAAAGAGTCAGCTTCTCTGATAACTGATTCAAAAGAATCCTAATCGGTTGCTCTCCAGATGTCAACTGATCCACTAAAAATTTCTGATTATCCAGCAAAACTGACAAAGGGGCACTATTACACTGAAGATCGTGTAATCTGTCACTTATATTGCTTAGTGCTCCTGTAATTGCTTGAAATCTTCGAATCAAATCAGGTGAAGAGCCTGATCCACTCACAGCACTGTTTGCAACAGACTCAAATTTATTCTCCATGTAAATCTTCATCTCAGACAAATCATCTTTCTTTACCATCTCTGATTTTAACTGATCAACAGCATGCAACATATCAGTCTTAAACAAATCTACTTCCTGTCTTGAAACAGTACATTCTTTCAGCTTCTGAAACTTCAACTGCTCTAAGTTCAGAGAATTTCTGAGACTATCATTCTCAGATTCTAATTGAGAGATACGCTTGTACAACTCAACAACTTCTTCTTTTCTCGAATCAGGGGCACCCTGTGCTCTATTCTCATGTCCATAAAAAGGTTGATGAGGCAGGGCAAGTGGTAAAGAATCTGCATCTGACTGTTCTTTGTCCTTGTCCTGACAAGGTTGATCCACTGAACTAGCTTTTGAAGCTTGAAACTCTTCCACTGAAAAATCTTCCTGAAGTACTTCTGTATTAGCTTCAGAAGTATGTTCATCACGAACAGTAGTCTCTCTGAATTCTACTGAATGGTCAAGAACAATATTTTCATGTAAATCTTGAGGTCGGGCCACTTCTTCACCAGGCACTGCCTCCATAGGTTGTTCTTGTTGTATTACATTTTCAACAGCCACAGCAGCAGATTGAGGTTCTTTTTGGATTTCCGGTTGAGCTACTGGTTCCTCTATCGGTGCAGTCTGCTCCACAACAGCTTCTCTCACAAATGAATAAGAAATTACCGGTTCAGAGGATTTCAAGGCAGGAGAGATAATTTCTTCATCAATTGATCTCTTCCTTCTAGATTGAAGTCCTTCTTGACTTCTCTCTTCCTCAACTTCCTCCATCTCAAAGCGAATTCTCCTTGCCACTGTACTAACCCTTGATTCTGCTTGTCCCTCCTTGGACTTAGCAGGTTGAGCCTGAGCACTCTCCGAGTCTTCCTCAGCTCCAACAGGTAAGAGTTTTCCTTTAATTGTGCTCCAGAAGTATCCTACTTTCCTCAAAGTTCCAGCATTAAAAACATTACTGTGGTGACATTTCACCCCAGCATCTACCAATCTGATCATTCCTCTTTTAAACAAAAACAAAGAAATGAACCTTCCATAAGGGAAAAAGGTCATTCTTGCTTCACTCTGACAGCAGTATCTCAGATATCTTATCATAAACCGAGGAAAATTAAACTTAATATCACACATCAGAAGATACATTATGTACATGTCAGGGTATAGGATTTTCTCCATCTCAGCCATCCTTGGTGCTAAACCAGTCTGAACAAATTTTACCAAGATTTTCTGATCGGGCTCCAAATCTTTAATAAACATCTTCTTTATCACTCTGGTTCCAAACAGAAAAGACATAATGTCTTCAGACTTATGTACAGAATCTCCAATATTCCGTAAATCGAAATGAAAAACTCCTTCATGAGGGCAGTTAAGAATTTGACTTATCTCTACAGATGATATGGAAAAGTCCTTATCCTCTATTTGAGCCAACAAACTATCCTCCGTATCTCCAAGGCTAAACTGAACAGTTCTAAAGAAATGTCTCATTTCTGCCTCATATAGAAACTCAGAATTTTCACTATTAAAAGCTTGCTCAAGGCTTTGAAACGACAACGCTTTCTTCAACAGTAAATTAGTTTCAAACAGCCATTCTAAATCGATGACTTTACCTTGCAGTATTTTCCGACCATCTACTTTAGATTTCTTTGCAGCACTGCTCTCAGCTTCATCTGGACGCTTAGTCTTTGCCATTTCAACAACGATTTCTGAAGGTTCGTAAGTTTAGGGTTTGAAGATTCAGAAAAGGGTTTTGGAGCAGATGTGCGGTTCTAGGTTTTCGAAAGGGTTTCCGAAAAAGGTGAAACAGTTTAGAAGGTGAAACGGTTCTGACAACCTTGATTCCCGTGTAATCACTAATCATTACTTTTATTTAAAACAAAATAAAATTACTTATAGCGGGAAACAAAAATTAAACAGAATTCGAAAACAGAATAAGATAAAAAAAAAATATTTAAAATTAAATAAACCTAACTCCCCCTTAATAAATTCAAACCTTTCTGTGGGAAGTGGTTTAGTAAAAATATCTGCTAATTGATTTTCTGTATTTATAAATTCTAAAAATATATCCTTTTTAAACACATGATCTCTTAAAAAGTGATGTCTTATATCAATGTGCTTAGTTCTAGAATGACTAATAGGATTTTTTGAAATATTAATTGCACTAGTATTATCACATAAAATAGGCGTATTATTGAAATTTAATCCAAAGTCCATAAGAGTGTTTTTCATCCACAACACCTGTGCACAACAACTACCTGCAGACACATATTCTGCCTCGGCTGTTGACAGGGCAACTGAGTGTTGTTTCTTACTAGACCATGATACTAAAGACTTTCCTAAAAAGTGACATGTTCCTGAAGTACTCTTCCTATCTAATCTACAGCTTCCAAAGTCAGCATCTGAATATGAAATTAAATTAAAATCAGAGGTTTTTGGATAAAGCAGAGATTGATAAATAGTACCTTTTAAATATCTAAAAATTCGTTTAACAGCAGTTAAGTGGGATTCTTTGGGATTTGATTGAAATCGAGCACAAAGACATACTGAATACATTATATCTGGTCTACTAGCAGTAAGATATAACAAACTACCAATCATACCTCTATATAACTTGTTGTCCACTGATTTTCCAGTTTCATCCAAATCAAGTTTTATATTAGTACACATAGGAGTTGTAAATGTCTTTCTGTTTTCAAGTCCAAATTTCTTAAGTAAATCAGTAATGTATTTGCATTGATTTAAAACATTTCCAAAATCTTTTTGAAATATTTGAAGACCCAAAAAGAAATTTAATTCTCCCATCATACTCATTTCAAATTCTTTTTGCATTAATTCTGAAAATTCATGACAAAGAATTTTATTGGTCGATCCAAAAATTACATCATCAACATAAATTTGAACAAAAAAAACATTATTTTTCACAGTTTTCTTAAAGAGTGTTGGATCTGCTAGTCCAACAGTAAAATCATTTTTCAAAAGAAAAGAACTTAGTCTTTCATACCAAGCTCTAGGTGCTTGTTTAAGGCCATAAAGAGCTTTAGTAAGTTTGAAAACAGAATCTGGTTTTTGAGAATTTTCAAAACCAGGAGGTTGCTCAACATAAACTTCCTCCATTAAATAACCATTTAAAAAGGCAGATTTAACATCCATCTGAAATAATTTAAAATTCATATAAGATGCATAGGCTAAAAGGATTCTAATGGCTTCTAACCTGGCTACAGGTGCAAAGGTCTCATCATAATCTATTCCTTCTTCTTGATTATATCCTTTAGCTACTAATCTTGCTTTATTTCTAGTTATTATCCCTTGATCATCCTGTTTATTCCTAAAGACCCATTTAGTTCCTATTACTGGATAATCATGTGGTCTTTCAACTAATTCCCAAACCTTATTTCTCTTGAACTGGTTCAATTCATCCTGCATTGCTATTACCCAGCTCTCATCATCTAAGGCTTCTTCTATGGTCTTAGGTTCTTGTTGGGATAGGAAAGCAGAGAATTCAACTATGTTTCCAAAGTTTCTTCTAGTTTGAATACCAGTCTCTAAGTCACCTATCACAGATTCTAAAGGGTGATTCTTTAAGGTTCTAGACTGTCTAGGCATTATATTCAAAGGTTCTTCAGTATCATGTTCTTCTGAACTGGACTGAATTTCTTTTATATCATTTTCAAAATCATTCTTTAAATTCTCAAGTCTCATGTTTTCATTAGAATCAGGTTCATCTATTTGTTCTATCCTTTTCTCAAAAGGATCAGATTCATCAAATTTCACATGAACTGATTCTTCAACAATCCTTGACTTTTTATTATAGACTCTATAAGCTTTGGAGGTTGCAGAATATCCTAAGAAAATACCTTTATCAGATTTTGGATCAAATTTACCAAGATTATCTTTGGTATTCAAGATGTAAACCTTGCATCCAAAAACTTTAAAGTAATTTACTTTAGGTTTTCTGTTATTCCATAGTTCATAGGGTGTCTTTTTCAAAATAGGTCTTATTAAAATTCTATTCATTATATAACAAGCTGTATTAACAGCTTCTGCCCAGAAATATATAGGTAGGCTATATTCATTTAACATAGTTCTAGCCATTTCTTGAATAGTTCTATTTCTTCTTTCTACAATCCCATTCTGTTGAGGTGTTCTTGGAGCAGAGAAGGTGTGTTTAATACCCATGTTTGAGCAAAAGGAATTAAATTCCTGGTTCTCAAATTCTCCACCATGATCACTTCTCAATGAGATTATATTAAAACCTTTTTCATTTTGAATAGATTTACAAAAACCTTCAAATAAACTAAAAGCTTCACTTTTAAATTTCAAAAAGAAAATCCAAGTAAATCTAGAATAATCATCAACTAATACATAAACATATAATTTACCAGCTAAACTTGCTACTCTTGAAGGTCCAAACAAATCCATATGGATAAGTTCTAGAGGTTTAGTTGTAGCAACTTTATTAACAGATTTGAATGATGATTTGTGTTGCTTGCCAAGCTGACATGCATCACAAAATCTGTCATTTTCAAATTTGAGACTAGGCAAATCAGAAACTAGATGTTTCTTAGATAATTTATGTAAAGCATATATATTGCAATGACCAAGTCTTCTATGCCAGATCCAGGATTCACTTATATTAGCAGTTAAGCAGTTTACTTGTTGTTTACACAAGGAATACAAATCCAAAGTATAAACATTATCAGTTCTGGGTGCTCTAAACTTAAACAGTTTATCTTTAGAAACAGTACAACTATTGTTAGTAAAATCAACAGTGTATCCATCATCACAGAGTTGAGAGATACTTATCAGATTGTGTTTTAACCCTTGTACATAAAGTACTTTGTTGATTGAGACTGTCTCTGGATCTCCAACTGTTCCAATACCAATAATCTTTCCTTTGGCATTGTCACCAAAGGTGACAAGTCCTCCTTCCTTTCGAGTAAGAGAAGAGAAATTAGCTGAAGTTCCACTCATGTGTCTTGAGCAGCCACTATCCATATACCATATTTCTTTCTTTCTTTGGTGACCTGCTACCTGCAAAGATATTCAAACAAATTGCTTTGGTACCCATATTTTGTTGGGTCCAGGAGTGTTAGCAAGCAGTGATCTGGGTATCCAGATTTGCTTTGTTTTCTTAAAATTGATTGAATCATATAGATCGTTGGAAATATAAGCTTTCTTAATTCCACATATTTGAGGTTGTCTTAGAAAACATTTTTTAGCTATATGACCTTTTGTTCCACAGAAGTTACAAATAACCTGTTTAGTGCTAGGAACAAAATAATTTTTGTATAACTTAGGTTTTTCTCCTTTACTTCCAATTCCAAACCTTTCCCTTTTAATTACAGTTTTTCCAAGTATCTCATTTAAGGTGTTTTCTCCTTTTGTAAAAACTAAAGCAGCCTTTTTATAAGATTCTACTTCATCCTGTAGAGTTTTTATTTTTGATTCAAAATTAATTTTATTTGAGTCAGCAGAGTTGTATTTGTCAATTAATTCCTTATGTTGTTTTAGCAAAGTATTTCTCTCATCTGAAATAGCTTTGTGCAAGTTCTTTATAGATTTATATTTTTTAAATAATGAGTCATACCTTTCTTCAAGCATATTGCAGTAAGCTGCAAGTTTTTTATTTGAGAAGCTTGTTTCAGAGTTTGATTCATTATTTGAGTCAGAGGAGTAGTATGAGTGTACCTCATCAGTTTCAGCCATGAAACACATATTTGCTTTTAAATTGGCTTCCTCCTTCTCTGAGCTTGATTCAGAAGAATTACTTGAGTCTTCAGAAACACTCCAAGTAGCTTTCATAGCTTTCTTGTCTTTCTGATCATAATCATCTCTTTTGAAGAATTTCTTCTTCTTTGCATCTTTCAATTTTGGGCAATATGGTCTGATATGTCCCATCTTTTTGCATTCATAACATCTCACTTCCTTTCTATCCTTTTTGAAGGATTTCTTGAAATCTTTCTTCTTACTATAGAACTTTCTGAATTTTCTGGCTAGCTGAGCCAGTTCTTCATCCGAATTTGAAGAATCAGAGCTTTCTGATTTAGCACTTACTTCTCTGTTCTTCATCTTTCTATCCTTTTGTTGAGAAGTCACTTTCAACGCAGTGTTTTCCCTTTTTATGTAGACTTTATGCTCATTTACCTCATCTTGCATTTCAGCCTCGTACATCATCAATGTACCAATCAGTTCTCTCATAGTTAGATCTTTAACAGAAGTTGATTGTCTGATTGCTGCAGAGATTCCATTCCATCGAGTAGGAAGTACTCTTAGTACCTTCAACGCTTGATCAGCCTGCTTGATTGGTTCTCCTAGAGCTGTTATATTATTGACAATTTCTGTCAATCTTCCATTCATCTGAGTGATGCTCTCTCCTTCAATCATTCTGAAAGTATCGAATTTTAACTTAGCAGTTGCATATCTCATCTGTCTTACATTATCTGTTCCTTCATAAGCAACAGCTATTGTTTGCCACATTTCATATGCAGTCGGGCATTGAGATACTCTGTTAAATTCATCTGGTCCTAGACCACAGATGATTGCATTCATAGCTTTTGAATTTATGTCATACTTAGCCTCTGTAGCAGCACTCTATGTATCGGGATTTTCAGGAATTTCATAGGGAGTCAGAATCTTTGAATAGACTTTGTAACCAAGATTTTTCAGATAAATAATCATACGTGATTTCCAGCAGCCATAATTATCTCCATTAAAGTAAGGTGCTCTGACCATTGACATTCCCTCTCTCATATCAGCCATGATACACTATGTATAATCTTTAAATACTTC
Organism: Viscum album; assembly: GCA_963277665.1. Classification (NCBI taxonomy): domain Eukaryota; kingdom Viridiplantae; phylum Streptophyta; class Magnoliopsida; order Santalales; family Viscaceae; genus Viscum; species Viscum album. The sequence goes on along the minus strand of OY728119.1, from coordinate 1,972,645,479 downwards.
TAGCTTGATAAGACTTAAAAAATAAGAAGCTCCCCCTTTGATACCAATTGTTGGATCTGAATCTACGGATTACACACAAGAGGGGGGGTGAATTGTGTCTTTTCAAAATTATTATAATCTCTTCAATTTAGACAAATTCTGTCCACGATGCTTTTGCTCGATTAAATATGCAGCGGAAAAAGTAAAAGCATGAACACACGGATGTATAGTGGTTCGGGGAACAGAAGGCCCCTAGTCCACTCCACCAACGCTCAAATCCACGAGCTTGGCGATTTTCACTATCTGGTCCTCGTTTCCACAGACCTGTCCACAACTGAGTACAGGCAGTTGACACCTTTACAAGATTCAGGCACACACAGCCTTCCTGGTTCAAACACGAACCCACACAACTTAGAACGAGAAGCTGATCACTCAAAAATAAAAAGAGTTTCGATAAAGAAAACACTTCTCCAGTTGTTCTTCACAATTGCAACAGAATGCAATTGACAGTAGATAGATCGTTGTCTTCAGAAAATAAAGATCTGTAATCAAAACAGTTCTGAGTCGATCCAGTTGCAATAGATATTACCAGAAACTTCACAACTTCAGCAGCAATAGATTCACAACAGATAGTCGATGTAGAACACGTGAATCTGCTATCAAGATCTTCCTTCGGTAATAAAGGTTTTACACTTCTTCTCGATCACCAGAAAAGAACGCCTTTACACAGTCTCTGTTTCTTGCTCGTTAAAAGATCAATCTATATATTTCACACACTTTTCTGTGTATATATATATCCGAAGTTTCCAAGATAGAACATATATATTCAAATCTGAGAAAATCTTCCGCATAAATAGATCCATGAAAATCTCCTTTAGATTCGCGATATTAAATAAAATAACAGAGCCGTTGTAACTCCCCTGAGGAATCGGCATAAAAAGATCCGTCTAAATCAATCAGTAATCCGTTGTAAATCGTCTTTGATTCAGTCAAAGTCGTACTTAAGAATCGGCTCGAAATCCGCCTAATAAACCGCTTGTTTGACCAATGCAAAAGGAAAACATCGTCTGTCAAAAATATCCCGACGCCAAACGTAGGGTTGATGACGTGGCTCCAAACGTAGGGTTCACAAACGTAAGGTTGAACATACATACTTTCTCTTCAGCATTCAAACGTAGGGTTCACAAACGTAAGGTTGAACATACATACTTTCTCTTCAGCATTCAAACGTAGGGTTCACAAACGTAAGGTTGAACATACATACTTTCTCTTCAGCATTCAAACGTAGGGTTGATCATCCATACTTTGTCTCGCTTCAACTCTTCAAAGAACGTACGGTTGATTATAAAAGTAAGATTGATGATCCATACTTTTGAGAAACAAACTCAACACTGAAAACTAACGTACGGTTTCTCTTCCATACTTGTCCAACAACGAAAACGTAAGGTTCCTTCCAAACGTAATGTTCTTCTTCAATACTTTTCAACAACGTAAGGTTCATTAACCATACGTTTCAAAATAACGTAAGGTTCCTTAACCATACGTTTCTTTTAACATAAAAAGTAAACTTTTCATCCATACGTTACATTCATCAACGTAGGGTATGAACAGTGATTCCAGTACGCGCTAAAATTGATCTCGCGCTACAATGATTCCAGAACACGCTAAAATTGATCTCGGAATAAATGAAGTATGAAATCTCGTTATATGAAATAAATAAATAAAATAAATTCCTGCAAAATACTCAACGAAATAATTAGTAAATAATTAAGGGTATTTGTGAGCATCAAAATCATCATAAAGAGACAGAGTATTATTTAAAATAATTTCCCCCTTTAAAAACATTATTTTGAATTGTTTGAAAACAATACATTGCTCAACAGTTATATAATAATAGAATATGATTATTTGAGTGGTGGAGAATGAAAATAAATCAATGGATCTTGAGGAAGGATATTACCGCTTATTTGGGTAACTCCTTTTGATTTTTACCAAAGGGATTCGTTGGATTGATTTTTTCCAAATAGAGGATTAAATAATAAATATAGGAATGTTTGGAGACTATTTTAACATATTTTTTGTGCGAAAAAGTTCTTGAGAGGTGTGAATATGGGTTAAGAGTGAGATCCTATTTGTAGTGGAGGAGTTGCAATCATGTAAATTTGTGGAAAAAGTGATTTCCACCCACATTTTTCCCATGAAAAGTGGCTACATTAGTAGAAAATATATGATTACATGGAATATATGGTAAAAATATGAACATAAAATTGGTTTTTAAAAATTTTCTAGGACATTTGGAGTATAATTTTATGTTTTGATCCCATGTTATGTTAATTTTCCTCTTAATCATTGTAATTAATATTAACTACATTCACTTTTTTTGTCAAAAAATAAGTATAAATTATTATAAATTATAAATTATTCTTATTAAAAAATTTTAATCCATTTTTAAAAATTTCAATCATTGATGGGGTGGAATTAAATTTAAAATTAATCCCACAGCTGAGATGACATGTGAGGTTTTAAATAAAAAATGTTCAAAAGTTTTCTTTGTTTCTAATATTTAATTTCAAAGTGAAATTGATCCCTATGAACTAAATTAGATTAATTTATGTATAATTGATATATTTATACATTAAAACCATTTACTAATATAATTTAACCATAAAAATATATTATATAATAATGTTTTTAATTAAAATTCTTTATTTTTCATTATTAATCAAAAAATAAATCATCGTAGAAAAATACCAAAAATACACCCTACCTGAATTTTTCTGTTTATATTTAAAATTTGACATTTATTTTGAGGAATATTGTTTATAAATTTTCAAAAAGTTATATTTGAAATATGTTCTTTTTAAGAGGTGGTAAAAGTACTTTAATAAAAATATAGGGTTTTATGTATAATATTAGGTTTATTCTTATCTTATTCATATAAAATATAGTCAATGAATGTAAAATAAATATTTTATTGATTATATAAAATATATATTTCATTAAAATAATTCAAAAATAGTAATTAATTTAATTTATTAGGTTAAAATTCCATTGCGATTATGAAATTAGTTTTTATAAAAACATTTTCTTTATATTCAATCGGTTTTTATATTCATTTATAATTAATTTGTAACCTGTGAATTGAAAAACGTATTTTCATAAGTTAGTTAATCCCCTTCATAACCTCCACCTTAGTATCTAGGTTATATCTTTTTATATCTAATAATAATATTTTTAATAATATATTATTTTATTGTAAAACTCGGTCTTGAATATTACACATGCGATTGAGGAAATTTAGTCATCTTGTAAAATAAGATATCCTCGGTGTTCCATGTGTATCAAGATAAATTTTATGATTTTATTATGAATTATTAACATAGTTTTGCATATAATGCAATAAAAAAAATAGTGTTTTAATATAAAAAATAATTCCATGTGTTGTATAAAATGAAAAATATAAAAAATATTAAATTAATTTGAAAAAAAATATTCGACAATATTTTCGGGTGTTATATTATATCACCCAAAAAATGAATTTCACCTCAAAAATTTATCTCATATATTATAGTTTTAATACTTTAATTTTCCTTTCATTGAGAACCATATCATAGAAATGAATACTAAAACATCCTTTAAAAAGGAATGTTGGAAAAATAACAGTTATCCAAAGTAACATATAATTAGGATTCCATATAGGAAAACATAGGTGGGAAGTGAAAACATGGATATGGAAGAGAAATATAACAATCAATTTATGATATTGAGTGATGGAGAACGAGGTCAGAAGAAATATAATAAATAGAAATCCATAAATCTATGATGATCTATGGGGCCATTTGATTAATTAGAAATGAAGGTACTAAGACTACATTTTTTGTTTTATGAATCTTTTTACTAAATATGATTCTTTTTCATGAGAAGATATACTTTATTGATTATGTAAAATCTTCCAATTGTTGTATCTTGATCAATTTACACTACATATCCAATTTTATGAAAAGAAGGTGAATTTTTCATTCCTGAACCTTTAATGGATCACGAGATCCATAAATAGAATGATAAGGCATTCTATCTATTACAAAAAATAGGTAATCACAAGTGATCCAATATTCATAAGTCCATATATGGAAAGTCAATAATCTTACCTCATTATTTGTTTTACATAATCCATTCCATAAGTGGTTAACCTTATAACCCTTATGGAAGATAAAAGTTGAAAACATTAAAAGGAGGATCACTAAATTTCTTAAAATCAGCTTAACATTTATCCCCTATATATTATAAAGTAGATTTGATTTTTCACATACCAATAATATCAATACCTTCATCGGGTATTCTCTTGAAACATGATAATAATCTGAATTACCATAAATCCTTTCTATAAACATTCATGATTCCTTATTCCATTGTTAATTGGATATATTCTTTAAATTATAAAATGTTTAAAATTCCATCCATGATAGAAAAACTATTTTGTCAACAAATCCATTATTAGTTTTTAGGTAAACAGTACCATCAATTATACATACTCATATCTGATACATTTTTATCCAAATAACATTATCTGAATATAAGGAACATATTAAGGATTATTTTCCATTTATCATGGGTCTTCCATAGACATAACATTGAATTTAAATCACTTTTCTAGGTCATCAGTATCATTTAACACATTCTTGAACATACTTAAAGATAACATCTACACCGAATCCTTATATACTCTATGATTCATAAAACATAATATTTTAATTCCAAAACATATACACTTCCATCATACTAATTTATTCTTAAACTATTACTTAGGCTTTGTCAACTTTTTCCTTAACACCACTTTCCTAAAATATTAAATATGAATCATTTTATTATGTTCCTAGACATTAATCTTGTCATGAATCTTAAATTTAATTTAAATAATACTGGATTAGAATCACATATCTTTCACATGTCATTTGTGATCTCTTTATCTTCTGTAGTATAACTAATACTCAATCCACCTTTATGATTCTCAATGAGATTTACACTAAGGAAATGAATGTGTATAATTACCATACATTCTAAATTTGAAACATTAAATGTTAACCTAGTTCCTTTTAGTTCCCTCCATTGAATAAATATAGAAATCATAGGTTAAGAAACATTTATTATAGTATAAAAGCTCACAATATTGAAAAATCACTCATATGATGTGTAAATCATCAATCCCACTCCTTCAAGATATGAAAGATTAGTTTTATACTATGTTTTCCATAGTCATAATTTATTTAAAATGATAATTATGGTTCATAATTAGTATGTGAATTCCCAAATAATATCCCCTATAAGTGTCAAAACAAGTGATTAGTAAGGACTGTTGTCGTGTAGTAAGTTAAAATAGTGTTAAACCTAATGGACCTTGTTAAAGTTGTTACTCCTAGGTAAATAGGTTCCAGAAAAACCTCCAATTGTAGTATCAAGATATTTATGTATTTATAAGAAACCATTCACACTATCCCTTTCCAAAATTTCTATCCATTTTCCAGATAATTAACTCATCCTTATACCTATCCTTAGAGAAATTCATAGAAAATTACAGAGAAATATACATATGGATATCACTATATTTTATTTATCCTAGATTCCAATGGGTAACTAAACAATTCCTTTGAAACCAACTATAGTGACCCAGGATTAACATACGTGGATACTATATCATTTTAGATGAATATTCATCACATTACAACTATACTTTTCTGAGGACCATAATAGTTTAGTGTCTTTAGAAATGTGGAACACAAGATTGTAGTTTATTGAAAGATTATAAACATCTCTTATAGAGATCTTTCCCTTTAGTACTCTTACTTAAAACCTTTCTTCATTAACTGAGGAAAGGAAACATAAGAAAGGGGGTGAGATCGAATGCTCAAAAAGATTAAATAAATAAAATACATAGTAATAACATGAAAATAAGGGTTCCAAAACATGATCATAACATTTAAATATCATACCATGTATATCAAAGATTATAAAAAAGAGAAATGTAATAAATATATGAGTTCATAAGACCTGAATCATAATATAATCAAGAACATTAACCATGTGATCATATCATAGACATAAAACATAGAATTTTTGGCAGACACATAAACATAGAAAATATTATGTCAAGGATACTAATTAGGACCTTCATAACATAATAGTATTGGAAAAATAGCCCATATAACTACTTTAGGATTGGGATAACAACCCATGTGCCATATTATTTTTAGGCGCGAGATGCAAAATGTGTACCATCTTACTTTAAATCCTGGGTTTCAACAGAAGTACCTACTTATTTTCAAGATTGAGTTGCAATATTTATACCTTATTGTTTTTAGGAATGAGATATAACCCATGTACCCTCTTAATTTTAATCTTGGGCTACAACCTATGATCCTAATTATTTTCCGGACTAGGCTATATCCCATGTCCCTTCTTATTTTTGTGCTTGGGCTATTACCTATGTAACTTCTTATTTTTAGGATTGGGAAACAACCTATGTACGTATTTATTTTCATTATTAGGATAAAATCCACATAACTTCTTGTTTTCAAGGGTTCACTATAAATTTTTTACTATTTGAGATCATATACCATTTATCATTACCAAATTTATTGGAGGGAGATATATTTCCTACCATTAAAATAACAAAATCATGCATACACATGCCACAATGTAATAAAAAATTCATTATATAATTAAACATAAAATGAGATGGGTTTCATAAACATCATATCATAAACCATGAAATGAAATGGGCATAATAAACATTTCATAAAATAATTACCTATGGAGAATAGATAGGTCTCATAATCATTTTTTCAAAGCATGAAACATGAAAAGAAGTGGGTTTCAAGAGCATATAACCCATGGAAGTGAAACTAGTGTCATAAAAAACATTCCATAAAAACATAAACCATTAAAGAAATATAATGAATGGTATTCTTGGATAATGTCCCCAATATAGATTAAACTATATCAAAGGATTCCATATTAGATGGAGAAGGATTTTGTAATATCACATGAGCATTTCTTAAAAACATAACCTATCTTTGAAATTTACTTTTTCAAAAATAGAATATATTAAAAATAATTTTTTTAAAATTCAGAACATATAAATTAATCATTAAAATTATTTAAAACACTTCTTGAAGAAAATATTTTTTCCACTCTAATTTTTTTTATTTAAAACAGAAATATTTTTGAAAACCTTTTTTTTAAAATAGCTTTGAAAACATATAATGGGTGGTTGATAATATTTTGAAAACATTTCCCATTTAAAACATATAAAATGATATTTAAAATGTTTAAAACACGTTTTTTTAAAATTAATCACTTTTCGAAACCATTTTTATAAAACATGGTTTTGAAAAAACATAGATTTATCGCTGAAAGGAGAAACAATTTCATATATTCATAAAAACATTTTCTAAATTATATTAAGTAAAAAAAGTGGGAAAATGGTTTTAATAAATTAATACATCGTGGGTAAAAATTTGAGAATAAATTTAATTACGAATCTTGAGATATGAATCATAATCTTTCATCAATTGAAGAATAATTGTAAACAATCCCAATAAATAATGAGATTATAGAAATAAACAATTACCAATTTAGTAAAATTGACTCATAATCAACATGAGAGAATAAAATTAAATGAAGAATAAAATATTATTAAATATTTATATACATGATATAACATGTCAACAGGTTTCATATACACCCCATAGAAAATTATAGGTCCATAACATGGCATGTATCTCAAAGAAGGAAAATTGTGAAAAAATTTACTTTACCGATTTGATAACTTTTGAACCATAAAGTCCATAAACAAAATATCACAAAATGGATATTTAAATAGCCATAAATTTGAGTATATTAATAATATAACATTTTCGTGGGTAGTATATAAACCACATATAATAAATCGGTGGTGAACATGGCGAGTATCTCACCGCAAATAAAAATGAGACAAGAAAAACCTTACTACTTGAGTAATATTACAATTATGTTACACAAGAGAGAATAAAATCATTTAAATAGTTTAATATAATTTTGTAATATAAATTAAATGTAACACTCTGAGCTTCCACGATACGCTTCTCATTCAATAATGCAATAGCTTGCATTGTACGCAACTTCGAGTTCTAACACACCGCGACTAATCAAAGTAACCGTTATGAATAGTAATACCCACTTATTAAAATTATAGAAATTTTATATTTCAAAATGTACTTCATTTTTGTATTCATAATATCGAAATTATCCTAAGTTGATTTTTTTGTAATTTTCTGAGAACTTCCATTTTTTTATGAATAGTGAAGAATACTTAAAAACAACTTTTTTAATAAAAATAATTTGTAGTGATAAATTATAATATTTAGTGGTTTTAAATTATAATTAGAATATATTTTTACCATTTTATCCAATGGTGTTCATTATAATTAATTTTACTTTGAAATTAGACATAAACAATTGTCAATCTTTTGATATATATTGTTTCTTAAAAACATGCTATTTGTTGGGACAACAAGAATTAATTATAAAATTAATTAATGCAACTTATATGTTTAAAATTTTGTAAAATAGACATCATTTTTGAATTTGGAATATCAATTATAGCTTAAGGTTAAATTTTGGCATTGTTCGGAAAAACTTCAATTTTTGATGAATAGTGAAACCACTAAGTGGTAGTTAAATAACTGATTTTTTCATTTAAATAAAATATTACCACTTCTGTGATTTGATTTTCAAAAATCCGACATACATGGTTGTCATTAGGAAGTAAAATTTGGTTCAATGGGATTAAAATAATGTTTTGGTGAATAGTAACTTTTAAGTTTAATTAATCGCGATTAAAGGTAATTAGTGAAATTTAAGGTAAAAATGATATTATAAAAATCTGAAATGACCTTGAAACTTGTCCTAAACCTATTGGATGAGTCATGGGCGACCAATACAATACATGGGTCAACTTGGGGACCCCATGAAGCCACTTCGGTATGAAAATGACATAAATAACATTTTATTTAAAGTTAAAATAAAAATGTCACAAACATAAGTTGTTTTACTAAAACAATTTTTAAATGGGGTTATACAAGTCATATTTTTGACTATAAATATTCATTAGAAATCTAAAAAGATTTACTACATCATGATATTTTTTTTATAATTTTTATACATTAAATAGACTAAATTTTTTATGACACTATGATGATGCAACAATTACCTCATTAATTAACGATTTTAATAAAATGGAAGGATAATGTAAAATCTAAGCATTACACTTGTCCAAATACTATTGGATGAGAATATTTAAAACCCTTATCACCTTAGCCTAGAATTATATAAGTGTGGGACCTTTAGAATCCGAAAAGCATTTCTTAATAAAGTAACATTTCATGACATTCCAAGAGTGCCCCTCCTCTCCACTTATAAAAGGCCCCCACCACTACCACCTTACTCACACTTTCAAAGCCTTTTGGCACGGCCAACCTCTACCCAAATACTCTCCCAACTTCCCTACCTTACTCCTAGAAGCTTGACTTTGGGTAGAATTCTTCCCAAGTAAGCCTTTGGCTCAAATCAAAAGGGTTACCTGATTTTAAGGAGGTTAAAGAGCGGTCGAGTCAAGTCGGACACAAGGTAAGGGAACTTCTTAACCCAATTTCCATTCTTTGGGCTAATCTCCTACTTTCAAATTATGTCATGATATTATTATGTCCTATATTTTATTTTTAATTTCTTTATGTGTAATTATATAGAATACACATAATACATCTATTTTATTTAAAACATGATCTTTGTAAGGGAACTTCTTAACCCAATTTCTATTCTTTGGGTTAATCTCCTACTTTCAAATTATGTCATGATATTATTATGTCCTATATTGTATTTTTACTTTCTTTATGTGTAATTATAGAGAATAAACATAATAGATCTATTTTATTTAAAAAATGATATTTGTAAGGGACTTCGTCTCAATCTCCTTTCATTGAGGCATATTTTGTTTTATACAAAACTTTCCATTATACGGTGTATGAACCCCTTTGACTTTGACTTTTATTCAAAAGGAATATTTTTTATACGAAACATTTTACTAAACGACAAAAAAGAATGTTTTTTTGTCATACGTATGTGGAGAATATGACTTCTTCACCGCCATGACCATTATTTGAGTTTCGGCTTCCTCTGCAAGCCATAAATTTTTTTAAATGATTTAAAAAAAGAGAGAGATATTACTTTCAAATGTATGAAAATCTAGTGAAAATGTATACGTATTTAACGCAAGCTTAAAATTGTTTTCATAAAACCCAACTCTCAAGTTTGGTAGATAGGAAGGGATTGGGCGTGGACCTATCATGGCCTGTAATTAGTCGAGCAATCTCAGAATTAGTTATTTTGTTTTCAGAAGCATGCATAATGTTTTCAGAAAAAAACTGGAGTATATTTGAGCAATTTTAAATGTAATTATATTCTAAAAAAATTGCATCGGTAGGTCTCATGAGACAAACTAGTGTCTTGGCACAAGGCCTTGACAAAATCTTGTTTGTAGTCTTGGCACGAGGCCTTGGCTATGTTGTTATGATAGTCTGGCATTATGCATTCCATCATTATGAAAGTGGTTATTGATATTTCATGTGATCATTCAACCAGTAGAATATCCATGTGAAGAAGTAAATGGAATTATCTCATTTTACTTTTTCCATATTATGTTGAAGTTCAAGTTTAAAAGGCTTTTGTTTTAGTTATACATTGCCTTAAATGTTTATGTTTATTGATGAAAGCTTCCGCAATATTGTTATCCTTACTAAGCATCTGAGCTCACCCCTTTCAATGGTTTAATATTTTCCAGGATGTGAAGAAGTATTGTATGAATGACCTGTAGGGATAGTCAGAAGAGGATATGAGTGTTGACTACGGAGACTTTGTTATTATAGTTTTTCACTTTATGATGTAATGTAACATTTATGAAAGTATCTAGTGTTTCCAAGGCTACTAAACTAATCAGTCTTTCGAGACTTGATCTTTTGTGATCATGCCAATGTTACGAAGTAATGCACCGACTCCGGGTAACTGGGGTCGGGGCGTTACAGTTGGTATCAAAGGCAGTTTAGTACTAACCTTGGAAGCTAGATTTAGAGAAACTCTGATTAGAGCACATAGCCCGAAGATAGACTTTGAGGATTAGTATAGAAGAACTTTCTAGAATTTTGGTATTATAGAGATTTTGTGAGTTTTCCGAGAAATACATCCCTGTCTGGATACGAGCAGGTAGAGGCGGCTCTGGCACAGATGTACCTAGGGGTAAAACCCAAAAACACCGCTTTGAGCTAGACTCGAACAGGTACTGGTGCACGACAACGGGCCTAGATGCACTCTTGGTTACGACACTCCCGGGGGATATGCTTAGGATAATTCTCATTTTCTTTACAAACCACTATGAGGGGTTATGAGTATATGATACCTCAAAGAATTTTTTTTTTATGATTATGGATTATATCCGTAAATAGTTCAATTAGTGTTAAGTGTTTTACAAGTATTGAATTATGTATTTTGATTCATAAACTAATATAGTTTATGCCATTGTTTAGAAATGGCGCCTAGTGGAAGGAATGGAAACCGTATCAATGCACGCACTCCGTGTAGGGATTTCCCTCCTGCTCAAGATAATTATTGTGGGGCTGGAGATACAACTAGTGCTGATCAACTTATTACCATACTGGGACAACTCACTCAGGTTATGAATAATAACCTTAATCGTATGGAGAACCCTGATCCGCAACGTGGAGGATCAATTTTTGACCGCTTCATGAGGCAAAAACTGCCAACATTTAATGGGGGTACAAATCCATTAGTATCTGAGCAATGGATAAACTCCTTAGAGAAAATATTCCACACCTTGGGGAGTAGCGAAAGGGAGAAGGTTATCATGGCAGTTTACCGCCTCACTGGATATGCCGATCAATGGTGGTAATTGATTCAAAATATAAAGGAAGATGAAGAAGTATCAAGTATGGAATGGAGGGAGTTTAAGGAAATTTTCTTAGAAAAATACTTTCCACATGACCATCGAGCAGATATAGAAAGACAATTTCTGAGTCTGAGGTAGAAGGAAGATGAGAATATCGCAAAGTATGAGGCTAACTTTACAAGGTTAACAAGGCATGCTACAGATTATATAAGTAACCCAAGAAGTAAGATTGATCGTTTCTTTGATGGGTTAAAACCATTTCTCCGTCGAGCTTTAGTATCACAATCTTTCTCAACATACGAAGATGTAGTCTCGTGTGCTATCAAGATAGAAAAGGAATTCTCTAAGTCTTATGACAGTAAAGTAAAGCAAGAGAAGTAGAGAATGGTTGAACAAGAGAGGGATAAAGGGAAAAGGGGAAAGAAAGATTTTCCATTATGTGATAATTGTGGAAAGAAACACCCTGGTACTTGCCTAAAAGGAATGAGAGTTTTCTATTAATGTGGAGAAAAAGGTCACCAGGCGCGTGATTGCAAGGGAAAGAAAGAGGCTATCAATGTTGAATGCTAAAATTGTAGAGAAATGGGGAATTATGAAAATGAATGTCCTAAGTGTCAGGAAACTTACCTCAGAAAAGGCCAAGGGATCAGGGCCCATCTTATGTTGTGACTACAGTTGAAGCGGAATAATTAATGTATTGGTGCTTTTGGGCTCAAGGATTATATTCTGGTTATAATAATAATGTGATATATATAAGGATTGTACTGCAGTACTTGTTTTTTTTTCATTAGGGGTCTTAATATGATTAAGGTAATCATATTTTTAGTATGTGACAATAAGAGAAACTTTACCTTTTTTGGGGAATCTAATGTTGCAATTGATTTTGGAATTTAAGGACATTTTAGAGAAAGTCTGGACGGAGGTATTTTGGATAACTATAAAGGTTGGAATGGATTAAGTTGATCTTTGGATAGTATTGTTTAATGTTAAAACATTTCTGAAGTTTATTTTTGGAATACTATAATACTATAGTTTTAGGAAAAGGACAACCTGCAGGGTGGGGAATAACCCGTCGCGTCGGACAAAGCTACAGGAATCGAACCCGCAACCATAGTGCGACATGCCTTTATTACCTACCAATAGCCTACAAGAAGTCCCTGGTTATTAAAAAATAGTTTTACTAATCTAAATGGTATGTGTTAATATTTGTAACCTTATACAATTAGGATAAATAGAATATTTTTGAGTTCTGTTACCATTTGGAGTGAAAGATGGGTTTGTGGTAAAAATTTATTAAAGAATGAAAGTCTACATGACAAGTAAGTATATTTCATTACGTTCTTAGTAAATCTCTTAAATAAATTCCTCAACTTTATGAATGGTAACTTAAAACAAAAAAAATTTCGGTTAACTTTTCCAACTGGGGATTCAATTACTGTTTAACCAATCACAAGTTTGTGATTTTCTTATAGTTAACTTTCTTCTAATCCAGTGTTCTACAACTCTCCATCAGACCTTGATGGTTTTTTTTCTTCCATATCCATATTTTCATAGAATCCTAGTATGGGCTATCTCGGGTGACCATTGTACTTCTCTTTCTTTCTTTCAATGTTATATTTTTATTAACCTTATTTCTGATGTGGGTTTTCCTCAAAGGTATTTTCTATTTTCAACCTTTTATTTTCAAAGAAAAATTTCAAATTGTGAGAATGCAATTTATTGAAGGAGGGCATAATGTAACACCCCGAGCTTCCACGATACGCTTCTCATTCAATAATGCAATAGCTTGCATTGTACGCAACTTCGAGTTGTAACACACCGCGACTAATCAAAGTAACCGTTATGAATAGTAATACCCACTTATTAAAATTATAGAGATTTTATATTTCAAAATGGACTTCATTTTTGTATTTTTAATATCGAAATTATCCTAATTTGATTTTTTTGTAATTTTCTGAGAACTTCCATTTTTTTATGAATAGTGAAGAATACTTAAAAACAACTTTTTTAATCAAAATAATTTATAGTGAAAAATTATACTATTGAGTGGTTTTAAAGTATAATTAGAATATATTTTTACCATCTTATCCAATGGAGTTCATTATAATTAATTTCACTTTGAAATTAGACATATTCAATTGTCAATCTTTTGATATATATTGTTTCTTAAAAACACACTATTTGTTGTGACAAGGGGAATTAATTATAAAATTAATTAATGCAACTTATATGTTTGTAATTTTGTAAAATAGACATCATTTTTGAATTTGTAATATCAATTATAGCTTAGGGTGAAATTTTGGCATTGTTCTGAAAAATTTCAATTTTTGATGAATAGTGAAACCACTACGTGGTAGTTAAATAACTGATTTTTTCATTTAAATGAAATATTACCACTTCTGTGATTTGATTTTCAAAAATCCGATATACATGGTTGTTATTAGGAAGTAAAATGTGGTTCAATGGGATTAAAATAATATTTTGGTGAATAGTAACTTTTAAGTTTAATTAATCGCGATTAAAGGTAATTAGTGAAATTTAAGGTAAAAATGATATTATAAAAATATGAAATGACCTTGACACTTGTCCTAAACCTATTGGATGAGCCATGGCCGACCAATAAGATACATGGGTCAACTTGGGGACCCCATGGATCTACTTTGGTAGGAAAATGACATAAATAACTTTTTATTTAAAGTTAAAATAAAAATGTCACAAACATAAGTTTTTTAATAAAACAATTTTTAAATGGGGTTATACAAGTCATATTTTTGACTATAAATATTCATTAGAAAGCTAAAACGATTTACTACATCATGATATTTTTTTTTATAATTTTTAGACATTAAATAGATTAAATTATTTATGACACCATGATGATGCAGCGATTACCTCATTAATTAACGATTTTAATAAAATGGAAGGATAATGTAAAATCTAAGCATTACACTTGTCCAAAGACTATTGGATGAGAATATTTAGAACCCTTATCACCTTATCCTCAAATTATATAAATGTGGGACCTTTATAATCTGAAAAGAATTTATTAATAAAGTAACATTTCATGAAATTCCAAGAGTGCCCCTCCTCTCCACTTATAAAAGGCCCCCACCACTACCACCTTACTCACACTTTCAAAGCCTTTTGGCTCAGCCAACCTATGCCCAAATACTCTCCCAACTTCCCTACCTTACTCCTATAAGCCTCACTTTGGGCATAATTCTTCCCAAGGAAGCCTTTGGCTCAAATCAAAAGAGTTACCTGCTTTTAAGGAGGTTAAAGCGCGATTGAGTCAAGTCGGACACAAGGTAAGGGAACTTCTTAACCCAATTTCCATTCTTTGGGTTAATCTCCTACTTTCAAATTATGTCATGATATTATTATGTCCTATATTGTATTTTTAATTTCTTTATGTGTAATTATAGAGAATACACATAGTAGATCTATTTTATTTAAAAAATGATCTTTGTAAGGGAACTTCTTAACCCAATTTCTATTCTTTGGGTTAATCTCCTACTTTAAAATTATGTCATGATATTATTATGTCCTATCTTGTATTTTTACTTTATTTATTTGTAATTATAGAGAATAAACATAATAGATCTATTTTATTTAAAAAATGATCTTTGTAAGGGACTTCGTCTCAATCTCCTTTCATTGAGGCATATTTTGTTTTATACAAAACTTTCCATTATACCGTGTATGAACCCCTTTGAATTTTACTTTTATTCAAAAGGAATCTTTTTTATACGAAACATTTTACTAAACGACAAAAAGGAATGTTTTTTTTGTCATACGTATGTAGAGAAAATGACTTCTTCGCCGCCATGACCATTATTTGAGTTTCGACTTCCTCTGCAAGCCCTAACTTTTTTAAATGATTTAAAAAAAGAGAGAGATATTACTTTCAAATGTATGAAAATCTAGTGAAAATGTATACGTATTTAACGCAAGCTTAAAAATGTTTTCATAAAACCTGACTATCGAGTTTGGTAGACAGGAAGGGATTGGGAGTGGACCCATCATGGCCTGTAATTAGTCGAGAAATCTCAGAATTAGTTATTTTGTTTTCAGAAGCTTGCATAATGTTTTCAGAAAAACACTGGAGTATATTTGAGAAATTTTAAATGTAATTATATTCTAAAAGAAATTGCATTGGCCGGTCTCATGAGACAAACTAGTGTCTTGGCATGAGGACTTGACAAAATCTTGTTTGTAGTCTTGGCACGAGGCCTTGGCTATGTTGTTATGATAGTCTGACATTATGCATTCCATCATTATGAAAGTGGTTATTGATATTCCATGTGATTATTCAACCAGTAGAATATCCATGTGAAGAAGTGAATGGCATTATCTCATTTTACTTTTGCCATATTATGTTGAAGTTCAAGTTTAAAAGGCTTTTGTTTTAGTTATACATTGCCTTAAATGTTTAAGTTTATTGATGAAAGCTTCCAAAATATTGTTATCCTTACTGAGCATCTGATCTCACCCCTTTCAATGTTTTAATATTTTCCAGGATGTGAAGAAGTATTGTATGAATGACCCGCAAGGATAGTTAGAAGAGGATATGAGTGTGGAATATGGAGACTTTGTTATTATAGTTTTTCAC
This sequence comes from Viscum album, assembly GCA_963277665.1. NCBI lineage: Eukaryota > Viridiplantae > Streptophyta > Magnoliopsida > Santalales > Viscaceae > Viscum > Viscum album. The sequence goes on along the minus strand of OY728119.1, from coordinate 1,972,628,896 downwards.
TTTATGATGTAATGTAACATTTATGAAATTATCTAGTGTTTCCAAGGCTACTAAACTAATCGGTCTTTCGAGACTTGATCTTTTGTGATCATGCCAATGTTACAAAGTAATGCACCGACTCCGGGTAACTGGGGTCGGGGCGTTACAGTTGGTATCAAAGACAGTTTAGTACTAACCTTGGAAAATAGATTTAGAGAAACTCTTATTAGAGCACATAGCCCGAAGATAGACTTTGAGGATTAGTATAGAAGAACTTCCTAGAATTTTGGTATTATAGAGATTTTGTGAGTTTTCTGAGCAATACATCCCTGTCTGGATACGAGCAGGTAGAGGCGGCTCTGGAACAGATGTACCTAGAGGCAAAACCCGAAAACACCGCTTTGAGCTAGACTCGAACGGGAACTGGTGCACGACAACGGGCTTTGCTGCACTCTTGGTTACGACACTCCCGGGGGATATTCTTAGGATAATTCTCATTTTCTTTACAAACCACTATGAAGGGTTATGAGTATATACTTCCTCAAAGAAAACTTTTTTTTATGATTATGGATTATATCCATAAGTAGTTCAATTAGTGTTAAGTGTTTTATAAGTATTGAATTATGTATTTTGATTCATAAAATAATCTAGTTTATGCCATGGTTTAGAAATGGTGCTTAGTGGAAGGAAAGGAAACCGTATCAATGCACACACTCCGTGTAGGGATTTCCCTCCTGCTCAAGATAATTATTGTGGAGCTGGAGATACAACTGGTGCTGATCAACTTATTACCATACTGGGACAACTCACTCAGGTTATGAATAATAAACTTACTCGTATGGAGCACCCTGATCCGAAACGTGGAGGACCAATGTTAGACCGCTTCATGAGGCAACAACCGCCAACATTTAATGGGGGTACACATCCATTAGTAGCTGAGCAATGGATAAACTCCTTAGAGAAAATATTCCACGCCTTGGGGAGTAGCGAAAGAGAGAAGGTTATCATGGCAGTTTACCGCCTCACTGGAGATGCCGATCAATGGTGGCAATTTATTCAAAATAAAAAGGAATATGAAGAAGTATCAAGTATGGAATGGAGGGAGTTTAAGGAAATTTTCTTAGAAAAATACTTTCCACATGACCTTCGAGCAGATATGGAAAGACAATTTCTGAGTCTGAGGTAGAAGGAAGATGAGAATATCGCAAAGTATGAGGCTAACTTTACTAGGTTAGCAAGGCATACTGCAGATTATATACATAACCCAAGAAGTAAGATTGATTATTTCTTTGATGGGTTAAAACCATTTCTCCATCGAGCTTTAGTATCACAATCTTTCTCAACATACGAAGATATAGTCTCGTGTGCTATCAAGACATAAAAGGAATTCTCTAAGTCTTATGAAAATAAAGTAAAGCAAGAGAAGAAGAGAATGGTGGAACAAGAGACGGATAAAGGGAAAAAGGGAAAGAAGGATTTTCCATTATGTGATAATTGTGGAAAGAATCACCCTGGTACTTTCCTAAAAGGAATGAGAGTTTGTTATAAATGTGGGGAAAAAGGTCACCAGGCGCGTGATTGCAAGGGAAAGAAAGAGGCTATCAATTTTGAATTCTACAATTGTAGAGAAATGAGGCATTATGAAAATGAATGTCCTAATTTTCAGGGAAACTTACCTCAGAAAAGGCCAAGGGATCAAGGCCAATCTTATGCTGTGACTACAGTTGAAGCGGAATAATTAATGTATTGGTGCTTTAGGACTCAAGGATTATATTCTGGTTATAAGAATAATGTGATATATATAAGGATTGTACTGCAGTACTTGTTTTTTTTCATTAAGGTCTTAATATGATTAAGGTAATCATATTTTTAGTATGTGTCAATAAGAGAAACTTTACCTTGTTTGGGGAATCTAATGTTGCAATTGATTTTGGAATTTAGGGACATTTTAGAGAAAGTATGGACGGAGGTATTTTGGATAACTATAAAGGTTGGAATGGATTTAGTTGATCTTTGGATAGTATTGTTTAATGTTAAAACATTTTTGAAGTTTATTTTTGGAATACTATAATACTATAGTTTTAGGAAAAGGACAACCTGCAGGGTGGGGCATAACCTGTCACGTCGGATAAAGCTGCAGGAATCGAACCCACAACCATAGTGCGATATTCCTTTATTACCTACCACTAGCCTACATGAAGTCCCTGGTTATTACAAAATAGTTTTACTAATCTAAATGGTATGTGTTAATATTTGGAACCTTATACAATTAGGGTAAATAGAATATTTTTGAGTTCTGTTACCATTTGGAGTGAAAGATGGGTTTGTGGTTAAAATTTATTAAAGAATGAAAGTCTACATGACAAGTAAGTATATTTCCTTATGTTCTTAGTAAATCTCTTAAATAAATTCCTCAACTTTATGAAAGGTAACTTAAAACAAAAACGTTTTCGGTTAACTTTTCCAACTGGGGATTCAATAACTGTTTAACCAATCACATGTTTGTGATTTTCTTATGGTTAACTTTCTCCTAATCCAGTGTTCTACAACTCTCTATCAGACCTTCATAGTTTGTTTTTCTTCCATATCCATATTTTCATAGAATCCTAGTATGGGCTATCTTGGGTGACCTTTTTAGTTCTCTTTCTTTCTTTTAATGTTTTATTTTTATTAACCTTATTTCTGATGTGGGTTTTACTCAAAGTTATTTTCTATTTTCAACCTTTTATTTTCAAAGAAAAATTTCAAATTGCGAGGACATAGTTTATTGAAGGAGGGGAGAATGTAACACCCTGAGCTTCCACGATACACTTCTCATTCAATAATGCAATAGCTTGCATTGTACGCAACTTCGAGTTCTAACACACCGCGACTAATCAAAGTAACCGTTATGAATAGTAATACCCACTTATTAAAATTATAGAAATTTTATATTTCAAAATGGACTTCATTTTTGTATTCGTAATATCGAAATTATCCTATGTTGAATTTTTTGTAATTTTCTGAGAACTTCCATTTTTTATGAATAGTGAAGAATTAATTAATGCAACTTATAAAATTAATTATAAAATTAATTAATGAAACTTATATTTTTGGAATTTTGTAAAATAGAAATCATTTTTGAATTTGGAATATCAATTATAACTTAGGGTGAAATTTTGGCATTGTTCTGAAAAACTTCAATTTTTGATGAATAGTGAAACCACTAAGTGGTAGTTAAATAACTGATTTTTTCATTTAAATGAAATATTACCACTTCGGTGATTTGATTTTCAAAAATCCGACATACATGGTTGACATTAGGAAGTAAAATTTGGATCAATGGGATTAAAATAATATTTTGGTGAACAATAACTTTTAAGTTTAATTAATCGCGATTAAAGGTAATTAGTGAAATTTAAGGTAAAAATGATATTATAAAAATATGAAATGACCTTGAAACTTGTCCTAAACATATTGGATGAGTCATGACCGACCAAGACAATACATGGGTCAACTTGGGGACCCCATGGAGCCACTTTGGTAGGAAAATGACATAAATAACTTTTTATTTAAAGTTAAAATAAAAATGTCACAAACATAAGTTGTTTTACTAAAACAATTTTTAAATGGAGTTATACAAGTCATATTTTTGACTATAAATATTCATTAGAAATATAAAAAGATTTAATAAATCATGATATTTTTTTTATAATTTTTAGACATTAAATAGATTAAATTATTTATGACACCATGATGATGCATCAATTACCTCACTAATTAACGATTTTAATAAAATGGAAGGATAATGTAAAATCTAAGCATTAAACTTGTCCAAAGACTATTGGATGAGAATATTTCGAACCCTTATCACCTTAGCCTCGAATTATATAAGTGTGGGACCTTTAGAATCCAAAAATCATTTCTTAATAAAGTAACATTTCATGACATTCCAAGAGTGCCCCTCCTCTCCACTTATAAAAGGCCCGCACCACTACCACCTTACTCACACTTTCAAAGACTTTTGGCTCGGCCAAACTCTACCCAAATACTCTCCCAACTTCCCTCCCTTACTCCTAGAAGCCTCACTTTGGGAAGAATTCTTACCAAGGAAGCCTTTGGCTCAAATCAAAAGAGTTACCCGATTTTAAGGAGGTTAAAGAGCGGCCGAGTCAAGTCGGACACAAGGTAAGGGAACTTTTTAACCCAATTTCCATTATTTGGGTTAATCTCCTACTTTCAAATTATGTCATGATATTATTATGTCCTATATTGTATTTTTAATTTCTTTATGTGTAATTATAGAGAATACACATAATAGATCTATTTTATTTAAAAAATGATCTTTGCAAGGGAACTTCTTAACCCAATTTCTATTCTTTTGGTTAATCTCATACTTTCAAATTATGTCATGATATTATTATGTCCTATCTTGTATTTTTTACTTTATTTATGTGTAATTATAGATAATAAACATAATAGATCTATTTTATTTAAAAAATGATCTTTGTAAGGGACTTCGTCTCAATCTCCTTTTAGTGAGGCATATTTTGTTTTATACAAAACATTACATTATACGGTGTACAAACCCCTTTGACTTTTACTTTTATTCAAAAGGAATCTTTTTTATATGAAACATTTTACTAAACGACAAAAAGTAATGTTTTTTTGTCATACGTATGTGGAGAAAATGACTTCTTCGCCGCCATGACCATTATTTGAGTTTCGGCTTCCTCTGCAAGCCATAACTTTTTTTAAATGATTTAAAAAAAAGAGAGAGATATTACTTTCAAATGTATAAAAATCCAGTGAAAATGTATACGTATTTAACGCAAGCTTAAAAATGTTTTCAGAAAACCTGACTCTCGAGTTTGGTAGACAGGAAGGGATTGGGCGTGGACCCATCATGACCTGTAATTAGTCGAGCAATCTTAGAATTAGTTATTTTGTTTTAAGAAGTTTGCATAATGTTTTCAGAAAAACACTGGAGTATATTTGAGAAATTTTAAATGTAATTATATTCTAAAAAAATTTCAACGACAGGTCTCTTAAGACAAATTAGTGTCCTGGCACGAGGCCTTGACAAAATCTTGTTTGTAGTCTTGGCACGAGGCCTTGGCTATGTTGTTATGATAGTCTGGCATTATGCATTACATCATTATGAAAGTGGTTATTGATATTGTATGTGATTATTCAACCATTAGAATATCCCTGTGAAGAAATAAATGACATTATCTCATTTTAATTTTGCCATATTATGTTGAAGTTCAAGTTTAAAAGGCTTTTGTTTTAGTTATACATTGCCTTAAATGTTTATGTTTATTGATGAAAGCTTCCACAATATTGTTATCCTTACTGAGCATCTGAGCTCATCCCTTTCAATGTTTTAATATTTTCCAGGATGTGAAGAAGTATTGTATGAATGACCTGTAGGGATAGTCAGAAGAGGATATGAGTGTGGACTATGGAGACTTTGTTATTATAGTTTTTCACTTTATGATGTAATGTAACATTTATGAAATTATCTAGTGTTTCCAAGGCTACTAAACTAATCGGTCTTTCAAGACATGATCATTTGTGATCATGCCAATGTTACTAAGTAATGCACCGAATCCGGGTAACTGGGGTCGGGGCGTTACAGTTTGTATCAAAGGCAGTTTAGTACTAACCTTGGAAGCTAGATTTAGAGAAACTCTGATTAGAGCACATAACTCGAAGATAGACTTTGAGGATTAGTATATAAGAAATTCCTAGAATTTTGGTATTATAGAGATTTTTTGAGTTTTCCGAGCAATACATCCCTGTCTGGATACGAGCAGGTAGAGGCGGCTCTGGCACGGATGCACCTAGGGGAAAAACCCAAAAACACCGCTTTGAGATAGACTCGAACGGGAACTGGTGCACAAAAACGGGCCTTGCTGCACTCTTGGTTACGACACTCCCGGGGGATATGCTTTGGATAATTCTCATTTTCTTTACAAACCACTATGAAGTGTTATGAGTATATACTTCCTCAAAGAAAACTTTTTTTTATGATTATGGATTATATCCATAAATAGTTCAATTAGTGTTAAGTGTTTTACAAGTATTGAATTATGTATTTTGATTCATAAACTAATCTAGTTTATGCCATTTTTAAGAAATGGTGCCTAGTGGAAGGAATGGAAAACGTATCAATGCACGCACTCTGTGTAGGGATTTCCCTCCTGCTCAAGATAATTATTGTGGAGCTGGAGATACAACTGGTGCTGATCAACTTATTACTATACTGGGACAACTCACTCATGTTATGAATAATAACCTTACTCGTATGGAGCACCCTGATCCGCAACATGGAGGATCAATGTTAGACCACTTCATGAGGCAACAACCGCCAACATTTAATGGGGTAAAAATCCATTAGTAGCTGAGCAATGGATAAACTCCTTAGAGAAAATATTCCACGCCTTGGGGAGCAGCGAAAGGGATAAGGTTATCATGGAAGTTTACTGCCTCACTGGAGATGCCGATCAATGGTGGTCATTGATTCAAAATAAAAAGGAAGATGAAGAAGTATCAAGTATGGAATGGAGGGAGTTTAAGGAAATTTTCTTAGAAAAATACTTTCCAGATGACCATCGAGTAGATATGGAAAGGCAATTTCTGAGTCTGAGGTAGAAGGAGGATGAGAATATCGCAAAGTATGAGGCTAACTTTACAAGGTTAGCAAGGCATGCTGCAGATTATATACGTAACCCAAGAAGTAAGATTGATCGTTTCTTTGATGGGTTAAAACCATTTCTCCGTCGAGCTTTAGTATCACAATCTTTCTCAACATACGAAGATATAGTCTCGTGTGCTATCAAGACAGAAAAAGAATTCTCTAAGTCTTATGAAAATAAAGTAAAGCAAGAGAAGAAGAGAACGGTGGAACAAGAGATGGATAAAGGGAAAAAGGGAAAGAAGGATTTTCCATTATGTGATAATTGTGGAAATAATCACCCCGATACTTTCCTAAAAGGAATGGGAGTTTGTTATAAATGTGGAGAAAAAGGTCACCAGGCACGTGATTGCAAGGGAAAAAAAGCTGCTATCAATGTAGAATGCTACAATTTTACAAAAATGGGGCATTATGCAAATGAATGTCCTAAGTGTCAGGGAAACTTACCTCAGAAAAGGCCAAGGGATCAAAGCCAATCTTATGCTGTGACTACAGTTGAAGCGGAATAATTAATGTATTGGTGCTTTTGGACTCAAGGATTATATTCTGGTTATAAGAATAATGTGATATATATAAGGATTCTACTGTAGTACTTGTTTTTTTTTTCATTAAGGTCTTAATATGATTAAGGTAATCATATTTTTAGTATGTGACAATAAGAGAAACTTTACCTTGTTTGGGAAATCTAATGTTGCAATAGATTTTGGAATTTAAGGACATTTTAGAGAAAGTCTGGAAGAAGGTATTTTGGATAACTATAAAGGTTGGAATGGATTAAGTTGATCTTTGGATAGTATTGTTTAATGTTAAAACATTTCTGAAGTTTATTTTTGGAATACTATAATACTATAGTTTTAGGAAAAGGACAGCCTGTAGGGTGGGGCATAACCCGTCGCGTCGGAAAAAGCTGCAGGAATCGAACCCACAACCATAGTGCGACAGGCCTTTATTACCTACCACTAGCCTACATGAAGTCCCTGGTTATTACAAAATTGTTTTACTAATCTAAATGGTATGTGTTAATATTTGGAACCTTATACAATTAGGATAAATAGAATATTTTTGAGTTCTGTTACCATTTGGAGTGAAAGATGGGTTTGTGTTAAAAATTTATTAAAGAATGAATGTCTACATGACAAGTAAGTATATTTCCTTACGTTCTTAGTAAATCTCTTAAATAAATTCCTCAACTTTATGAAATGTAACTTAAAAAAAAAACGTTTTCGGTTAACTTTTCCAACCGGGGATTCAATGACTATTTAACCAATCAAAAGTTTGTGATTTTCTTATGGTTAACTTTCTCCTAATATAGTGTTCTACAACTCTCCATCAGACCTTGATGGTTTGTTTTTCTTCCATATCCATATTTTCATAGAATCCTAGTATGGGCTATCTTGGGTGACCTTTGTACTTCTCTTTCTTTCTTTTAATGTTATATTTTTATTAACCTTATTTCTGATGTGGGTTTTCCTCAAAGGTATTTTCTATTTTCATCCTTTTATTTTCAAAGAAAAATTTCAAATTGCGAGGACACAATTTATTGAAGGAGGGGAGAATGTAACACCCTGAGCTTCCACGATATGCTTCTCATTCAATAATGCAATAGCTTGCATTGTACGCAACTTCGAGCTCTAACACACCGCGACTAATCAAAGTAATCGTTATGAATAGTAATACCCACTTTTTAAAATTATAGAAATTTTATATTTCAAAATGGACTTCATTTTTGTATTCGTAATATCGAAATTATCCTAAGTTGAATTTTTTGTAATTTTCTGAGAACTTCCATTTTTTTATGAATAGTGAAGAATACTTAAAAAAAACTTTTTTAATCAAAATAATTTATAGTGATAAATTATACTATTTAGTGGTTTTAAAGTATAATTAGAATATATTTTTACCATTTTATCCAATGGTGTTCATTATAATTAATTTCACTTTGAAATTAGACATAAACAATTGTCAATCTTTTGATATATATTGTTTCATAAAAACACGCTATTTGTTGTGACAACGGAAAATAGTTATAAAATTAATTAATGAAACTTATATGTTTGGAATTTTGTAAAATATACATAATTTTTGAATTTGTAATATCAATTATAGCTTAGGGTGAAATTTTGGCATTGTTCTGAAAAATTTCAATTTTTGATGAATAGTGAAACCACTAAGTGGTAGTTAAATAACTGATTTTTTCATTTAAATGAAATATTACAACTTCTGTGATTTTATTTTCAAAAATCCGACATAAATGGTTGTCATTAGGAAGTAAAATGTGGTAAAATGGGATTAAAATAATATTTTGGTGAATAGTAATTTTTAAGTTTAATTAATCGCGATTAAAGGTAATTAGTGAAATTTAAGGTAAAAATGATATTATAAAAATATGAAATGACCTTGACACTTGTCCTAAACCTATTTTATGAGTCATTTCCAACCAAGACAATACATGTGTCAACTTGGGGACCCCATGGAGCCACTTTGGTAGGAAAATGACATAAATAACTTTTTATTTAAAGTTAAAATAAAAATGTCACAAACATAAGTTGTTTTACTAAAACAATTTTTAAATGGGGTTATACAAGTCATATTTTTGACTATAAATATTAATTATAAAGCTAAAAAGATTTACTACATCATGATATTTTTTTATAATTTTTAGACATTAAATAGATTAAATTATTTATGACACCATGATGATGCAGCGATTACCTCATTAATTAACGATTTTAATAAAATGGAAGGATAATGTAAAATCTAACCATTACACTTGTCCAAAGACTATTGGATGAGAATAATTTGAAACCTTATCACCTTAGCCTCGAATTATATAACTATGAGACCTTTAGAATCCGAAAAGCATTTCTTAATAAAGTAACATTTCATGACATTCCAAGAGTGCCCCTCCTCTCCACTTATAAAAGGCCCCCACCACTACCACCTTACTCACACTTTCAAAGCCTTTTGGCTCGGCCAACCTCTACCCAAATACTCTCCCAACTTCCCTCCCTTACTCCTAGAAGCCTCAATTTGGGCAGAATTCTTCCCAAGTAAGCCTTTGGATCAAATCAAAAGAGTTACCTGATTTTAAGGAGGTTAAAGAGCGGTCGAGTCAAGTCGGACACAAGGTAAGGGAACTTCTTAACCCAATTTCCATTATTTGGGTTAATCTCCTACTTTAAAATTATTTCATGATATTATTATGTCCTATATTTTATTTTTAATTTCTTTATGTGTAATTATATAGAATACACATAATAGATCTATTTTATTTAAAAAATGATCTTTGTAAGGGAACTTCTTAACCCAATTTCTATTCTTTGGGTTAATCTCCTACTTTAAAATTATGTCATGATATTATTATGTCCTATCTTGTATTTTTACTTTCTTTATGTTTAATTATATAGAATAAACATAATAGATCTATTTTATTTAAAAAATGATCTTTTTAAGGGACTTCGTCTCAATCTCCTTTCATTGAGGCATATTTTGTTTTATACAAAACTTTCTGTTATACGGTGTATGAACCCCTTTGAATTTTACTTTTATTCAAAAGGAATCTTTTTTATATGAAAAATTTTACTAAACGACAAAAAGGAATGTTTTTTTGTCATACGTATGTGGATAAAATGACTTCTTCACCGCCATGACCATTATTTGAGTTTCGGCTTCCTCTGCAAGCCATAACTTTTTTTAAATGATTTAAAGAAAAGAGAGAGATATTACTTTAAAATATATGAAAATCCAGTGAAAATGTATACGTATTTAACGCAAGCTTAAAAATCTTTTCAGAAAACCCGACTCTCGAGTTTGGTAGACAGGAAGGGATTGGCCATGGACCCATCATGGCCTGTAATTAGTCGAGCAATCTCCGAATTAGTTATTTTGTTTTCAGAAGATTGCATAATGTTTTCAGAAAAACACTAGAGTATATTTGATCAATTTTAAATGTAATTATATTATAAAAAAAATTGCATCGGCAGGTCTCATGAGACAAACTAGTGTCTTGGAACGAGGCCTTGACAAAATCTTGTTTATAGTCTTAGAACGAGGCCTTGGCTATGTTGTTATGATAGTCTGGCATTATGAATTACATCATTATGAAAGTGGTTATTGATATTGCATGTGATTATTCAACCAGTAGAATATCCATGTGAAGAAGTAAATGGCATTATCTCATTTTACTTTTTCCATATTATGTTGAAGTTCAAGTTTAAAAGGATTTTGTTTTAGTTATACATTGCCTTAAATGTTTATGTTTATTGATGAAATCTTCCGCAATATTGTTATCCTTACTAAGCATCTGAGCTCACCCCTTTCAATGGTTTAATATTTTCCAGGATGTGAAGAAGTATTGTATGAATGACCTGTAGGGATAGTCAGAAGAGGATATGAGTGTTGACTACGGAGACTTTGTTATTATAGTTTTTCACTTTATGATGTAATGTAACATTTATGAAAGTATCTAGTGTTTCCAAGGCTACTAAACTAATCAGTCTTTCGAGACTTGATCTTTTGTGATCATGCCAATGTTACGAAGTAATGCACCGACTCCGGGTAACTGGGGTCGGGGCGTTACAGTTGGTATCAAAGGCAGTTTAGTACTAACCTTGGAAGCTAGATTTAGAGAAACTCTGATTAGAGCACATAGCCCGAAGATAGACTTTGAGGATTAGTATAGAAGAACTTTCTAGAATTTTGGTATTATAGAGATTTTGTGAGTTTTCCGAGAAATACATCCCTGTCTGGATACGAGCAGGTAGAGGCGGCTCTGGCACAATATTTCACAACATACGAAGATATAGTCTCGTGTGCTATCAAGACAGAAAAGGAATTCTCTAAGTCTTATGACAATAAAGTAAACCAAGAGAAGAAGAGAACGGTGGAACAAGAGACGGATAAAGGGAAAGAGGGAAAGAAGGATTTTCCATTATGTGATAATTGCGGAAATAATCACCCTGGTACTTGCCTAAAAGGAATGGGAATTTGTTATAAATGTGGAGAAAAAGGTCACTAGGAGCGTGATTGCAAGGGAAAGAAAGATTCTATCAATGTTGAATGCTACAATTGTAGAGAAATGGGGCATTATGAAAATGAATGTCCTATGCGTCAGGGAAACTTAACTCAGAAAAGGCCAAGGGATCAAGGCCAATCTTATGCTGTGACTACAGTTGAAACGGAATAATTAATGTATTGGTGCTTTTGGACTCAAGGATTATATTCTGGTTAGAAGAATAATGTGATATATATAAGGATATTACTGCAGTACTTGTTTTTTTTCATTAAGGTCTTAATATGATTAATGTAATCATATTTTTAGTATGTGAAAATAAGAGAAGCTTTACCTTGTTTGGGGAATCTAATGTTCCAATTGATTTTTGAATTTAAGGACATTTTAGAGAAAGTCTGGACGGAGGTATTTTGGATAACTATAAAGGTTGGAATGGATTAAGTTGATCTTTGGATAGTATTGTTTAATGTTAAAACATTTTTGAAGTTTATTTTTGGAATACTATAATACTATAGTTTTGGGAAAAGGACAACCTGCAGGGCGGGGCATAACCCATCGTGTCGGACAAAGCTGCAGGAATCGAACCCACAACCATAGTGCGACATGCCTTTATTACCTACCACTAGCCTAAAGGAATTCCCTGGTTATTACAAAATAGTTTTACTAATCTAAATGGTATGTGTTAATATTTGGAACCTTATACAATTCGGATAAATAGAATATTTTGGAGTTCTGTTACTATTTGGAGTGAAGGATGGGTTTGTGGTAAAAATTTATTAAAGAATGAAAGTCTACATGACAAGTAAGTATATTTCCTTACATTCTTAGTAAATCTCTTAAATAAATTCCTCAACTTTATGAATGGTAACTTAAAACAGAAACGTTTTCGGTTAACTTTTTCAACTGGGGATTCAATGACTGTTTAACCAATCACAAGTTTGTGATTTTCTTATGGTTAAATTTCTCCTAATACAGTGTTCTACAACTCTCCATCAGACCTTGATGGTTTGTTTTTCTTCCATATCCATATTTTCATAGAATCCTAGTATGGGCTATCTCGGGTGACTTTTGTACTTCTCTTTCTTTCTTTTAATGATATATTTTTATTAACCTTATTTCCAATGTGGGTTTTCCTCAAAGGTATTTTCTATTTTCAAAATTTTATTTTCAAAGAAAAATTTCAAATTGCGAGGACGCAATTTATTGAAGTAGGGGAGAATGTAACACCCCGAGCTTCCACGATACACTTCTCATTCAATAATGCAATAGCTTGCATTGTACGCAACTTCGAGTTATAACACACCACAACTAATAAAAGTAACCGTTATGAATAGTAATACCCACTTATTAAAATTATAGAAATTTTATATTTCAAAATGGACTTCATTTTTGTATTCGTAATATCGAAATTATCCTAAGTTGAATTTTTTGTAATTTTCTGAGAACTTCCATTTTTTTATGAATAGTGAAGAATACTTAAAAACAAATTTTTTAATCAAAATAATTTATAGTGATAAATTATAATATTGAGTGGTTTTAAAGTATAATTAGAATGTATTTTTACCATTTTATCCAATTGTGTTCATTATAATTAACTTCACTTTGAAATTAGACATAAATAATTGTCAATCTTTTGATATATATTGTTTATTAAAAACACGCTATTTGTTGTGACAGCGGGAATTAATTATAAAATTAATTAATGCAACTTATATGTTTGTAATTTTTTAAAATATACATCATTTTTTAATTTGGAATATCAATTATAGCTTAGGGTGAAATTTTGGCATTGTTCTGAAAAACTTCAATTTTTGATGAATAGTGAAACCACTAAGTGGTAGTTAAATAACTGATTTTTTCATTTAAATGAAATATTACCACTTCTGTGATTTGATTTTCAAAAATCCAACATACATGGTTGTCATTAGGAAGTAAAATGTGGTTCAATGGGATTAAAATAATATTTTGGTGAATAGTAACTTTTAAGTTTAATTAATCGCGATTAAAGGTAATTAGTGAAATTTAAGGTAAAAATGATATTATAAAAATATTAAATGACCTTGAAACTTGTCCTAAACCTATTGGATGAGTCATGTCCGACCAAGAAAATACATGGGTCAACTTGGGGACCCCATGGATCCACTTTGGTAGGAAAATGACATAAATAACTTTTTATTTATAGTTAAAATAAAAATGTCACAAACATAAGTTGTTTTACTAAAACAATTTTTAAATGGGGTTATACAAGTCATATTTTTGACTATAAATATTCATTAGAAATATAAAAATATTTAATACATCATGATATTTTTTTAATAATTTTTATACATTAAATAGATTAAATTATTTATGACACCATGATGATGCAGCGATTACCTCATTAATTAATGATTTTAATAAAATGGAAGGATAATGTAAAATCTAAGCATTACACTTGTCCAAAGACTATTGGATGAGAATATTTCGAACCCTTATCACCTTAAACTCGAAATATATAAGTGTGGGACCTTTAGAATCTGAACATCATTTCTTAATAAAGTAACATTTCATGACATTCCAAGAGTGCCCCTCCTCTCCTCTTATAAAAGGCCCCCACCACTACCACCTTACTCACACTTTAAAAGCCTTTTGGCTCCGCCAAACTCTACCCAATTACTCTCCCAACTTCCCTCCCTTACTCTTAGAAGCCTCACTTTGGGCAGAATTCTTCCCAAGGAAGCCTTTGGCTGAAATCAAAAGAGTTACCCGATTTTAAGGAGGTTAAAGAGCGGTCGAGTCAAGTCGGACACAATGTAAGGGAACTTCTTAACCCAATTTCCATTCTTTGGGTTAATCTCCTACTTTCAAATTACGTCATGATATTATTCTATCCTATATTGCATTTTTAGTTTCTTTATGTGTAATTATAGAGAATACACATAATAGATCTATTTTATTTAAAAAATGATCTTTGTAAGGGAACTTCTTAACCCAATTTCTATTCTTTTGGTTAATCTCCCACTTTCAAATTATGTCATGATATTATTATGTCCTATATTGTATTTTTTACTTTATTTATGTGTAATTATAGAGAATAAACATAATAGATCTATTTTATTTAAAAAATTATCTTTGTAAGGGACTTCGTCTCAATCTCCTTCCATTGAAGCATATTTTGTTTTATACAAAACTTTCCATTATACGGTGTATGAAACCCTTTGACTTTTACTTTTATTCAAAAGGAATATTTTTTATAATTTTTTTTTTACTAAATGACAAAAAGGAATGTTTTTTTGTCATACGTATGTGGAGAAAATGACTTCTTCTCCGCCATGACCATTATTTGAGTTTCAGCTTCCTCTGCAAGACATAACTTTTTTTAAATGATTAAAAAAAGAGAGAGAGATATTACTTTAAAATGTATGAAAATCCAGTGAAAATGTATACGTATTTAATACAAGCTTAAAAATGTTTTCAGAAAACCCGACTCTCGAGTTTGGTAGACAGGAAGGGATTGGGCATGGACCCATCATGGCCTGTAATTAGTCGAGAAATCTCAAAATTAGTTATTTTTTTTTCAAAAGCTTGCATAATGTTTTTAGAAAAACACTGGAGTATATTTGAGAAATTTTAAATATAATTATATTCTAAAAAAATTGCATCGGCAGGTCTCATGAGACAAACTAGTGTCTTGGCACGAGGCCTTGACAAAATCTTGTTTGTAGTCTTGGTACGAGGCCTTGGCTATGTTGTTATGATAGTTTGACATTATGCATTCCATCATTATGAAAGTGGTTATTGATATTGCATGTGATTATTCAACCAGTAGAATATCCATGTGAAGAATTAAATGGCATTATCTCATTTTACTTTTGCCATATTATGTTGAAGTTCAAGTTTAAAAGGCTTTTGTTTTAGTTATACACTGCCTTAAATGTTTATGTTTATTGATGAAAGATTCCGCAATATTGTTATCCTTAATGAGCATCTGAGCTCACCCCTTTCAATGTTTTAATATTTTCCAGGATGTGAAGAAGTATTGTATGAATGACCTGCAGGGATAGTCAGAAGAGGATATGAGTGTTGACTATGGAGACTTTGTTATTATAGTTTTTCACTTTATGATGTAATGTAACATTTATGAAAGTATCTAGTGTTTCCAAGGCTACTAAACTAATTGGTCTTTTGAGACTTGATATTTTGTGATCATGCCAATGTTACTAAGTAATGCACCGACTCCAGGTAACTGGGGTCGGGGCGTTACATTAATGATATAAAATTTCATAGAGAAGTATATACACCACACAAAAGAACTGAGTGGTGAATATGGCATGTATCTCATGAAAATAAAAAGTGAGTTGAAATCCCATTACTTTTGGTCTTGACTTTCTTTGTACATGTTAAAAACTCCTGTATAATAAATATAAGTTTAATATATTTAAACCAAATTACCAAGTTTTTATATCTAATACCATATATTATTCACTAATGAATTTATATTATCCATTTATTTTCAATTCCATGTTAAAGTAATGATTCGGGTAATAACTACTTTGTATATAATTCGTGTTTTGACATTTTATTTTTTATGATTTTACATAGATCCTGATTTACTTATTTCAATTATGTAAAACATGATGTTTATTTTATATAAATTCATAATTTAAACATTCATCATAATCTAAAAAATATAGAAATATTAAATGATATCCGCAGTTCATGGGGATGGTAGGTCATATGTATGCATGAACGTTGCTTCTGTTTTATTGTCAAATTGAAAGAAAGAATGTAAATGAAATATATATATATATATAATATCATTAAATTATAATTATTATTCCATATGTATCATATATTTTTACTCAACCCATCCTTAATACGTTTCATGTAATGTGTGAACGAGTCACATCGCTTTGAGGTGGAGGTAGTTCATACTTCCACAAACAATGTTATCATAGTTATAGAAAATTGAAAGCATGAAGGAATGTTTTTATAATATTTAAAGAAGCATAAATAAATCATAAATATCATATATATCATATAAAATATAGTTTCTATCATAATATGCATCCATGATAGGATGTAATGTAAAAATTATCAATATCATTTCGTGAGGTAGTAGGCCATTGTACATAAGAACGGTAAGTTCATTACCCATTAGATAGATGTGTGTGTAAGTGTAGATTTAACCCTTTTAATAAAAAAATCTCAGAATTTTTATGACATTGATTTTATTATATAATCATGAAATAAGAGTAGTCGTGGGGTGGAGAATGGAAATTAAAAAAAGGATATTGATGAAGGATGTTACATCTTCTTTGTGTGAATCCTTTTGGTTTTCAACAAAAGGCTTATATGGATAGATTGTTTCCTAAATAGAGGCTTATAGAACTAATTTATGGATTTTGGGATATAATTTGAGTAAATGTTTCATAAAAAAAATTTCATAAGATGTTTGAATAGTGGGAGGTTCCTTTTTATACTAGTTGAGAAGTGGCATTCTTATAAATTTTTTATAATGGGAATTCGACACACATTTTCCCATGTCAAGTGGCACCAATAATGGTCCATATTAGCTCCCAGGGAGGATAAAAATAAATATGAACGTACAATACATATTTAACATTATTATAGGTTATTTTGGCCTTAAAATTTATGGTTTAGTCCCTGGATAATCTAATTTTCCTCTTAATTTTTTGGATTAATTTTAATTAATTTCACTTATAGTTTTTGTTACAAAATAAGTTGACTATATTAGAAATTAGATATTATTTTGATTCATAATATTGAATCAATTATCCTCAATTAAAATAATATAAATATAATATATTAATTTAAAATAAATCCCACAGTTAGGATGCCAATACAGGTTTTTAAAGTAAAAATGTTCAATAGTTTGCTCTGTTTTTATATCTAATATCAAAGTGAAATTGATCTGAATGACAAATTTAGATAAATATATGTATAATTAATATAATTATACTTTAAAAGCGGTTGTAAATATAACTTAATATTATAAAAAAATTTGATCAAAAATCATTTTTGAATTGAAAATCAGTATTTTTAATTATTCATCAAAAAATGAAATGTCACAAAAAAATACTAAAATTTCACCATAACCTATTTTTTATGTTTTTATTCTAAAAATAAAGTTTATTTTTACTTATTAATTTTATAAAATTTCCAAATTTTTTATTTAAAATAGGTTCTCCATTAAAATTATGTAAAACTATATTTATAAAAATATAGGTTTTATATGTAATATTGGGTTTGTTCCTATATTATCCATATCAAATATATTCTTTGAATAAAAAAAATATTTTAAAAAATATATAAAATATTAATTTTATTAATAACATTCACCAATAATAATTGATATATTTTATTAGGATACATTTTTTATGGGCATTAATTTTGTTTTTATAAAAACATTCCCTTTGTATTTAATTTGTTCTTAAATTCATTTCTAATTAATTTTTAACCAATTAATTCAACAATTTATTTTCAAAAGTTATTTAATCATATTAATAACATGAAGCATAATGGAAAGGTTATATCTTATTATATTAAATAATAATATGTTTAATAATATATTATTATTTGATAAAACTCGATCTTGCGTATTATGCAAGCCATCGAGGAAAGGCAGTCTTGCCTATAACATAATATATCCTTAGTGTTTCATGTAGATCAAGATATACTTTATATTGTGTTTAGTGTACGATTAAATTTTTTTAATATAACATAATACAAATTTAGTTATTTAAAATAATAAAACTATTTTCTATCTTGAGTGAAATGAAAAATATCAAAAAGATTAAATTAATTTAAAAAAAAACTTTTTCACAAAATTTCAGGGTGTTACACATTCACAAGATCTTAAAGTTGTGTAACAAATAATATCCTCTTAATGGTATATATCCATTGATTGGAAAAAATTAGATCAGAAGACTCATTAAAAGAAGATGGATGTTGCCTCATGAATGAATCAAAAGAAATTTGTTCCCTCCTTTTCTAATTTGGAATTCTAGCATGATTCATATGATGATAATTTTGGGTGACCATATCAATAAGATTTTTCATTCTATCTCCCAAATATTTAGATGCTCCGGAGAACTATAATTTAATATCCCATCAAACTCAGTATTGATGTATTTTTTTCAGTTTGAAGCAATTGATTACAACAAAAAAGTAGAGATTAAGAAATAATAATCATAGATGGGAACAACATAATCCTGAAAATAAACTTATAGGATGTCTAAAATATGTCATCATCTTTAATCTATGTCCCCATTGGTTTATCATGGGTTCTTCATAGCCAAATTATATTTAATTCTTTCATGATGTTTCGTGAAGAGTTTTTGAATATCCAAAGAATATCCATCGAGAGTGTCAAACCATACATGCTGTAAGGCCTATGTTCATGAACCACTTTTCAATTGAGTCTATCTCAATATAGTGTTTTTAGTATTGTTACACCTAATTACATCTGTTGTCGAGCCACATCCACTTGTAGTATCTAGATAGCGATGTATTTCATGAAAACCACTCACTCTATCCTTTACCAAAACACTAGTATATTGTCCAATACTTTTCCTTATCCATATAATTATCCTTGGACATGTCTATAGGGTTAACACGAAGTATTAATTATACTTGTTTCCAAATATTCACTAAAATTATTTTCAGATACCAACTATAGCGACCCTGGCATAACATACATTTACATTACATCATTTTTTATAGAATAATTAAAAAATTACACAAATAGATACCCTATGACTGCATTATTTTAGTGCCTTTTGAAACATGGATATGTAAATACATGTACATAACTAAGAAATATTATCCCTTAATAGGTTTTCATGATAATAAACCTTCTTAGAAACATCATACATAATATATATCTTCATAACATAGGATAGGAATCAAAAAAATGGGTGAGCTCAGATGTATAGTAAGGGTAAAAAAGGGATATATGTAAGTATAAAAACAAGTATAAGTTTATGATAATTTGATCATAACATATGAATGTCATAACTTACATATCAATGATCATAAAAAGTATCATGGAATAAATATTTGAAGTTCATAAGACATGAATCATATGGTAATACGTAGCATATTCCATGAAATCATAACATAGAAATAATAAATGGAATACTGGAAGACACATAAGAATTTAAAATTATTTGCATATTAGTAAATTCATTGCTTCCAAGACTATATTACTGGAATGGATTCACTCCCCAAACCATATTTGTAGTCATTTTTCACTCCCATAACCATATTAATAGTCATGATTCACTCCCAAGACCAAAATAGCGGACTAAGTCCTTTACATAACCTAGTTTACTCTAGATTCAAATCATTTCTATCTCAGGAGATATAAGTTTTTACCCACTGCATTATAAGAAGATATAGGTCCCACTCATCTCAAAATTAAACCATATATACTTTTTCTATAAGATAATAAGCAATAATATCATAACCCATGAAATGAAATTGGTAACATAAACATGTAATAATACCAAAACCTGTGGAATATATATATATATATATATATATATATATTTTATCACATAAGGTGATATTTTTATTATTTCCTAATAACTACTGTCACATGTGATCTACTAATATTCCATTTTAAATAAGGAAAAATCACCAAAAACAACCAAAAACATCCAAGAAAATAGCCAAGGGAAAGAGACTACGGAGGTCTAAAATAGTAAAGACCGAGGGCATCCCCTCAATTGATGTCGATCCCCGTTGTTTTTAGACTTTGAGGGGTATGAAAAAGGAAAGACTCCGAGCCTGAAGAGACAATTGAAGCAAGGTAGTTGACAGCTTTATTTCCCTTGTGCCAGGTATGAGACAATTTTGTGGTTTTTCCAAGGAGACCCCGACACCTCCGGATGATGTACTCGATAGACCAAGAGACGCTCTCGATGCCCTGGATAGAATTAGAAAGGAGCATGGAATCAGTTTCCACCTCCAATGGAACCACACCCCTTTGGTTTCATTCCTGGAGACCTTCCAATATGGTCATTGCCTCTACAAGAAGAGGTGTGCCTTGGCCCAACCGCATGGAGAAAGCAAACAGAACCGAGACGTTGTGATCACGAACGAGGGATTCATAAGTAACACCAATATATGTCATCTTATATGGAAAATAATTTAAAAATATCATTTAGAAACATTTCTTGATGAAAATATACTCTCTTATATTTTATATAATTTGAAAACATAAAACATTTTAGAAAACCATTTTATTTAAAAATTTCATGGAATACATAAAAAGGATGATTTTAAAAGAAAAAAAAATTTAAAAACCCTTTTAATTTAAAATGACCTTAATATATCATTAAAAATAGTTTTGAAAACATTTTTGAAAACATATTTGAAATAATTTTGGAAAACATGGTTTTTTGAATAAAACGTATTTCTAACCGAATAAAGAAATAAGGAAATATTTTCTTAAAAATAGTTTCTTAATTATCATAAGTACCAAAGAGTAGAAAAATGGTAATAATTCATGGATAAAACATAAATAACCATAGTAGAATAAATTTCATGAGTGTTTTGGAGATATGGATAATAAGGTTTCAATAATAGAATTATAATCATAAACAATCCTGATAAAAGAAAACATGGTTGTAATAAAATCTTACTAGTTGTTAAATTTGAATCATACTACCCATATAAGAAAATAAAATAAAATAAATATTAAAATATAAATAAAAATTAGTAAATTCATGATATAATATTTCAAATGACAGTATATTCACTGCATAAATTTATATGGGTGCATAATAAAACATGTGTCTCAATAAAACAAAATTGAGACAAAACTGCATTACTAATTTGGTAACTATTGAACCATAAAACCACATGAAATATAGATCGTAAAATTTTAATGTAAATATACATAAATATAATAATAATAATCATATAATATATTCTTGGTATTTATATACACCCAAGAAAATAAATGAGTGGGGAATAAAACATAAGTCTCGTAGAGAAAAAAGTGAGACTTGAAATCCCCTTACCATATTTTTTGACTCTAATCGTACTCATTCAAAATAGCAATATAATAAATATCGTTTTATTACACAAATATAAAATAACCATAATAATTTATATGATACCATATATTATTTACTTATTACTTTATGTTACCCTTTTGTTAATAACTCTATGTTAATGTTGTGTTTTGGGTAATAACCACTTTGTTTTTCACAAGTGCTTTAATTTGTTATATTTATGGCCATATTACATATATTATGATTCAATAATATCCATAATGATTACCATGAAATAAATATCATATATATTAGGTATATAAATATTTATAATAATATATGAAACATATAAATTGAAAATGAAATACACTATTCATGGAGACGGTAGGTTGTACATACGCATGAACATTCATTCCATTTTCTTATTGTATCAAAAGAAAGAAATTAAATGAAATATATGTATGTATATAGTATTATTATAGTAGAAAAATTATTTTATATATATCATTTATGTTCAATAAACCCATTGTTAATAAATTCAATGTAATGTGTGAACAAATCATATCGCTTTGAGGAGGCATTAGTCCATACATCCACAAACGAAGTTATCGTATTTTAAAAAATGGAAATCATAAAGGTATGTTGTATATAATAATTACATAATCATAAATACATAATTAATATAATATATATCATAAAAATAAAAAATTTAAACTTTATTTTCAACCTTTATAGGTGGTAATGTATGGGGGAACGACATCGGTTTATGAGGCGGTTGTCCACCGTACATAGAAATGATGATTGTGTGTCCCATTTAATGGAAGTGTGTGTGAGATTATGTATAACCTCTAACATAAAATAATATAATTATATTTATTATTCTTAGTTTGTTATATAATTATTTTTTAATAAAATTTTATGGGGTGGAGAATAAAAATAAAAAAAAGAGCTTCTGTAAGGATGTTACTTTTTCTTTAGGTTACTCAGTTTGGTTTGAACCCAAGGGATTCATTAGACAGATTTTTTCCCAAAGAGAGGATTATCAAATGAATGGAGGGAATTTTTGAAAAAATTTGGGTATGGTTTGGTTGAGGCTAAGGGATTGATAGGTGTTAATATGTGAGGTTCCTGAGTTCCCATTTATAGTGGAGGAGGATTATGAAATCTTAAATATATAAAATGGTAAAAAATATTGAAAGGTATCCCTTAAATCATGTTCCTCCAATAATTTTTCATATCAAATCAAAGAGGTTCATGGGTCAAAATATGTCTATCCAATGGCTTTTGGACATGTTTCTAGGTTATTTGACTTCATAAATTTATCTTTAACAACTAAGTAATCTAGTTTTCACGATAATCGATGTAATTAATTTTAATTACTTTCACAAATTTTGTTTTGTTAAAAAACTATGTTTCCATTATTATAAATTATAAATTATTATGATTCCATATGTGGAATCAATTTTTCAAAATTATTATCATATAAGTGGTAGTGATTATTTTAAAATTAATCCCACTGATGTGTTTGGAATGTTTTTTAAATAGAAAATGTTTTAATGTTTTGAAATTATTTTATATCATGTTTCATTATGAAATTGGTTTCAATTAAATAATATTTAATTTATTGAATTACTAATTATATATTAATGGTTTAAAACATAATTAACATTTACTTTTACAACATAAATAAATTAGATAAAAATTGAGTTTTGAATTATAATTTAATATTTTTCACAATTCTTCCAAAAAATATTTTTTTAAGAAAAATCAAAAATATTAATCTTAAGAGAATTTTGATATTCTGAATTAAAAAATTAATTTTATTTTATCCTTTTTAAATTTTAAAATCTTCAAAAATTAATTTTATTATTTTTCATATAAGGACATAAAATGAAGTTAATTTGAGAAAATAGGATTTTTGAACATATAACGAATTTACTTATTTTAAATATTTTTTTTATTTAAATAAAAAAACCATAAATAATATTTAAAAGTTACTAATTATTATTCATATTACCATGTTTAACACCTATGTTATAACTACCTCATTTAAATAAATATAATTATACATTATTGTTTCATAGAAACTCATTGTTGTCTGTAACACATGCCAAGTTGATATTTCATGTAGATAAATATTATCTTAGTGTAATATATAATGAAAGATTTAATCGGTGTATCATGAAACACCAGACATCAAAAAAAATAAATTTTTCTAAAAAATGGTTTAATAAACTTGTAGTGTTACACACATAAGCATTGAATGTCTTTTCTTTATTCATGAAGTCTTATTTACATTTCTATCATAGTGGAATGTGTCCACTTTCAAATACATTGTATTAGTAGTGGTTCACTCCCAAGATTATCATAGTGGATGGATTCCCTTACTGAACCGGGTTCACTTCCCATTCCAATCTTGATTATCACCTGATATTTCAATCTTTAACCAATGAATTGAAGGGTGGTATATGTCCCACCCATCTTACAATGAAAATCATACATATGTATTTCGAAAGATCATAAATCATGAATCATATAATAACCCATGAGACTTAATTGGTCTCATAAATATTTCATCATATAATAACTCATAGAATAGAATTGGGTTTTATTAAAATTCAATTATTTCATAATAGCATAACCCATGGAAAATAAAAGGTTTTCATAAACATCATTTCATCATATTCATAAACCATATAGGGAAAGTATAAGGTTAGTATCCTTGGATCATATCCCCAGTGAATCATAATTGAAATCGTGGGTTGTTGTCTATGATGAATATAAATATCATTAAAAGTTTATTAGAGAAATCTTGAAGAAAATAACATTTCCATTCTAAAATCATTTATATCAAAATAAATTGTGCATGTATAGAGGACAAAGTTTCATTAAAAATGAACATGTAAACTTTTAAAGGATGTTTCAAATTAAAAAAATACTTATGATGGTGAGAAAATTCATTTATTCTGTAATTATTTTACAAAAAATCTTTCTATACTTTTATAAGAAAAGTCATAAAATACCTATTCTGGTAAACAACAAAAAGATTCTATTCAAACCATTTTATAAAAATTCATAAGAGGGTAAAATTTAATTAAAACCATCATAAAATAATAGAAAAAAAATATATTTTTTTTCTAGAAAACATGGATATGGATGAAAAAAAATGTTTTTTCGAAGAAATCAATGGAGCCAAATTTCCTTAAAAACTATTTTTTGTCTATTATGTACCTATGCTGAGGGAAATTAACGGAAAAAATATATTTATAAGAAAAAATTATATTAGAATAAAACTCATGAGTTTTTTGATAGATAGATCAATATATTTCATCAGTCTAAACTTCATCATAAATATAATCATTAAACAATGAGATTGTAATATAAAACTCTTAATACTTTGAAAATAATTTATTCTTAAGACCCATGAAAGGAATTGACTTATACAGATATTTAAATTACAATAATTATAATAAAAATAATTTTAAATTCTATTAATGGGTAGTATATACACCACAAAAAAATAAATAAGTTGTGTATAAGGAATGTTGTAACGACCCGAACCCGAAGCCACTCAATTGGTGCCATGTACCCGGTTTGTCACATGACATCAAGCGTGTTTTTACAAACTCCAGAGGCTACCGACTAGCAGTGAGGGCCTTGGTGAGTCATTGGGGAATCAATGCCCTCCTTTGGTAAGGTATACAAAGAAAGGAAATAATAGCCAATAGTACAAGCACTAAACAACATAAAATAACTGAAACTAAATAGCGGAAGAAATGTATAATATAATAATGATTAAAATGATGCAGCAGGTACAAGTATATAAGGAAAGAAGCAACCACAACAACGTGCTGAAATACAACTGAGAACAAAGTACTAAAAGTAAATAGCAACTCCAGCAGCATCGCAAGCCTAAGGTCGATCCTATGCTCTCTAGCTACAACCAGCAATCATGTACCTAAAGTAGAAGGGACACAATCCCTATCCACAGCTGTAACCAACCTGTTTGGGATGAAATGTAGGACCCAAACAGGGTGTGAGACTAATCCCAGTAAGCAATCACCACAATATCTATGCCCTACTATCAATGAGAGATTTAGAAAAAGTAAATGAAATAAATATAGTAGAGAAATAGGAGTACACTAAGTAAACAATCCTACAAATATACATTCACAGTTAATTAGTAATTTAATTCAGTCATTTAATTATCACCCAAGGAATCTGGAAACATCTCTATATTCCCAAAGCATAGCAAGTAACACAATAGGTATCTCAACAGACCACCTAAACTAAAAGTAGTATAAAACACAAGTTTGTTCTTTGACTTGGTGGGATCGCCACAACCAACCAAACAATATTTACAGTGACTCTCTGGGTGGCTCATACTGGTATACCCCTATAGTAAAGTAATCATACAAAGGCACAGACACTCTGGGAAGCACACAATGTCAATTCCCCTGTGGTCTTACAACGATTGGTAAAGAATCTATGAGGAATAACTTACTTCTAATTCCCCCTATAGTCTCGATACATAACTAAGGACACTCTGAGGAAGCCCAAAGTCCAATTACTATAGGTCCTGCGAACGATAATAAATTATAACAGACTCTCTAGGGAATCCCTTAATCATCAATTCCCTCTTTAGTCTTCCGCACTAGGTTCACACAGCCCTGACCAGTCATGTCGTGCGTAATCGACTGTCAGCAGCCCTAAGTAAATTCAAAAAATACTTGGATAATATCTACAATGCATCAAAATCATATAAACAGCAGTCAATACATGCAATTAATTATCTCAAGGAAGGCAATCAATGCAACAATGTATGCCTCAAAGGCAACCTAGGCCAAATGGCGGTAAACAGTCAAAACAGGGGAAACACCCACAGGTTGATCCTTAAACAAGCTAAAAAGAAATTATTAGTCATC
Organism: Viscum album; assembly: GCA_963277665.1. Taxonomy (NCBI): domain Eukaryota; kingdom Viridiplantae; phylum Streptophyta; class Magnoliopsida; order Santalales; family Viscaceae; genus Viscum; species Viscum album. The sequence goes on along the minus strand of OY728119.1, from coordinate 1,972,602,298 downwards.
TAATAACCTTAATCATACCAACAATCTAAGGTTGATAACAATACAGGATCAAAACCCTATCCCGAGACACCTGATACATGGGAATCTGACACTTTTTCCCAAAAACTCAAAGACATTCAACGTAGGACAACAAAACACCTACCTCGATCCTAGGAGATCGATATACTTGAACATTGGCATGTGAATAGTCCTATAACGGAGAAGATCTGAAAAAACATCTAAAATGTTAAACCTTAGATAAATATCATAAGAGAATGAATCAGGAAACATAGACAACGAAGAAACAAGAACTCACTGCTGTGATTCTATTTCAACATACGCCGTTCGATTTGGATAACTTGTGACGGATAAGCGGCTCGGAGAAGATTCGGCCTCCTCGGATGCTCGGAATGTAATTATGTGAAGAAGAAGATGGAAAAAGGGATTAGAGGCGACCCTGGTCCGTTTAATGAAATAAAAAAGAAAAGTAAATGGTGTGTACTTCTTTGAGTACACAGCATGTACTCGCCTTTTCCGTACACCTCATTAACCGGTCTCCACATCACCCCTACACATAGTGTGTGTGTCCCAGACACATACATCACATGGCCTTGCGTGGGATCAAAGCACACGTCGCATACTTATAAAGTTCATGACGTGTACATAGAAAATTTCCATATTTTACTCTTTTCCTCAAAAACGACCATAAAAGGAAAAACATACCTGAAACGATGATCCGGGTTCTTACAAACTTCCCCCCTTAATGAAATTTGTCCCCGAATTTCCATAACAAGGTGACGAAGAAGAAACCTCAAACAACTCTGGCCATTGTGATTACATATCGGCCTCCCTCTCCCAAGTCTCGTCCAACACACGGTCGTGATGCCATAACACCCATACTAGAGGAACAAATCGGCTATAGAGTACCTTTGCACTATGATCAACAATCCAGATAGGATGCTCCTCGAACGATGAATCCTTCTCCAGCTAAACCTCCTCAGGTTGAAATAAATGAGATGGGTCTGTGAAATAATGTCAAAGCTGAGAAACATGGAAGACGTTGTGCATAGCCTGGTACCATTGAGGTAACTGCAACCTATAAGCAACCAAAACGACTCTATCCAAAACCTCAAACAGCCCGACGTATCTCGGTGAAATCTTACCCTATCTCTGGATCCTTTTGTGTCCCAACCATGGGGTAACACATAGGAAAACCTGATCTCTGACCTGGAACTCCAAAGGTCATCTCCGCTGATCAGCATATGATTTCTGCCGAGACTGTGCAGTAGCCATCCTTTTCCGAATAAACTCCACCTGTTCTGTGGTCTTGTGAACAAGATGAGGTCCCAACATAGCTGCCTCTCTTGCATCCAGCCATCCCAAGGGTGATCGGCACGACCTACCATATAATGCCTCACAAGGTTCCATCTGAATAGTTGATTGAAAATTATTATTGTTTTCAAACTACACTAGAGGTATATGTTTCTCCCAAGAACCTCCAAAATCAAGGACGCATGCTCATAGCATGTCCTCTAGCACCTGTATTATGAACTCTGACTGGCCATTTGTCTGAGGATGGTAAGTTGTACTCAGAAGTACCTGTGTACCCAAAGCCCTCTGTATCCCTTGCCAAAAATGAAACGTAAAGCGGGAATCCTTATATGAAATTATAGTACTCAGAACCCCATGCAAGCGTACAATCTCATGGATGTACAACCATCCTATCTCATCGACACCGAAGGTCTCCTTAATCGGAAATAAGTTAGAAACCTTTGTGAGCCTGTCAATGACAAACCATACCACATCATTCCCTAGTGGCGATCTCAGTAACACTGTCACTAATTCCATCACGAAATCATTCCAGATCCACTCAGGAATGGGTAGCTGCTATAAAATCCCTGCTGGTCACTGGTTCTCTGCCTTCACCTGCTGACAGGTGGAACATATAATGAAAAAACCAGCAACATCTCTCTTCATACCTGGTCAACAATACTGGCGGTGTAGATCATGATACATATTGGTGATGCCAGGATGAACTTCCCAAACTGAGGAATGAAAGTCTCACATCAAATGATCGCGTATATCTGTCGGCACCCATACGCATCCCTTGAAACACATGATCTCATCCTCACCTACAACCGATTTTGGAAGAGGGTCCTCTCCTAACACGCTTTCCCGTATGACTAGGCCTTCAATGTCTTCTAGATGCCTCATTCGAACTCGGTCAAGAAGGGTGGAGGTAAGAGCGATAGAAGAAAGAAAAGTCTGACCCTTTCTATCGTGTACCTCTAGATGTATTTCAGAGAACAGAGCCAGAAGTTGCCACTGAATGCTGGCCTCCTGAACTGCCTGTATATGTGTCCTCCTGCTCAGTGCGTCTCCCAGAGCATTGCCTTTCCTAGGCGTATAAGCAAGCTCGAAATTGAAAGACTGTAGATACTCAACCCACCTCAGCTATCTCTGATTCAAGTCACATTGCGTGAAGATATACTTGAGGCTCTTGTGGTAAGTATATATCACAAGATGCTATCCAAGAAGATAATGTCTCTAAAAACGCAAAGCATGAACAACTGCAGCCAATTCCAGGTCGTGCGTAGGATAGTTCCTCTCATGCGGCCTCAACTTCCGATATCCATATGAAAATAAAAAAAGATCCTCCTGCATAATCACTTCTCCAAGACCAATGCCAGATGCATTACAGAAAACTTTATAACTCTTGCCCAGCTACGGAAAACTAGAATAGGTGCTGAATTCAATCTCCCCTTCAGCCCCTAAAAGGCTGAATCGCAGGATTCTAACCAAAAATTCTTCACCCTCTTCTTATTCATGCTCATAAGCAGCGATTCTAAGCGTGAAAAGTCCTGTATAAACTGCCTGTAGTAACCAACCAGCACTAAGAAACATCGTACCTAGAAGACATTCTTCGGATGCTCCCAGGTAACTACTTCTCTCACATTATCTGGGTCTACTGATACTCTTTTCTCTGAGATGAAATGACCTAGGAAGTAAATTTCATCCATCCAAATGTTCCACTTTGAGAGCTTAGCATATAACTGATGCTCCCTCAGTGTACTCAAAATGATCTCAAGATGGGTAGCATGGTCGTGTCGAGTGTGAGAGTACAACAAGATGTCATCCACAAAACTACCAGGAAATAATCCACGTAAGGATGGAAAACTCAATTAATCAGCTCCATGAAAACTAATGGCATGTTCGTGAGACCAAATGACATAACCAAATACTCATACAGACCATACCTGAACCAGAAGTCTGTAAGAGGAATATCAGATGGTCTGACATGAAACTGATGGTAGAAAAATCTCAAGTCGATCTTCAAGAACACTGTGGCTCCTCGAATATGATCAAAGAGATCATTTATCCGTGTAAATGGATATTGGTTCTTAACTGTAAACTGGTTTGGCTTCCGATAATCCACAAAAATCCTAAGGGTGTCGTCTACCTTCTTCGCAAACAGGACAGGCGAACCCCAAGGAGAAGTACTAGGTCGGATGAAACCCCTTGCCTACAACTCCTCTAACTGGTTCTTGAGATTCTGAAACTCAGGTGTAGCCATCCTATAATGAGGAATGGACACCGGCGCCACTCCTAGAACAAGCTTGATAGAAAAGTCTACCTCTCACTCCATAGGAAAACCTGAAAAGACTTCTAGAAAGACGTCTAGAAAGCGGTTGACCACTAGAGGAAAATCCATCTGAGAAGTCCCATGGTCATCCAGATATAAGCTAGCAATCTAGGTCGTAACACCGCCCAACCCATGATGCTCTGGTCCCGCTCTTCTCTACTGGACATCCCATTCGCCCTTGTGAAAAAAGGATCCTCTCTCTGGTGATGTAAACCTTACCCTACGGTGAAAGCAATCGAAAAAATCCTAGAAGGGAACTAACCAGTCTATCCCAAGAATGACATCATAGCCTGTCATTTCCAAAACATAGAGACTCCACAAAAAACCAAACCCACCAACCTCGAGGGGGAAGTCTAAGCACTGACACACACTAGCAGTTCTAATTCCCAAGGGAGTGTATACTGTCATCATATATTCAGAATCATAAACAGTAAGTCTAAGGATTTCCACATTATGCATAGAAATTAATCTATGAGAAGCTCCTATATCGAAAAGTGCAGAGGATAAAACTAAGGCTGCTAAAATAGTACATCTAATAGTGGATGGTCCAGGATCCTACTACCGATAAATTTGCTCTACCGCAAAAGTCTGGCCTGCACCGTGGCCCTGTGTAGCAGCCTGAGATCCCTAAGCTGACCCTCCATGAGCCTGACCACTGCACCCACGACCTCTACCCTGGCCTGAATGACCTGAAAACCTCCAGCCCCTAGTCTTCTACAGAACTGGTAATCCTGCTCCTGTACGCGGAGTCGAAACTGATCCTCCTTCACTAGCTGTTGGAAGAAGAACCTTGCATAAACACTGCTGATGACACATCTTTCCGCATGATCGACACTTTACTCGGTCTCTCGGGCACTAAGGATTCTTATTCCTATTTTTCCCACACTGATAGAACACCATTTGGTTTTCAGAAGAAATATCTCGTCTACCAGAAGGAATGCCTTGTTTCCTCAAGTCACATCATGTAGACTCTCGGTGGCGCTTCTTGCCATCTACCTGAAATGATTCAGCCCTAGAAGCTGATCCGTCCGGGTCCACAACTCTAGTATCCCTCAGGTTTCACTCCGTAATAAGTGCATGGTTGACAATCAGAGTAATATTAGTCAACTGGAAGACGTTCACCTGCGATCTGATGTCCGGTATGAGGCCTTCCTCAAACTTCCTCACTCAAAATATCTCTTCATTCCCCAGAACGGGAGTGAAACACCATAACTCTGTGAAGCGAGAGGAATACTCCATAACTGTGAGAGTACCCTGATGCAGGTTCATGAACTCTATGAATCTGTCATCCCTCAGCGTCTCCGGGTAGATGTAGTCGTAAAACGTATGCTGGACCTCGTCCCAAGCCATATCCTGTTGGTTCCCTACCTGCAAAACTACATCCCACCATCTCTTGGCGGAATCTCACAGAATATAGGTCGCAAGCTTCACTCTCATCTCCAGAGGCATCTTCCAGAGCTCGAAGACGGATAGCGTGGCTTCTAGCCATGACTCCACAGCCTGCGGTCCTCCCTCCATTGTGAACGTGGGAGGATGATGTTACTGAAAACCCTGCGTCAGCTCTTCCATAGACAGGGTAGGATGCTGAGCTCCCTGGATGGTCTGCATAAATCTCATGAAAACCTCTCTAAACTGAGCATCGACACCAGTGTTTGGAATCACAGTAGGTGCCATGTCCGAAACGATTGGTGGAACTACTTGTACTCCCTGTTCTGTCGTATCAGGCATACAGTCACTTCCTGGTTCCTGACGTGCAATGGGAGGAGGTCTTGGTGCCATAGCTCTGAAAAGTCAACAACACACCTTATTTAACGGTGAACACAGTTGTAACATAAGAGAATAAAACTGAATAGGAGGGAAACATTAAAATTATTGAAAAACATGACTACACAGCATGTTAGTACCACTACACAACATGTTTTCTGGAAATTTTACCATGGGCGTGTATCTTGTCCATACATGCCTGTGTAAACCACCCGGCTACACGGCGTGTTCTCAAACTACATGACGTGTACTAACACTTTTTCTCCCTGCCCGATCACTTATACACAACTAGGAACACAGTTTGACCTAGCAGAGAACTACACAGTGTGTTTGTCCACTACACGACATGTCCATAAGATTTTTCACCTATCTGTGTCGTTAGTCACACAGAATGGTACACAGACCACTACTACATGTTGTGTCAACATGGTACACGGCGTGTTTCCCTGCATATTTTCCAAACCCATGTATTCAGCCACACAGCGTGGTCATATGGCTCCCTTATGAAAAAAATACACTGCGTGTTCAATGGAGACATGGAATGTTCTAGACATGCCTTAATTGGCCCGTGTTGTTAGCGACATGGCCTGACACAAGGCCGAACCTACACGGCGTGTTCCAGAAGGACATGGCATGTACTTGAAGGAAACCTCTGGCCTGTGTTGTTCGTGACACGGCTGGATACCCAAGTCATAATACACGGTGTGTAAACTAGTACATGGACTGCTCCTACAAGAACTTTCACAACCCCATGTTCCTGTCCACACAGTCAGTGACACGGCTAAAAACTACAAGGTGTGTATTCATGATGTACATGCCGTGTAGTCTAGGTTTTTCCAGAAAATAGCCTTAGAACTGCACCAGATCCCAGACAACACAGAAAAACAAATGTTAAGGTTCCAAATTCCGATCCGTGGGGGCCTATACTCCCCGCGAATCAAATCATGGCATCATAACAATGCATATAACATGTAAACAATAAAACAAACTCACGATCGACCAAATTACGATCCTCGAGGGCCCATAACACATATAAGACAAAATATTCGTGTCCATGATAAAGAATCACTAAAAAAATGATACCCTATCAACATGGCAGATATTCTATCACAACAGCTACCAAAAGAACATGCACCGTCTATCACAAATTCGAACACAACAGCATGCTAATTCTAATGCATCCTATATGGCATGGAAAAATTCATGACATGTGATTTTCTATCAAGTTCATATGTGATGCATGAGATGGAATACATTCATCTCATCGGGTAGCAACAAAATAGAACCACAATCATATAAACCGTAACAATGCAAAACAAGTGCAGCACCCAACAGTGAAATCATTTAAACTGTAACATTTAAAAAACTCGAAAATTGCAACATTCGATGTAATCTGGATTTTGACCTGTACACGGGTTCTAGAACTCCCGGGCATAGCTATTTACCATTTACCTATTCCGTCATATCCCTGTCTAATGTTGCTAAATAGTAAGTCAATAGAAATGGAATGAACCTCCCTCTGATACCACTTTGTAATGTCCCGAACCCGGATCCACTCAACTGGTGCCCCATACCCAGTTCACCACATGACCTCAAGCACGTTTTCCTAAATTCCAGAGGTTGCCGACTAGCAGCGAGGGCCTGGGAGATTCATTGGGGAAAAATATGCCCTCATTTGGTAAGGTATACAACGAAAAGGAAATAACAATCAATAGTGGAAGCAATAAACAATATACAATAACTAAAACTAAACAGAAGAAGCAATGTATAATATAATAATGATGAAAATGATGTAGTAGGTACAAGTATCTTTGGAAATAAGCAACCACAACAACATGCTGAAATACAACTGAGAACAATGAACTAAAAGTAAACAGCAACTCCAGCAGCATCGCAAGCCAAGGCTCGGTTCTATGCTCTCCAACTCCAACCATCAATAATGTACCTAAAGTAGAAGGGCCAAAATCCATATCCACACCTGCAACCATATAACCTGTTTGGGCTGAAAAGCAGGACCCAAACAGGGTGTGAGACTAATCCCAGTAGGCAATCACTACAAGATCTGTGCCCTACTGTCAGTGAGAAATTTAGCAAAGGTAAATGAAATAAATGCAGCAGAGAAACATGAGAACACTAAGTAAATAATCCTATAAATATCCATTCACATTTAATTAGTAATTTAATTCAGTAATTTTATTATCACCCATGTAATCTAGAAACATATCTCTATTCCCAAAGCATAGCAAGTAACACAACATGTATCTCAGCAGACTACCTAAACTACAAGCAGTACAAAAGATAAGCCTGTTCTTTGGCTTGGTGGACTTGTCACAACCAACAAAACAGTATTCACACTGACTCTCTGGGTGGCTCATACTGGCAGACCCCCACAGTCAAGTAATCATACAAAGGCATAGATACTCTGGGAAGCACTCACCGCCAATTCCAATGTGGTCATGGAATGATAGGTATAGACTCTATGCGGAAGCACTTACGTCTAATTTCCCGTATAGTCTCGATATGTAACTAAGGAAACTCTGAGGAAGCACCAATTACAATTCATATAGGTCCTGTGAATGATAATAATTTATAACAGACTCTCTAGGGAATCCCTTAATCGTCAATTCCCTCTTTAGTCTACCACACCAGGTTCACACAGCCCTGAACAGTCTAGTCGTGCGTAATCGACTGTCATTATCCCTAAGTAAGTTCAACAACTACTTGTCTAATAGATAAAATGCATCAAAAGCATATAAAAAGCACACAATACATTCAATTAATTATCTCAAGGTAGGAAATCAATGCAACAAGGTATGCCTCATAGGCAACCTATGCCAAACAGCGGTAAATAACCAAAACAAGGGAAACACCCATGGTGTGATCCTTAAACAAGATAACAAGAAATTATTAGTCATCTAATAACCTTAATAATACCAGCAATCTAAGGCAGATAATAATACATGATCAAAACCGTAACCCGAGATACCCGATACATGGGAATCCGACACTTTTGCACAAAAACTGAAAGACATTCAACGTAGGGCAACAAACCACCTACCTAGATCCTAGGAGATCGATATACATGAACCTTGGCCTTTGAATTTTCCTAGAATGGAGATGATCTAAAAAATCATCTAAAACTCTCAACCTTAGATAACTCTCATAAGATAAAGAATTATGAAACGTGGCCAAGGAAGAAACAAGAACTCACTGCTGTGATTCTATTGCAACCGACGAAATTCGATTCGGATAACTGGTGACATATTAGTGGCTCGGAGAAGATTCATCCTCCTTGAACACTCTGAACGTAATTAGGTGAATAAGAAGATGGAAAAAAGGATTAGACACGAACGTGGTCCATTTAGTGAAATAAAAAGAAAATTACATGGCGTGTACTTATCTATTACACGTCGTGTACTTTCCTTTTCCGTAAACCGCATTAAGCAGTCTCTACATCACCCCTACACATTGTGTGTGTCGCCCGGACATGGCCAGCACACAACCTCGCGCGGGATCAAAGTACATATCATGTACTTATAAAGTACACGGCGTGTACTTGAAAATATCCAGATTTTCCTCTTTTCCTAAAAAATGACCAGAAAAGGAAAAACATACCTAAAATGAAGAACTGTGTTCTTACACAAGTGTCCCACAAAAATAAAAGGGAGGAAAAAATCACTTACATTTGGTCTGACATCCTTTTTTATGCATTGAAATTTCACGTAAAAAATTATAGATTTATTATAAATATATAAAAGTAAAAATATTCACAAATATAAATCATATAGTATTTACTCATAATCATTTATCATTCATTTTTTAACACTTATTTATTAAAATCATCGTTTTTGGTAATATTTTCATTGTTTTTCATCTATCTTAGTCTTTGGCAGTTCTAGTCCTAGTATTATGATAATGGTTATATTGGATCCATAATTTAATTAATTATATAAATTTATAAAATATTCAGTGTATACATGTTTAGAGTGATTTTTAGAAGTATAGATATAAAAATTAATTACACCTTTTATGGAGACGGTAGGTTGTATGTACGCATGAACACTATTTTTATTTTTCAACAGATGGAATGAAAGAAAGGTAAATATTAATTCATGTTTTTAGGATAATAATTATATCATATATATCATATATTCATAAAATTATTCCACATTTTCATAAATGTAAAATATAAATGAAAAACTAATCACATCACTTCGTGGTGGTGGTGGTTATCCACACGTACGCCCAAACGACGTTATAATTTCCCAAAGTATTGAATATTATATTTTTAGATCTGATATTATAATTAAACAAGTTTATTAATTTCATAAGTATAATATATAAAAATTAAACATGTCATAATATATACCCACGAAATCTGTAGAAGAAAATGAAATTTATCACTATATTGATATAATATGTTGTACGCAGGAAAGAGCGATGCTATCACTTCTCATTTTATTTGAAAAAGAGTTTATAATGGTGTTTTAATAATTCTAATAAAATTTTATAATATCTAGGATAATCAGGTTTTTATTTTTTCATAAATACCATATATTTGTACGAGTTAAATAAAAGAATAAAAAAATGGTCGGCTAAGGCGATTACCTCTTCTATTAAACAAATACATTAGATCTCCTATATAGGGTTATAGAGTTGGTCTTTTGGGAATATTGAAACAGCTATAATGTATCTAGGTATGTTTATAAAATGACACAACATATTTTCGTTGAGATATATGGCTTAATTTGGAGTAAGTAAGGAAAGGAGGAGGTGCCAATTTATAACTGAGGTGAGGGGAACTTTAGATGTCACAAACCAGCCCGGGTCGAACCTGAACCGGTCACCCGAGCCGGTCCGCGGAAAGTCCTGAGGGGCGTTCCCGATCCCCCCGGGATGGCAACCAGTGCCGGGCATTAAAATTTGATCGTTGGGAACGATTTCAGCCCAAACAAAAGTAAATAGAACAGAACAAATAAACACTAAAAACGGAAAAGAAATAAAATCCACATGACCACGTACCTCCATGTGACCTCTCAGGTCACCACCCAACTAGAGAGCAACCTCGCTCCAACACTGAGCGACTCAAAACAGAAGACCTGAGCAAGGGAAGACCTTCAACTGAAATGATAATATAGGCGTGAGCATTAAAAATGCCCAGTAGGTAAGCCAATGTAAACCACTGAATCCAAAAGTTTCCTTTCCCAAGCAATCCATTGACACAGGTTTTGAAAAATACAATTATAAAATAGATTTTTCAAATTTAAAAATAAAAAACATGTTTTCCCCATTTGAAAACCCAACGCACACTATAAATCACTTTCAAAACCATTTCCTGCTTTTATAAACAAAACCAAATACAAATAATACCACGACTGTGCTAGAAAGGAACAGGTAAACAGTACAGGCTGAAAACAGACCAGTGAAACAGAAAGCAACCAAGTAATGCAAGATGAAAGTAGTGAAAAAGGACATAAGTAACACTATAAGCTATAAAGAATAACTGAAAGTAAACAATCAAGGAGAACAAGTAACCATGGGTGATCCTAAACATCCCTAGAAAACCACTGGACGTACTCGGGTTCAGACTACCTGCTGGCGTGGTACTCCATAGTCAATAACCAACTGGCCGCCCTAATAGCCAACCAGTGGCACATCCCTCCTGGCCTGTCCACAACTCCAGGGGGTACTAACCCGTCTAATCAGGGTTAGCAAGCAACCGTCACTCGATAATCTACAAGACGCCCAGGAACCCATGGTGGTTTTTTGTAACACTGTGTAAGTGGGAGACCCTCGCACGCGTGACTCATCTCACCGCACTTGCCAACCCCTTACACAGACATCGCTACACGGCAACCCTCGAAGGGAAGTCCCCCTGTAGAGATGCCCTCACAAGTACGTATATATATATATGTGTATAACCACTTCACATTTAATAAAGTTCCAATCGGGCCTTCACGTCATTTAATTATCAAAACCACTTTATAAAAATACCTGAAGTCGCCAAGCGAGCACTCCGTTTTTACAAAAATCAAATGACTTTACACGAACATTTCACAATATCTTTTTCAAAAACTCAAGCGCTGCTTTTGTATTAAAAGAAAGTCCAAACGGGCATATTTTTGTAGATTTCTTTCTAAACTAGTTCGATGTGTCTCATGAAGAGGCGAAAACATTTTGAAACCAGGAACCATTTAGAAAAGTCGAGATTTCGAGAAAATAAAAATAAATAAAAATAAAAATAAATGGTAACAATTTCAAACACCATCTTCATTTGAGGGCACATCCATGTGTGCACCTGGTGCACCCATGGATGTGTCAACATCCAATGGTGCGTCAAACCTGCAAAGGGGCACGACAACATTTCCAAATAATACTAAATTTCATAAAACTAATCAGCACAGGACAATAAGATCCAAGAATGATTCTTTCTTCACAAAAAGGAAACACCGCTCAAGACAACCAATGGTAACATGAGAGAACATAAGCATTTAGTTCCACGTTAGCTGGCAACGCCTAAACAGGTGCACTATATAAACAATAAAAATTACAGGACAATATCTAGTGCACAACTACCTTGGTATAAAATATAATTGCTTCAAACTTGACTTTCGAATAAAAACTATAGATTTTTAAAACACCAAAATAAGCCGCGCAAGGATATCATAAACACGCGAATCATGGAATAAAATTTATTTAAAAAAATTCTAGCATCATCAGAGTACCTCGGAAAGGAAACAGTTGAGTTCGCCTACCTCAAACAAGGAGCGGATGCGACGGAACCCCAACAGAAAGTAGGACAATCCTTCGCGGACAAACTGCGTATGCAGAACAGTGGAAAAAGTACACGTCACTCAACCCACGACAGAAAAAGGATTAATATGAATTAAATATAAACACCAAGATGCCATGAAGGAAAAATAAATAAATAAATAAATAAATAAATGAATAAATTAATTAATCAATTAATTAATAAACAAATAAGCAATTAAACAAATATATAGACAAATAACACATACAAAAATAATCAAGAGAATAAATAAATAACAATAATAATTTAGCACAATAATAATATAATAGTAATAACAATATTAATATAATAATAATAATAATAATAGCATACCCAATAAATTAATGAGAACCATAATAATATTAATAATAATTATAATATAATAATAATAACATAATATAATAATAATTAAAACGATAATAAATATATTCATAATAATAATAATAATAATAATAATAATAATAATATAGTATTAATAATAATAACATAATAATAATTATAATAATGATATAATAAGATTAATAATATTATTAACATAATAATAACAATAATAATAATAGTATAATAATAATAATATAGTAATAATAATACATAATAATAATTATAATATTGATATAATAATATTAATAATAATATTATCATAATAATAATAATCATAATAATAGTATAATAATAATAATGGTAACATAATAATAGTAATTATAATAAAACGAAACATAAAAAAAGTAATAAAAATTAAAAAAAAAGAAAGAAGCTCACATGCAGGGGTGAGGGAGGAGGCCGGGTCGCCAGAGTGGGTTGCGCGGGGGAGCCGGGACGGCGACGGGAGAGCGGGACGGCCAGGAGCAGCAAAGGGGTGCACCGGGGGTCGGGCGCGCAGAGGAGGCCGGGACGGGGGGGGGGGGGGGGGGCTGGACGGCGACACAGGGAGGAGGAAAGAGGGGAAGCCGGCTGGTGAGGAAGGAGGCCGCACGGCGGCGGCGGTGAGGGGAGGCCAGAAACAGGGAGGTGTAGGGAGCAGTGGGGATGAGGGAGACTGGGCACGACAAAGGGAAAGCGGGGGCGCCGGAGGGTGTGCACGCTGGATCGGGGCGAGTCAGAAGGTCGCGCAGGGCGAGGCCGGAGGAGGAAAACCGGCGGGAACAGGTCCGGGACGTGAGGAGCAGGCAGCCGGAGGTTGGGAGAGCTGGACGGCGAGAGGGCGGGGCGTCGGTGACGGGGTGCTGGGGTGAGCAGGAGTCGGCGAGGCGGAGGGTGGCCGGGACGGCGACGTGGCAGGAAGAAAGGAGGCCGCGCGGGCGGCGCTGGGCGTAGGAGAAGGGAGGGGGAGGGGAAACTGTGCGGGGGAGAGAGATAGAGAAGAGGGGAGAGGGTTGAGGCGGCGCGGGTGGGGTAGGATTAGGGTTAGGCTTATAATATATATATATATATATAATAATAATAATAATAATAATAATAATAATAATAAAATGTATAATAATAATAAAACCTTTTAATGTTAATAATAATAATAAAACGTTATAATTATAATAATATAAAAACTTTATAATCATAATGATGAAACTTTATAATAATAATGATAAAACTTATAATAATAATAAATGATAAATTAGCTAATTCTAATGATAATTATTTTAATCAAATATTTAAAATAGTAAAATAATTTAAAGATAATACACATATATATATATTTATACATATATAGATCTATATATATATACATAAATTATTATACATATATATATATAAACATATATAAACATATATACAATAATAATAACACAAATAAAAAGGGTATTAATAATAGGATACCAACATAAAAATTATAATATTTAAAACACCGGGTGAACACACTGTCACCCGGGCTGAACGCACGGTCACCGCTAACGATGCGGTGACCGTGCACCGTCGCGAAACCGCCAATGCAATTAATCTCCGAAAAAAATTTAAATCAGGACCAAGAAAGGAGAACAATTATGGACATCCGCGGTCGGGGTGTGACAATTCTCCCCACCATAGACACTTTCTGCCCCCAGAAAGTCACCAGGCCAAAAGTCGGTCAAGATTTAAGTCCATGCCCCAACGGAACTAAAGGAACCAGAGAGAACTGAGAATCTCGGGGATGACCTTACTCTGCACAGGTCACACCCGACCGATTCAAGAGAAAACTGGGGTCCGAGATTGAGGGGAGAACACGAAGGGGTTCTCCCCACCACAAGAACTTAACTAGTGCAGAAAAGTTGACCATCTAAATAGACAACCCTAGGAAAAAGGGGGGGGGGGTCGACGCGGGAACTCCCAACCAATTCAAACCAACTCTTATAGCACGATTACTACAACACCTCCGTCGAAACCTTGAACCCACGACTAGAGTCATCAACTTCAACACCAGGGAAAACCCATAGAAAAACATTTAACCAATATCAAATTGGAGATATGATTCACCGAAGTCCACGAAACATAACCACATCGACAACATAACTAAAACGAGGTCAACCCACACGAGGGTCAAACACACCTTTCGAAAGACACACAATTCAGAAACAACACATCCACATAAACCAGACTACTTGGATTATAATAGAACAAGTCCATGATAACCCCATGGTAAAACAATGAACAAACAATATCGTCAAAACTTATCAGCAGAAAAACAAGTACTAAAAGATATTGATTGTTCCACTGCTAACACGGAACTCAAAACCTGAACCAAGGCTTCACACCCCTGGGGACTCCTGACTGTGCGCGAGCTTCACCCCAAGACCTGTGGTTGGGGCTCTGGTGGCTGAAGCATCTTCTGCCTCACAGTCAGGTATTGACGTTCTCCCATCACGACGTCCTCTTTAAGCGACGCTTCTGGCAAAACTTCTACAGATGACCCAGACAACCGCATCTATGACACGTCTTCGGAGGGTTGCGACAAGACGGTTTTAAATGCCCGAAACGACCACACTGATAGCATACCATCGAACGATCTGACGAACTGGAAGCTGGGACCAAAGGGGATAACTCATTAGGAACAGGTATCTCTGGCATATTTTCCACACCATAGGAGGAACTCTTACGAACAACTGGGGATGCTGAAGTACTAACCACCCGCACACCGGAAACCAACTCAGCCAAGAAAACTTCCTCCACCAGCTTCTCGAAACAAAGGTCTTTATAAGGGAGGACTCGCTCCTTGATCTCTGGACGAAGACCCCAAGTGAAAAGAGAGACCTTCATGAGCTCATGCGACGCTACCTCTGGAGAAAAGGGAATCAGTTCCTTGAAATGGTCAACATATGCCTTCACCGTCCGTTGACCTTGTTGAATATGCACAAGCTCTCTCTTTTTCTCCAGCTTCACTTCCTCAGGTACAAACCATTGGATGAAAACAATTCTAAAGACATCCCACGTCATTTCAACTTGCGTCGATGGTGGGGAAACCACCTTCCACTGGTCCAGAGCTGGACCCTCGAACAACTTCATAATTGCACGAACCTTAACATTATCGGGAGTTCCCAACATTCTAAAGACACGCTCCACTTCCTCGAGCCATTTCACTGCCTCTAACGGACCCTGATCACCATGGAGAATAGGCAGAGTCTGAGGAGGACCAAAATCTAGGCATGACCTATCAGAATCCTTAGGGACCTTTCTGGGCGGCATTTCCTGAGCGACATATAAAACACAAGGCCAAAACCAACATCAAATCGAAGCAACATCAATAAAAGCGCCTTCATCAAAAATAGTCAGCACAAGGACCAATCAAATACAACACAACCCAAAATAAAATCTGCTCTTTAAAATCCCCTTTTCATTTTTGATTTCAAAACCACCCTTTTTCAAGATCACTTTCCAAAACCAATCCACTTTCAAACCAAAAACTTTCCAAAACCGTTTCCCCTTTAAAACCAATTTAGAAAACAAGGTCAAGCCATTAATTTCAAATACACACCCAGGTAATCCCATGAATCGTTGCACATGTCTTCATCCACTGTCCAATAATACTCGCACCAACACACATTTTTTTTCCATGCATTCTCACAGATGTGCGAACGTTCATAAAGAGGACCTGGGGTTTCATCCCAAATCATTCTTAACCAATTCCAAGAAAACAACAGATTTTCAAATCAAGAGATTTCAGTTTTAAAACCCATTTTATACATTTAAAGTCCTTTAAAAGAAACCAGTCCAATTTTCAAAAACCCTTTTTCATTTCCAACTACGCACTCACACAGACCAAAATGAAAACAACATCCAAATTTGCATCAATCACTGAAACGAGGGACTAGTAGTCGCACTCAACCTGGCGACATGGTAGTGGGCCATGTCCCAAGTCAGCGTTGACCACTAGGAGGAATTCAAACCACGTACTCGGACTCCACATGGGTCACTACTCCATGTGAAATTACGATGTAACGTCGGCTTGCCTCCATTATCATCTCTCAATCCAAGACAAACCAGGAAAGACAAGGACACAATTCCCGAACTACCCCTGGTAACTCGAGGATCAGTGCAAGCAAGAGTTCGCGACGCTCTTCCCGTACCTACCCCTCGAGTTCCGATAGTCCTAATCTCCTTCTACCGGACAACCCAAAATAACAAGAACCACCTCTGATACCATTTTGTCACAAACCAGCCCGGGTCGAACCTGAACCGGTCACCCGAGCCGGTCCGCGGCAAGTCCCGAGGGGCGTTCCCGATCCCCCCGGGATGGCAACCAGTGCCGGGCATTAAAATTTGATCGTTGGGAATGATTTCAGCCCAAACAAAAGTAAATAGAACAGAACAAATAAACACTAACAATGGAAAAGAAATAAAAGCCACATGACCACGTACCTCCATGTGACCTCTCAGGTCACCACCCAACTAGAGAGCAACCTCGCTCCAACACTGAGCGACTCAAAACAGAAGACCTGAGCAAGGGAAGACCTGCAACTGAAATGATAATATAGGTGTGAGCATTAAAAATGCCCAGTAGGTAAGCCAATGTAAACCACTGAATCCAAAAGTTTCCTTTCCCAAGCAATCCATTGACACAGGTTTGAAAAATACAATTATAAAATAGATTTTTCACATTTAAAAATAAACAACATGTTTTCCCCATTTGAAAACCCAACGCACACTATAAATCACTTTCAAAACCATTTCCTGCTTTTATAAACAAAACCAAATACAAATAATACCACGACTGTGCTAGAAAGGAACAGGTAAACAGTATAGGCTGAAAACAGACCAGTGAAACAGAAAGCAACCAAGTAATGCAAGATGAAAGTAGTGCAAAAGGACATAAGTAACACTATAAGCTGTAAAGAATAACTGAAAGTAAACAATCAAGAAGAACAAGTAACCATGGGTGATCCTAAACATCCCTAGAAAACCCCTGGACGTACTCAGGTTCAGACTACCTGCCGGCGTGGTACTCCATAGTCAATAACCAACTGGCCGCCCTAATAGCCAACCAGTGGCACATCCCTCCTGGCCTGTCCACAACTCCAGGGGGTACTAACCCGTCTAATCAGGGTTAGCAAGCAAACGTCACTCAATAGTCTACAAGACGCCCAGGAACCCATGGTGGTTTTTTGTAACACTGTGTAAGTGGGAGACCCTCGCACGCGTGACTCATCTCACCGCACTTGCCAACCCCTTACACGGACATCGCTACACGACAACCCTCGAAGGGAAGTCCCCCTGTAGAGATTCCCTCACAAGTACGTATATATATATATATATATATGTATAACCACTTCACATTTAATAAAGTGCCAATCGGGCCTTCACGTCATTTAATTATCAAAACCACTTTATAAAAATACCTGAAGTCGCCAAGTGAGCACTCCGTTTTTACAAAAATCAAATGACTTTACACGAACATTTCACAATATCTTTTTCAAAAACTCAAACGCTGCTTTTGTATTAAAAGAAAGTCCAAACGGGCATATTTTCGTAGATTTCTTTCTAAACCAGTTCGATGTGTCTCATGAAGAGGCGAAAAGATTTTGAAACCAGGAACCATTTAGAAAAGTCGAGATTTCAAGAAAATAAAAATAAATAAAAATAAAAATAAATGGTAACAATTTCAAACACCATCTTCATTTGAGGGAACATCCATGTGTGCACCTGGTGCACCCATGGATGTGTCAACATCCAATGGTGCGTCAAACCTACAAAGGGGAACGACAACATTTCCAAATAATACTAAATTTCATAAAACTAATCAGCACAGGATAATAAGATCCAAGAATGATTCTTTCTTCACAAAAAGGAAACACCGCTCAAGACAACCAATGGTAACATGAGAGAACATAAGCATTTAGTTCCACGTTAGCTGGCAACGCCTAAACAGGTGCACTATATAAACAATAGAAAGTGCAGGACAATATCTAGTACACAACTACCTTGGTATAAAATATAATTGCTTCAAACTTAACATTTGAATAAAAACTATAGATTTTTAAAACACCAAAATAAGCCGCGCAAGGATATCATAAACACGCGAATCATGGAATAAAATTTATTTAAAACAATTCTAGCATCAGCAGAGTACCTCGGAAAGGAAACAGTTGAGTTCGCCTACCTCAAACAAGGAGCGGACGCGACGGAACCCCAACAGAAAGTAGGACAATCCTTCGCGGACAAACTGCGTACGCTGAACAGTGGAAAAAGTACACGTCACTCAACCCGCGACAGAAAAAGGATTAATATGAATTAAATATAAACACCAAGATTCCATGAAGGAAAAATAAATAAATAAATAAATGAATAAATTAATTAATCAATTAATTAATAAACAAATAATCAATTAAACAAATATATAGACAAATAACACATACAAAAATAATCAAGAGAATAAATAAATAACAATAATAATTTAGCACAATAATAATATAATAGTAATAACAATATAAATATAATAATAATAATAATAATAGCATACCCAATAAATTAATGAGAACCATAATAATATTAATAATAATTATAATATAATAATAATAAAATAATATAATAATAATTAAAATGATAATAAATATATTCATAATAATAATAATAATAATAATAATATAGTATTAATAATAATAACATAATAATAATTATAATAATTATATAATAAGATTAATAATATTATTAACATAATAATAACAATAATAATAATAACAATAATAATAATAGTATAATAATAATAATATAGTAATAATAATACATAATAATAATTATAATATTGATATAATAATATTAATAATAATATTATAATAATAATAATAATCATAATAATAGTATAATAATAATAATGGTAACATAATAATAGTAATTATAATAAAACGAAACATAAAAAAAAGTAATAAAAAAAAGAAGAAAGAAGCTCACATGCAGGGGTGAGGGAAGAGGCCGGGTCGCCGGAGTGGGTTGCGCGGGGGAGCCGGGACGGCGACGGGGGAGCGGGATGGCCGGGAGCAGCAAAGGGGTGCACCGGGGGTCGGGTGCGCAGAGGAGGCCGGGACGGGGGGGAGGGGGGGGGGGGGGGGCTGGACGACGGCACAGGGAGGAGGCAAGAGGTGAAGCCGGCTGGTGAGGAAGGAGGCCGCACGACGGCGGCGGTGAGGGGAGACCGGAAACAGGGAGGTGTAGGGAGCCGTGGGGATGAGGGAGACTGGGCGCGGCAAAGGGAAAGCGGGGGCGCCAGAGGGTGTGCGCGCTGGATCGGGGCGAGTCGGAAGGTCGCGCAGGGTGAGGCCGGAGGAGGAAAACCGGCGGGAACAGGTCCGGGATGTGAGGAGCAGGCGGCCGGAGGTCGGTAGAGCCGGACGGCGAGAGGGCGGGGCGCCGGTGACGGGGTGCTGGGGTGAGCAGGAGCCGGCGAGGCGGAGGGTGGCCGGGACGGCGACGTGGCAGGAAGAAAGGAGGCCGCGCGGGCGGCGCTGGGCGTAGGAGAAGGGAAGGGGAGGGGAAACTGCGCGGGGGAGAGAGATAGAGAAGAGGGGAGAGGGTTGAGGCGGCGCGGGTGGGGTAGGATTAGGGTTAGGCTTATAATATATATATATATATATATAATAATAATAATAATAATAAAATGTATAATAATAATAAACCCTTTTAATGTTAATAATAATAATAAAACGTTATAATTATAATAATATAAAAACTTTATAATCATAATGATGAAACTTTATAATAATAATGATAAAACTTATAATAATAATAAATGATAAATTAGCTAATTCTAATGATAATTATTTTAATCAAATATTTAAAATAGTAAAATAATTTAAAGATAATACACATATATATATTTATACATATATAGATCTATATATATATACATACATTATTATACATATATATATATATATATAAACATATATAAACATATATACAATAATAATAACACAAATAAAAAGGGTATTAATAATAGGATACCAACATAAAAATTATAATATTTAAAACACCGGGTGAACACACTGTCACCCGGGCTGAACGCACGGTCACCGATAACGATGCGGTGACCGCGCACTGGCGCGAAACCGCCAATGCAATTAATCTCCAAAAAAAATTTAAATCGGGACCAAGAAAGGAGAACAATTACGGACATTCGTGGTCGGGGTGTGACATTAGAAATTTCTCAAAAGAGTGAATAATAAAAACTTAATTATCAAGGAAAAGGCATCCATATGGATAGGATTTCATTTATAGTGTATTGTAGGGTATTAATAAAAAAATTGAGTATAAATTTTTTTTCATTTTAAACCTTATCATTTTGATTAACTTTTGGTTAACAAATTTAATTTTTAACTACTATAACATCTTTTAAATATTAAAGGGTAGTAATTGACACTTATATGGTAAAAATTGTCCCATAAATGGACATGCCATGAAAATTTATACCATATCATATCCTAATTATATTATTTCAATAATGTGATGATTTTTAAATAATTTAATAAAATATTTTTCTGATAAAAAATCATTATTTTCAATTTTGACAGTATTTATTAAACTCAATTTAAAGATATCAAGGAAAAGATGAAATAAAAATGTAGTCTCTTAAAAAATATAATATGTCATATTAACCTATAAAAATCATGTATCACTATAAATTAATCATATTATATCTTTTTAATATTTTCAGAATCATTTATTTTATTGTTTGATTATTAGAATAAATGATGTTTTGGTGTTGTGTATGTAGTTGAAGTAATTACATAATAACTAAAAATTATAAATAAATTAACATTATGAATATAATTATATTATTCATAGAGTTACTACTATTATTCATCCATAACTAGTTTTCCCCCTAAGTGAACCTAAAATGGATATTTATTACTAAGAGAGTGACATTTTGTAACTTTCATGGATTTAAATAATATATAAATAATTTTCATGTTAAAGTGTCCATTAAACTAATAAATGTATAGAATAATGAGATAATGGTCTAATTAAATTCTTAAAATAATAATTATGATGATAATTCAGGACCTTATAACTTAGCTTTAACTTAGATTAACATGATTTCCTCTTTATTGCGGTGCTAAATTTTCCATGGTAATTATTCAAATAGGACAAAAATAAAAATAGATTATTTAAAATATTTGAAACATATGAACAAAAACAATGAATCAATTTTATCAAATTCAACACCAATAGGTGTGAGTAATTAATTTTAAAATAAGTGTTCAAAATTTGTGGAATTTTTTTTAGAGAAATACAGTTTTAAGAAAAAAACTAGATCCATTATTAACCAATTCCTAGAAAAATATTACTTGAATATTGGAACATTTTATTCAGTATATTATATATATATTTTAATAAAATCATTAACCAGTAGTGCACAGTTAAATTTATGAAGTTCAAAACGCCTTTTGTGTATAAAAATAGTTTTCAAGAAAATGCCATTTTACGTAAAAAAATATGTTTTACTCTATATTAAAACATAAAATATATTGAAATTGACTTAATTGAATTATTTAAAATATAATAAAAACTATTTTAATTTTAATCCATTTTAATATAAAATAGAACTATGTACATAAATTTTTCAATTAAATAATCATCTTTATGATTCGGTAGAAAATAAATCGTTTCATAATATTATCAAAAACACATCATATTGTAATTTTAATTAGATGATATAAAATATTATTTTCAATTTATAAAATAAAATTTGCAAAATTTCTATAAATTAATAATAATATTTTCCCACAAAATTAATTAAAAATACTTATTAAAGAAATCAAATTCATGAAAATTAAATGGATTTACTAAAAATAGATTGATTACATACGATGAATTTATCAATAAATATTTATTGACCAAGAAAATTACATAAATGTATTATAAATAATTCAATTATATTCATACCCAAAAATTTAATTCATAGGTTATAATTGTTACAAATAATAATATTTTAATATTATATCATGGTTTGTTTGGACCGGGTATTGTGTGTAATCCAAAAATTGAATGGAATAAAATTATTTAAATAGAAATATTTTCTAAAGTCTCAGGGTGTCACACATACCCTCCAAAACATAATCTAAAATAACCAACACATTCCTGATACATGCATTCCTATAAGATTCCATTGATTCACAATGGTTACATGCTAATATACATCCCAATATTAAAGACCCAACTCAAACTCTTGAGGGCCACATTTTACTAAAACTATGACCATTTTCCTATACCACTAGTCATGCCTACCTAGGATTCCAGTCTTAAGAAGAGAATAACACCTTTGATGGTTTTCAAAACTAGACTACTACACAACACAAAATAAATTTACATGATTATCCATCACCCTTGATATCATTCTAAAACAAAAACATTTTAGCCCCACATCACTAACCATTGATTCAACCTATTGGTTTTCTATTGACAATAAATTATAACTATACAAAAAATAAAAATAAATGATTGAATATAATGGAATCCTCCAAAACCAGTCTCAAATCTAAAGCACCCCAAGGTATCTATATTCACCTTATCAAACCCATCAATGGACATACAAATATATAAGGAAACCCCAACAAAAAATTATTTATGAATCTCACCAGCCATTACTAAACACTAACCAGACATTCCATGCGTCGGTGTCACCCATGAGTATTTACCCACACTCCTTGTCCCATGATCACATACAAACCCTGTCCAATCACTCTCTCAATTTATGCTTGATCATGACCAAAAAATGACTTACTAATATAAGGATGATTTACAAAACACAAGGAATTCCCTCATAACTCAGGGTAATATACCATACTAATACTAAACCATGAAAACACTCCAATTCTCTCTCAATTCCAATGAAATCAAGAATTCCAGAAAACCTTCCTTTACAATACCACATACAACATTGATCTAAGAATTATCTACCTACTAAATTGTCATGAAAAACTATTAATGTCACAAGTAGTATCACCACATCTCATGTAAAGGTGAAAAACCATAAAATTATAAAATAATAACACAAAATTTTATAGGATATGCAACATGAAAAATAGATATTAAACAACCAATGAAATATGTTTCTTTAAATTTAATATCTTTGATATCATGTGGAATGCACAACATTGAATTTAAATGAACTATAATATAGTATACAATTATAAAATATATTTTAAATTTTTTGGGTATGAATTGTAATTAAATAATTTTAAAAACTATTATTATATATTGATTATAATGATAATAATATTCATTTAAACAATAATTATTTTCTGGAAAGAGTTTTTTTCTAATAAACGATTTAGTGATGCTTTGAAGATATAATTTAAATTTACTTTTTTTCCAATTATTGAAAATTTATTAGATAAAATTAACTTAATTTTTCAAAACATCATATCAAAATTATCTTATAGTGTTTTTTTGTTATTTTTGGAAATGTTTCATTTCTTGATGGATAGTGAAAATAATAATTTTTATTGAAAGCTATTTTTTTCATTTAAATAATTAACATGGTTAGATTACAGTTTAAATTGTTATTATGGTAAAATTAGTTAAATTCTAAAAAAATTAAAAAATTTAGGTCATTTTAATCAATTTAATATAGAATTTGGATATTAAAACATTATATACTTTGGAGAATATTCTCTCTGAAACCCCATTTTTTCTTTGCGTCCAGGGGTACAATATTAAATTGGATTATTCCAAATATATGAATTGAATTATGGAAAATGGATCCCAAATTTAGTAACATCATAATTTTTATTAT
Organism: Viscum album; assembly: GCA_963277665.1. Taxonomy (NCBI): domain Eukaryota; kingdom Viridiplantae; phylum Streptophyta; class Magnoliopsida; order Santalales; family Viscaceae; genus Viscum; species Viscum album. Next base: position 1,972,577,929 of record OY728119.1, on the reverse strand, counting down.
ATAATATGTTTATGTTAATTTTTTTACCAAAATTTTTAGTTAAAATAATAAAAATTAATTATCATGGTTAAGGTAATAACTAATTTATCGAGAGCTAAACAAAGACGATGAGGGTTGAACATGACGTACCAAGATTTTCAACACCAATGTTTTGGCCCCATATAGACCTTATCACGTATAATGGTTGATATTGACCCATTTGGGAGCCTTTTGAAATGATAAGAATGTGGATGCAATTGAATCATTTAAAAAATTCTATGTTTATCCTCCCCTAGAATTATAAAAGGCCACCAACTCCCCTCCCATCGTCACATTTACAATGCCATTTATTTTATACAATACGTAACAAATAAAAATATTACTCCCCTACTAAAATCCTAAATCTCTTTTGGTATCATAAATCCTACCTAGAATTTTTTTAAAATTTCTAAATAATTTATATGAAGAAGATCTAATGTTGTTAAACGACCGTTTTTTTATTGTTTCTTCCTACGAATTCTTAAAATATTTTTAAAACAAGGTTATATAATAAAATAAGTAACTTAAAAATAGCTATATGTTATTATTTTAATGTAATGACCTATATCCATATCCTCACTCGTGAAATGGGGAAAAATGTCGAACAAGTGTGCGACTAACTAACATCTCATGAACTTATGTAATTCATTTTCCATCAAAAGCAATAAAAGATGAATATAATTATATATTTAAAAAATTTATATGATATTTATGAAATTATAATTCTTATTTAATTTTAATATCACATATACATTTTTTTACATTCCATTACTTTTAAAATATGATAACATCGCTAGTGTGTACAATAGACTACTTCCTCACGAAGAGACGTGATTCGTTTCTTAATTACGATTTACATGGAAAGTAATAATGAAAAATTTAATGAATATATGAGATTTATAAATATATATATATATATTAGATTATATTTATTATTTAGGATTAATTTATCACCCACTTCCTTGCCTGTTCACCATTAAATGGAATGACAACTTCGCTGGTGTGTACATACATTCTAGTATCTCTACGAAGCGATGTGATCCATTCCCCATGTTCATGATTAAATAAATATTATAAAAATATATTTCATTTAAGAAATTTATATTTATAACATTAAAATCATTATTTATATGATTTATATATATCATTTACCCATGAACCAGAACATTCATGAAAAAACACACATGAGAAAATAAGGAAATAAAAACAAAAAAACATTGAAAATAATGATATACTATTAACAAACGAGTTATTAAATGTAATTAAAGAATCATATAAGATATTATAAATATTAATACGGTTCTAGTATAAATTATTTTCATGAGTAAAACCATTATAAAGGAGTTAAAACAATTTTCAACCAAAAGGAATGTTAAGGTAAGGGACTTCATCTTAATTTCTCTTCGTTGAGGCATATTGAAATTATATAAACATAATTTATTTTATATTATGTATAAAATTACCCTATTACATGTAATATCATGATTAATTAATAATTTTTGATATTTTAATTTTCAATTTTAATTGTTTCATCCAAGGGGAATTGAAATAAATTTTACCAAGTGGTAATGAGTTTTATAACACAATTTCATTTCATTGGGTTATATTACTTAGTTTTCATCATTGATTTTATAATATTATGTGTGTAATGACTTCTAATTATATTATTTTTTTCCAATTTAATTATTTTGAATAAAATTGGTTACAAATAATTTATTCATTGACAAATTTCAACTTCAATGTTATGATCATTTTAAGGATTTATTTCACAATCTCGTTTTAATCATGATTGTTTATTATTGAATTTCCATTGAAGGAAAAAATTTGATTGTTGTATAAAAACCCACTTTATTTTATTCTAATCTCTTTATTCATAATATTTTCATGTAATAGTACCATTTTTGTACTATTTGGCACTTTAAATAATGGGGAAATAGTTTTTAATAAAATTATATTTTATTTCTCTCTTCGGCTGTAAATAATTTTTCTCCCAGAACAATGTTTTATAAAAATGTTTCAATTTTTTAAATATTATCCTATGTTATTTAATGTTATTTTTATCCATGTTTGATTTTTTATGAATTTTTTAAAGTAATATTCATGCTTTTTTTTCAAACAATTATCGTTTGGAGTTTACTAAAAAAGAGAAAGGAATTCTTTTTTAACGTATTCTTCACATATTTAATTTTCTTCCATAATGACCAAACAATGTTTTAAAACATCCTTTTTATGTATCAAATTATATTATCAAATAAAATTATTTTCTATATGTTTCCGAAAATGATAGTTTAAAAGGTTATTTTCAAATTGAATACCATATTTTTCTCAAGAATGTTTTTATAGATCATTTTATGGTATTTGTATTCATCAATGAAAAAATAATTTATTTTATATATAATCCACTTGGGATATGTTTTACTCATAAAATAATTATTCATTTGATGGGTTGGGATTATTTTGACCAGGGTTAGTATTGACATTCTCTTTGATGATTTTTTTGTAGTCGTTAATATTCCGTTGAATTATTATATTTCCTATGATCACAAGAAATTAAATTTACCCTAAAAGTCCTTATTATTTACCAAGGATTATATTATTCATTAAATAGTATCTCATTTATATATATGTTATTTTACTTTGAATGTTATTTAATTTATTGAGAAAATATTTAAAATATTTATTATCTCTTCAATACGAATCTTTAATGGTAATTACTATTGTTCACGAATTAAATATACCTTTCAATATGTGAGAAATGCTTCGGACATGCATATATAGGTGTGTACTAGTTATAGATATCCCCTCAATGTATTAGAAATCTCATGAGATAAATCTATTTCCTCGACTTAGTCTAATGAGATTCTATTGAATACGTACGCATAAGTTTTAAACTATTTTTAGGATGGTCTTGATAGTATAGGTTTTCTTGATGCCTAAGATCATGATGTCCAATAATTAAATATTTCCTTCATTTTGAATTCAGCTATTATTATACATGATATTTTCAGAATTATATTATTTTTGGATGAATTTTATCCATATTTTATTAATTAAATGTAATGTTTTTTCATGTATTTATCTTACTATATTGATTATTCCTTAAACAGTTTTGATAGTCATAATATTGATTAAATTGTATATGTTTTTAGTTATTTACCCTTCCATATTGATTATGATAATAATGTTATTTAAACAGCATGTATGTTCAGTTATTTACAGTTCTATGTTCATTATTCTTATAGATTCATGATAGCTTCCTCTATAAATAACACTCACTGAGAATTTTCCCTCACTCTTATATTATTTCATTTCCTTCAAATCCATGATGTGCACTATGATTTATATGAAATGATTTTCTAGAGGGATTAGTGTTATTATTAAAAATGATGTAGTAATTTGAGTTTTCAAATTTAATCTAGGAATCATGTATTTCTCTAGTTTACCAAAACTACTAAATAATTTTGTCGTTCAGGTGATATTACTTGTATATTATACCTATGTAATAATATGGAGACAAGTTCTGGGTTAATGGGGTTGGGTCCATTATAGTTTGTATCAAATGAAGGTTAGTAGTATACATGGAAACTAGATTTAAGAAAAAACATAATAATGGTTCATGGCCCTATGAACGAATTTGGGGAGAAGCATAGAATTACACCCTGATATTTTTTATAGGAAGAAATTATGTATTTTATCCTAGAAATAAATATTTCTATAGATACTACAAGTGGATGTGGTTTTTTAATAGTTATACTTAGGGGTATTAACTCAAAAAATGGTGCATTGGGATTGAAATGGTCAACACCTATTACAATAAAACGGGGCATACTGTACACCTGGTTTGACAGTCTTGGGGGATATGCTTAATATAATTCCCATTTTATTTACAAACTGTTATGAAGGAAATGAATAGATGATGAAAATGAATGACTATAGTTTAATCTTAGGTGTTATAGATTTAAAATATTGTTTCAAGATTTATACAGCCTATAAATGATTCTTCATGATTATATTGTTCTCCCACTATGATTATTGTTTCTCACACTGTGATATTTGTTTTTATTCCATCGATTGAACTCGAAGTAATTTTTTTAATATTGAACTTGAAGGAAAATGTAGTCATTTTGAGAAAAAATGGGATGATGATAAGAGAGAAAGATATCATGATTATTCAAAATTATTTATACTTATATATGATTAAAAACCATTGCCCTAACCGAATCTCAAACTCACCAAAAAATAGAATGATGACATTTTCTAAGAACTCAAGTGATGGAGCCCATGGATAAAATAAGTCCCCATTTCCATCATCTAAAAAATGTGTAAAGTTACACCCATGAAATTTTCTGAAATGAATGGGGAAACGTATTATGTGTGGAAAATAAAGTCATAAAGAAATTAACATCTACAGAAAAATGAGGAGTATGATGGAAGAAAACAAATATCATCCAAGGGATCTATTTATAATTTATTTTGTTAATGTAGAGAACTAGGGAATTATCTGATATATTCACTCTTCTAATGACTATCCACTAGACTAAGTGAAGACCATTATTAAAATAAAATTGTTAATATATATATGTATTGGTATTCAATAATTAAATTGTAGAATTATTTAAAAAAAATGGTATTTCAGTTATAAGAATCAAGAAGCATATATAGATTTTTTTTAATTATGGAAGATTATATTTATTTATTAACTAAATATTTATGGATACCAACTTGTGTTTATGAGTACAAGGTTGATCATATGTTTAAATTATTAAACACCCCTTCTAAAAATTTGCGTGGTTGTAATTTCACATGACTAAGGATATTTTTGGAAAACATTTATCAAAATACAATCAAATGGTTTAGTACATTTGAAGGTTTTTTTGAGTAAGAAAAACATTACATTTTTTGGAACATAAGATTAAAGGTATTCATATTCTTTAAGGATTACCCTATATTTTATGTTGTATTAATTACAGGACATTACAATTTTCAAATTTTATAAGAATTATTTTGTCATAGTTTATTAAAAAGGACAACCTTTATACCAGCCTACTATCGGTCTTGTCGAGAAAGATTGTGGATATTAAAGCCACAAATAAAGGATGATAAGGGTTTAGTACCCACAAATGGATTACATGATGTTCTGGTTAATATTTAATTATTTTTTAATTTAAATAATTTGACAAATGAATATTTGAACCAATGTTGTTACTGTAGTGGTTTATATATTAATGTTTTGGATAACTTGAGTTATCCATATTAATATTGGAAAGTAGTCATAGATAGATGGAAATACATTTCAACATTTTATGATCATATAATTTGGTAATAGTTAAATTTATTACTCTATGAATAAAATATTAGTTTCTGGATATTCATTTATTTGAGTAAATGATGAATTGGAAATTTATTCAACCACAACCAAGGGATGAAATGAATCAAGTAATAATAATTCCATATATTTTCATATAATAAATAAATTACTAAACATTAGGAAAAGGGTCTTAAAACATGTTATTTTCCTATTACATTCATATCTGATGAGTCATGTATTCTTTAAAATCATTATGAATTTATTATTTTGAGGACCTTAGCTTTCCATTGGTGATTCACTTTCTTGGGCTCAATGAACACTATTACTCTCTATAATTATTTATGCCTTTTTCCTATTCCATATACTTAATTTACACCAATTATATTCTATATATAATAATATTTATGTGATATTTTATATAACCATTGTACTGACCTTTATCTCTTATTAAGATGGTATTTTATTAGACATTTTTATAACGTGGCCTTTCAAGAATTGAATTTTCAAATATCAAACCTATGATTTCTTATCGCAAGATCAAATTGTGAGGATGTAATTTATTTAATGTGGGAAGAATGTTACACCCTAAAATTATAAAATAATAAAATTTTATTCAAAATCATATGTGATATTCAACACCAATATTAAAAATCCCATAAAATATATTTCTTTAAATTTATTCATTTTGATAGCTTGTAGAACACACAACCCCTAGTCTAAATGAACTGTAATATAAATTAGAGTTATAACCAAGCTATTAAATTTTTGGGTATGAATAATATAAACCAAATAATGAAAATTATTATTATCTATTTATTATAAATAAAATAAGAATCATATAAAAAATAGATTTTTTTTTAAAAATGTATTTTTTCTAATAGACAGTTTAGTCGCACTTTGCACAAATAATTTATAATAATATTTTTTGTAAATTTTAAAAAATTAATTTATAAAATGAAAATCATTTTATAAAACAAAATATCAAAAATATCTATGGGTGAATTTTTTAAATTTCACTAAAATATTCAAATTTTCAATGAATAGTGACAATACTAATTTTTTTAATCTTCCTTTTCAATTAAATAATTCACAATGTGGAATTAAATTTCAAAGATCTATTAAATTATATTTTTTTAATTATATTAAAATTTAACAATTTTATGTCATTTTAATCAATTTAATGTTGAATTTTAATATGAAATCCTTATATTATTAGGAGAATTTTCTCTTGGAAAACCCGTTTTTTCATCGCATATGCGGATATAATTTTAAATTGTATTTTTTCACTAATATTAATTACATTTTGAAAAATATTTCATATATTTGGAAAAATATTAAATTGTATTATCTAAAATTTTCAACCTATATTTTAAAGAATATTTATACTAAAAAGAGTAAAAATTAATTACCCTGCTTAAGGTAAAAAACAGGTTTACCAGGAGTTAAACTAAAAACATAAGGGTAATAACGACCAAAAAACATATAAAAAACCACTTTTATTCCCATAATTTTAATTATATCCTCTAATGGTCTATAATTACCAATTTTGGATTATTGTGCAATGATACAAACATTGGTGTAATAAAATAATTTCAAAAATTTCGTGTATGCCCTCTCCCCACTTATAAAAGGACACCCCTATCCTCCAGTCATAACACTTTTAAAACCATTTTTATAGAAAATACAGACCCAAATAACTTACATACTACTCTACCATAATCCTATACCCTTTGTGATTATCTTAAGGACAACCAAGGAAGGGTTTAGGTATAAACCTATATCGGTTTTCCTAAGAAGAGGTAACGTTCTTAAATGATTATTTTTATTTTATTTCTTCTTCCACATCAATAAAATTTTATTTAACATGATTATAAAATATTAAAATTATATTAAATATATATATATTTTTATATTATTTTAATTACCAATATCTATCTCATATTCCATCAAATGGAATTTGAATCGATAAATTGTGTGTACGGTGGACTAATAGCTGGTGAACTAAGGTAATTCATTTTCCATCATCAACATTCATGTATGGATATAGTGATATATTTAAGACATTTATATTATATTTTTGATATTATTATAATTTTTTAATTATAATATCTCATATAACTTCTTACATTCCATGACTCTTAAAATATGATATCTTCGCCTATGTGTACAGCGGAATACCACCTTACGAAGAAATGTTATTCATTTTTCACATGTTTGTTTGCATGAAATGTAACAAAACATTAATGAATATATTTAATTTATATGATAATATATATTTTTTAATCACATATGGCTATTCATGGTTTTTTCAGTCATATTTCCATTTTCCATTCTATTGTACTAAAAATAATGAAGAAAATGTTTTTATGAAAATCCGACTTTATTTCACTCTTCTGTTGAAAAGAAGTTTTCTTCAGAATCCATGAATTCTAAAAATAGATTCATTTTTTTACAATTATACTATTATTTTATGATGATATTATTACCCATGTTTTTCTTTTTTTAAAATGTTCTTAAATGGATCTTCATGTCATTTTCCAAAAAATAACCATTTAGCTTTTACGGAAAATGTGAATGGAATCTTTATTTTAATGTACTCAGCATGTACTGGATTTTTGATGGTCTATAAAAATCATGTTTTAAAATAATAGTTCATTAATTCAAAATTTTATATTCAAAGAAAATTATTTTAAAATTTTTTGTGAATATTTAGTTTTAAAATGTAATTTTAAAAATGAAAAGGATATTTTACTCATGAAATTTTTTAATGATATTTTTGTGGTATTTCTTTAAATCATTAAAAAAACCATTATTTTAAATATATTAAAATAGAGATATGTATTATTAATTCCATAATTATTGTTCGTTTAGATGATCAAAGATTATTTTGAATAAGGATACAACTAATGTTCACTCCCCATATTCATTTTTATAGTCATTAAAATTTCATTGAATTATACACTTTCTTCTAATCTTTGGACACTAAAATTACCCTAAATATTTATATTATTTATCATAAATATTCATATTTTTTAAAAATTATCTCATTTCTATATATGGTGTTTTACTTTGAAATTAATTTGATTGACTGGTAAAATATTGGCAATCTATAAACATTCATTAGTAAAAAAATTTATTTGTAAGTCATATTGTTACATAATAAAGTTGATTATTATAAGTATGTGGAATGATTTGGACATGAATATTTGGGTGGGGTCAGATTTTTTATATCCCCTTGATGAATTAGTTTCCCGGTGAGATGAATCATTTGGCTATCCATAGTTAAATGGATTTCTGGTGCATACCTACCCATCATTTTTAAACTGTCTTGAGAAAGGTCAAGACCCTTAATGAGTATTTGAGATTACCCTTATTTTTTTTCATTTCCCAAGAATTAATGAAGTGTACTATTATCTCTATGATAGAATTTGATTGATGGGATAATATGATTCTCGAAAAAAATTATTTTTTAATTTTTTTCAAATGTGTTATGGGAATCGTGTATGTAACTTGTTTACCAAGACTACTATAATATTTGGTCCTTTATGATGTGATTATTTGCATATTATTACAATGTAATAATTTAGACACCAATTATAGGTTACTAGGGTTGTCTTCATTACACAAGGTCAAAAATATGACTAAAGATACAGTAGGAAAGGAATTACATTATCTTATACACCTCACATCATAGAGGTCTCTAAACATGAGCACTCTACCTATCCCCCTTTACACCATTCTCATGATATAGTTACACAATATAAGATATAAATCAAAATAAAATTATATATTAAACACTCAATATCATAAAAATATCCCAAACTCAAATACTCTCAACAAACCCAACTACCGTTGCACGAGGTCCACATCAACTACCAAAAATTCAACATCATAATCATATATATTGAATTAAATATTTTTGTCTTCAATTTTACATTATAAAATGTTTTCCATAATAATAGATCAATTGAAAGATATCTCAAGTAAAAGTTATATATTAAAATGAAAGATAACTACTACTTGGAATTTTATTTTGGTAAATCCATATAGAAATCAAGACAAAATAATACCCTAATTTCAATTTTACCATTTACTTTAACCATGGGTTTTCAATAACTAAGGTTCAGTTAAATGAATTGTAAATTGAATGTTATAAGGGAAAACTCTCTACATGTTTAAATATGAATTTAATTTTTCTGATAATTCTTAAAAATGTTGGAAAAAAATTACATTAAATTATTTTATCTATTCAAAAGACTTGTTATAAAATATTCCACCATACACTAACGCCGAATCACAATATATATAGTTATAGATGATTTAAATAATTTATTCATGTCCCAGTCTAGGTAAATAATCACATGAAATTATACACATGAAATGTGAATCCTATAAGCATAATATGATTCATGAACACATGTGGTAATAGATAAAAATCCCATTAACCATAACCTCATAAATCAAGTGCATCACTAATGGTGATATTAGATCAACAATAAAAGAGAATAACCTAAAAAAATACCATCACTAGAAACACGAATATACCTTACATGGTATAACTAGGCCCATGAATAATATCCATTCCATGTTTCAAGGACATCATATATATTTTCTATCAATCACAAACTTTAAAAAAACAAAAAATTGGCCTCTCATACCACATTGTAACATCCCACATCCCTATAACACTGATATATGCTAGACTGGAAGATGATACATCACATTAAGAGAACATCCCATTACACTAAAGGCCTTTAATTAGTAGTGAGGGTCGATAAAGAGAACGTGGGGAGACTATAGCCTCTATTTTTACTTGAAATACAATAGAAATAATGGAAAACATATAAACTAGGAAACATAATCATTATATTAAAGACATGTTAAGTTCTATAAACAACTAAAGTATTAAAGTCTATAACAATAAATAATTCTATACACAGCAGAATGGATCCCCAACTAATGCAACATATACGATAATTATAAGGAAAAAAATACAACTTAAACTATGACACAACCCCAACTGGTCTTATGTCTCGACCAATTCTTAACTCTCATTCTCCATCCAAGTAAGTTAAATAGGAATTAGTTTAATTTCACAATATAAGGACTAAAATAATGTATCATCTTCATGGGTACCTAAATTTCATTTGGAATTGAGTAGGGTATGAGTAAAACTCATTAGACTACCACCAATGACATAACTAAATACAACCAGTATGATGAAAATTACATTTATAAGATTCATAAAAAATAGTTTAATAAAAATCAAATTCAACAAAATCGATAAATAACCATTTATACACTAGGTTCACAAAGTCACATGAGGTTGGTCATACAGTTACCAATCCTTTGGTATAGGACCCTGATCGACTATCTTTTCGAGTATTATGGATTCTTTGATCAAATAATGATAATAATTCCTCCCAATATAATAGTCCTAGGAATCTCTTGTATATTGATTTTGTATCATAGACCTTACCCATGATAGTTTTCTCAACAATTTAATAACCCAAAATGTAATAGATGTCTCCCCTATGAGAGTTTTCATAGTAGAGGAATAATACAATAATTAACAGAGATTTCCCCTATGGGATATTCCTCATCCAATGGCTTAAACCAATTAGTAAAATTGAAATATCCTATTAGAGTTTTCCCATATGATACATTAAAAATAATTTAATACTTCACAAGGCCACTTACAAGTTTAACAAAATAAATAACATTTCATCACTCAACTGTTTCACAAATATATCATCTCTTCACATTTCCATAGAATCCATTTAAAGAATTCAACCACCACTAAGGTGTTTTCCTTCTCTTTAACCCCACAAAAGAGTTTTTTCTTTCACATAAATCATCTTAAGCAAAAATCCCAATTTTAGAACAAAATCACTAAATCTATTTCAATTTCCAAAATAAAAAACCTCATAAAATCACTCATTTACCATTTTAAAAATACCAAAAACACATTACCATGGGCCATGTCATTATGAAATAACAATTTTCATTCCACAACACCTCAAGCCATATAATTTTTTTCATGGAAACCATTTGATTTCAACAATACAAAACACCAGTATTGTATATTAAAAATAAATTGGTTTATTGGGAATAAATGGTCCATTAAATTAATTATAATCAAAATCCAAAAAAAAATAATTATTTTACAAAACCAAGTTTAACATTCATTAAGGATCGACTCAGGGTCAAATCTATTTCATCTTAACCGATTATTGAGAAATTATACTTCAAAATCATCGATTCAAGACATAAACACTCTTTGAAACAATTATAAAATGGGTTAACAACTTAATAAAATGAATCTAAGACAAGGAAGACTATCTAAATTAGACATTTTAGTAAAGGTAGAAAACAAGGAAATATAATTTAGTATATTCAACATCAACACCTTATAGTTAAGGTGACACCAAAACCAATTCACTTGAAAAAAATAATCGAGATAATGGGTTATTCTTAGGGACCACATACCTCATTCTTAAAGAATTTTACATTATTAATATTAGATTATTATTCCACATAAAATTGAAAAAAATGTGAAAGTAGAAAAATTCCATAGAAATAGGTCTTATTACAAGAAATGAGATATCACTTGAAAATTAAATAAATAAAAGAAAAAGGAAGAGGAGTTAAAAAATTACCATAGTATCATGGCTGAAAGAAATGATGAATGAAATATAAAATTGATAGAGGATCTCTACCAGGAAAGTGGGAGAAGAAGAGGTATGCATAGGGGATACTAGGTCATGGGAGAGGAGGGAATGTGGGGATTTAGGTTTTAATATCATAAGTTAAAAGAGTAAAATTGTAATTTTTATGGGAATCATGGTTTGGATTCATAATTATATAAACTATTCTCAAATTATGTATTCAACAATATCCTAAAAACCCCACTTACATGGATGGTATGCCCAGTTTTCCAACCATGAAAATCAGTTTTTTAATGTTCTGAAGCAACTCAAATAGTATTTCTACAACCATCTACAACCTATGTTCCAATTTTATTATCGAATGCACCTTATAAGGTTTAATATAAAATATTAATGATTTAATCTAAACTGATCACTAACTTCTCACCTTAACCATGACCAAAGCAAACTAAACTAAAAAGTACCCCCCAATCAGGGTGTTTCATGATTTTTCCAAAACCATGCACACAATACCATGAAATTTGTATGGAAAACTCCAAAAACACAAATACACAACTCGATGCTCCCAATTATTATATGATAACCTAATGAACTAATCATAAGTCAATCTAAAACAAAAAATTTCCCTTTATTATTTTATGACTCCCATATTCTTGATCAAAACTCGATTTAAAAAATTCACCCTCCCACTAAATAAAATTTTTAATTCCCCCATTGATGTAAAAAACACAACATACACATGAGATATTATAAGTTTAAATATAAAAATTAATTTCAAATTAATTAGGTTTATTTAATTGGGAATTTTGGATTACAACATGGGATTAAATGTTGACATGATCTTATAAAAAAATGGATAATGTTGGATAAGGATTAGTGGAGATTATTGATGATGGTAAATCTATTTTTGAGGTAGGTGGTCCATTTAATAGAAAGAAATATTATATTTTCTCTATGATTAAAAATATATTCATGTATTTGTGTTATTGCGTAAATGGTTTAGGACAAAAAGTTCCCTACGTAATGTGATAGGATGGCTTTGAGCCTCCCAGAGTTGAAGGAAGTGCTATTTTTGGATCTGAATATTTTGGAACCACCAAAAAAATGTTTCCCATAAGGGAGAAGATAATAGATGAGGTTATGATATGGACATGATAGTTTATTAATCTTGAGATTATATTTTATTTAGCTAGATTACTTTCATAAGGCTATTTTTTCTTGTATGAGAGTCTTAGGTTTAGTATTGATGGGTGAGATAGTTGTAAAACTCAAACTATCTAAGGAACAATCACTTAAATGTATAGTGGATACATGGTCTTCATTATGAGTGGGATTATCTATTAAATGCTATAAAAGGTGTTCCATGTATGTTTTCTTTTAAATTATTCTTTCAGATATCTTATAATATATATGTGAGATGAAACCAAATTGAGGGTAATTGGATTTTACTGATGATGTATTAGGATTCCAAGGTGCATAGTTATAGTTATCTATATATGGTACTAGTTAAGGGGGATCGAGTTGTGATGGTTGGGAAGGGCCTATGAGTTATGAAAAGTCACTATGGGGTGATAAGTGATTATTGGTATCAATGAGAGGAGAAACAACTTGGTTTAGGGAACCCAATGGATTCCCTTACATGTGATATAGAGATATCAAGAGGTTAATGTTTTTGTGAATATGTGACCAATAAAATATTTAAGAGGTTATCCTATGTGGATATATAAATGATAAAATGTTCTTCGATATGTGAGGCCTATCCTAGAGTGAATACATCCCTAGTTATAACCTACTGTGATAATGGAATACACTAGGATTCCCAATTTTTTATTATATACATGGTCCGAATTGTGTGCATAATGGATTATTATAAAAGTTTTATAGAATCACATTGAGTGAGAAGGGTTATTTAGGATCGTACATTGATTGAGAATATAGTGTTTCAGATGTCATGTGTGATTTGGTATGATGTCTCAAGGTCCAGCCTCAACTTGAGTGAGAAGGTTCTTGTTAGAACCTATCTTCAGTGAGAAGGTAGTGGTGCAAATATGATATGGCTTGTAATTTGATTCCATATCTCCATATATGGCCTCCACATGAGTGATAAGGTGTTATAAATAATCCTATTGAATGATATGAGGTTTAATGGACCACCTTTAGTGATAATTTGTAGTCCATGTTGTTATGTGGTTGTTACGTACCCTGAGTGGTGGAGGGGTGGTTGATATGACAAGGCACATGACTAGATGAATAACCTTAACATGAGTGAACATGTGGTGGAATGACACAAAATTGAGAGATAAGGTATTAGTTGGGTTGTTTCATAGGACATTACCCTTAGTATAGGGTATTGGGTTTGAAATAGTTCTATATGGTAGAGGTTTGATGCATGAACCTTCCCTATGTGAGAGGGTAGTAGTCTATGTTTGGTAGGAAACTCTCCCATGCATCTTTGAGTATGGGTTAGGTTTGATGATACAAAATTCCCTTTATATTATTATATGGTATTTTTTGTAGAATTAAAATCTACCAAAATTATTCAATTTTGGTTTGAGATTGCGGATCATGGAGAATTTATTTTTTATGTACGCCGATGTAGGTATGGTCAGGTGATGTGATGTCCTGGTAATCACAAAATTAATCAATACACATGGTTTCATTTGGTAAATTTAATTATTTTCCATACACAAGGATATATATGTATCTAATGGTATATATTATGGGAAATTTATGTGTCTTTAATGACATATTTTTCATACATCATGTATGGAATCTCTGGTACACATAGAATACCCATATGTATCATATTATTATAAGCATAAGAAGTGAAATGGATAGGGTTAGAGGATCTCAATAAAAATTTGGTGTTTGGAGAGAGGTGGGTATTAATTATATAAATAGATCATCTATAATTTATTTTTTGTATATTTCATCAACCTAGTGGGAGATTAATTAGGGTGTATTTTTGTATAAATGCATTGTACATTTATTATAACATGTTTTGTTATTGACGTTGCAAAATATGATTATTGTTTTGGATGATGTCTGATTTTTTATTTGCTTTTATGGTTATGATATTGAGGGAATTGTCTCACTAACATTTGATTTTGGGCATTTCCAAAAACCAACCACCATTGGTGTATGGGGATGTGTGTCTGAGGTCACGTAATGTATCGATAGGATACTACCAAGTGATTTCAGCTAGGGTGTTACAATGTGGTATCAAATTTTTTTATACCATTTATAACATAGTATTAAAGTAATTGATATGAATTGGATCTTCTCATAGGCCTCAGGTCAATGAATTTTGAAAACCATTCAAGAAATAACTTCATGTTATTGGAGTAAGAAGATTTTTGTTCTTGGTTTTAACAATTACAGGTGATATATTTATTCAAATATAATTTGTTTATTAAGATGATATTTACTATTTTAACTTTTTTCTAGAGGTGAAAATTGGTGAGTGTGTAAGCAGAATTCATGGGATTTAGGATTCAAATGAAATTATTATGTTTGTGTGCGATTGAATTCAGATATGATGGTGAATTTACATGTTTAAGATGTCAATAAAAACTTATATATTGTATTCATTTGTAACAAGTTGGTGGAATTTCACTTTGATCAATAACAATTATTTTTTTCTAATGGATCGTCCTTTGGATCCCACTGTGAGATGTTTTATAATAATTTCTATATAATAATTTTGTATAAAAAATGTATAGGGGCCCTTTCTAGGTTGGTTTGGGCATTAAATTACTAGGTGATAGTTTGATAAATATGTGGTATTCCTACGATATGTGGTTTGTGATATGCATGGTTTTTCTTGAGTAGGTGGACACCATTGTAAGGGTTATATAATGGAATTTAAAATACCTTTTGTTATTGAGATGCAATGAACTCTAAGAAATTTTGGTATTAATGTAGGGTTTATAATGTAAGATTAATTGTATTTATAGTCGTATTGGTTTTAGATATGATTTTTGATGGAATGATGAATTTTGATCCTAGGTTATTGGATATAAGATGGATAGAGTAGATTATATTGGATTTAGAATGATACATGAGTAGCATGGAGTCATGTGATGGTCCATAGAAAGACTGAGATTACTTTGTTGGTGAAAAATAAACAACTATTTATGATATTTGGATAGATGGATTTGACATGAAAAAGAATAACTACCTATAATTTAGGCACATAATCCTTGGTTTTATAGTCAATAATTCAATAATGCATGATTCTAGTAGTGTGATGTGATGTTATGGGAGCAGAAACTTCTTGGGTTTGGATAAGATAAAGATGCATATGGGATAAAGACTAGTAAAGGAAAATGAGAGATATTATGGAGAGGTATTTTGGGAAAATCCAATGCATGTGAGGGAAAGTGTGCACCAGATATACTTGGTTCCCATTCTATTTTCTAATTATTATGGTTTCTTGTACCGGTCGAGGACCGAAAATATTGATAGAGTACTTTAAGATACATTTGATACACCACAGACCATCCCTCTAAGATCTAGTGCTATAAACACATACATAAAATATTTTCATTGATATCTAGTGATATTACTCATGTAAAAAGTACATATTTTCCTATATTTCATACATTACGTATTAAGATACTCGCACAAACTTGTATCCTAAATTCTTATTGTATTTGAATATTAGTTTTATAAATATCATATTTTAAATAATTTCATTGACATCTCCCGCAATGAATCCATATATAAGACCTAATTCTAAATAATGTTATCCATATAATCACCTATGTAAAAGTGAAACAAAATAATGTGGAGGTGAAACGACCATTAAGGGAAAATCAAGTCTAATAATTAGAAATAGTTAGTTAATAAACATTTGGAAAACAATAACATAGGATAAATATCTAAAAAGTAATATATACTAATATGTGTTAACCATAATATGCAGTAAAAGAAAATGTAACTTAAATGATCAAATAGATACGGTGGAATAATAGTACAAAAACATGTAAGGATAATCATAGTCCATAGATAATAACATAGTCAAAGAACAATAGAATGTGGTAAAAAAATGACCATTGAAATTATTAAATATTGGATCAATAATCATTATATTATATACATACTGGAATAGGTATCACAACCTATTTCCTTATTTGATCGATATTAACAACTTTTTTCCCATAGTGGATTATAGATCAAAACTCATTTCCCATAATTCTCTCAAGAGATAGAAATAATTCCTCATTAAATTAGAGGGTTATATAGAACCCACCCATCACATAATGATTATCCATATAGTTGTTTTCCATATTAAATAATTAATAAATCATATCATGGAAAACCTAATGAAATAAAATGGGTTACAACAATCATTTCCAATGGTATCACATAACATGAATACTAGAGTTATATTGGATGATACCATAATTCACTCACCAAAATTGTGTATTTTAAAGTAAATTTAGAGGGTGATTCCTAAAATGAAACTATATTGTAAATATATATTTTAGTTAAGGTGGAAAATGTTAGTAATAAGTAAAAATATTGCGTTGAGATAAAAAATCATAATAACGTTACATGTCAATTTCAAAAAAGATAATTTTTGAGAAATTTAATTGAATAAATTTGAAAACATTATTTTAAAATAATTATCAATAATTGTTCCATGAAAATGAAAGAAAAGATATACAATGGAAATTTATAGTTAAAGATAATATATATGGTTTAAAATACATTTGTTGAACCCACATTTCTAAAAAGGGTAATACTGATTCATTCTGAAATAGTTAAAGGAAAATATTAACATCACAATAGATAATACACGTTTTGATTCCATAATAAGAAAGGAATAAAATTAAAGAATGAAAGAATGTAGAAAATGATGTAAAATAATCATTAAAGTGGAGGAGAATTATTCTTTATAATTTTATACAATTTTTTAAAATAATTTCATCCTAGAAGATTCTTTTAATAAAACGATATAATTTTACCTAGAGAGAAATATAATAAACCAAATATAAAAATATTCAGATGAAATAAACCAATCAAAGAATAAAGAAACTTAAGAGGAACCATTATAACTCAATGAATGGGTATTTTTTTATGAAAATCCCTTATTTTTTATCCCAAAATTAATGAAAGTACTTTGTCCTCCACTATAATAAACATAACCATTATAATAACTTTTTTTTAAAACCTCATTCTTATCAATTTACTTTCATATTATTCAATTATAATCATTAACTATCATTATATTATTTAGTTATTGTTCAATGTTGAGAATTCATTTTTTCAATATGTTATTTGTGAGGGAAATTTATTTTAATTAATCCATTATGGAAAAGATAATAAAAATTTAAATTATTTTTGATAGACTGTAACAATTAAACATATAGAGATAGAATTTGTTTGGAATTTTATATTATGTTATAATAAATATTTTTTGAATACTATTTTGTTATGTAATGTCAATTCCATCATAAAAAGTATTTTCTACAATTATTTGTGATTAAATACCCATTACTTCACAAATAACTAAAAAATAATAAAAGCCTAAATAAAAAAAACTAATTTTAAAATTAGAGTTAATATATTACATGAAATGTTAAATAGAAAAAATAAAATAATAATTTTATTTAGGGGATGGTGGATTATATCCATCTATAAGATAGAAATTCATCCCTAATACTTGTGTAAGCTAGTGAATATACTCTACCTTTTCTTTATGCATCTACTCCTATTACTACCAGTTCTCTTCCTATTATCATCATTTATCTTCCAACTCTCTAGACAATTTATACTAGTTTTTATTAATTTATTTTAATTTACACTAAATTATATTAATTTATACTAATTATTTCCATTTTATTAAATTCAAATTAGTTAATCTAATTTTATTAGAATTAATAAAAATTTCTATTAATTTATAGTAAATTAAATATATTTATATTAAATTATTTCAATTTATAGCAATTTAAGATTTTTTATATTAATTTTTATTATTTAATACAAAATTATATCAATTTATAATATTTTATATAAATTTATATAAATCTATACAAATTTATAAAAATAAATAATAATATATGAAAATATAAAATAAACTATAGTAAATAACATCAAATTATACTAATTTATTAAAATATATAACATTTTTTATTAATTTCTTCTATATTCCTCTAATATATATTAATTATGATTAATTTGTTAAAAACTTTAATAGTGTATACATATTTTTAATAATTTATTATAATTTATACTAAATTATATCACTTTGTAATAGTTTATAATAATTTAAAATAAATTTTTATAATTGTAAAGCATTTTATAAAAAATTATAACAATTTATCAAAAATTATATTAATTTATAATTACATTATAAGTCTATATATTAAATTTATTAATTTATATCAATTTATAGAAAAAAAATTAATTTATATGAATTTATACTATTTTTTATTAATATGTATCAATTTATCAAATTTGTTTAATATTTTAGACGAATTTGTAATATTTGTTTACTAACTTATTATAATTTAATTTTAATTAATAAAAATTTATATTATAATAAAACAATTTTTTGAAAACAATACTAATTTATACAAGATGTAATACCTATTAAATAAATCAAAATAACTAACAAGATATATAAATTATAAAAAATAAATAGGAAAAAAATAATGATAAAAAAAATCAAAATATCGTTGAAATTGTCACTTTTCAAAACACTTTTTAGATTTGGTAATGAATCGACTAAGTTTGAGGCTAGATTTGAAATTGGACTGTTTTCATGATAGAAATAGAAGGGTTATAAGAAGATTGTGGGGATGAGAGGGGGAGTAAATATTTATATTTTTTTATAGTGGAATTTTTTGATGGAAATTCCATCACAAAAATACCATTATTTGGAAAATTGGTGATAACTTTTTATTTCAGATGGTATTCTTATCTGACGTAAATTGATTCCACCATAAATAATTTTTTCGGATTAAATAAAAATTATTTTCATTAAACTATACTACTTTATAGAAAATGTATTTCCTTTTAAAAAAAATAAAATAACAAAAAAATTATATAAATTTAAAAAATAAATAAATAAATAAAATTAATGATAATTAAACATAATTTTAAAAAATACTTTAGAATTATTAATTTGCAAAAAATTTATAGATTCAGTTCAAAATATACTGTGATATAGCCTAGATTTTTAACTATATGGTTATTATTATTGACATTGAAGGGTTATGGAGAGATTATATGGAGGGGAAGGGTGGGATTGAGCATATTTATATTTTTTCAATGTGATTTTTTTTAAATAAGCCCATATTTTGGACTATATGAGATTGCAATTTGGGGTAGGAAATTTATTTTTTATGGTCTATATATCCATAAAAAAGGACAATACCAATATTTTTCTGGCTTAGTAAAAAAGTATTTATTATAGACAAATTTTTCACAAACACACTTTCTAAGATAGCATTTGTGATGGATCCTTCACATACACCCTTTATCGGGACAACTATTTTTTATGGAGTCATAAAAAATTCTAGTTATATAAATGAGTTATTTGTGATTAATGTATCAATATGTCAAATATAAAAATTCATAATGAAGTATTTGTGATTGTGTTTTTATTCTATCAAAAATACTTTGTTTGCTTCACAACATACAAATGTGATCAATAACTTTTTGTGATGGATGGAATCATCCAGCAATAAAAAATAAATGTTTTTTTGGGTTATTCTTGATCTATTCCATCCCAAATGATTCAACCATGAAGACTATTTTTTATGGAATTTTAGTCCTTCTCAAAAAATCCATCCCAAAAAAATCTATTTTCATGTAGTGGTTTATTTTCCTTTTAAATGTTTATAATTATGATTGTTTCATACATTTTTCACAATGAAGATTAAATATCCCATTATTTGAATCAATTTTTTCCATTATAATATTATAAAAGGATTTGAAACAATCTTTTTAATTATTTATGAATCCACATGTTCATTAGTTGGAAATTTTGGGTGTGGAGAGCGAGATTGGAATCCATGAAAAGCATGATTTGAGTAATTTACCAATGTCAAAATAATATATTATAAGGAAAATTAACTCTTTTTTTACCATTATGAAATCATATTTTTACTTAAATTAATCCTTAATGTCACATATATTCATCAAATACATATTTATAATATTCTATGTTAGGTAGTGATGAAAAATAAAACACATCATCCATAGATGTAGTAGTCCACATGAGTCATTGGAGACGTTTTGATTTTTCTAATGAATGATATTATAAATGTTACACCTTATTTACCATTGTAGATATTAATTAATTCATAAATAACATATTTATTCATTACAGAAATTATTATAATTATAAATGTAATGTGGTGATGAAAATTAAACATGTCTTCCATGGAGGCTGTAGTTATCTTGAAACACAAGAAATGTTTTCATTTTTGGAATCATTGAGACGAAGATAGAAAATTATTATTCCATAAAAATAACATAATTTTTATATAATAATAATACTTATTTAATTATTTTAGTGTGTGTATAATATATTTTAAGAATGGATGAAATGAAAAGAAATAAAAAATTACTTATTTGGAGTTCTCAACTTACTCCTCCGGAAAACTCCTTCAGTCTTCTATGATTGGTATTTTGGCCATCCATCAAATATAGATTGTTTTATATGGGTTTTGGTGGATTATTTCTTATATAAATCTATAAATATAATGGGGTTTATATGTGGGGAGTATTGGGGTGACTAAGGGTTCCCATTATAAGTGAGAGGGTTGAAAAAGTTTTTTAAATACTCATCACATTATATTAATGATAGCTAAACTTCAAATTCAAATGGATTCAATAGTGTGAAATAATGAATAGAGTTATGTTTTGGTTATGAACCCTCTCATAAACACAAAAAAATGGCATGGTTTGAGATATTTTTGGAATTTCCCCATCAATTTAACCTTTTTAATATAATTTAATTTTTCCATTGTAACTCATTTATAGCCCCGGTAACATATTTTAATTACTAAAAATGTATTTTACTTAATTACTTAATTTGGATATTTTGATTCCAAATATTCAAACCTTATTATAATATTAATTTTCAAAAATTGAAAAAAGAAATATAGGATAATAAATGTATAACACATAAAAATAATTTTAGAAAAAATATAATTTAGGTTATAAAATATCAAACACGTGTATTTAAATTAAAAATAATAATTTTTAAATCCATTATATTAATTATTGAATACATATATAGTAAATAAAAAGTTTTTAAAAAATTAAGTCATTTTTATAACGTAATGATGTCATAAAATTCAAGATATTTGTGTAATTGTTATTTTGAACCATTAACCTAAAAATAAATCAATCTAAAAAATGTAAAAAATTCATCACAATATGATATATTCTTTATAATTTAAACAATTATATTCATTTTTTAAAACTAATATTCTAAAATCTTGGAATTTATGTTTTAAATGAAATCGTAAAATATAATGAGGAACTATTTTTATAGTCAAATGAATTTTTAAATATAAAAGGTTCTTATTAATATTTCATATAAATTCATTATTAAATTAGTGTTAATATATTATTAAAATTAAAATTATAATTTTACTTCATTAAACCATAATATATATTTTTTCGTAAAATGAAATTAAATAGTGCATTTGAAGTTATTTTTTATTAAAATAATTTTTTAAGTGTAATATATATTTATTCTTATTACTCTTTGAGTAATAACTATTGGATGTATTTCAATATATATTTCATAGAAATAATATCAATATATTTCCCTAAAAAATTTATTTATTAAAGAGTAATTAGAAAGTACAAAAATCTAAAAAATAATTTCATTGAAAATATCTCTTTTATATTAAACAATATTAAAAAAATACGATTATTTTTCTATATTTAAATTTGACATTACAAAATTATTGATATTATAATTTTTATTTGAAATTTATAATTACATTGTATAATAATAACACGTGACATATAAATTTTCTTATATATTATTATGGAATATTATAATTTAATATTATATTTATTTATTTCATAATTACATTCTCAAAATATATTAATGTTTATCCTGAATTTTAATAACATATATCACAAATTTTTACAATTATATTTCATATGAAACAAGATATTAAATATAATATCTATTAAATTAAAATACATTATAGATTATCGACTATTATATTCTACCCCTCTGAAAAGAATTTCTCCCTCAAAATTTTTACTCTAATAAAAATAAATGGCTTTACATTTTCCTCATTACCTCTTCTAGTTCCCCTGTTACTTCTTTGAATATATTATCCATCCACATAAATTTATACAGATTAGTAATCTTGATTCATATTACATTATCTCTATAATATAGTACATTCAATAGTTTTTTCTCATAAAAGATATCATGATAAAATAGTATTACCTCTGAGTTTAGTACATGTGATGGGTTCATAATGTATTTCCACAAAATTGATACATAGAACACATCATATACATAAGATAGGTTTAGAGGAAGAGAGTTATGATTAGTAACTATCATTACATGATCCTGGATTACAAAATGAACAATGTATCTTAGACGATACTTCCCCTTAATTATAAATATCATAAATTATTACATGGTCATTTTTAGAGAAATAACTTATCTCTGATAACAAAATCCAAATATCATTTATGGCCATCATCACAATTGTTTTATCAACTTCTCTTAGTTTTAGTGTGATGTAAAACAGTTTAGCAGTTTTATATCATCTATTGACTAAGACCTTTTCCAAAAAACATGCTCTATCCCACTTCTTACAAACATGTTTTACTTATATAACTTTTCCCATAAAATGACTCATACAGTGCCAAAATTCTAGAATGGAAACTATTGCTCTATGAGAACTCTACAAGTATAGGTTGTTGATCCCAAATCCATTGAAATCTAAAGAATAAGGGCTTATAATATCTTAAAGACATTAAACCTCCCTTTATGATTGACCATCTATTTGAGGATGAAAATAAGTAATGAAACAAATCTCACGATATAAATCCTATTGGAGAATTTTCTCAAACATTGAGGCAAACCTTGGATATAGATATGGTATAATGGAATTTGGTATACTAAATAACCTTAACACATCCCTTATGTATATACTAGATAGTTTTTCAAGTGTGTAATCTTCTCTAACCTAAATAAGATACATATAATTCATATGGTGATCAACTATATACCAAATATAATTATATACCTTTAATGTTCATAAGAATAAATCCATCTCGATGTTAGCCTATTTCTATATTTGTATGGGTAATGGTTGCATCATCCCATTAGTGTCCATTCATTCATCCTTAACTTTTGGGCATAAAAATCATCAAAATACATACTCTAAAATATCCCATTTCATGTTATATAGAAATAAATGATTCTTGAGATATCTAATTTTTTTTGTGCTTCCATGATAGATAGAGAATAATGATCTATGTTCATTATCTAAAAACACCATTTTCTATTCTTGTATTTATGAAAGATGTAACGACCCATAGTTTTTCAATGGAAATTCCCTTCTAATAAATATGTCATAAAATCACATGAAAACACAACATAAGGAAATACTAAGTGAAAAGTATCCTTTAAATATAATTTTTTCACTTCTGTGTTTGAATTTTGAAAATCAGACATACACAATTGCAATCTGTAAGCTATTTGGAGTCCAATAAGAAAAACATAATTTTTTGTAAATAGTAACCGACCCTTACGAATAGTAACATACCCTTATGAATTGTGATATACCTTAATTAATTTTAACCTTACCTATGATAATATATAAATAATATTATAGTTGGATGTATGATATAACTATATTTTATAATATGTCAATGAATGTTTTAAAACTGGTTTTTGATAATAAATTATGATTTTAATTATATATTAAAATAATAATATTTAGAAAATTATTTTTAAAAAATGGACTTCATTTTTGGAATCTACAAGTTGAAAAATGGTTGTGGTGAGTTCTTGGGATTTTTCTGAAATACATGAATTTTTTATGAATAGCGAAATACCATAATTTACAAAATAAGCTAAATAAACTAATTATAGAGTCATGCTTGATGTTCTGCTAATGTAATCCCAATTATTTCAGGTTAACATTATAAAATTACTATTCATGGTCATGGAAGACTCACTATACCATTTCTAGTGGGGACATAATAAATTAATGAATTTTATATTGAGAAATCCCATCTACCCTCCACAATAAATACTACCTTTCACACCCACATTTCCTCACACCTCTCAAGCTTCAAACCTTGT
This sequence comes from Viscum album, assembly GCA_963277665.1. Classification (NCBI taxonomy): domain Eukaryota; kingdom Viridiplantae; phylum Streptophyta; class Magnoliopsida; order Santalales; family Viscaceae; genus Viscum; species Viscum album. The sequence goes on along the minus strand of OY728119.1, from coordinate 1,972,552,623 downwards.
CTAAACTCTGCCAATGAATCTTCTCTATCCCCTCCACCACTTCAAAGATCTTATGGTCTCATTAAAAGACAAAGCCTTGGTACATTAAGAAGGATCTTAATAGGAGGATTCAAGAGGTAATATTTTCTCTTCCTCTTTCCTTTAATTTCCTTTTAATTTCAAGTTATTTTATTATTATCTCCCCACCTATATTCATCCACATGGTATGTTTACTCCAGTATCATACATATACTATAATTTTATGATACTATTGTGATATTATACTATCCAACCCCCTTCTCCTTTTCCTTTTATTTCAAAAAATAAAACGTAGTTCGTAAGGTGTTAATCTATCTCCTTCAAGAACGACATGTTTACTTTTTTTCAAATTCTACATTCATGTCTATTAATGAAACCATTTTTATGGTTGAACCAGAATATTTTATATTTATTATGTCCTATTAATGTTCTGAAACTAAATTTTGAACATATTACTAAATGATTAATCAAAACAAGTTCGCTGTGGTTGAAAAACATCCCAAATTAACCCAAAAGATCACATTAAATTCTTATCTAATGATTCATCCACATTATATTTAACATAATTCAATATAATATAATTTAAACTCTTTGAATATCATAAAAAACTTGCAATATCTATTCTGGATGTTTTCCAATGTTGTACCCGAACTTCAATTTATGAATAAAAGTGAACCGCTCATGAAAAACCATAAAAACAAACATTCCCAAAAAATGTTTTTAAAATAAATAACTCATCAAAAAACACATAAAATAACATAATGTAACCATAATGAAACAGATTAATTTACACAAGGTTCTAGAATGTTTAATTGATGAATATAATGTGGTTAAGAAGGACATTAGAGAAAATGAAGAATTCAGATATAAGGTAAGGGAATATTCTCAAACCCAACTTTCATCCTTCAAGTTCTCCCTCTTTCACTTTATCATGACACGATTACACCTTAAAAATAATTCGTTCATCAATTTATTTCATTTTCTGAAATATACATGTTTTTCACTGGTGTTTATGTCAAACAAAATGATTTCCAAAAGAACTCTTCTTTTAAGAACACACCTTTTACATCTCATTGAAGGTTGACAGTTCTTGTAACATGTATGTTATTACCTATTTATTTTGGGAAGCCAATGCCTATTCATTTGTTCATATGAGATTAAACCCATTACTTTTCATGGGTTATTTATGTTCATTTTTTGATATATGTTCACTGTGGTGTGCAAGATAACTGATAATATTATGATGTGATAGGTGCGCCTAGAATTATATAGTGCAATATGAGTGTTTCAATATGACATTTACGCTCAGAATTATACACCTCTCCAATAAATTTTATAAAGTGATGAATCACAAGAGTTGATTTGAAATTATGTGTGATCAAAATTCTAGCTTTTTTCACAAGTATGTGTTGTAGTTAACCACTAAGACATGATGTTTCCTTTTTATGCATTGCCACATTTCATGTCTTTTATTAATGCTTCCTCTCATGTTAATGGTCCTTTTCCTATGATATGATTATTCTCACAAATTGTTCAATTGTTCTTATATATCCTCTTTATGGGATTTTATCTCACCCCTTTTGATGTATATCCTATAGTGACTACATTTACTAAATAGGTGTCAAGTTCCAATAAGAATCCAAAGAAGAAGGAATTAAATAAATGTTTAATCAGAGTTTTACACCAACAGAAATGGAGCCTTTCTCCTAAGGCAGAGCCCCCACTCCTAAGCTCTAGGGTTTCCCCTTCTCTCGGCATGGCAGAGCCATCTCCTTTGGTTTCCTCTCATCTCTCTCCCTCTTCCTCTCTTTCCATGGCATCCCTGCTCCTTCCCCCTGATTCCCCTTTCACCATCCCTCACAGTGGTTGTTTCTCCATTTTGAATCCCACTCTCTAAGAGTTTCATTTTGTTTTGGGGTTCTATTTTCCCTTTGCTTTGGGTTTCCTTTTCCGTTTTGTTCTGTGTCTCTCGGATGCCCGCTATCGATTTTTGGTCTCCGATTATTTCTTCCATGCTTTTATCATCGGAACCTTCTAGTCAAAACCCACATTGGTTTTCCCCGAAGGCAGTCTGGTGGTTTGGGATTAAGTTTGTTATAATGATCGGTGATTCTTCTGGTTGGCCCGTTTGTCTCCTTTTCCCTTACGACCTATCCATTTGTACTAGACTCCATCTCAGTGTGGTATGAAGGTGTTTTTGGCGGTTTTGGGATGGTGTTGGCAGATGTGTTTGGTGCCAACTACGCGTCTCGGAGGTGTGGCTCTAGATCCCTAATGTTTGTTTGGTTGGTGATTCCGTTAAGGTATGTGGTTCAGTTCTGGTGATGCATTTAGAGGCATTGTGTTTGTCTTTGGATTTATTCCAGATTCCGGCAATGACATTGTTTTCCGATGATGAGTAGTAGAAATGGTTTGATGCGTGGTGCCGACGATGATGCTCCAGCGGTTTGCGATGTGTTGGTGATGGAGGTTAGTGTTGGTTTACCTGGGTTTGTTCTCCTTTTTGATATTGTGTGGCTATAGTTGGATTTTTTTGGGTACAAGGATCATCGATGGCGGTGTATCTTGTTTCGTTTGATTGTATGCTTTCTGTTGTGTTTATGTGTTTGAGGAGACGTTAATGCGAGGATAGACGAGATGGTGTGTAATGGCCCGGACCCTCCTGGACCATTACTTTTCCAAAAGTGAGGCTCCACCAAAACAGTGGCACCTTGACGGTAGCACCGTGAGGGTGACACTGGTCACGGTGGAACCGTGACGGTGGCACCGTGAGGGTGAGACCGTGACAGTGACACTGTGACGGTGGAACCGTGACGGTGGAACCGTGAGGGTGACGCCGTGAGGGTGACATCGTGAGGGTGAGACCGTGAGGGTGACAACGTGAGGGTGACACCGTGACGGTGGCACCATGTCCCCTCGCTGAGTACCTGACTTTTTCGCTCCTGCAACGTAAGTTTTGACATAAATTAATTCTTTTACACCTTTTAAAACAACTTAAATCCCATAATTAATTCCTGAAAATCCTGAGAAACCTCCATGATGGGGGATATTAAATAACACATTAATATCATCGTGTGTAACTTCCCAACCGCGTGGTCAACCCATGACCCCCGTCCATGCAGTTTCACGTTCTTATCTCAACCGTCAGCGGCCCCTATAACTAAAGGGTTCACCCTGAGTTTCTTTTTTTCCTTGATCACCCTTGGCGAGGAGTACTTTCGTTCATACGAGCTGATTTTCGTGCATCGGGCGAGCCGCATCGTTATGCGTAAAGTTCCGTGCCCAGCCTAAGCGTTGATAGACGAGGCGATTTTTGTTCAAGCGAACCGCATCGCTATCCGTGAAGTTCCACCCCCGGCCCAAGCGTCGATCGTCGATCAGCATGTAAGGAATTTATCCTTCGCCTGTCTCTTTTGTGTATCATGCGGGGTGTGCGTGCTTTTGATTCTATATAATTGGATAGACAAGACTCAAATAAAGATAATGAACGAATTCTATAATGAAAGAAGGGGGGATTTGATCGTTGATGCTGCTTTATATTATGATCTTCTTTCTGAATTGTACAGGCTTACGCCTACTGAGAATCAGGGCCATTGGTGGTCTTTCTCTGTGCACTAATGAACCCCTGGGGATGTTTTTAAGTGGTTTGTTTGTGGTTGTGAGCTCATGCTGTAAAAAGGAATTAATCACGTACACCCGACTAAATAAATAGAAAGAACCAGGATCAATCCTTCTGTGATAACCCCTGGTTAAAGAACACGGAAATTGAAATCATGGAGAGTGTAAAATATTTTAAATCTGAAAATACCGGCATGGCCCTACTTAGTGTCGGTGGTAGTGGTTTGGTTGTTTTCTTTCACAAGACGATTAGTGGAAATGTGGGAGGGGATGGGATCCCCTGTTTTTATAATCTCGGTGGTTGTGGAATTGGGAATGGTATTCCCTGTTGTTACGGATTCGGTGGTTATGAGTTTTATGGCCTGGTGGTTACCTCTTTTATATCACAAATGGGGGTGGGATCCTCTGTTGATGAAAAACCTTTTTTGGGGGAGGGGACACGGGGCGGTGTCTTGGGGTTGTCTTTGGTTCTAGTACTTCGGGGGATCCCACCTATTACTTTGTTGTTGTGACTTTACAAGAGAACCAGGTGTGGATACTTAAATTGATGTTTGGATGGTTTCTTTTCCATGGTTATTCAAATGGTGTTAGTTTCCCAGTAGTGCATGAACATATTTAAACATTATTACTGAACATGAAAACAAGAATGAGACAAATGGGTTTTGTTGGCGAGAATCGTGACTGCGGACTTGAGTGCTGTTGTGATATGTAGGTTGTCTGAAGAAAAACCTAACTTTAGGTGAGTGATTTTTACCTATATATATACTTTTAGCTTTGTGTTTATTATTCACGCCCCACCAAAGTTGAGCACTTAGTGCCGAACACCACCATTTCACGGGGGAGGGTGTTTTTCCCAACACTATTCTTAGTGGCTGGTTATTATCTCCTTTTCTGCTCCCATTCTCGGATAGCCCAAGTATCTTCGGGCAGGCTGTGATGGCCTGAGGTCCATTATTATCCCAAGAACCTTCAGGCGGGGTAGTGTGGTGATTGTCCTGGTGTGTGCGGCAGGTGGTTTCCCAAGTGTCTTCGGGATGAGTCCCATGTGTCTTCGGGCATGGCAGTGGATCTTCTAGCCCAGGTTTCTTCGGGCATGGTGGTGGTTGTTCTGGACTAGGTGTTTGCAGGCGTGGTTACTTGTGACAGTTGTGGCCCAGGTGATTGCGGGCAGGATTCGATAGTGGGACTGCGTGCGTTTATGGCCCAGGTGTGTGCGGGCGGGTGTGGTAGTGGGACTGCGGTGACAGAACGACAGAATTGGTTCGGTGCGTAGGATGTCTCAATAACCAGTGGGAAAGTGCCGCGGGGTACCCAAACATCGATGTTCTCTTATTATATATATTACTTGACTTGAGTTATTTGGGGAGTGTGCCTTGGTGTGTCTTGGGTGGATAGTTTAACTTGATAGGTGTTTTGCTTACTCCTTTTCTCACGGGGCTTAAGTACGTTCCCCCACTTGTGCACGAGAGTCTTTGGTTTTACCTACTCAGTGTACTTGTATGATCACCCTACGTATATAAAACTGCTTTCAGGTTTCCAGGAGGACTTCGGGGATCGCGCAGGACCATACTAGCTCGGACCTTTGGGGCAGTTGCTGTTGCTGTTTTTCTTCCTTTAGTACTTACCTTTGTAGTCACCTTTTGTACTTTGTATCTTTTACTTTTGGAACGTGCATGTGGGAATGGTTTACTTTTGTCTTTACTTTTCTTTTACCTTGGTGTTATTGGGTTTCATCTTCTTATCTCCTGATCCTATAAAACAAAAAGGGGTAATGCCTTCCATTTGTGTGTAATTTCTATACCCTTGGTGCTAGTCGCCACTCCGAGACCTATTGAAGGCGGGTCTCGGGGGTCATTATCTATCCTTCAACATAAAGAAGGAAGGGCCTGGAAATCTGCTGACCCTTCCCTCCTTTTGGTGAAGGTGGGTCGTGACAGAATGGTATCAGAGGTAGGGTGAGAGATAGGATGGAGTCTGGAGTTAGGCATAGTGAGGATTGCATGGGATGGTAGGGAAGTAGTGTTGGGTGACCTCGGTGCGTGAATTAGGCCAGGGAAGACCGGCTAGGGAATGGGATTTTAAGGCCCCCCGTGATCCGACGCAAGGACTCTGGACCTACCGAATGACCAAGTGATGTCGCGCTGATTGTAGGGTAGAGACCCTAGGAAAGGTACATGCATCATAATGACTTGTGTTCTCGTGTTTCTGGGGTGTTTTGGGAATTAAGAATAAAAGAAAATTTTAAGATGTTTTAAAGACAATAATCTGCACTATTTGGGCTTAGGCATTCCTTGTTTACCTTGAAGCTATGGAACCTAGGAGGCGAACATGTGTGGTACAGGCGAACGAGGCCCCAGAGACTACTTTGGACGATCGGCAGAGAGATGATCGAGAAGAAGAGGATGACTAGTGGCAGAAGACTCTTCGGGCCTTCCAGCGACAGACCCTCGAGATGTATGAGGGCAGTACATCTAACGTGAAGAAGGAAGGATGTCTAGAGGATCTAGTGATAGCCTTCGGCCTGATTCGGGCCCCGAACGAGTATTGGGTTCCTCTGGCCGTCAGCCAGATGCAGGGAGCGGTGCGTCAGTGGTGGACGCTTTACCTGGGGGATAGGAGAGAGGCTGAGGTGGCATGGGCTGTTTTCGAGAGGGAGTTCCGGGCGGAATTCATCTCTTCGATGATGAAGGCAGAAAAGAGACAGGAGCTACTCTCCCTCCAACAAGGGAGTATTTCCGTGAGGGAGCTAGGGATCAAGTTCAAGGACCTCCTATGTCTTTCTCCGGACCTCTTTCCCGACGAGGAGTCTCGGGAAAGACGTTTGGAGGAGGTGCTCCGACCCTCCCTCCAGTATGATGTTACCCCCTTTACCCTACCGACGTACTTGGAGGTCCAAAAGAAGGCCTAAGTGGTAGAGAGGATGCACGCTCTAGGAGGTGTGTCACGATAGGGGATCCAGGTGGGACCATCGAAGGGGAATGCCGTCAGTACCAGGACTCCAACGTCAGGACCCTCCAAGTTCCGACCTGCAGGGAGCAGGCCGCAACAGTTTCATTTTCGATCCCCTGGTCCTCGCCCCTTTTCCTCGGGCCCAGGGCCGCGGTGCTTCGTCTGTGGGAGCCCTGGACATCTCCGGAGTCAGTTCCCAGACCGGGTACAGTACGGCGGTGGCAGACATCCCCAGCGCCCGCCCCAGCAGCAGCTTCCAGCCAGGCCTTTCCAGCAGCAGCAGTAGGGACAGCGAGATCCCTCTCCTCCGAGGGAAGACGTAGGAGGAGGAGGCCGACCTCAGGGCGCTCCTTAGGGACCTCGACCAGGGCGTGGTTGGGGAGGTGGCCGACAGTCGAGGGGAAGAGGAGCCGGGTGTAGACAACTACACGCCACGAAGGCAGTTGTTCCAGCAGGGCCGGAGGTTTTTCGAGGTACGATCAGTTTGTTTAGCACTCTTTCTTATGCCTTGTTCGATACCAAAACTTTTCACTCCTTTTTTGCACCCAGTATAGCCCGTGACTTGGGTCTAGATTCCGAGAGACTTCCAGTGCCCTTGGTTTTGAGCACACCAGTCGGAGGTCAGACCGACTTGTTGTTTGTTTGTCGAGGATGTAGACTGATGATAAGGCCACATCAGTCGGTTAGGGATCTTCTTCTGCTATAGATACAGCCATACGATGTCATCCTATGCATCGACTGGCTATTCTCTGTGTGTGCCGTCATTGACTATTTCTGAGGAAGGGTCGTTTTCTCGGACTTGGGAGGCTAGCCTGTTACCTTTACCGGTGAGCGGAGCGGTCAAAAGGGCAGCATGCGAGAGGAACCCCTCCTCTCCATATTAGCCGAGCTGTCAGTAGAGTCAGTAGATGCTGAGATAGTGGAGGTGCCAGAGGTTGTCCGTGAGTTTATGGACATCTTTCCTGAGGAGGTGACGACTCTACCCCCTCGACGTGATATCGAGTTTGGGATAGACCTGCAGCCCGACGCTCGTCCGATCTCAATGGCTCCTTACCAAATGGCACCTTCAGAGCTACGAGAGTTGTGGATCCAGATTGGAGATCCAATGAAGAGGGGATATGTTCGGCCAATTGCGTCACCGTGGGGTGCTCCAGTCTTGTTTTTAAAGACGGCAGATGGTGGTATCAGGTTGTTCATAGACTACAAGAGGCTGAATCAGGTGACGATCAAGAATCGCTATCCTCTTCCTAGGATAGACGATCTGTTCGACCAGCTGAAAGGGGCAGGATGGTTCTCGAAGATCGACCTGCGGTCTGGGTATCACCAGCTGAGAGTGAAGGAGGGAGACATCCCGAAGACGGCGTTTAGATGCAGGTATGGGCACTTCGAGTTCTTGGTTATTCCCTTCGGCGTTACGAATGCCCCATCAGTGTTCATGGGGATTATGAACTCCATCTTCCGGGAGTACCTAGATCGGTTCGTATTTGTGTTCATTGAAGACATCCTGGTCTACTCTAGATTAGAGGAGGACCATGCAGAGCACCTGAGGATGGTTCTGGAGGTCCTCCGACATCATCAGCTCTTTGGGAAGTTATCAAAATGCAGGTTCTGGACGCGAGAAGTGCACTTCCTTGGGCACGTGGTGTCCGAGTAGGGAGTAGCGGTGGACCCGTCAAAGGTTGAGGCAGTTGTTTCTTGGGAAGCACCCAAGAATGTGGAAGAGGTCCATAGTTTCCTTGGGATGGAAAATTAATATCGGAGGTTCGTAACCAACTTCTCCTGAGTAGAAGCCCCTTTGATAGCCCTGACCAAGAAAGACCAGGTTTTCGTGTGGAGTGAGCAGTGCGAGTTAGCCTTCAGCTATCTGAAGGAGAAGTTGGTTAGTGCCCCAGTTCTGAGATTACCAAAAGAAGGGGCGGCTTATGAGGTGTTCTGTGATCCTTTAGGCTAGGGACTGGGATGTGTTTTGATGCAGTGACAAGGGGTGATCTCTTATGGGTCCAGGCAGCTACGCCCCAATGAGCGTAATAACGCCACCCACGACCTGGAGCTTGCAGCGGTCATTTTTGCGCTAAAGTTATGGCAGCACTACCTCATCTGAGAACGCTTAGTGGTATTCACGGATCACAAAATCTTGAGGTATATCTTCTCCCATCGAGACCTAAACTTGCGACACCATATATGGGTGGAGTTCCTCCAGGATTACGACTTCGAGATCTCTTATACTGAGGGAAAGAGCAATGTAGTGGCCGATGCCTTGAGTAGGAGGACGCAGAAGGATGCGGTCCGAGAGTCGGCGGACACCTCGAAAGCGATGGAGGAGTTGGCTGCCATACACCTGGATTCAAAGATGGATGGTGGTAGAGGTTGCCTATATCAAATGACAGTGTGGTCTTCTCTATTGCAGCAAGTGTAGGAGTCTCAGTGGGGAGACCCAGAGTGCGAAGTGATGTGTAACCGAGTTGACCAGGGCAATGCTCCGGAAGGATGGACAGAGGATAGTCAGAACCGGATGCTTTTCCAGGGAAGGTTTTTTGTTCCAGGAGTGATGTGCGGCAAGGTTCTCAGTGAGTTCCACAAATCACCCCTGGCGGTACACCCAGAAGTTTACAAGATGTACTAGGGACTGAAGAGACAGTTTTGGTGGCCCGGAGTGAAGCGAGCAGTGGCATATTTTTTGGCCAATTGCTTAGTGTGTCAGCAAGTAAAGGGTGAACACCGAGTTCCAGGCGGCCTACTATAGTCTCTAAATGACCCCGAGTAGAAGTGGGATGACATCTCGATGGATTTCATCACGGGACTTCCCATGGTCCAAGGGGAATACGATGCCATCTAGGTGGTAGTGGACCGGTTAACGATATCGGCCTAGTTTCTGGAAATCAGGGAGCCGAGTACTATGGATGCTTTGGAACGAAAGTACGTGGATGAGGTGGTGCGGTTGCATGGAGTTCCGAGGTCTATAGTCTCGGATAGGGATGCATGGTTTACCTCATGGGTCTGGAAAGGATTGCAGCATGCTTTTGGCACACAGTTACACCTTAGCACTACTTTCCATCCCCAGATAGATGGACAAACAGAGTGCACCATCCAGACCTTGGAGGATATGTTGTGGGCATGTGTTCGGGACTTAGGAGGATCATGGGTGCAACACTTGCCCCAAGTAGAGTTCGCCTACAATAATAGCTATCACTCTACCATCGGTATGGCCCTGTTTGAATCCTTGTATGGGAGGCTCTGCCGTTCACCTATGTGTTGGGCCGAAGTAGGAGAGGTAGACATCCTTGGCCCGAAGGTGGTGCAGAGCACGATAGAGAAGTTTAAGCTCATACGGGAAAGGATGAAGGCAGCCCATGACTGGAAGAAGTCGTATACTGATACCCGGAGGAGGCCCTTGGATTTTGAGGTTGGAGACCACATGTTCTTGAAGGTCTCCCCTCGGCGTGGGAAGTGGAGGTTCGGAAAGGGGAGTAATATTTCTCCCAGATTCATCAGACCCTCTGAAGTGTTTCGGTGGATTGGCAAAGTGGCTTATTAGCCAGCGTTACCGCCGCCGCTACTGAGGATACATGATGTATTCCATGTGTCCCAGCTCCTTCGGTATCTGCACGATGATTCACACATCCTTGATTGGGGTGAGCTGGACATCGAGGATGACGTGACTTTTGTGGAGAGACCAGTGATGATCGAGGATTTCATGGAGAAAGTTATTCTTGGGAGAACTATTCCCTTGGTTCGTGTGTTGTGGAGACATGGTGGGCTTGAGGAGAGTATGTGGGAGAGGGAAGCACAGATGTGTACCCAGTACCCAGGGTTGTTTTGAGTTTTGTTCATTTTTGTACCTGTTGTGGTAGAACATTTTTTCTTTTTGGCTATGAAATGTACTGGTTTTCTTTCCTCTGAATGTGTGTGAAAATACCTAGCTATGGGGGAGGAGAGAACCCGACCCCTAATCAAGACGCATTAAGGTGGATGCGATTAAACCCGTGCAGGCGATTCAGTTCCACCCAAAGTAGATAATATCTTGACATGGGGGAGGAGACTCCCCAACCCACATGCCTGGGCAATTTGGCATGGTATGTTGCTTGGTTCTTGACAGGGAAGTGTTTTTAGTTAGCATGGGTTCACTTCTAAGAGGTATCTTTCGAGGTGGTTGTTCGGACCCTCTCTTTCCTTCTTGGTTTGTTTTGATTCTGGAGGACGAGAATCATTTAAGAGGTATCTAATGTAATGGCCCGGACCCTCCTGGCCCATTACTTTTCCAAAAGTGAGGCTCCACCAAAACAGTGGCACCGTGACGGTGGAACCATGAGGGTGAGACCGTGACGGTGGCACCGTGAGGGTGACATCGTGACGGTGCCACCGTGATGGTGACATCATGAGGGTGACACCGTGAGGGTGACACTATGAGGGTGACATCGTGACGGTGGAACCATGTCCCCATGCCGAGTACCTAACTTCTCCACTCCTGCAATGTAAGTTTTGACGTAAATTAATTATTTTACTCCTTTTAAAACCACTGAAATCCCATAATTAATTCCTGAAAATCCCGAGAAACCTCCCCGATGGGGGATATTAAATAACACCTTAATATCATCGTGTGTAACTTCCCAACCGCGTGGTCAACCCACGACCCCCGCTCACGCGGTTTCCCGTTCTTATCTTAACCGTCTGCGGCCCCTATAACTAAAGGGTTCACCCTATGTTTCTTTTTTTCCTCGATCAACCTCGGTGAGGAGTACTTTCATTCAGATGATCTGATTTTCATGCATCGGGTGAGCCGCATTATTATGCGTAAAGTTCCGCGCCCGGCCTAAGCGTTGATAGACAAGGCGATTTTCGCTCAGGCGAACCGCATCGATATCCGTGAAGTTCCGCCCCCAGCCCAAGCGTCGATCGTCGATCAGCAAGTAGGGAATTTCTCCTTCGCCTATCTCTTTTGTGTATCATATGGGGTGGGCATGATTTTTATTCTGTATAATTGGATAAACAAGACTCAAATAAAGATAATTAATGAATTCTATAAAGAAAGAAGGGGGGGGGGGTTGTTATCATTGATGCTACTTTATATTATGATCTTCTTTCTGAATTGTGAGGGCTTACGCCTAATGAGAATAAGGGCCGTTGGTGGTCTTTCTCTGTGCACTAATGAACCCCTGGGGATGTTTTTACGTGGTTAGTTTGTGGTTGTGAGCTCCTGCTGTAAAAAGGAATTAATCACATACACCCGACTAGATAAATTGAAAGCACGAGGATCAATCCTTCTGTGATAACCCCCGGTTAAATCACACGGAAATTGAAATCATAGAGCGTGTAAAATCTTTAAAATATGAAAATACCGGAATCGCCCTTCTTAGTGTCGGTGGTAGTGATTTGGTTGTTTTCTTTCATGAGCCTATTGGTGGAAATGTGGGAGGGGACGGGATCCCCTGTTTTTATACTCTCGGTGGTTGTGGAATTGGGAATGAGATTCCCTTTTGTTATGGATTCAGTGGTTGTGAGTTTTATGGCCGGGTGGTTACCTCGTTTATATCATGAATTGGGGTGGGATCCTCTGTTGATGAAAAATATTTTTTGGGGGAGGGGACATGGGGCGGTGTCTCGGGGTTGTCTTTGGTTCCAGTACTTTAGGGGATCTCACTTATTCCTTTTTTTGTTGTGACTTTACAAGAGAACCGAGTGTGGATACATAAATTGAGGTTTGGATGGTTTCTTTTCCTTGGTTATTCTTATGGTGTTAGTTTCCCTATAGTGCATGAACTTATTTAAACATTATTACTGAACATGAAAAAAAGAATGAGACAAATGGGTTTTGTTGGTGAGAATTATGACTCAGACTTGAGTGTTGTTGTGCTCTGTAGGCTGTCTGAAGAAAAAAATAACTTTGGGTGAGTGATTGTTACCTATATATATACTTGTAGCTTTGTGTTTCTTATTCACGCCCCACCCAAGTTGAGAACTTAGTGCCGAACACCCCCATTTCATGGGGGAGGGTGTTTTTACAAACACTATTCTTAGTGGTTGGCTATTAGCTCCTTTTCTGCTCCCTTTCCCGGATAGCCCAAGTATCTTCGGGTAGGTTGTGATGGCCTGAGGTCCATTATTATCCCAAGAACCATCGGGCGGGGTAGTGTGGTGACTGGCCAGGTGTGTACGGTAGGTGGTTTCCTAAGTGTCTTCGGGATGAGGCCCATGTGTCTTCGGGCGTGGCAATGGATGTTCTAGACCAGGTGTCTTCGGGCGTGGTGGTGGTTGTTCTGGCCTAGTTGTTTGCAGGCGTGGTTACTTGTGACAATTGTGGACCAGGTGTTTGCAGGTGGGATTCAACAGTGGGACTGCATGCGGTTATGGCCCAGGTTTGTGTGGGCGGGTGTGGCAGTGGGACTACGGTGACAGAATGGTGGGATTGGTTTGATGCGTAGGATGTCTCAATAACCAGTGGGAAAGTGGTGCAGGGTACCAAAACATCAATGTGATCTTATTATATATATTACTTGACTTTCTTTATTTGGGGAGTGTGCCTTGGTGAGGATTGGGTGGATAGTTTACCTTGATAGGTGTTTGGCTTACTCCTTTTTATCACGGGGCTTTAGTACATTCCCCCACTTGTGCATGAGAGTCTTTGGTTTTCCCTACTGAGTGTACTTGTATGCTCACCCTACATATATAAAACTACTTTCAGGTTTCCAGGAGGACTTCGGGGATCGCGCAGGACCATACTAGCTCAGATCTTTGGGGTAGTTGCAGTTGTTGTTTTTCTTCCTTTGGTACTTACCATTGTAGTCACCTTTTGTACTTTGTGGCTTTTACTTTTGGAAAATGCATGTGGGAATGGTTTACTTTTGGTTTTACTTTTCTTTTACCTTGGTGTTGTTGGGTTTAATCTTCTTATCTCTCGATCCTATAAAACAAAAAGGGGTAATGCCTTCCATTTGTGTGTAATATCTATACCCTTGGTGCTAGTCACCACTTTGGGACTTATTGAAGGTGGGTCTCGGGGGTCATTATCTCTCCTTGAACTTAAAGAAGGAAGGGCTTGGAAATCTACTGACCCTTCCCTCCATTTGGTGAAGGCGGGTCGTGACATGGTGGGTTAGCGACCCGAGGTTTCTCAGCACCCAACGAGTTGACAAAATGCGTTTGGATCGATGCCAGATCTTTCAATCTGAAATTTTAAATTTGAATTTAAAATTATGGGTTTTCTTTTCACCTTTTTATGTTTTGAAGTTTTATTTTCATGGATGGTTCTATTGTAGGGTTCCCATTTATCCTTAACAAACTGGTTATTTGAAAAAAATAGATTTGCAAACAAATGCTTATGCTTGATGCTGTAATTGTTATAAATGGTCCTAGTTTTTCCAAGACACTGAACCTTTGTATCCTATATATGTAATACTATTACACTTTTTAACATTAATATTATGTAATAGTAATGTTAGAAATGGATTGGTCGCTATAGTTGGTATTAGAGGCAAGCTTTAGTTAATTTAAGAAGTATGAGACTAAGTATAAACATGCATACAAGAAGCTTTACATACGGATGAATTATGTTATTCTTTTAGTATAAGTCATAAAAATGAATAAGTTATTCATGACCTTTTGACGTATGCTTTTTTCTAACCTTTTTTGTTTTAGAAAATGGTGGGAACCACAAGAATACAAGCAAACAACTAATGCGAGGGCTAATGAAATGATTGCCTTAACGACATCCCCAATGATTTGGGAGGTGAAGTTCAAAACATCATGGTGATGCTTACCCAATTATCTCAGGTTATGAACAATAACCAAAACGAAGGAGAACATCCTCCTTCACTAATTTTGGAGAAACTGTTTATCGAATGTTTTATGTGGCAACGACCACTGACATTTAGTGGACCTTCTGACACACTTGTTTTGGAATAGTGGGTCAACTCCATGGATACGATCATTTCAGTGCTCCACTATTCTGAGATAGGAAAGGTGACTCTAGTCGTTTATCATCTAGATGGAGTGGTTGATCAGTGTTGGGATTTGATAAAGAACACCATTCCAAGGGAGGAAATTGAAGAGATGGAATGGGTAGACTTTTAGATAATGTTTCTTAACAAGTATTTCCCAAGAACTCTTCCCTCAAATATGGATATAGAATTCATAGAGCTCAAGAAACATGAAGGAGAATCTATCACAACCTACAAAGTGAATTTCACAAGGCTCACAAGGTAAACCTTGGGTTTTATTCAAAAATGATATAAAAAATGATATATTCTTTATTAGATTAAAACCACACCTTTGAAAGTCTCTTACAAGACGAGACTTTGGGGGTTATGAAGAAGTTTTTTGGGGTTATTACAGTGGATATGGATTTTCGAGAATGGTCCCACGACTATGGTGATAAGAAATGAAATATGGAGTTTCTAGCCAGAGGATGTAATGACAAATGTGGGAAGAAAACTCAATGACCCACATTCCAAAAATGTGGGAAGTTGCACCATGGGAACTACCTCAATGGGAAAGATAGGTGAATCAAGTGTGGGGAAGAAGGAAACCATGCTCAAGAGTGTCAAAAATACCAAAAAATAAGGAGAATGTGGTGGAAGAAAAAAGAGAGCCACCCATGGTTCAATGCTACAACTGTAGGGAGCTAGGGAACTATGCAAGCCAGTGCACTAAGCCTCGAGTTCTTGAGGGTAATCAGCGTTAGCAGCCTCCAATGCCAAAGGAATAAGGGAAGGCTTCTTCCATCACTACTACAGAAGTTGAGCAAGATAATGAAGCTGTACAAGATACCCTTTCTATTCACTCAATAATGGAAAAAGTCTTATTAGATTATAGATCTACGCATTCCGTTATATAATGCAAGTTTTCTAGAACTATAGAATCGAATCCCCGAAACCTTGAAGTAGAGATATATGTAAAAACACTAAGTGGTACAATCATTTCAACCCAAGTTTTTAACTCTCCTCTTCTTGGCGTATGTGGGATGATTCTTCCAACGAATCTTGTAATACCTCCATTTGTGGAATTCGAATCTACAATGGGAATGGATTGGCTCTCGTTATATACAACACGTATCAATTTTTGGGAAAAGGAAATATATTTACATATTCTGAACCATCCCATGCTCCTATAAAAATGAAAGGAATATCATGAATATCCTTTGAAAAATACTTTATCTCTTTGGGTGTTGATTCTTTATGAAGAATCATACCTCTACCAAATGGTTGGGTCAAAGGAAAGTTACTATATTGCAGAAATTCTCATCGTGAGGGATTATAGTGATGTATTTCTTGATGAGTTACGCGTACTTACCCCATATCGTGAGGTAGAGTTATCAATAGAACTCATAAACAGAGCTACTCCTATCTCTAAGTGTCCCAATATGATGTCTCCTATCAAACTGGAGGAGTTAAAGAAGGAGATACAAGATCATCTGGACAAAGGGTTCATATTCCCCAGTGCATAACCCTGGGGTTTTCCAGTGCTATTTGTGAGGAAGAAGGATGAAAAAATGCGACTATGTATCGATTATCTAGAACTCAACAAGATCACCATAAATAAAAAGTATCATCTTCTGCAAATTTAAGAATTGTTCGATCAGTTAATAGGAGCTCAATACTTCGCAAAGGTGGATCAACATTCTGGATATCATCCACTAAAGGTGGATAAAAAAGATATTAAGAAGACTGTGTTCCATACAAGTTATGGGCACTATGATTTTCTGGTGATGCCCTTCCGACTTACTAATGCCCCTTCAAACTTCATGGATTTGAGGAATAGAGTCTTTAGAAATTACCTCGAAAAAATTGTGGTAGTGTTTATTGATGATATTATCATCTACTCCAAGAGAAAGGAGGAACTTGAAGAACATATAAGACTTCGGTTGGGGACATTGAGAAAAGATAATTTTTACTCCTTGTTCAACAAGAGTGACTTTTTGATGAAGCGACTCACATTCATGGGACATGTGATCAAAATTGTGGGAATTTCAATGGACCCTTCAAAAACATAAGCGATTGCGGATTGTCCCAGGCCATCTAGTGTCACAGAAATCCATATTTTTCATGGATTAGCTATGTACTACCAACATATTATGAGAAATTTCTCATGATTGTCAATCCCGCTGACTCGGTTAACAAGGAAATGGGAAAATTATTTCTGGACAAAAGAATGTGAGGGAAGCTTCATGGAGCTAAAGAGAAGGCTGATCACTACACCTGTACTCACACTATTGAAAAGTGGAGAACGTTTTGTGATATACAGTGATCCTTCAAAGAATGTATTAGGTTTTTTACTAATTCATAATGATAATGTGATAGCCTACGCCTCACAACAATTGATTATCCATGGGTAGAAATACCCAAAACATGATCTAGAGCTGGCGTCCTTGATTTTTTCCTGTAAAATCTAGAATCACTACCTTTATGGTGAGAAGTGTGACATATACACTGACCACAAGAGCCTAAAGTATATATTTACATTAAAGAAGCTCAACATGCGTCAAAGGTGATAGTTAGAGATAATCGAGGATTCCGAGTTATCTTTTCACTATCATCCTGGAAAGGTGAACAAGGTTCCTGATGCGCTAAGAAGAAAAGATCCTACTACTCTATCCTTGTTATAGATTTAGAAAGACCCTATCTTCTTGGATATGCAAAGGATGGATTTTGAAATCATAAGGGAAGGGGATATATCCTACCTTTCCTAATTGATTTCACAACCATCCATCCTAGAGAAGATTAAGGAAGCACAAAGGGATGATGTGGAAATACAAAAGAGGGTGACTATTGTTAAGGAAGGGATGATACAAGAGTTCCATATCGATGATGATGGTGTGATTTGGTTTGGAATGTGACTTTGTGATCCTTCATCACCTGGGATAACGACGAAGCTATTGGCCAATGCACATAGATCAACATTTTCTATCTATCATGGGAGTACCAAGATGTACCGTTATCTCTGAGAACACATCTGGTGGGATAACATTAAAAATTATATCATGGAATATATCTCAAGGAGCTTGGTATGTCAGCATGTTAAATCAGAGCGAAAAAAGTCCAAAGGGATGATGCATCCATTGCCTTTTCCCATGTAAAAATGTAATACTATCACCATGGACTTTGTCACAGGTCTCACGGAGACGTCGATGTGAAGTAATGCTACATGGGTTGTGGTTGACCGACTCACCAAGACAGTCCATTTTATCGTATTCGGGAAGATCTCTCGCTTTAACAACTTCCAAGGATATATGTGAAGGAAGTGGTTAGACTGCATGATGTTCCACACTCAATTAACTGATCATGATCCATGGTTCAAATCTAAATTCTGGATGAGCCTTTAACATGCTTTGAGTACGGAATTAAATTTCAGCATGGAAAAACACCCCAAAACTGATGAACAATCTGAAAGGACTATTCAGATACTTGAAGATATTGTAAGTTACTTCTCTCTAGAATTCAATGGTGGATGGGATCAGCATCTCCCATTGGTTGAGTTATTATACAAAAATAGATTCCACCTGAGTATTCAGATGGATCCACATGAAGCTTTTTTTGGAAAGCGATGTAGAAATATAACCTGTTGGGATGAATTTGGAGAAATAAAGATACTTGGACCCGATATTGTAAAAAAGATGACATAATAGGTTCAAGTCATCCAGAAAGACA
Source organism: Viscum album (assembly GCA_963277665.1). NCBI lineage: Eukaryota > Viridiplantae > Streptophyta > Magnoliopsida > Santalales > Viscaceae > Viscum > Viscum album. The sequence continues at coordinate 1,972,534,399 of OY728119.1, read as the reverse complement.
TCAAATTTGATCAAAGTCGTCATAAGAGCTACACTGAGAACCGTCGAAGGGAATTTGAGTTTGATATTGGGGATAAATTCTTCCTTCGAATATCACCATGGAAGAGGGTCATACGATTTGGAAAGAAAGGGATGTTATGTCCAATGTACATTGGACCCTTCGAGATCCTTGACAGCGTAGGAGAAATGGACTATCAGCTTTCACTTCAACCGAATATTTCTCAAGTTCATTATGTGTTTCACATATCACTCCTGAGGAAGTACATTACTGATCCCTCACATGTATTGAACTCAGAGGTGGTACAGATGGAAGATGATCTCTCCGATGAGGAGCATTCAGTAGAGATTCTGGACTATAGAGATATGGTTCTACGCAAAAAGAAAACCCATATTATCATAGTGTTGTGGAGGAACCATAAGCTTGAAAAATCTACTTGGCAATAGGAAGAGGAAATAAAGGATAAGTACTCTCACCAATTTGTGTAAAGTAAAATTCTGAGGGTGATATTTCATAAGGGGGGAAGAATGTAATGACCCAATGTTTTTCAATAGAAATCACTTTCTTATAAATATTTCATAAAATCACCTAGAAACACAAGTTAATGATCTACTATGTGCTAAGTGTCCTTTAAACATATGTTTGTCACTTTTGTGTTTTGGAATTTCAAAAATCGGATATACACAGTTGCAATCAGTAAGTTATTTGGAGTCCAATAAGAAAAACTTATTTTTTGTTGAATAGTAACCTACCCTTTTGAAACGTAACATACCCTTATGAATAGTGATATACCCTAATGAATAGTAACCTTACTTATGAAAATATATAAATAATATTCAAGTTGAAAGTATGATATACCTATTTTTTAGAATAAGTAAATGAATGTTTTAAAACTGGTTTTTGATAATAAATTCTGATTTTAATTAAATATTAAAAAAATAATATTTAGAAAATTATTTTTGAAAAATGGAATTTATTTTTTGATTCTACACATAGAAAAATTGTTGGGGTTAATTTTGGATATTTTTCAGAAATACTTGAATATTTGAGGAATAGTGAAATACCATAATTTTACCAAATGAGCTAAATAAGCTAATTATAGAGTCATGCATGATGTCCTGCTGATGTAAGCCCAATTGGTTCATGTTCACAAGATAATATTACTATTCTTGGTCATGGGAGACAAAATATTCCATGCCTTGTGGAGAATTAATAAATTAATGTATTTTATAATTAGAAATCCCTTATCCCCTCCACTACAAATACCACCTTTCACACCCTCATTTTCTAACACCTCTCAAGATTCATGACTTTTATAAAATCTTCCTAAGAATAATCCTTAGCTCCTACCCCATGTCAAGGAGCTTCTAGCCTCATCAATAGACCAAGCATAGATCCTTTATGAAGTATTTCAAGAGGATGATTCAAGGGGGAATTTTTCTTCCTCTTTCCATTAATTTTCTTTCAATTTCAAGTCCTTTTTTTATTCTCTCCCCACCTATCTTATTCTACATGGTATGGTATCTCTAGTATCATACATATACTAGAATCTTATGATACTAATGGGGTATTATTCCATCCAACCCACTTCTCCTTTTCCTTTTATTTTATAAAAGAAAACGTTGTTCGTAAGGTGTTAATCTATCACTTTTAGGAACAACATGTTTTCTTTTGTCCATTTGTACTTTAAGATCTGGCAATGAAACCATTTTTAAGGTTGAAATAGAATTTTTTATATGTATGATTTATTATTTAATGTTCTAGAACTATCTTATGTACATATTACTAAATGATTAATCAAAACAATTTCATTGTGGTCGAAAAACTGCCCAAATTAACCCAAATGATCATCATTAAATTCTAATCAAATGATTCATCCAAATGGTATATAACACAATTCATTATATAATAATTTAAAGTCTTTGAAATATAATTAATTACATGTAATATAATTCCTATATGTTTACCTATGTTCTACCTGAACATTAATTTATGAATACAAGTGAACCGCTCAAGAAAAAAATAAGAACAAACTTTCCTAAACAGTGTTTTTAAACTCTATAACTCGTCAAAAGTCACATAATGAAAATAATAATAAACCATAATCATGTACACAAGGGTATATAATTGTTAATTAGTGAATCTAATTTATTTATACATGTCATTAAAGTGAAAGAAGCGTTCAGATACAAGGTAAGGAGAAATTCTCGAACCCATCATTCATCCTTCAGGTTCTCCCTCTTTCACTTCTTTTAGAAAGGGTTAATACTAAAAAATCATTAGTTAATCATTTATATTACTTTTATGAGATTTACAAGTTTTTCACTGGTGTTTATGTCAAACAAAATTTTTTCCAAAAGAACTCTTATTTGAAGAACACATCTTTTACTTCTCATTCCAGGTTGACGGTTCTTGAAACATTTATGTTATTACCTCTTTATTTTGGGAACCTAATGTTTATGAATGTCTTCTTATGATATTAAGCCCATTCCTTTTCAGGGGTTAGTAATGTTTATTTTTTATATATATTTGTTATGGAATTCCTAATTAATGATAATGTTATGATGTAATGGGTGTGCAGAGAATTATATAGAACAATATGAATGTTTAAATGTGACAAGTGCGCCCAGAATTATATAGCACTCCAATGCATTGGATAAAGTGATTAATATAGTGAGTTAATGTGAAATTGTGTGTGATCCATATGATTTCTTTGTTCACCAGTATGCGTGGTATTTAACCACTAAGACATGATGTTTTATTTTTATGCATTGCAACATTTCAAGTATCTTATTAATGCTTCCTCCCATGTTCAGGATCCATTGCCTATGTTATGGTTATGCTCACCCATTGTTATATTATTCTTATATTTCCTCTTACTGGGCATTTATTTCACCCCATCTTTATGTATATCCTTAGGTGACTACATGAACTAAGGAGGGGTCAAGTGCCAATAATAATCAAAAGAAGAGGTAATTAAATAAATGGTTATGCTTGATGTTTTAATTTTTATGTATGGTCCTAGTTTTCCCAAGAAACTAAACCATTAGATCCTCTATGTGTAAAACTATTGCGTTTTTATCTTAAAAATTATATAATGATAATGTAAGAAATGGTTGTGTTTCTTTAGAAGAAATATATGTTTCTCAAATCTTATAACTCAATATACATCAATGTTGAACTCTAGAATATTTTTTATCTTCTATTTTAGCTCCATATTATATTTTTTGGGTCTCGATGATATTTATATAGATACGGGGTTTGTAAATAATTTAGGAATGTTTGGATTTTATTAATTTCTTTATGAATTTTATATCAATTCTTTTAATAGACATAAATATTGGTTGCCTTTCAATCCTTATTACGTATAGTTTTTCATGATCATTTAGATATAGATCACACACCGCATTGTTTACCCACCTCAGGTAGTAATGTATTGGTAAATTAAAATCTTTCATAAATTAAATCCTTTCCCTTTAGTGCAGGTTCATCTATTTCTATGTTAAAACATATTTTCAGCTCTTTTTTTCTGTATAAATATCACTCTTTTCACCATAGAGATAATTCCACAAAATATTCAATGTCAATATTACAAATGTCTGCTCCAGGTCATGTGCTTGTCAGTTTTTCTCATGAGTGTTTTATTGAAAACATAAATCTGTATTTGAATTTAAAATTTGTAATAACACATCCTAAGACCATTAATAAAGAATCACTATATATCAAAAACCATTCTCTATTATAGTTAAATGTAAGTACAAATGTGATGATCAATATCTTATTATGGTTCTTGAAGCATTCCTCACATTCTTCCATCTAGAGGAACATCACTCCCTTCAATGATAACTTTATTATAGAGCTATACAATCATGATAATATTTTCACAAATCATTGGTATTATTTATCTAACAAAAAAACATTTGAATTATATCATAGTGTTTGGTCTTGTCCATTCATCCACCACTACAGAAATTGAAGGACATATACATATACCCTTTCTTGTGATCACATGACTCAATAAGGATTCTTTTTGAAGTAAAAATTCACATGTAATGAACTGGTAATATAAATTATCATTTCATGTTTCAATATCAAAATCCTCAAAGGATATTAATGTTCAACCTTACACTTTTAATATATTCAAATATCATCGATAATGACTTCCATGAATTTTTTTAAGGTAATCTCGAAATATTATATTCATCAACTTGATAGTGAATTTTGGGGAATTTATTAGTCCAAATAGAAATACTATAAATTTTTAATGTTTATTCCTTCTGAAAAAATTAATCTTGAATACATATTCTATTTTTACCCTTGTATTATAGTTTCCATATCAAATGTATACCTTTTATTAATTAAGAGTTACTATAGGGTGATAAAACAAATCCTCAATATAGGGTAGAGGATACTTATTCTTGATTGTGATCTTGTTAATCTCACAATAATGTATGTAAATATGCATTGATCCATTCTTTTTATTAATTATGGAATATGGTAAACCCCATAGAAATGAAAATTATTATATATATCATTTTTATAGATTCTCTAGAAGCTGCAACATCACTTATTCTAATTCAATGGGGGTTATTTTGTAAGGAGTTCTTTATTGAGTCGTTTAACTAGTATGAGTTAAATTTAAATAATGAACTCCCATTTTGGTTTATGAAAATATAATTCATCAAAACAATATTAGTATAATATCATATAATTTCAATGTAATCAATTTTGAGTTCTTCCTTGATCAATTGAGCCAAGAATACTTTGTTATGGGGTATGAAGTACAAAATTGAGGGGTTATATTGCAATGAGAGTTCCTAATCATCCATTCACTAATACTTGATAATGGGGTGATTTCGAATATTAATAAATATATAATTAATCAAAAAATTAATATGAACATAATATATAGAAATTCATTCTATGCTTAGTATCACATAGAATTTTACTATGGGAATGATAACTAGATTATCAGAAAATATCTTTCCACAAACCCTAATTATAGAATATTTATATATCTTGGATGAAGTCAATAAACCACTGAGATTTTTTATTGGTAATTCAATATACAATTATTGAGATGGTGTGTCAACATTCATATAGAACGTACATGATATGAAAGAATATAAAGAATCAAAATAAAATAAGATAGTGGTTGGCCTGGAGTGGAGAATAATTTTACTTTTCATCACTTCATTACCATGAACCACCTCCATAGATCTGAGTGTATAGACCAATCCTTTTTCCCTTATTAAAGTATTTTTTATATCCTATGAATTGGATAATTTATTGGAATAATATCTAAATTCATTGCATTTATAACATTAAAATGTGGGTAGAATATTATCAAAGACCTAATTTTCCTCTTTTAAATTATTTGAACTAATTTAATCTTTTCAACAACCACATGTTTGATTTCTAGCTCAACAAAATTTAAAAAAATATTATTCAACATATTAAGAAATCTCATAAGTTTTTATTCTCATATTTCATAAAAACTTTTATTTTAAGCGACACATAATTTTCCATTAAAAAATGATTTCAAATTTGGACATTTACATGATAATTTAGGTTAATATTTTAAAATAATTATGTAATCCATTACATGAAAAAGTGTAAACGTTCACATAATTTACATTTTTCTAAAAAAAATAGGCTCTTATATTCACACACCGACTTCATTTTAGAAACTATTCCATATTTTAAAATGAGTCACCATAGCTGAAGGGTTTAGATTTATATTGTTCTAGGACGTCCTTCAATCCCATGAGAAACATTTAAATATGTTACACAAGTAAATAAATCTCTAAAATAAATATAAAAATAAGTTACATAAGTTGGTCTATTGAAAAAAATTTAAATGAAAATTTATTCACTTTTAACAATAAACTATTTGAGTATAAAAAAATCATAATAAAATGTGAGAATAAAACTTTTCTTAAAGAAGACCTTTAAAACCCATAACATGCATATAAAAACCATGAATACATATTGTGGAATCATATTATTATATCATGTTAACTCTTTCATAGAACAATTTCAACAATATTATACGAATTTGTAATCTAAAATAGTTTTTCATTAAAGAATAAATCCCTAGCCAATACATTAGAGATATATATCCTTGGAACAGACATATGCATATATAATTACAAAAACCATGTCATGAAAAAATAATTTAAAATCTTCCACTTTTTAATCACAAAATTATTTATAAAATCCTTTAAACCCATAAGAAAAAATCACTTTCACATTCTTGTAAATATAGTGTCAAATATCCCTTCCTTTATAGAAATCATAAAAATGAAAAAATCGTAGAAGAATGGGAATATGATATTCAATGAAAAATCATGATAAAATTTTTGGTAGTAGATATAATAAATAATTATTATGAGGTTGGTAAAATGATTCCATGTAGAAAATATTTAAATTATTTATTTCTTTCACACCATTATAATGAAATCTAAAATTATTTATACAAAAAATGATTAGAGGATTCATTTTTAAAACACTGAAAAAAATTAAAAGATGTATTTAAACAACAATATAATTATAAATAACAATATTATTGTATAAATTTTAATAAAAACTATATGGAAGATAAATATCTTATGAGAATACTTTGAAATATTTGAAAATGGGGTTTTCTAAAAAAATACCTTACCCTAAATCACGTCGTGCTTTGTACATTCTTTAAATAATGAATAATATAATTAAATCAATTAAATATTTTATTAATTAAGATTTTAATATTAATTACTTTTTAATTATCTCATTTTTCTCATTTATTAACATCTTCTATTATTTAAATTTTTTTTTTTGTTTACAACTGAAGTTTTAAGGTCATCTGGTCCTAAGAGGTTTCAGTGTGTTGACCATGGTCAAATATTTTATGGTTTCCCCATATCTATAATTTTAAATAATTTATAATTATCTATATTAAATATTAAATACTGTTTTAAAACCATCCATGTGTGGTGGAAATGAATAATAAGATACATAATTCATGGAGGTAGTAGTTTTCACATATGCATTTGTGATGTCTTAATTTTTACATTGGAAGAAAAGGAAATAAATTAGAGAATGTTTTAAATTTATATAATCACAATAATATCATACATATCATATTTATTCACAAGATTAATATCAATTTCTTTCCATTTGATGATATAATGAAAAAATAATTACATCGAGTCGTGGAGGCGGTAGTCTGCACGTGCACACGAGCGACTTTTTTAATTACCAACAGATTGGAGTGTAATAGGGTTGATATTATTTTATCATTATATAATAATAATTTAATAATGATAATAATATATATCCATTAAATTCAACTTTAGAAACAATTTTTTTTGATGGTGATGAAAAATGAAGCACTTCGTTTCATGGAGGTGATATTCCACACATATGTATGAGCAATGTTTTCAATGCACAAAGGATGTAACATACCTAGAAAAAAAATTCATACATATACATAATAAAATCTTAATATATTAAATATAATTATTTTATTATATTATTATTGTTTTAATAGTATTTATAGGGTTATAAGTAGAAATAAATATGAAAGAATTCAGTTAAGACCTATACTTCTTTATTGGATATCATCCTTTTTCATACACCATGTTGCATTTAGAATTTGTATTTTGGTGATACTAGGACCTATAGAACGTGGGTAATAGAGTTTGGGGAATATTTGAGAAGATATTTTTCAATTTATATTTTTCATGTTCATGCGTACATGAGGATATTCGATTCACTTTTATAGGAGAGAGCCATTGGACCCTCATGAATATAAAGAAAATTACTATATGTAAATTTTATTTCTAAAAAAACGTGGCTCTAATTTTCTTCAGTTTCAAATATTTTATATTATAACATATATATACTCTCAGAAATAAAATTTATAGAGTTTTTAATGAAAATTTAATCATTATCTCTTAGTTTAACCCATCTCTTTAACCCTTTTGAAATTTACCATGGTGAAAAAATTTTACCATGAGAACTATTCATTATGGATAGAGGGTAAGATGAATGCACTAAAAAAATTTGATTATGATAATTAAAATAATTTAATACACTATATAGTATTTAATTTCCATAAGTGTTAAAAATAATTTATTATAAAATTGCAAAGCACAACAAAAAAAACTAGTTTTAGAGAAATTGCATTTTTAAGAATAAAACTATTTTACACAGAAATCAAGATTAATTTTGATTGACATGAAATTAATTGGATTACTTTAAATAAAATGATATTTATTTTAATTTAAAGCCATACGACAATTGAAATTATCCTTGTGAATAATTTATTATAAGAGAAGAAGAAAAAGTAATTTTTTATTTGAATAAAAATATTCCTTAGATTTATAAATTGTAAAATATAGATTTATAAGTTGACCATTATATTTTCTATTAAATAATATTACTTATAAAAAATATATTTGGTCTATGAAAATTGGTTCATAAAATCTCATGACATTATAATATCATGATAATTTCTTAAACATCACTGTATTTGTAAAAATAGTATTTTTGAGTATTCACCTAAAAAACAATTATTTCGAAAAAATTGAATTTTTTTTCTTAAGATTATTTTTATATTATGAAGTCAATAACTTATTCCCATTATATTGATTTAAATTTAAAATATTATGAAATTTATATTTTAAATAAAACCATTTAATAAATGGAAATGAAATTAGTTAAATATATATATTACATTTTCAATTGAAAATTTATGTAAAATTGAATAATTTTTTTGATTTAAATGTACAATTAATACTTATAAACCCTAAAATTGATTCACTTCTATGATTAACTATGTTATCAAAAAAATTCCTCCTTAAAGAAATTATGTCCTCTAGATTTTATTTATTTATTAAATAAGTGAGGTCATTTTTTCCTTATACCTTTTTTAGATTCACATATTTCTTATTCAATCATGTTATTCATCTACAAAAAAATAACTGGGTGATTCACCTTATTCTGAACTAAATTCCCTATATAATCATAAATCATAAATAACATTTCTTTATATGATATATTTTATTCCACTTGTACCACCTGAGGGCTCAATACATGATCTACATCCAGTATATATTTTCGTAACAATGACACATAAAACACATCATGCACCTAAGCTATACTTGGAGGTAAGTCAATTTGGTATGAAACTAATCCCTCATTTAACATAATTTTATATGGATAAATAAATGATTATATTATGTTAAATTTATTACTAAAAGACAATAAACATTTACATAGATATATTTTAGTAAATGTATTATATCTAAGATCAAATGAAAGATATTACCTTCAGTTAAATTCATAACTCAAATCCTTGATCTGTGATACATTCAGAGGGTGTCTTTTGGCACCAAGAAAATTTGTTCCATGAACTTTTCCAATGATTAATGATTAGTAATGTGTCTCTATAGTATAAGAATAATTTTATTGGATTCACATGTATCTTAAGACTTCTCCATAGAGAGGGATTGAGATTTCATAAAAATTCTTTCCAACCTGGTGGCATGGTGGTGAGAACCTCCCTTGGGACCCTAGTTGAATGAGGTTCTCACCACCATGCCACCAGGTTGGGAAGAATTTTTATGAAATCACAATCCCTATCTGTGGAGAAGTCTTAAGATACATGTGAATCCAATCAAATTCTCCTTAGTGTGGAACCCTCCTAATCACCTAAGAATCACTTTGTCGAAGCACCCTCTAGGCTCGATTTTCACATCAATAATGACAAGGAACCAATTTACCCTAGTTCTCCAACTGAATGTGGATAATACAAGACCTACTCCAATAAATCAAGACATATATGATCAATGTAAAGAAAATAACATCATTTCCAATCGATCACACCTTCCTATGGTAATGTCGGTCGCACATTTAACCTCCTCAGTAGGTAAGGTCCCCAGAATGTTTACTATCATATAGTCTCGTGTTAATGGGGAACCCGACCATAGGGATAGTGGTGGAAGGATTCTAAGTTTGGGAGAAAACATCTATTTCCTAAAATGTGAAGTGAATCATACAATAATCCCATTTTTCATATGTATCCTCGGCCTATAACCCTCTTCCACCAATAAAAATGGGAGGAAAAATGAGTATCCCTCATGGAGTAAGCCACAATTCTTTCTTGTGAAACATTTCATGCCTTACACACCATTTTCCTCATCCAATAACGAATAAATGAGAATGTGTGAAATTTTTTATCTTTCCCTTCCTCTTTTTTCTCACAACAAACACGACAAACATGGTGTTAAGGTTTACCTATTACCATGTCTGTATAATAATCAAATACCCTTAAATGGGCCTCCTCTATATGTTTAATCCCAAACCATTAAAAAATATGTGGTATTTGATTCCTGTCCAAAGTGATATATAGGAATGCTCCATGAGGTTTGAACCTAACACCCTAAACTCACCGTAATCATATCAGTGGGGTCATATCCAACTTGGAGGGCCATGTTATTACTAGGCCACTCCATTGGCATTTTTATTGGTTCATATTATTAGTAATATCGTTACCTCTACATGGGAGATCATATTCCTTCTAGGTCCCTCATGTTTCTTCAGTATAAGTCCCACAACCACTTTTACTAGATCTATTTTTCCTTGAAGTCATTATTTAAAGGCATTAAACAACATGGTTTTGTGTTTTCACATGACCGTAAAAGGTTTGATTTGTCCTATTAAGTGGCACAATACTATGTGGGTTTTGATTCCTCTCATAATGATATGTAAGAAACACATATCAACAGACCGATCCTTAAATAAAATAAACCGCATCTCCCATGATGAATAAAAATTCCAGATCACCTAACAATGTGGCTTAAAACTAGAATTACAAAAAAAAAATAATTAATATGGATAACGAATTATATATATAGATAGTTTCTGATCAACACAAGTATATAATTGGTTATTAATACCTATTGGTAACCACTTCCATATTTGGAATTTATACAGGATTCATGAACATGTTTTAAATTTGTAAGATAGTCGTGGAGTATTAAATAATTCACTATAATGTGTGTGAGGATCTCAAAATATGATCCTCTTAACCAATGTTAGTTTTTATGCATTGTTGGTTATGTTCCCCACTTAACGCATACCTTTGGAAATTATTCCCATGTTCCTTAATGGATATGATAGTCTTTGGGTGTTTTTTGTTCCTTGAATAATCCTCGTTAGAAACTAACCCACCATGAACATGTGCAAAATAATGTATAATTATCTTTTCCTTCTCAACTATATCTTCTACCAATTATGATCCAAAAAACATTATTCATTTTAATCATCCCAAAAAAATGGAGTTCAAAACCACATTCCATATATTGCCTCAAAATGTTTCATCCATTTACTAGAATAAATACTTTTATTATTGGAAAATATGATTAATGAAATAAGTTGATCCCTAATTCGTTGACAATACAATATGAAAACCTAAAAAATATCTTCAAATGTGTAAATTTTTCAATTAATATTCAAATTAGATTAATTATGAGAAGATGAAAAAAAAATTAGTACCCAATGAATTCTAATGAACTTTCCAAAAATTAATTATAAATCTTGGATCATAATCAGAGATAATAATGAGATTGGATCCATATCACTTGGCCATATCTTTAATATAAATTCTTTAAATCTGATCAAATGACTCACCATCTCGAATAGAAAAAAAAATTGTACATTTTTCAATTGATCAATAATAAACCAAATAATATTATTACAATGATATTTATATGGTAATCAAAACAAAATAATCTAAGGATATATTATCTTATTTCCATTTAGTAACATGAAAAGGCTAAATCTCCCCCTTTTATAGTTATCATTAAAATTTAACCTAGTGAGAAATTAAATATATCACGGTAAAGTATGAAATATCATTCTTAGTTCCATCAAAAATAAAGTATTCTTGAATGTATATATACTTCATAGTGCTTCTAGGATGAAAAAAGAGATATATAAGCCTTTTTCAAAAATTCATTTTTCAAATAAACAATATTCAGTACAGATAAACATTTTCCAAAACCATATAACATCTTATTTAACAATATTCAACTAATGAAACTTTAAATTGTTAAAAATATACTTTTTCATGAAATTAATAATTTTCTATATAATCATGATTAATTTTAACTGACAATGATGACAACACTAACACCAAAACGAAAAGAGAGGGAGTTTCAACTTACAAAATTTCAATTCTAAAAATCATTAAATCATTAAGAAATGTATCATGTTACAAATATATCATGGTTTTGGACACCAAAAAATGGTCAAAATCTAAAAATGGGTATTTTCGGGTAAAGTGGTGGAATATTTCGACTCGGCAGTTTTTTCCGAGAGGACCGGAAGGGCCGCGGGAAAAAAACATAGAGTTGCACGAGGAACTTCTCTCGTGCGCAGAAAACAACGGGATCTGAGGGATTTTTTGCGATGGTGTGGAAACCTGCATGCGGGCGCCAGATCCTTCGCGCCACCGACCCGGGCGCACAATCTTTCACGTGACCGACCATGGGCACGCGAACTTGCACGCGAGGACCACATATTTCGAACCACCACCTCGTCCGTGCTATCTTTCACACCAGATGACTTCCTCGAAGACCCAAGGACAATGAAATCCTATAAATATAATGTCTCCCCTACAACCTCTGACAGATGAAGAATTCTAACTGCCTCCCATGTGCAAAACCAACCTCTTCAGCGTGCAAAAAATAGATTTCATGTTTGGGGTTTTTCACGACCGGTCTCCCAGGGGTCTGCCTTCACACAAGACCGCTCCGGAAAAACCCTCTCCCAAACCCCTTTATGTCACGACCCTTGTGCGAAATCAATTTCTATTTCATTAAATCCATTTCCCTTTGTGAACAAACTTCGACCAGTTCTGGTGTGAAACTATGCAAACTTGGGTGCCCAACCATGCGCTCAATCCTTATGAATTGCATGCCCAACCTTGTGCGCAATCCCTTTGATTTGCGTGAAAAACCTCAGCTCCCCTTCGCATGAAAGTCCACCCAAATTGTGCACACACCAGGTATCTTTTGCGAAACTTTTCCAATTACTCATCAATTGCACATAACACTCTCCAATTGAACACAAAACTTGGGGACTCCCTCGGCCATTTCCAAACAACTGTTTCATCTGCACGCAAGCGTCCCTCCTTGTGTGTACCATTCTTTTTTGCACATGTTCGATGTACCTCTTCTGGACATCATCTTCGGGCACCTATTGTGCCCAAACAATCTACACCCCACACCCATTCCCATGAGACATTATATGTTTTCTCCATGCAACTTCAATCTCTCTTGGACGATACTTCCCTTTTCATTGCTTCAACTCGTGCGTCTTCGCATATGCACGCTAATGGCTATTGATTCTTCGCATATCCACACTAACGAGGACCCCCCAATGGATCACTCCATAACACCCCTTCACCATAGCATTGTCGATGCCTTCCTTCTCTCAAGAGTGGCCGGGTATCAGTTATGTAAGTACTAGGTGTTCAGAGAAAACCCACCTCATCCGATCTGCAGGATGTGAAAATACCATGCCCCATCGTCCAAAGCACATGATGTTAAACTGTGACCTCGCCCCGTGCATCATATATGGGGTGACCCATATTGGACATTACTTAGGCCCACTGGCCTCTACGGAAGTGAAATCCTTCCTCACATGGAATGATATCCTCTTTATGGAAGTGGAGTTTTTCCGCAGGGACATGGTAACCACCATGGTGTAGGCCCCAAGACTTTCTTTCTGGAGGCAGCATCCCTACCCCTCCTTTATTATTCAGTCCTAAGGACCAGAGTGGGGGGGGGGGGGATGGACACCAGACCCCTCCTTACTTTGGTACCAAATCCCTCTCCCACTGGGCATTGTCTCCACCTGGGACACTATCCTAGAGTAAGTCCCAATCTCCATCACCCTCGGGCTGTTAACCATGAGTAATCCCCTCTTTCCTCTTTAGGTCGCCAACTACGTGTAAGCCACATTCCACTTCCCACGTACACACCTTCCACGACAAGATCTTCAGGTCTTTGCTGTCTCTTATTTCTCACACCGAGCATGAATCATGTGCGCTTAGAGTAAGCATCGACCATGACATCCTCTCCAGGTAGCCTAGAGTGTATGCCCCCCACTGCTTCTTAGCTATGAGGGCATTAATCCTTTCCAAGGCAATGTACGTACGAAGCATCCCTGAGGTTCAATCCCAACAACCATTGGTCCTGACCATCTTCAATGTTGGTTCCCACTCCACCTGAACTATGTGGTCTTTCATCCTTACCAAGTCAAGGTACATAGGAATCCTTCCTAAGGTTCATGCCCAATAACCACTAGTCCCGACCATCTTCACATCAGTTCATCAAACTCCTCCCGAACTACATAGATGTTGATCCTTTCCAAGGAAAGGTACATAGAATGAATCCTAGAGGTTCAAGCCCAACAACATCTGAACTAAGTTAGCTTTGATCCCTGCCATGGCAAGCTACGTAGGAAACCACCCTAAGGGTCATGCCAAACACCCATTGGTCCTGACCATATTCACGTCGGTTCACCAAAACCAACCTAAACTACATGGAATTTGATCCCTACCAAGGAAAGGTATGTAGGAAGCCCCTTTGAGTGTAAATACCAACACCCTATTGGTTTTGAACCCCTTCATGTCAGACCACCTTTGTCCCACATGACATTAAAATACATGCCCCATTTTAATCTTGCACGACGTTAAACTGCACCCACCATCCCAAACTATGTGGACTTTGATCCTTGCCAAGGAAAGGTACATAAGAAGCCTACATGAGGTTCAATCCCCACAACCACTGGTTTTGACCACCCTCAACATCGGACCACCTTCGTCCCGTATGACGTTAAACTGTATGCCCCCTTTTCATCCTGCAAAATGTTAAAACTGTATCCACCATCTCAAACTAAATGTTAATTGATCCTTGTCTCCTGGATAAGGTACGTAGGAAGCCTCCTCGAGGTTCAACCCCATCTAGTGGTATGTTGTTGGGGCCTTATCCACCGGTAAGCCTTGGTGACCCCATACAACGATAAGTCATTGTGACCCCATCTAGCAGTAAGACGTTTTGACCCCATCCAGCGGTAAGTCATTGTGGCCCTGTCCAGCGGTAAGCCATTATGACCCTCTCCATTGGTAAGCCATTGTGAACCCATCTAGCGGTAATCCATTTAAATCCCTAATCGATAGTAATCCATTGTCATATGAACTACGAGGACTTTGATTCTATGGAACATTGATACATAGTAGGTCTCTTCGAGACTGAATCCCAACATCATCTTCATCCTCGAGTCGACTCCATCTCATTATCCACCCACTTCACCTAATCTCCCATCATCCACTCTGATTCTTACCTAGGACGCCACATCCTGGTGGGATAATTCCACCACATTCCCCATTCCCTTTAACGACTATCGGGTGGCTAACCATGTGTTAGCCCCAACATCAATGTTCGCTCAAGGGGTTTCACCCACCTGATCCACTCTAGTCAGTGTTCTGATCAGTCGGATCCATATCTTGTAGACGTTAAACCTGTGACACAACCTGTGTTAAACATATGAAGTTGAGGAAAACCTCAAACACATGCCTATGGCATGTAAATCCCCATATTCAACGTGGGGTGCCTCGGGCTTCCACGTCCCCGGGAAACACTATAATAAATGGAAGAAACCCTGATATGCTAGTATCCCAGTGCCCAGACATTCCAGTGATGTACAATGTGACTACATGCCAGACCAAAGGATGCTTCCATGACCGGACTCTTTGGAATGTCCTAACAGAAGCAATGTAATTAACTGGTGTCCATAAAGAGATGGAACTCAGAAGAGTTTCACAAACAACATATTAAGTCTATAAGGGAGACATGGACTAGGTGATGAGTTTTGAGTAAAAATACAAGGAAGGAAGAACTGAAATCCCATCATCCTATTTCGATAAAGGAGAAAATGTCCCTGAATAAGGAATAGATGTCTCCCGTATTTTGAAAGCATGAATGCGGGGAAAAAAACTGCGTTGTCTTCCTCGAACAAGATGGACGTGTGCACCCTGGAGAAAGAATCGAAAACAAAAATGGTGAACCCGATGTGAATATATTCTCCTCAATATGGATATTAGTAGTGTTCAAGTCATCAGTGGACTAGCATTTCACCAGATCCAGTTATCTGGTGCCGCGTCCTACTAAGAAAATAATGGGCCTAGCGTGAAACTCACCAGATGTTGGGGCAGTCAAAACATTGGACATCCAACTCTGCGACATTGTAAGTATGGATCCATCTTACCAGCCATGGATGATGGAATGGCATTGGGGAACTGGTCGTTGATTCCTTTCCTCTCAGAAATAATAAGTTAATCTCTATGCTTTCCAGGAACCAAGCGGCTACAGGAATTCGATCACCGCCCGCCCACTGGTGCAAGGCTAGAGGAAATTACAATGCGAATGTCCTGTGCCGCTCCACCAGTTCGGTGACAATCTCCACTCCTAAAAACACCGGGCGCCCATGCCCCATCTCCCCGTCTGAATTTATTCAGCGGAGAGTGATCAATGAGATCATAAATAGGTACGAGGAGGATGGGATTTTCCTGACTAAGGATATGGCCTGCTAGGATCCGGAGGTGTCTGTGCCTCTTCACCACCACCATCCCCAAGGGCCACATAGGGTGCTACTGCTCGCCACTCTAACTTACAATTGTTTCGCGAGCGTCTCCCAGGAGCGTCTTAATGACTCTCTCCCCTACACCGAATAGGTAGGAGACGTTTGGGCTAGCCTGGTTGGGATCCCATATCAAGAGCCCCCAAGTAGGGCTTCCACTAGGTCGTGCCAGCACCACCACCTGGTCCCACGAGTCGAGGAATAGGTAATCCATGTGCTTGCACCATTGGCCCCAGTCCGTTTGACCCGACGCCAGCATCGGGCACTGGCCAAGGAGGATTCCCTTCAAGGGGCTTCAACATCAGCATCTACTGTGGCTCGGGCCATTGCTAATGTATATCATCAACCCCTTGTTTATTCTAAGTAGGGGGACTTGCATAATCGGCCCGAATTGTGGCCCCAATTTCCCCACATGTAGGTTGGGTCGACTCTCTCGGCCGCCGGTACAGGTAATGGACACCGCCAGTATGGAATCCATCCCCGTACCACCACCATGGAGAACACAGGTCTTCCCCAATTCAAAGAAAGTCATGGAGGTCTGGCTTGTTCTTCCCCCAGTCTGAATGAGGGACCTCCCCAAGATGGTGACACTTGGAAAGGAAGCATCTCCCGTTCTATTGCATCGAGTATTGAGTCATTCCTATTGGAACAGACTTCCGGGGTGGCGACATCTCATACACAGTCAATATATAGCATGGGGGGCCTCCCCATGTCCTCATAGTAGCTGGAAAAGGTCCTCCTCACCTCAGAAACCAGAGGTGTGAAGACCAGCCTCACTTCACCAGCACCCAACACAGAGGCCCTACCCGTGTTCGGATCAACTGGTATGAGGACCTTCCTCGCACTGATGTCAACAGGGGAAACATGCATGAGTGTTCCCCCTGTGATTTTATGGTCTTGAGCGAAGGTCCTACCCACTCTATCACTTCTCGTAGAGGTCTTCCCCATATCCCCTTTGATATCTGTCCCGGTGCTCCACGCTCCTCGACTTACTCAGGCGTAAGTCCAATCCACCCCAGCACCAGTACGGCTGAAGGACCTCATCGTGATGGAAATCTATCCTATCCTAAAGAACCTTCCTAGAAAAGGAGGGCAGGTAGTCACCCCTATAAAAATAACACTGAGAAGATTCAAACAAAGATTAAACCTGTCTACTTCTCTGACTCCAAGGTAGAATACGATTCAGCAATGGAGCCCTTGCCGAGATCCTCAATGTTGAGGGTCGGGGAAGGTACAAAGCGCATTAGCCTAATACTTCTATAATGTGAGGTCTATCGTATTACCGCCTCCATCCCTAGTTATATCCATGAAGATGAAAATTTGGCAGATCCACAGGTTATGGCCATGGAATCACCTTCTTCCTCACTAGAAGGACTCTCTACCTCAACTAGAAATCACAGAAATCTATTCTAGGGACTAATGGTGGATGAGAAGTAGAATGTTCCACCACCAGCAGCTGTAGTCCCTGCACTGGAAACTATCGTAGTCAGCCTGTCATACCATGACATCATGGATAAGTCACATCACTCTTTATATGATAGACCGAGATATGGCAGTTTGTCAGCATGCTCGCCATATTCCCCACTGGGTAGTATACCATCCCAACGATCTTATTTGGTAATGCTACCTTTTCCCTAGCCCTTTCTAGTTGATGAGTGGGGAAATGAAGGGCCATACCCTGACTCTGAGCCCAAGTGTTTATGAGCTATCATCACAGCCGACCACTTCCTTGAGATGTTGTGGCCTCTTGCAGCACCGTATTTTTGTGCACCAGAATCCCTAACCCAAGAGGAGTTTCATTGTTTTCTTCAAACCCTCTGGGATACACACTTTCTCCTTCATCATCAGTGATTGGATTATCCCAGTATCCAAGTGCATTTCGATGATATTGGTGAACAATGTCATCTAGTTTATTTGGCCGCACTCCCTGTGACCCAACGCCCTGAGTCACCAGGTCACCATAGGTCCCTCTAGAAATGGTGCGTTCAGAGCTTCCGGATACTCCGCAAGATTTTCAAAGTGGATTCTCTACATGTATAGATCCGTGGTTATGGGTAGTATGATGCCCTACTCTTCATTCCTATCCAGTGGCATCCCAATTTTCCAGGCGACATAGAGGATATGCCTCCTGGAAGAGTTGAAGTTAACATGGAAGACCTTCCAGAGGGTGAGAACGAGCTAGAGCTTCTTGGAGAGGACCCCCCACCCTGAGGGAGATTCACACTTCATGGATCCATCAGGAAGGATTACTCATCAACATAGAAATCTACTAGGTATTTATGTGCCCACTAAGGAACTAGTCTTCAACCAGAATCCCAACAAGGGAAAGGAAATCCTTGGAGCTATCAGGCCCTCCACCCCATATGGCATAGTACAGAAGGAGGAGAATGACCATGAGAAAGCCGCGCTGCATCTGCAACTCACCGAACAGAAGATGGTGGTCGAAGACCTCGTTGTTGAACATGTTGTAGATTGACGGTCAGACTACAATGATCCTAGGCTGGGGCAGTAGTGGAATGCCTAGCTTCCCCTCAGAGAATTGCCTCCGGTTGACCCTGAACATATTTCCTGCAAAGGCATGGTTGAGGCAGGAACCTACAGAAAGAGAGTGTAGTATTTCTCTCCCAATCCTCCTAAACGGCATGAAAACCCTTGGGACCTATCTCAGATTCCCCCAATTGTCCCGCAGGTCATTCCACCAGCTGCTCCATGAGCTTATGGGCCACCTTATCATGTTGATGAACCCACCAAGGCACTAGTAGTCAGGTATCCCCGTCATGATAGGAACCCTCAGCCAGATGATCCAATAGAGGCACTCATTTCCCATCTCGAGGCATTAGAGATGCAACAGGTGGCACTCTCGCCCGATGGAAAGAATTATTCGACGTGGGTGGATAATATTCCATCACCCTCGGGATTTATAAATCCCACATTTCCCCTCTTGAATGAGACAGGGGACCCAGCACAGCACTTGGAACAATTTACATCAAGGTGTGTCCCCATGTGGGGAACTTCAGCGTAGCAGGAGGCCGCCAAGCTCAAATGTTTTGTGTAGACATTTTAAGGGCTTGCATTTGTCTGGTACAACTAGCTCCCCATTGGATCAGTAACCAGATGGGAGGACCTCCGTAGGAAATTCCTCTACCAGTTCTGTTCCACCACATTGAATATGAGTATTTCAGACCTCTTCAAGTGCAAGCAGAGGCATGATGATCTAGTGGCCGACTTTTTCGCCCAGTGGAAAGGAATCACGTATTCCCTCGACAAGCCGCTGACTCAAGAGTAATTGCTAACGATGTGCGTAGGGAATTTCAAGAAGGACTTTTTACCCTCCCCGATCAACCATAACAATCTCAGGGGATTCCAATACTTCTCTGATAAGGCCCATCACCTAGAGGAAGCCTTACAGCAGGCTAAGATGGCACGTCTGTTTCCTCTTGCAATCCCCACGAGAAAGGTCATCAGGGCGGATCCCACCGCAGTGGCCCCAATAAAGGACCACAGGTGATTAGAATTGTTGCCAGTATACCACCTATACAGTCTCATAGAGGACCTCCACCTCAATTGCATCCATCGACCCCACATCACCCTCCTCTGAATTGGAAAGTGCCCCCGACCAATGCGTTGCCACCGCCCCGGTGAGATAACTAAGTTCCACCTCCTCGACAGGGTTCTACACCCCCCCCCATCAGAGTTAAGCTCCAAGGTCCCCCTTTCCAAATAAGAGAAACCGAAACTACTTGTTCAATGAGGCACAGGTCCCTGGTTACTTCCGCAGTGCCTTGGAGTAGGGTATTCTACGTATGTCACAGTGTAGAAGGCTGGAAGAGGCAATTTTCACTGATCACCCTAATTACTGACCCTACCACTGGATCCTAGGGGTCACTATAATTAAGTTCTATGTTTTCAATGACTGTTTTCAAAGCCATGTAGATAACAACATAGTTCGTTTTGGCCCAGCTCCGGCATAGGTGGCATGCGTCTTCATGAGGCCAGACGACAACAGTGACAGTGAGTGCGAGTGGCACCAGGTTTCCAGTCACAGATCCCATAATATGACGACTTGATGGCTCTTAAAGATTTTGACTGGTCCCATGGATTCATTCAGGTGCGCCTGAATCATCCCAAGCCTTTAGAAGATACAACCACCACCTCTGAATCATCATCTCAGTAATCCTCTTCGCAGAAGAGAAAACACCGGTGACACAAGGGAAAAAAAGTCCCCCACTGATGCCATCGTCATCCTGTACTCTCGGTGACATCATGACCCCAGATATGGAAATCCCTCCCCAAATCATTTCAGCAGTGGACAACTCTTTGAGTGATGGTCAAGGGTATGCCTCAGTTAACACCGTAGAGCTAGTAAATCCATAAATGATTCCTGATTATGAGTAGTACCATGCAGATCCGACAAACATCCCTAGCCATCGCCAACATCGAAAAAGACATGGCTATATCGGCTATCAGAGTTCCTTAGTCAGTATTTCCAGCCAGGCTGAGCATGCTTCTAAAACTAGGCAACTGGCTCCGTGCAGAGCTCAACATGCGTAACCTTCTCATTTGGTGGCATCATGCCCGCCTTCGCCATCATTCATGATGCTGGATCAGGCCAAGCCACCATGAACGTGTCGTGACTAGCCACGCCCTGCTACAGGCCAGTCTCAATCATATGGTCCTCATCCGGTAGCCACTCTTTAGGCTTCGACTAGGGAGTAGTGGGATATTCCTGGCACCAGTCAACCGTCAGTCCTGCCGGCATGGCCCACCATGCCTCCTGTCATAGAGGGACCTCCTACGAGTAGAAGTTCACATATGGTTGGGAAGTATGATGATCTTAATCATCTTTCCAGTATTCTCGCAATGCTCTTAATCCTCGAGGCCCTTTTCCTATCGTCAGATTTTTGTGAGGCCATCGATGAGGCTTTAAGAAGGCCCCTCTAGTTTGAGACGGAAGTAGCAACCACAGAAGCATTTCATGCTGAAGTGGGTGAGAATACTGAATTCTAGTCCATTTTATCGTTATATGGAGAAGATGAAGGTTCACCCATATAGGGGCACATTCTTCCACTGTATATCCACATCCAGTTCAATGGCATGGAGGTTCATCGATGTCTTGTCGACACGGGCTCGAGAAATAACCTAATCCCGACTCGGACACTGTGAAAGCTGGGATTGTATGAAGTTGATATGAGTCCCTATTACCTAGGAATCCAAGGTTATGACAAGAAAGAACATACACCGGTTGGTAAGATCTACTTGAAGACCATGTTTAGTGTCCTAGTTGCCAGCACCGAATTTATGGTAGTCTCCCAGGACACCATCTACAATGTGTTGATGGGAAGGCCATGGCTCCACCAGCATACAGTGGTTCCCTCATCACATCACAAGTGTCTCATATAATCCCTTAATGGGCGAGTGGGCGTGCTTCAAGGTGATGCATCTCCCATTTCCTCTTGTGATTCCTGCTACCTTGATGCCAACTACTACAAGAGCAAGGACATACAGATTCAGACTATTGAGTTCGAGCATACCATGGATGTGATCGACCCATGGATGGATCAATAAGATGCCTAAATCATTCTAATCCACCGATTGAAGGCTACGCCCCCGGAAATGGGAAAATGATTTTTTGTTTCCGGAATGAGGGAGGGGAACACATTCCCAATCCTAAGTGACGATGGAAGATCACCTCGTACTCCTATACAAATCAGCTCAGGTTATCCTGGAGCCTCTTACCCCCACATGGTATCAGGATATCCACCCCATGGCAAAGGAAATATGTTAAACTTGCTTGTTCTTCTGAGAAAGAATCAACCAGCTCAAGACGACACACCACTATTGCTTCGATATCATTAAGCGTGGCCCCTTGGGTTGAAGGCCATATGGGATCAGATCGACAGCCTTCATCGCTATGGTTGTGGCAGAACATGAGTCCTCCGATGCAGTGTCCATTTCTACTCTGGAAGGTACCAAACTCCAGTTAGGATCTACTGACACAGAAGTGACTCCTCCAACCGAGGATCCCCCTCTATAAGTGAAGAAGAGTATTTAGAGGATTCTCCCCCCAAATTGGATGAGGGAGTCTATTCCACAGTCGATGAGTTGGTGTAGGTGAATCTCGGCAGTGAGGCAGACCCGAGACCCACATTTATCAGTGCTGCCATGCCCCTCATGGAGCGACATCAGTACATAGACTTCCTGAAACAACACTGTGATGTATTCTATTGGAGTTATAATGATATGTCAGGACTAGATCCCCATGTAGCAGTCCACCACCTCGATCTCCTGGAAAATCATCGTAGGTTCAAGAATCCTCCCAGAAAGATGCACCCTTCCCACGGTGCCATGGTCGATGAATAAGTCGACAAGCTCATCAGAGCCAATTTTTTTAAGGAAGTCCAGTACAACAATTGGATTGCCAATATTGTTCCAGTCAGGAAGAAGAACTGACAGATTAGGGTATGCATCAACTTTTGGGTTCTCAACTGTCACTATCTAAAGGATGACATTACACATCCTATGACAGAATTGGTGAAAGATGATACAACTGGATTCAAAGCCCTCTCCTTATTGGATGGGTACTCCAAGTACAACTAGATCCAAATTTCCCTTGAGGATGAGGAGTTCATAGACTTCAGGGCACACCAAGGTACTATTTGTTACCAATTCATGCCCTTCGGTTTAATGAATGTAGGTTCCACCTAACAGCGGGCCATGCATCCTATATTTACAAAGATCCTCAAAACGTTGGTGGAATGCTATGTGGACGATCTGGTGGTTAAATCTCTCCAGTGTTAGGACCATCTCAAAGATCTTGAAAAAGTGTTCGACTTCCTCTATTCCCGTCACCTAAAGATGAACCCATTTAAGTGTGCCTTTGTGGTCACCTCTTGAAAGTTTCTCGGCTTCATTTTTAGATACAGGGTCATTAAGATTGATCTAGAGAAGATCAAGTCCATTATCCCAATGTCTCCTTCGAGAAACATTCGGGAGCTTCGAGGTTTCCAAGTCCACATAGCCTACATACGCCGATTCATTGTGAATCTAGATGGAAAGTGTAAGTCCTTTTCTGGGATCATGAAGAAAGGAACCGTCTATGAGTGGGATGAAGAATTTCAGACTACTTTTGAAGAGATCAAGCAGTATATGCTCTAGCCTCCGGTCTTAATGTATCCTATCTCCGAAAAGCCACTGGTCCTTTATGTGACCACCCTGAAATGATCTCTCGGTGCCCTTATTGTTTAGAAGAACAATGAGGGGATGGAGAACAACCTTTACTACCTTATCCACTTTCACCTCATTACAGACACCCTATAATCCCCCATCTAAAAGAATATCCTTACTCTAGTATTCGTAGTACAGAAAGTGCAAAATTACTTACAGCACCCCAAGGTATAGCTGGTGTCCCGAGTAGACCCACTGAAGTACATCCTGAGCCGCCTCATGTTGACAGGACATCTAGCTCGGCGGGCAGTGATTCTCCTGCAGTTCGATATCAGTTTTGTCCCTCAAAAAGCTTTTAAGGGGAATGTATTGGAAGACTTCCTTGCTACCCATTCGACTCCTACTGAACAGTCCTTGGATCTCGATTTTCCCGATGAAGCGATTCTCTCGGTAGACCAAGCCATGTCATGTAGGAAGTTGAACTTCAATGGTGCTTCCCGGAGCCCCAACAGCAGAAGGCTCAATGACCCCATGCCCAAAAGAGTTAGTTTGGGTATCGTATTCATTACCCCGACACAATCCATCCTACCATACTCATTCCTGTTGTCAGAAGGATGCAACAACAATGAGGCAGAGTATCAGGCTCTCATCACTAGCCTCATGCTGGCTCTAGAGATTGATGTGCCACATTTTCATGTGAAAGGAGACTCTGAACTAGTCATCAAACAGATCAACGATGACTGCATCATTATAAATCCAGAGCTCTTACCATTGTTGGAGAGCACTCTCCAGCTAATGGACCAGTTCCTATCTCGGCCAGAAGTTACTCATGTTCCTCATTCTCAGAATTGTCGAGCTAACTCCCTAGTTGGCCATGCTAAATCACTCGTGTTGCCCGAGCTGGATGATATTTTTTTCCACATGGCTCATCGAAGATTCATTCCTTCTGTCACCCCCGATGACGACGACAACCCACAGGTAATCCACCTTACCACTGAATCCTCCACCTCAGGACCCCCAGGTCCACTGGATGTGGTGATTGAAGCGACCCTCGACTGGAGGGCCCCCGTTGTTGAGTATCTCCAAAATAGTAATCTCTCAGCAGATCGGGCCGAGTGCGAGTGAATATGACACTGCACATTACAGTTTACACTATAGGACGGTCCTAGTCATGAGAAAATCCTCAACAAGCATGGGTTTGATGGAGTTATCTTTCATTTCATTCAATGAGTCAATATTTCCCAGGTCATGCAAGAGGTTCATTCTAGTTCCTGTGGGGATCATCTGACTGAGCCAAAACCATCTCACCATATCCAAAGACTGAGGTACTTTTGGCCCTCTATTATCCATGACTACATCAAGTTCACCAAGAGGTTCCATGCATGCCAAATTCATGCTAACTTCATGCATATTCTTCCAGTGCCTATCCACTCCACCAAGTACTCTTTCCCATTTGAGGTGTGGGGACTCGATGTCGTGGGACCATATACACTGGTGACAGCTCACCAGTGCATATTCATCCAGACTGCCACAGATTTCCTCTCCAAGTGGGTAGAGGCTGTTTCACTCAAAGTGGTCAAGGCCTATTCCATCGTTGACGTTGTGAGCTCCAACATCATCTACTTATTTGGAGTCCCTCATTCCATCCTCACTAATAGTGTCACGATATTTCGAGCAGCTGAGTTGAAGAAATTGTAATCTATGTACAACATTCTTTCTAACCATTCCTCCCACTATCATGTATAGGAAAATGGATAGATCGAGGCATTCAAAAAAACCCACTCTAACATTCTATAGAAAATGGTTGGTCAGAATAAGAAGATTTGGCTGGATAAGGTCCCCATTTCCCTCTAGGATTATTAGAAGATAACTTTTAATTCCACATAGGTGACCCCATATTCAATAGTGTACGGAACAGAGGTCATCCTACACATCGAGATTCAATTTCCCTCATTGCGCATAGCTATCTTTGATCATAAAGTGCTAGATAAAGTAGCTGAAATCCATCGGGCTGAGTTATAAGTGCTCGACGAGAAAAAGATTCATCCCATGCACAATCTAGAAAGGCATCAGAACAAGATATCTAGAGCTTTCAACAAGAAAGTTCACCTCCGCTCCTTCTTTCAAGGCGACTTGGTATTGGCCTTGAGGGAAACAATGATACCTGGACAGAAACCACCGAAGTTGGAACCCAAATGGGAAAGACCTTATATCATTCACAAGGTTTTCTCCAATGACGCATACTCACTAGTTACAATGGATGGTGAGTGTATAACTCCTCCCACAAATTATAAGTTCCAAAATCCATACTTTTCTTGAGTCATTATGGTTCAAAATGACAATAAACTGCATTATGGTCCTGCACGACCCTATACTGCATTAGGGTCCCACATGACCATAAACCATATGGTCATACACGACCATAACTTGTACGGTCCCACATGACCCTAAACTGCATGACGGTCCTACATGACCTTAAACTGTACAGTCCTGTATGACCTTAAACTGTATGGTCCTATGTGACCTTATACTATATGTCGTCCTGCAAGACGTTAAACTGCATCTCCAGAACTATGTATTGTTTTATTCCTATCCTCATAGGATACACAGGAACACTCAGATGCCTCGTCTTGAGTCCTACCCCATTTACCTCTTTGACAATCCCCTTCTAAGCATAATTATTATGAAGGATCTCACATGGCATCATTTAGTATTCTTTGGCCCCACCCATGTCAGGGTTACGAGTATTTCACCATGCGCCCTCCATCGTTCTTCCAATCCTCCCACGTCCTTACCACATGATGCTAAACTGCATTGACCTTTCAGAACTATGTGTGTCTTGATTCCCATCCTCATGGGATACGTAGGACCACCCAGACATTTCATCCGTAGGCCTAGAACCATACTTCAGGACCTCCCATTGGGACAAAACACATGGTGTGGTGCTAACTTTTTCTGTCATTCACATCAAGTTCATCATGATCATACCATACATCCCTCCCCTGAAGATATCGGTCTCTTCCACTTTCTAACATGATTTGAAATTGCACAGACAAATTTATGCTCTGCATACCCCATAATTTGGGTTTCCATTATCTGTCACACTCGAAGGGACGCCCAAATGGAGTGGATTATAGGCCTAAGGACTCTCCTACCATTATGGTCTAACATCCTCGAGGGTTTCAGACAATAAATCGATACATGTCACACATTACGAATATGGTCTATGATCAACTCTCATTTTTTGTTCGCATTTAGGTTACACGATATAGATGTTGTGTTTCGAAATCTGGCCAACAGTTATCCTTTGTCGTTGTCACCAACCCAATATCTCCCAAACATGGAGTGTATTGGTTCATTCTACCCCACCGTCTCTCCAAATCTCGGTCTTCTTCGAGCATGAGTGTAATTCCAGCTGTCAGACCCATATGTGATGGGGAGGGTCTAATCCTACTCCTTGTTTCCCTCAGTGAGCATTTATCATGTGGGCATAGGAGTTAAGAAGTCAATACCCGCATGAGAGGTCATATGGCTACAGTTGGCCTGGATGCTCAGCCTTAGGCCATTTGACCCCTTCGGGCCCCTGGCCCTAGTTCTACTTTAGGATTGTGTGGTGCGGTATGGAAACATGTCCTCATTCATGTTGGGCTATTTCACCACACCACACGTATCCATTTGATAAAACCTTCCATTCATTGATCATCTGTCCCGCGAGCACATGCCCTTCCATGCGTTGCAAGTCCCTTCATTTGGGCTTCCATAAACTTCTATATCCAAAATGGACCCTAAATGGATTGGATGCTAGGCCCAAGGGCTCTCCTACTGTGATGGGATAATTCCCTCAAGGACTGCACATGCCAAATTGATAAAAGTACCATGTTGCGAATATAGTCAATGGTCGATGCTCAATTGTTTTCCCCGAATTCTTGTCACTCAACAGTGGATACTGTGTTGCGAACCTGTCAATAGTTTTCCTCTATAAAAATTGTTGCTTTGTGGTATTCCCTAGTAATGATGATTCTCCCTCTCTGTCCCATGAATATGACATTAAACATGGAATATGTGGTCTGAGATCTATGGCCCTAAACTATGATAACCTTTGTCCCCACCGCAAGATGTTAAAATTCAAGTTGTTCATGAAAATCATCCCATGGACCAGCCTCTGGCCCCTCGGCCTTTCCGGGCCCCTGGCCCAAGATCTCACACTGGGTTGTATGGTTTGGTGTGAGATTATGTCCTCATTCACGTCATGTTACTCATTGTGCCGTACACACCCCTTGTTGAGATACCTTTCCCCAATCCTCATCCTTACCACATCACGTTAAACTTCATGACACCCCTGGAACTACGTATGGCTTGATTCCCATACTCATGGGATATGTAGGAGCGCCCAAACATTTTTGTCTTTGTGTCCAGCCCTATATTTTAGAAACCTCCCTATCATTTAGTCCACTTGTCCTATGATCTACCAGAATAAGGGTATACGGTGTGGTATGGTATTATGTCCCCATTCATGTTAGGTTTATAACAACCACGCCACATACCCATCTCTCATGAGAGGACTTCATTCCCTTTCCCTACTCTCATCTATTTGAGTCGGATGCCCTTATGTCGGGTCCCTTGGCCTTCTCTAGTGATTCACCAAATTGGCCCATGAGTACTCTGGTCCAGAACCTGGAGTGTCAGATTCTATCTTGATATGATTTCACCCATTTTTTAGGATTCATGTTCCCCTTCATTTGGGCATCCATTATCATTCACACCCGAGGAGACCCCCAAATGGCATCGATGCAAGGCCTAAGGGCTCTCCTACATTTACGGGCTAACAACCTCATGGTTTTCAGACAACAAATCGATACAAGTTCCATGTTGCGAATATGGTCAGTGGTCGACACTCATTTGTTGTTCCATTTTAGGCCACATGATATGGATGTTGTGTTCAGAACATAGTCAACAGTGATCCTCCATCGTCATGCTAGTCCCTTCAAGCCTTGAATGTGAGTTACATGATTGACAAAATTTTCCACCCCATCATGACCAAATGGAATTTTGACACTCCTGGCACTATCCCTCAGTGCACACTTGCACGTTTGGAGGACAAAGACGTGGTAATGGCATCATTTGGGGCTCCGCACCGACTTCCCTTTCTACGTGCATTCTAGGTATTGGAAAAAACATCCTTCGCCCTTGTTTCCCACACCGAGTTTGACTCACGTGGGTGTAGGGATCGGGTTTAGGTCCGCACTTACATGGAATGATTCCGATTCTCCTTGGTCCAATCTCTAAGACCTTAAACTAAGATCTATTTTAGAACTACGTACGACTGGATTACCATTCCCATGGGATACATAGGAATGACTGGATATCTCTTATTTGGGTCTAGTTCGAATTCCTCTAATTTACCTCTATTGTTCTGTCTTCTATACTCTTACTCTTATAGGACCTCACGGTGTGGCACATGTGGGCTTATGACTTCATTCATGTTGGGCTTGAAATAGCCACACCATGTGTTCCCCTTTCTAGGAGTTCCCCCTACTTCATGTCACACATGACATTATACAGTTTTTGTCCCACATGGTGTTAACAGGAGCCTCCAAGAACTATGTGTGTCTTGATTCTCATCCTCATGGGATATGTTGGAAAACCCAGATATATCGTCTTCGGGTCTAGATCAACTAAGTCCTATCCTCTCCTGTCCAATACCCTCTAATATTTTATGGGCCCTCAACCCAATGTTTCTTCTCTAGAATCGCGCATGACATGATGTGGTCCTAATCCTCATTCACGTAGGGTATGTTTTATCATGCCATGCAGATTCCCTATGGAACCTCGTCATTCTAGTATATGTCTGAGCCATATGACTTTAAACTATGATGCCTAGTCAAACATGACTAGAAACGATTAAGTCTATACCGAATGACATTAAAGTGCATGGTTGGTCCTATCACATGACCCTAAAACTGCGACATGATCGTCTTCATCGTACGATGAAAAATGGAACTTCACCATGATATCCTCACTCGAGGTGGCATCATGTTTGGTATTGGTTAAACACCATACCATTTGTCAATACCTACACATGGTTTATTCTTGTGGCGATTCCGGGACTTTCTATCCTAGTCCCATCACTTCACAAAACAAAACACTCATTCATCCTAAAGAAGAAACAAGATCTATCAAATGCCTCTTCTTTTGGTGTAAGGGCCAGACCCAAACGACCTTATTATCCCTGGCACTGGTATCTTACTATTCCATCTTCTTGAACTACATGCGGACTGATTCCCATCTTCATGGGATATTTAGGAATGCCCGTTCACCTTATCTCGGTCCTAGCCTAACTTTCGTTTTCATTCCCTCAACCTGAAACCTCCCCCAAGAAGTGCACGATGATCTTGACTCTAGGTCCTCATTCACGTTGGGTTATACAATTATATCACCATGTGTCTCCCGCATTTCCTACCATTTGTGGTCTGAGGTCTATGACCATAAACTAAGACCATCCCACGTCCTTATCACAAGATGGTAAAATGCACAATATCTTCCACAACTAAGTATGGATTGATTCCCATCTTCATGGGGTACGTAGGGATACCCGAATGCTTTGCATTGGGCCCAACCTAATCTTTTCTTTTGGTCCCTTTACCTAAATAACTTCCTCTAGGGATACATGGTGTGGTTCAGATTACATATGTCCTTATTCACATCTGGTTTATAACCACCACACCTCATGCTCCCTTCCGGGGATCTTCCCTCTCGTCCTCCCTCTTTACTGTACAATGTTAATCTATGTGTCTACCACCTTTAGAAGTATGTCTGACCTCAGATCAGATAGATACTACCACCAAATGAGTTTCCATTGCAGTGGCATAATTTCAAGAGTGATGGATTCAAGTTGAACAACCTACCACTCCACATTACATGATTTTCATGCCCCCATATTCTAACCCTCATCCCCTTCCACGTCTAGAAGGACCCCTAACAGTATGGATGCTTGGCCTATGGCTCGCCTACTGTCCTGGAAAAATGTTTTTGAAGACTAATGGATGTCAGTTCGAGTCAGGCCCTATGCTTCGAACATGGTCAGCGGTCAGCCCTCATTTGTTATCCTAGTTTCAGGCTAACACAATAAGAATAATTTGTTTCGAACATGGTAAATAGTCATCCTTAATTTCCACAAAATCCCTACAGTGTTCCAAATTTTGGGTATCATGATTCACACATTCCACTCCCCTATGTTCAGATTAATTTCAACTCCCCGGGCATTACCCCGCTCATGCACCTGAGCACATTGGAATGACGATAAGTCTATTGTTCTGAGGTCCTCATCCTCCAATTGGGCCTCTCCCATTTCTTCCTGGAAATATGAAATGGTGTTCAAAACATGTATGCCCGAAGCTTGGTCGGCACTCATGCATTCAAACGAAATAATAGTGTGATCATCCCATGTTACTAACATCGGGCACGACCCACGTGAGCTTAGGAATGGATTTCTATTTATTTCAGGATTGTGGTTGGAATGAATTAAACTAGTCAAACAAGTAAATAAATCTATTCATACATGCGGTTCAGAACAAGAGGCAGAAAAGAGAAACGAGTTTATGTGTTTGACCATGACATGGCCCTTAAGGATCAGTATCTTGGATAGATTGCTCTAGCACTTCTACCTTTTGGATTGTGGCCTCCAGGATTGCATCCTGCTCCCTGAGAACCCTCTCTTCATCAGCGGCCGCAGAGCACAATTTACAGACCCTAGTTTGTGGTTGCCTCTATTCAGTTTGATGTGTAGTCATTTGGTGACCCACTTCCACTATATTCTCTTGGGCATCCTCTAACATTCCCCTCAATAGCTCCACAAGATCAGAATAGTTCACAATGAATACATCCCTTTCATTCAAATTTTTTTCAAGTCATTGGACCTCCTACTCTTCCTTGAAGAATGCTTGGGTATTCGGTGATTCTTTCTGACACAGGGGAACATCAGATCAGCAGCTGCTCTCATGTAGATTCTCGGCCATGTAGTCACATACTGTCAAATGAAGATGGTGAGCATCCAACCCTCTAGCATAAAGAAAGCACAAATATGTGTGGAGCGATCACATCCGTTTTATCCATTCTGTCTGAGGCTGACTGAGAAATTGCTTGATACACTTCCACACCTTGTGCCACATCATAGGGATCCCATCGACTACCTCCAAATCATAATCATCTATCTCCTCATGATCTGCAGGCCAATAGTTGGGGGAATTAGCCAAGAGATCAGCAGTAGGGTCTTTTCAGGTATTCCTCCCAAGTGGTTGGGCTCTTCAACGTCTGGGTAACCTTCCCCTCTCGCCTTAGACTCGGATGCTCCTTCGCCGACATCAACACATGCCCCAACATTAATACCACTAATATCCACAGCTCTTTTCTCACCAAGTGCTCGGGTTTTCTCGGTTTGGGATGGGTGCCCTGAATAGGCCGACACATTTTCCATTGAATCACTCGCGGATGGTCTGGATTTGGCGCTCTACCAAGCCTCCAATGCCATGATTACTACATAAACAATGAACACCGTAGTCATTTGGGTTCTCTAATAGCCCAAAAAAGCATCTATGTGATACGAACAAAAATTAC
This sequence comes from Viscum album, assembly GCA_963277665.1. Classification (NCBI taxonomy): domain Eukaryota; kingdom Viridiplantae; phylum Streptophyta; class Magnoliopsida; order Santalales; family Viscaceae; genus Viscum; species Viscum album. Next base: position 1,972,501,930 of record OY728119.1, on the reverse strand, counting down.
AAGAACGTAGTGCATTGGCCTCTGGAGTTCCCGTCGCCGTAGGAGCTATCACTGTGGGGAATCGGTCAGTACTAGTTAGCTCATTAAATGGCGTCAGCTCCCCACCTTATTTTGTTGGAACCTCCTCCCCCTTCAAATAGAGAATCTTGGTTGTATCTAATATGCACCTGATCAGGATAAATAAATTCGATTTAAATTAAAAAAGAGGATAAAAGGGAAGGGGAGGATGGATAAGGAATGAGACATACCTCAAGTAGCTCAGTTATGTCAGCATCAGAGCCAACGATCTCACCAATCTCCCAAAGGCTCCCTCGGGGGGGTCGTCCCATGAGACCCCCACCTCTAAGCTCAACTCCTGCTTCCCCCACTCCTTCACCAACTCCTTCTTCCTCCTCCTCTTTTGACTCACTTCCCTCTGGATCCTCGTCACTGTAGTCTTCCTCGGACGACATCGTTTCTGGATCATGCTCTAGGATGAGCAATACATTCACCAATAAAGGCAATTCCTCACGCCGTCCCCATTGGTGTGAATATGCATCCATGGGAATCAAGTAAGCATGTCGTCGATGGAAGTTCACCCTGTTGAAAATCCCAATGATTCCGACATCTGGCAGCTCGATTCCATCTCGTATTATCTTTTTTCAGAGGGCTTTGATGCCCATTGACTACCATAGTGTTAACCAGGCTGACCAAAATGCCGTGAAGATTACATCATCAGAAGGTTGGATAAGGTACCTTATCTTCTCTCCTGGAATCTCCCTTACTGCATTGTGAGCCCCTATTCCCCTTGGTGATGAAGGAAAGGCCACACTATGTGACGTTCTCGCTGCTGTAGTCCCGACCTGTGCGGGCCTAGTTTCTCGACTTGCTTCCATCCTCTCCTCCCCAATAGCACCATGTATACTCTCTTTCCACCCAGGTTCTACACTGGCTACCTTGAGCTACTAGAATTGCTTCTGTAAAATCCCCTAAGGGTATGATACAACCCATTGTTCGGCATATTCTGTCAAGAGGCCAACATCAACTCTGGTGGGGGGAATGGTAATGCCGTCACCTGATCCATGAGTTGTTAACATCAGACACATTTGGAGATGAACGAAGGGGTGCCTCTTCTCCTGGAAATTTTTATAAACTTTATTTGGCATCCTCTAGAGGCATCCAAACTGCCTGGAAAATCTAGAGAGCACGTAGGGCTCACAAAGGCTCTTCCCATCCACCCGGGCCAAAATCACCCCACCTCGGATGATCTGGAAGTATTAACTTTGCTACAGTGATCCTTTCCCATTGTATATAATTTGGCTACTTAGAGTGGGTAATAGACTAAAAGTAAAATTGGAATGGTTTCTAATTCAGATCCTTATCCCCTCTCCGTTGAGGGTCAACGACATAACCCTAGAAATATTCAGCAAGGAAGGTCGCAGGACAATACCCGTAGGGTGAATGGAATTTGGAAAGGTATATCATCCACAATGAGGTGTGATCCATCCATGAAGGATCTGGAAGGGGCCACAGATCCTCCTCAGTGAACCCCCTCTCGAAATACATCCCCAAATGGAAAACAAGTGGGCCAATATAGGGACTCCCAAATTAAACGTCTGATTAGCGGCCATGATGACAGCCATCACTAATGTCACCGGATGAACTACCATCCTCAATTCCCTCACTAGTAGAATCCACCCACTCAAGAAGATTGCAGTAAATCCGGTGTACCAGACGTTCGGGTCCCGACTATCATTTATACTGAAACCCCATGATTGATATCCCCCCGCCTCCAGGATCCTCCAGTATGATCCTCTATTGCTCCTCTATTCCATGGTCGGAAACTGTCTTCCTCTCCTTGACATATTGAATTCCAGATCTCTTTGTAGAAACAAGCTAAACCATTTTTTGTAGGCAATGTCCTTCAGAATGCCTTGACCGCCTGCCTCTCCTAAGCCAGCTCCAACAGATACCATGTTAAGATGAGAGTTCATAGTCTGTCTCCCAAGATGTTCCTCGTCCAAAATAATTCATCGTACTGATGCCCATCCAAAGGGATACCCCTGATGCAATGAACGTCCCAAAGGCTGATACCAACCTCACCATGGTGAAGATTGAAGGTATTGGTATCGGGGGAACATCGGGTAAACAACTCTGGCCCAAGTTCATGATGACAGAAGAAATGGAACTGTAATGTCCACACCGCCTCGAACAACCTGATGTGCCACAGTTCGGCCCCAAACTAGTCACATATATGGCGTACCCAATATGCCTTAGAACATTCACTTCTGAAATTTCCTCCAGACCTCAAGTTCCAATCCTATATCCGGACTTTAGTTTCCTCACTAACACTCTATCTAAAAGTACTTGTGTAATGGGACGGAGACTCCTCTGTGACCGGGTAACTTCCCGAAATGGTTTTGGTCCTGGGGTTCAGAATGTAAACATCTATATGTCTAGTTTCTATAGTAGTATGGCCATTGTTAGTGATATTATACCAAGGGAGGTCATCCTCATGGGTCACCCATGACCACGGTGTGTCGAATTCAAATCCTGACACATGTACCTCATCCAAAATACTAAATTCCCATATTGGTATGTTTTTATATATCACATACTCCTTCTGGGCTTGGGTCAACATGTTGAAGAGAGCCTGGTTGCTGGATATGATCTTTCAGGTTCCTTAAACCTCAGGGTTGGAAACCATCTCAGCCATTTGAGCGGAGAACACAACTTCTATCTCAGCGTCAGTGGTAGCCATCTTCTTCTAGTAAGGTCTGAAGGAGTCACCGGGAAAAGATTCTATGATGCGCAAAAAAATCAGTGGGGCACGAAAAATTGAGGCAGAACCACGAAAAACCCAGATCTTGCATGTAAAAAACTTCCAGACTCTGGGAAATACGAGACACAGAGTGGTTTTCGCGCAAGGCTAGGATGATTTTTCACACGCGAGAGCTCCAGACTTATCACGCGAGAAGAATCCATATGTATTGAGGGATCCACAAGGGTTTTTATTGGCACAGAGTGGAGTTTCCATGTGCACAAAAACGGTTTACGTGCCATTTCATGTTTTTACGCGTCGAGGCTGTCTTTGGTACGTACCGACCCCAGGAGGTTGTGCATCTCGGTGTTTCCCTCAGAATATGACCTTTGTGTACCCTATCCATTCCAATTCAAAGGGGGGGGGGGGGGTGGGGAGAATTTGTGAACACAAAAATATTCTCCAAAAATAAAAATGGGTGTTTTTGGATAAAGCAAAAGTACATTTCGACTGGGTGATTTATTCTGGGAGGAACGAAAGGGCCACCCGAAAAAAAACCCGAGTTGAGTGAAAAACATTTCTCGCATGCAGAAAACTATAGGATCCAAGGGATATTTCCACGCCGGTGTGGAAACTTGTGCCTGGTTTCCATATTTTTTGCGCTGCTGACCTGGGCGCACAATCTTTTGCATGACTGACAAAGGGTGCACGAACATGTGCGCGAACGTCGCATCTTTCGCACCGCTGCCCCAACCGCACTATCTTTTGTGCTGGCCAACTTCCACACTGACCCAAGGGCCCACAACACCTTTAAATAGAAGGGCTCCCCTTCAACATCCAATGGATGAAGAATCCAAACCACCTCTCGTGCGTGAAATCAACCTCTTCAGTGCACAGAAATGGCTTTCAGGTATGGGGGTTTTCAGGACCGGTCTCCCAGGGGTCTTCCTTTGCGCAGGACTGCTCAGGCTTAACCCTCACTCAAACCCCTTTAAGTCATGACCCATTTGCATAATCCATTTCCCATTGCGTGCAAACTTCAACTGGTTTTGGCACGCAATTGCACTGACATGTGTGCCCAACCTTTTGCGCAATCCCTCTAACTTGTGCACCCAACCTTGCCCGCAATCCCTTTGATTTATGCGCAAAACCTCATGTAACACCTCAAACCTCCATGGTACGTTTCCCTTTGAATAATACAATAACTTGTGTTGTATGAAACTTTGAGTTCCAACACATTACAACCAATCAAACTAGCCGTTATGAATAGTAATATCAACTTTGTGGAATTTTATAAATTTTATCTATCAAAGAGGACTTCTTTTTTGGATTCAGAATATAAAAATTAGCATAGAGTTATTTTTTGGTATTTTTCGTTAAACAATAAATTTTTTATGAATGTTTATTATTTAAAACCAACTTTTTTTAATTAATTAGTTATTTTAATTTAATTTTTTTAGGAAAAACTAGATACATAATACCTATATATGTTTAACGTAATTCATTCGAGTCATTTTATAATAAGTTTAGATATATAAAATTTTATCGAACTTTTTAGCGTCTTTTACCCACCTCATAGGAGCATATGAAAATTTGTATAAAACATAGTTTTACCGCTTCTCTGAGTTAAATGTCAAAAATCTGAGAGACACGGTTAATATTAGTAAGTAAAATTTTCCACAGTTAAAAGTAAATTGGGTAATTAAGGGTAAAAATGATATCATAATCACACTAACACATGTCCTAATTCAATTGGATAAGTATAAATATACAAAAAACAACCTTAGGAATAAAATATGATCCCCTTTTGTCCACATGGAATAGATTACGACATTTATTATTATTTTATTTAAAGAAGAGTTAAAAGAGTTAAATTCAATGTTTAATAACTAAACAATTTTTAATATAGGGTTACACACAATATAACTTTGACTATAAATATTCATTAGAAATATAAAAATATTTCCAACATAATGGTATTTTATTTATAATTTTTTTATACATTATATAATTTAATTTATTTATGACACAATGATGATGCAGTAATTACCTTATTAATAAAATATTAAAATAATTGATATTATAAATATCCAATTAAATATAAATTGAGACATATGATGAATTATAATAATTTTATAGGTTAATATGACATTTTAGAGTGGTATAAATAAAATTCATTCGAAGTGATAAAGTTTTTATGGCTTTCAAAATAATCCAATACTAAATAGTGTCAAAATTGACATAATTGAGTTTTTAAAACAAATATTATATTATTAATGGATATATTATTCTTAAAAATCTATGGCTCAGCCAAAAAAACTAATAGAATGTTATATATATTAATAATGAACGACATAGGGTTTTCTTGGTTTGTTATAGTAAGTTATTTAATCATATAATATAAAAATACAAATAGACATGGTAAATGTCAAACTATTTAACTAAGAGTTAAATCTAAAAGATAAGGTTAATATGATGACTTAAACCTATATAAAACCAATTGGTTGAACTTTTTTCAACCCACACCCACCTTAGCCTATAAATAATTCATTTCTAATCCATTTGAATCTGAAAGGTATTTTATTATAAAATAATATTTCAAACATTTCCTAAAGTAACCCTCACATCTATTATAAAAGGGTAGTACCCCTTATCTTAATTTCACACCTCCAATGAATTTTGGATCATCCTACCCCTACACCAATATCCTCCAAACTTTCCTCCATTCTTCATAGAATCCATTCTTTGGTCATAATTCCAACCTAAGGAGCCCTTTTAATCAAATTGAAAGGAAGAACCCGATGAATAGGTTAATATTTGATCACCTCTTTCAAGTTATTTTCTTCTTCCACTTACTATTTATTTTTTGTTTCCAATATAAAATAATAACTCCGGTATCTTCTATATACTGGGATGTTATTTTAAAAACAGTACAACCATATTCATTATTCTGTCTGTCCAATAAATGAAAAATTCACCATACGTGCGTACGTACGGATTACCATCTCCACGTCATGGTGTAGTTTGTTATTCAAACACTTCATTATTTTTATTGGTATAATAATGAGTATAACTGATGTAAATAATAAATATAACATGTTATTGATTCTTTATATATGATATACAATCCAATTACATATGATTTCTCCATCAATATAATGATATTGTCGCTTGTGCGTACGTACGGATTATCGTCTCCACGAACCCGATGAGATTCATTCCCCATCGTAATCATGCAAGAATAATTTCATTTTATGATCAAAAATAATTTTTATGAACATAATATCATTATGTGTATGAATAAAATACATTCTATCCATAATGAACATGGATTACGTAACCAAGCATATAAAGGAAAACGAATCAGTTAACACCCGAAATGATGATACTACTAAAATATTATTAACTAAGAAATATTATAAAATAATATATGATACCCTATTAATGTATATAGTTCTTGTATAATTTAATAACAATGTTTTAACTATTATAAATGAGGTTAACATACCATCAACCAAGGAAATGTACAAGGTCAGGGGTTTTCATCTCACTTTTATTCCCGTGAGATTCATGCAATATTTTCCACTACTAGCTTTTGTGTGGTGTATGTAATTCCCATGATTATACTGTTTGCGTAATATACATTAATTTATGGTAATTTAAATCATTATTGGATGATAAATTTCTTTCAAGGGGTGTATGTTTCGTAAGTTACCAAATCAGTAAGGGAATTTCAAATTTTAATTTTCACTCATTTGGTTTTACGCAAACCGCATTGATTACATTACTCCATGATTATTTGTGAAATCACTACCTATTTTCTTATGTAGTAATTTCCACTCTCCTTTTTGTGGATATACATTTTATACATAAAATCACTCCATTTATAAATTCTCAAGCCATCGATATAAACTTGATAAGATTAAATTTTAACTCAATTTCTATTCATTGAGTTAAACATCCAAGACATTGGTGTCGTTTTTACAAGAATATGTGTGGATATCCTCTGATTTATTTACACTAAATATCCAATAATATTGAGTTTATTTATATTTTTCACACATAATTATTCCATTGATTTACCCTTAACCTAAGGATACAGTCTTTATAAAGGAATTCATCTCAAGATACATTCCATTGAGACTTCTTGTTGTTATTCGCCAATTCACTTTTATTTAGTGTATATACTATAAATTGACATAGTATATCAATAATCCCATTGTTCTCATGATATTTTAAGGTTTTTATTACCTCAATTATTTGTATTCAACCGTCTCTCATTTGGTTAGTAACTCTAACTAAAATATCATTTTAAATGTTTTAAAAATGTATTCTTCTAAATCGTTCTCATTAATGTCCATGTTTTAAAAATGGTTTTAAGGTTTTATTTATGTGGACATTAATGTTTTAAAATTGAAATTCCTTTTAAAAGTTTCTAATTGGTATGGTACACTTTGATTCAAAAATCTATTTTAAACAACTTCATGATAAATAGCGAGACTTTTAAATGTTTTCATGAAAAAGGGTTATTTCCTTCAATGATTTTTACATATAATTTTCAACTTTGTCAACATCCTTTACAGGATATTATTCTTGATCGAGGTTGATTTATTATGATAATAATCTTCAATACTATATTGAATTTTTTTTTGATAAATTTTACCATGGATGTGTTATTTTTATTCCATTCATGGTTTATAGATAAAGTATTGAAATTTCTTTTGCTTGTTTTAATATGAATTTTTATGTTATGTTTAAACCTTTTCATATGAGGAATGAATTGTACTTAGTAAGTGATGGGTGGAGGCTGCTATAGATCTTAGATTCATTGGTAGGTCTCATGAGACAATATAGATTCTTGGCACAAGGCCTTGAAAAAATAAAATTTGTAGTCCTGGCACAAGGCCTTGACAATGTGGTTATGAAGTCTAGCATTATGCATTCCATCATTATGAAACTGGCTATTGATATTGCATGTGATTATTTGACTAGTACAATAATAATTCAAATAAGTAAATGGAATTACTTTATTTTATCTTTTCCATATTATGCTGATGTTTATGTTTAAAAGGATTTTGTTTTAGTCTAACACATTGCCTTAAATGTTTATTCTTATTTATGAAATTTTCTACTATATTGTCATCCTTACTGAGCATATGAGTTCACCCCTTTCTATGTTATATTTTTCCCTGGATGTGAAGAAGTGTTTTATGGTTGACCAATAGGGATATCCTAAGGACATAAGTGTTTTAAAAAGGGGATAATTTTTTTTGATGTTTTTATTTCATGATGTAATGTAAGACTTATGAATGTATCTAGTACTTCTAAGGCTACAAAATTGATCAGAATTTCGGGAAATGATTCCTTATATCATTCCAATGTTATGTAATAATGAACATACTTTGGGAAACATGGGTCGTGGCGTTACAGCTGGTATCATAGGAGGATTATTAAAAACCAAGGAAGCTAGATTTAGAAAAACTCTGATTAGAGAACATTACCTTAAGATATAATTTGATGATTAGTATAGAAGAACTTCCTAGAATTTTGGTAATGTAGATATTTTGATAGTTTTCCAAGCAATACATCCTTGTATGGATATGATCAGGTAGAGGAAGCTCTGACATAGATGTACCAAGGGATAAAACCCAAAAACTCCGCATTGAGCTAGACTCGAACGGGAACTGGGGAATGAATATGGGCCTTACTGCACTCTTGGTTACGACACTCCCAGGGGATATGATTAGGATAATTATAATTTTCTTTAAAAACCATTATGAAGGGTTTAGGAGTATATTCTTCTTCAAGGAAAACGTTTTTATGATTATGGATTATATCCACAAACTGGTCAATTTATGTGAAGTGTTTTAAAAGTTTGGAATTATGTATTAGGATTTATAAATTAATCTAACGCATGACATTGTTTATAAATGGCGCCTATTAGAAGGAATGGAAATCATCTCAATGCACATAATCCATGTAGGGATAGCCCTCTTACTCAAGATAATTATAGTGGACCTGGTGATGAAACTGGTGCTGATCAGCTTATCACCATACTGGGAAAACTCACTCAGTTTAAGAATAATAACCATACCCTTACCCTGATCCTCAACATGAAGGATCAATGTTAAACCGCTTCATGAGGCAACAACCACCAACATTCTATGGGAGTAAAAATACATTAGTAGCTAAGAAATGGATAAGTTCCTTAGATAAAATATTTCATACTCTGGGTAGTAGTGAAAGGGAAAATGTTTTCATGGCAATTTATTTCCTCACAGGGGATGCAGATCAATGGTGTTCATTGATTCAAAACACATAGGAAGATGATGAAGTATAAAATATGGAATGAATGGAGTTTAACGAGATTTTCTTATAAAAATAAATTCTTCATGACCATCGAGCGGTTATGGAAAGGAAATTTCTAAGTCTATGGATAAAAGAGGATGAGAATGTCGCAAAATATGAGGATAACATTACAAGGATAGCAGGGCATATAATAGATTATATATGTAACCCAATGAGAAATATTGATCGATTCTTTGATGGGTTAAAGCCATTTCTCCATCGAGCATTAGTCCCACAATCCATTTCATTGTACAAAGATATTATCTCATGCGCTCTCAAGATAGAAAAAGAATTATCTAAGTCTTATGACTTTAATGAAAAGTAGGAGAAGAAGAGATTTTCTGAACACATATGAGAATGGAAATAAGGGAAAGAAGGAAAAAGTTGAATGTCCATCCTGTGGTGAATGTGGGAATAAACACCCCGGTACTTTCCTGAAGGGAATGGGAGACTGTTACAAGTGTGGTGAAAATGGCCACCATGATCATGATTGCAAGGGGGAGAAAGTGGTTGTTGAATGATACAATTGTAGAGAAAAGGGGCATTATACAAATCAATGTCCTAAGTGCCAAGGGAACATTCCTCATAAAAGGACAAGGGAGTAAGGCCAAGATTATGCGATCACTACTGTTGAGGTTGAAGCTTCGAAAGACATGGTTGCAGGTAATTTAATGGTTTCCTGAAGTCTATCCAATGCTTTATTTGACTCTAGATCATCTCATTGTTTTATATCTTCCATTTTTTCTATGAAAATAAGATATTTTCAATTTGAAAAAACAAGGGTGTTGTCAGTAAAAACACATATGGGGTGTATCATCGCAAAAACGTTTTGTGAATCAATTTCCGTTAAGGCATATAAATAATATTTATCTGCTAATCTAATCATCATACCCATGATTGAAATTGATATAATACTCTGTATGGATTGGCTTTCGGACCATGATATAGAAATTTATTCTAAGAAGAAGGAGGTTATAATTCACGATGATGATATTGAGTACCTTATCTTTAGAGTAGAAACATCACCACCTGATTCTTATCTAGGTCCACCCCAATAGCTCAACTAAAATCAATTATAGGGGATGAATAGAATTAAATAACTATGGGTGAGGAAAATAATGTTATAATAGAGGACGTACCTATTGTGCAAGAATATGTTGATGTGTTTCCAGAGGATTTACCTGGACATCATCCATAATGAGAAATTGAGTTTTCCATTGACTTAATTCCAGGTTGAAAGCCCATATCGAAGACCCCTTATAGAATAGCCACTGTGGAATTAGTGGAACTAATGAAAAAAAAACTAGAGGAATTGAGTAATAAAGGATTTATTCACCCTAGTGTTTCCCCATGGGGAGCCCCTGTCCTTTTTATTAATATGAAAGAAGGTTCTTTGATGTGGTGCATTGACTATAGGGAGATCAATGCTATAACAATAAAGAACAAGTATCCCCTCCCTCACATTGATGATTTATTCGACCAAGTTCATGGAGCACAATATTTTTCAAAGTTTGACCTTCGATCTGGATGTCATCAGTTGTGTGTGAAGAAGGAAGACATTCTGAAAACAACATTTTGAACCAGCTACGAGCATTAGAGTTCACAAAAATTCCTTTTGGATTGACTAATGAACCCTATGTCTTCATGGATATTATGAATAGGGTTTTCATGGAATATCTTGATGATCTTTTAGTGGTATTTATTGATGATAACTTGGAATACACCAAAATCTACAAAGATCATGAAAATCACTTGCGCATTATCCAATGGACTCTTAGAAGAAATGAATTATATTGGAAATTTATCAAGTGTAAATTTTGGAATCAGGAGATTTTTTTTCTTAGCCATATTTTCTCCAAGGATGGAATATCTATTGATCCTTCAAAGACCAAGGAAAACCAATAATTTACAGTACCGATGAGTATAATTGAGGTACATAGATTTATTGGTTTAGCACATTATTATCAGTGTTTTTTCAAGAATTTTGACCGATTGTCAAACCCATTAACATAGCTCACAAGAAAAGGGGATAAATTTGTTTGGATAAAAGGGTGGGAATAATTTTTTGAAGAACTGAAGAGAATATTTTTCAATGCTCTTATCTTGACTCTTCCATCAGGGAAAGATGGTTTTTTTATTTATAGTGATTCTTCAAAGAGGATTCAGTTGTGTCCTTATGAAGAATGATAGAATTATTTCTTATGCATCACACTAGCTAAAACTTTATTAAAAAAACTATCCTACTCATGATCTTTAGTTAGCAGTTGTAATATTTTCTTTTAAGATATTGATACACTATCTCTATGGTGAAAAATGAATGATTTATACTGATCACAAGTGTTTGATGTATATTTTATCACAAAAATAACTCAACATGTGGAAAAAGAGATGGCTTGAACTAATCAAGGATTATGATTTCACAATACAATAACACCCGAGGAAGGAAAATAAGGTGGCAGATGCTTTGAGCAGAAAGGACCATGGATTTTTCAACAAGATGAGAGTTGAAAGGGATCCTATTTTCATGGATCTAGTAAAAATAGATATGGTAATAATCATATAAGGTTAAACATAACTAATTTTTCAAATGGTTTCTAAACCATCTTTACTAGAAAGGATAAAATGTTCTTATACTGATGATGAGGAATTTCAAAAGAAAATTAAATCTGTGAAAGATGGGAGATTGATTGACTTCGTATATGAAGATGGAATTTTGAAATTTTGGAAGAGACATTGTGTTCCTAATATACATGATCTAAAAAGGGAATTGATGGATGATTCTCATAGCTCCAATATCTATATACACTCTCGTAGAACTAAGATGTATATAGATTTTAAGTAACATTTTTGGTGGGACAACATGAAGAGGGAGATTGTTGATTTTGTGTCAAGATGTATGGTTTGTCCACAAGTAAAAGCTAGAAGGCAACAACCCAGAGGAGTCATGAAACCTCTTCTTTTATCTGAGTGTAAATGGGATGATATTATGTTGGACTTTGTCATGGGACTACCAAATACTCCTAGAAGTATGGATGTAATATTGTTCGTTGTTGATCGTCTTAAAAATTCATCACATTTTCTTGCTATAAGAGAAGATTTACCACTTGAACGTTTAGCAAGACTGTATATTAATGTATTTTTAAGACTTAATATGGTAACCCTGTAGATTTTTTCTGATCGTGATCCCCATTTTACATCAAGATTCAAGAAAAGTCTTAAAAAAGCCTTGGATACTGAACTTCTTTTGTGAACTGCCTACCACCGTCAAACTGATGGACAATCGGAGCAGACTATTCAAACCTTAGAAGAAACGTTGAGATCTTGCTCACATGACTTTCAAGGTATCTGGGATCAATATTTACCTTTAATTGAATTTTCATATAATAATAGATTCCATTCAAGTATTCAGATTGAACTATATTAAGCGTTATATGGAAAGAGATGTCACACACTAACTTTTTGGGATGATGTTGGTGAATGAAAACTTGTCGGCCCAGAACTTGTTGAGAAAAAGATGGAAAATGTGAAGGTTATCCAAACCCACATCAAAGTTACTCCAAGTAGGTAGAAGATCTATTTCGATAATTGAAATAAGGATTTGTAATTTCAGGAAAGAGATCATGTTTTATTGAAGGTATCTCCATGTAAGGGAGTTATAGGATTCAGTAAGAAGGGTAAATTAAGTCACATGTACACCAGACCTTTTGAAATTATAGAATGAATTGGTTATGTGGATTACCATTTTTCAATGCCGCCAAGTCTCTCCAAAGTCCATGATGTGTTCCACATATCACTATTGAAAAAATACATGCTTGACCCAACACATATACTCACTTATGAGTAAATTGAACTGGGACCCGATCTGTCTTGTTGTGAAGATCCTGTCAATATTCTTTATACAAGAGAACAAGTGTTGAGAAACCAGGCGACTCATCTGGTAAACTTTCTATGGAAAAACCATAATATGGAAGAGGAAATGTGGGATCCTAAGGAACTTATGATGAAGAACCACTCGAATCATTTTATTCAGTAATATTCTATAAATTTTTAGGAATTTTTTTTTAAAGAGGGTAGAATGTAACACCCCAAGCTTCCATGGTACATTTCCCTTTGAATAATAAAATAACATGTGTTGTACGAAACATCGAGTTCAAACACACCAAAACTAATCAAACTAGTCATTATGAATATTATTACCCACTTTTTGAAATTTTATAAATTATATCGTTCAAAATGGACTTCATTTTTGGATTTGGAATATCGAAATTAGCTAATGGTGAATTTTTGGTATTTTTCTGAAAACTGTCAATTTTTGATGAATCGTTATTGGTTAAAACCGAATTTTTATTTAAATAAATAGTTAATTTATTTTAATTTATTTTAGGTAAAAATAGATACAAAATACCTATATATGTTCAATGTAATTCATAAGAGTCATTTTATAAAAAGTTTAGATATATAAAATTTTATCAAACTTTTTACCATCTATTACCCACTTCCTAAGAGCATTTGCAAATTTGTATAAAACATAATTTTACCTCTTCTGTGAGTTGAATTTAAAAATTCCATGAGACACAGTTAATATTAGTAAGTAAAATGTGGTTCAATAAGATGAAAATATTTTTTGTGAATATTAACTTTTGACTTTTATTTACCACGGTTAAAAGTAAATAGGGAAATTAAGGGTAAAAATGATATCATAATTACCCTAACATATGTCCTAAATCAATAAAATAAGTATAATTCGACCAAAAGAAACCTTAGGAATAAAATATGATCCTATTTGGTCCACTTGGATTAGATTAGGACATTTATTATTATTTTATTTAATGAAGAGTTAAAAGAGTAAAATTCCATGTTTAATAACTAAAATTTTTTAATATAGGGCTAAACACAATATAAATTAGACCATAACAATTCATTATAAAGATAAAACTATTTCATACATAATTTTATTTTATTTATAAATTTTTAGACATGAAATAATTTAATTTATTTATGACACAATGATGATGCAGTAATTACCTAATTAATGAAATATTAAAATAATTGATAATATAAATATCCAAATAAATGTAAATTGAGATTTATGATGAATTACACTAATTTTAAAGGTTAATATGACATTTTATGGTTGGTTAAATAAATTTTATTCTAAGTGATAAAGTATTTATGGCTTTCAAAATAATCAAATACTAAATAGTGTCAAAATTGACATAATTGAGTTTTTAAAAAAAATATTATATTATTAATTGATATATTATTCATAAAAATCTATGGTTCAGCCAAAAAACTAATATAATTTTATATATATTAATAATGAACCACATGGGGTTCACTTGTCTTGTTATAGTAAGTTAATTAACAATATAATATAAAAATACAAAGAGACATGGTAAATGTCAAAATATTTAACAAAGAGTTAGATCTCTAAGAAAAAGGTTAATATGATAACCTAAACCTATATTAAACCAATTGGTTGAGGGTTTTTCGACCCATACACACCTTATCCTTTAAATAATTCATTTTTATCCATTAGAAACTAAAAATTATTTTATTATAAAATAATATTTCAAGCTTTTCCTAAAGTGACCCACACCTCTCTTATAAAAGGGCACTACCCCTTCTCTTAATTTCACACCTCTAAATGATTTTTTTCATGGAAAAACCCTACAAAAATATCCTAATAACTTTCCTCCCTTCATCATAGAGTCCTTCCTTTGGTTAGAAAGCCAATCTATGGAGCCCTTTTGATCAAATCAAAATGAAGAACCTGAAGAAGAGGTAAATATTTCATCACCTATTTCAAGTTTTTTTCTTCTTAAAATTCCTCTTTATTTGTTGTTTAAATTATATTATAATAACTAAAGTATTTTCTATATACTTTTTTGTTATTATAAATATGATATAACTATATTCATTATTCTATCCATCCTATAAATGACAAAGTCGCCACACATGCATACGTACGGATTACTGTCTCCACGTCGTGGGGTAGTTTGTTTTTCAAAAACTTCATTATTTGGATGGGTATAATAATTAGTATAACATAAGTAAATAATAAATATAACATGTAATTTATTCTGTATATATGATATACCATCCAATTACATATTATTTCACCATCAATATAACGATATTGTCGCCCGTGCCTACTTACAGATTACCGTCTTCAGGAATGCGATGAGATTCATTCCCCCTCATAATAATTCAAGAATAATTTTCATTTTATGATTAAGAATATTTTTAATGAACATAATATTATTATTTATATGAATCAAATACATTTTATCCAGAAATAAAATGGATTATGTAACCAAGAATATAAAGGAAAATAAATCAGCTAACACCTGAAACGATGACACTACAAAAATATTATTAACAAATCAATATTATAAGATCTTATATGATATAATATTCATGTATATAGTTCTGTTATAATTTAATATAAATGTTTTAACAATTATACAAGAGGATAACTTACCATCGACTAAGGAAAATTACATGGTATGGGGTTTTCATGCTATATTTTCCACCACTACCTTTTGTGTGGTGTATGTACTACCCATGATTGTATTGTTGACGTAATATGCATTAATTTATTGCTATTTACATCATCATTGGATGATAATAATTTAATGGGGTTTATGTTCCATTAGTTACCAAATCGGTAAGGGAATTTCAAATTTCAATTTCCACTCATTCAGTTTTACGCAAACTTCATTTATTACATTACTCCAAGATTATGAGTGAAATCACTATTTATTTACTTATTTAGTAATTTACACTCACATTTTTGTGGATATAATTCTGATACACATAATAATTCCATTGATAAATTCACAAGTCATCGATATAAACTTGATAAGAGAAAATTTGAACTCAATTTCCATCCATTGAGTTAAACATCCAAGTCATTGGTGTTGTTTTTACAAGAATATGTGTGGATGTACTATGATTGATTTAAACTGAATATTCAATCATATTTAGTGTATTTATATTTTTCCCACATAATTATGTCATTGATTTATCCTTAACCTATGGATGCTGTCTTTATAAAAGAATTCATCTCAACCTACATTCCATTGAGACTTCTTGTTGTTATGCACCAATATACTTTTATTTGGTGTATATACTTAACATTGACATATTATATCATGAATACCTTTGTTCTCATGATATTATAATTTTTTTATTACCTCGATTATTTTTATTCAAGGGTCTCTCATTTGGTTAATAACTCTAACTAAAATATAATTATAAATGTTTTAAAAATTTATTCTTCTAAATCATTCTCATTAATGTCCAGGTTTTAAAAATGGTTTTAAGCTTTTTTTTATATATAGAAATTAATGTTTTAAAATTGAAATTCCTTTTAAAAGATTCAATTTGGTATGGGACACATTGATTCATAAATAATTCTAAACAACTTCTTGATAAATAGTGATACTTTTAAATGTTTTCATGAAAAATGGATATTTACATCAAGGATTTTTTCAGATCATTTTCAACTATGTGAAAATGTTTTATTGGATATTATTCTTCATTGAGGTTGATTTATTATGATAAAAATCTTCTATAATGTCTTGAAGGTTTTGTGATATGTTTGACTGTGGATGTGTTATTTTTATACCATTCATGGTTTATGGATAAAGTATTGACATTTCGTATTCTAGTTTTAATACGAATGTTTATGTTATGTTTAAAACTTTTCATATGAGGAATGAATTGGAGTTAGTAAGTGATTGGTGGATCCCGATATAGCTCCTTGATACATCGTTAGGTCTCATGAGACAAACTAGTGTCTTGGCACAAGGCCTAGGAAAAATATTATTTGTAGTCATGGAACAAGGCCTTGACTATGTGGTTATGAATTCTAGAATTATGCATTCCATCATTATGAAAGTGGCTATTGATATTGCATGTGATTATTCGACTAGTAGAATATCTATACAAATAAGTAAATGGAATTATCTGATTTTATGTTTTACATACTATGCTTAATTTTATGTTCAAAAATCTTTTGTTTTAGTCTAATAAATTTCCATAAATGTTTATGCTTATTTATGAATGTTTTCGCTATATTGTTATCCTTACAGAGAATTTGAGATCACCCCTTTCTATGTTTTATTTTTCCTAGGATGTGAAGAAGTATTTTTTGGTTGAATTGTAGGGACAGACTAAGGATATAAGTTTGTTCAAAAGGGGAAAAATGTTGTTCATGTTTTTATTTAATGATGTAATATAAAACATATGAATGTATATAGTACTTCTAAGGCTACTAAACTGATTGGTCTTTCAGGACATGATTCCTTATATAATTCCAATGTTATGTAATAATACACCGACTCTCGGTAATTGGGGTAGGGATGTTACACCTCGGCTCCCCTTCGCGCACCAATCCCCCCAGATTGTGTGCACACCCGGTCCCTTTTGCTCAAATCTTCCAATTGCGCATCAATTGCACGTAACTCTCTCCAATTGCATGCAAAAGTCGGGGAATCGCCTAACTATTCCCAAGAAACTGTTCCACCTACACACGAGCCTTTGTCCTTGAGCGTACCATTATTTTTTGGATGCGTTCAATGTCCCTCTTCCGAACATCATCCCCGGGCACCTCTTGAACCCAAAAGTGCTACATCCCACACCATTTTCCCATGATACCTTCTAGGTTTTCACAAAGAAACTTTAAAGTCCTTTGGAAGATACATCCCATAGCATGGCTTCGCCTCATGCTTCTTTGAGTAGGCACGCTAATGGCTATGAATTCTTCACATAGCCACAGTAATGTGTACCCCTAAATGGATCACTCCATAACACCCCTTCACTACAACATTATTGATGTCTTCCTTCTCTGAAGAGTGGGAGGGTATCATTTATGTATGTCCTAGGGGTGTGGAGTGAATCCACCTCGTCCAAGCAGTAGGACATTGAACTGCCAAGCACTATCATCCTCAACACACGACGTTAAACTGTGACCTCGCCTCCTGCATCATACGCGGGGTGCCCTGTCTCAGACATTCTCTATTCCCACTAACCTCTAAAGGAGTAAAATTATTCCTCACATGTATTGAGATCCTCTTTATGGGAGCGACATTTCTCCGCAGGGAAAGAGGAACCACTTTGGTGTAATCCCTTATCCTTTCATGCGGGAGGCAGCATCCCTGCTCCTTTTTTCTTCTTTGGTCATAAGGACCAGAGGGGGGCGGATGGACGCTGGAACCCTCCTTTCTTTAGTACCAAATCCCTCTCCCGCTGGGTTTTTTCACCACCCGGGCCTCCATCCTGAAGTAAGTGCCAAACTCCATGACCCTTGGGCTGTCAACCATGTGTAAGCCCCTGTTTCCTATTTGGGCCACCAAATACATGTAAGACCCATTCCACTTCCCATGGACGCACCTTCCGCGACTTTATCGTCAGGTCTTCGATGTCTCATGTTTCTCACACTGAGTATGAATCACATGTTCTTAGTGTATGCATCGACCATGACATCCTCTTCGGGCAGCCTAGAGTGTAAGCCCCACACTCTTTCTGAACTGTGAGGATTTTGATCCTTTCCATGGAACTGTACGTAGGAAGCCTCCCAGAGGTTTAAACACAAAAACCATTGGTCCCCACCATCTTCAATGATGGTTCCCACTCCATCTGAAATGTGTTGTATTTGATCCTTGCCAAGACAAGGTACGTTGGAAGCCTCCCTGAGGTTCAAGCTGAACTACCATTGGTCCCAACCATTTTCACGTCGGTTCACCAAACTCCTCCTGAACAACATAGACTTTGATCCTAGCCAAGGAAAGGTACGTAGGAAGCCTACCAGAGGTTCAAGCACAACAACATTTGAACTACGTGGACTTTTATCCCTACCAAGGAAAGCTACGTAGGAAACCTCCCTGAGGGACAAACCCAACACCCATTGGTACCTACTATCATCACATTGGTTAACCAAACCCAACCTAAAATACATGGACATTGATACATACCAAGGCAAGGTGTTTAAGAGGCCTCCCGGAGGTTCAATCCAAACACCATAATGGTTCTGACCCCCATTCACATCAGACCACCTTTGTCTCATATGATGTTAAACTGCATGCACCCTTTTCGTCAAACATGACATTAAACTGCATCCACCATCCCAAACTACATGGACTTTGATACTTTACAAGGCACAGTACATAGGAAGCCTCCCTGAGGTTCAATCCCATCAACCAGTGGCTTTGACCCCCCTTCATGTCAGACCACCTTCGTCCTGCATGACATTAAACTGCATGACCCCTTTTTATCCTGCACGATGTTAAAACTGCATCCACCATCACGAACTATATGGGATTTTATCCTTGTCTCCTAGATATGGTACGTAGGAATCCTCCCTGAGGTTCAACCCCAACCAGTGGTATGCCGTTGTGGCCCTATCCAGTGGTAAGTCGTTGTAACCCTATCTAGCGGTATGCCATTCTGACCCCTTCCAGCGGTAAGCCATTGTGACCCCATCTAACAGTAATCTGTTGTGGACCTATCCAGTGGTAAGACATTGTGACCCTATCCATCGGTAAGCAGTTGTAACCCCATCCAGTGTTTGGATGTTAAAATCCCCAATTGATGGTAAGCTGTTGTCAGATGAACTACGAGGACTTTGATTCCCAACAATAGGGATACATAAGAGGTCTCTTCGAGACTCAAGCCCGACATCATCGTCATTGTCGAGTCGACTCCATCTCATTCTCCACCCATATAATGTAACCTACCATCGTCCACTCTAAATCATAACAGGGCCACCACATCCCCAATTCCCTTTAACAACAATCGTGTGGCTAACCATGTGTTATCCCCAACATCAGTGTTCCCTACCGAGGTTGCACCAACCTGATCCAATCTAGTCAGTGTTCTGATCAGTCTGATCTCTCTCCACTAGACATTAAACCTATGTCACACCCTATGTGAAAAATAGTATGCTGAGGAAAAACTCAGATAATTTCCTATGGAATATAATTCCCTGCATTTCATGTGAGATTTCTCGAGATATTACGCCCTCAAGAAGCCCTATAATAACGGGAAGAAACCCAAACGTGCTAATATCCCGGTGTCCAGACATTCCCATGATATCCAACGTGACTACTTCCCTGACCGAAGGTTGTTGCCCTGACAGGACCCTTGGAAATGTCCCAACAGAAGCAGTGAAACTAACGGGTTTCCCTAAAGATATGGCACTGGGAAGAGTTTCACGAACAACATCTTACGTATATAAGGGAGACCCGGACAAGGTGAAAAGTTCTGAGGTGGAATCCACAGACGGAAGAACCAACATCTCATCATCCCATTTCAATTAAGGAGAAAACATCCCTGAACAAGGAACAGATTTACGCCTGCCTTTGGAAAGTGAGAATGTGGGGCAACAAACGACACCGCCGTCCTCGAACAAGACCCACTATCATGCCCCGACGAATGCATCAAAAACCATGGTTAATGGTGAATTATCATTGTGAATAAAATAATTAACTAAATTTTTAGTTTTACCTTGATAATAGTTAATTATTCAATCATATTTTTATTATTATTTTAACCATCTTCACTACCTTATGTTTCAATCATTTTGGGTGAATATATGTGATAAAATTTTATAATATGTTCATATTTCATGTTTATTCATATATTAGAGAAATAACTAAATTTATAATTAAATACCATTGATTAATTTTCATGATCCTTAATTACATAATTATTTACCTTGAGTTTAAATTAGCATGATGCATATAAAATTACCTGATCATCATATATTGAAACACTACCAAGGACTTTCAAAGAATAATTAAAATTAATATAAACCTCTCCATTTCTATCTATAAGGGATAATAATAGTTAATTGACCAATATTATTTTCAATTTCATAAAAAATATATCACATTCCCTTTTCTAGATGAGTTTAAATCACATTTGAGTTAACATGGTCAGTGGGATACCTAACTGATAAATTCTTTCAACAAAAAATCATTAGAAACCCATTAATCTAAGGAATCATAAAATCCAAATGAAATTTTTATACGTTTTCCACTCTTAAACCAATACAGTTTTTAGGTACATCACTATTTATTCTATCTTTATAAATAATAGTACCATTGGAATGGAATCAATTATAACCAAAATCAACATTTACAACATATTCCATAAATTGTTTTCTATTTTAATGTTTTCAAAACAATCCTGAAATTATTTTCATAATATTATCAAATCTAATAATTTTATTTAATTTCATCAATGAATAACACAAAAAACATTACCCAAATATTTATGGATGACACTATTAATTATATCCATGAATAAACTAGGTCCATTTTTAAACTGGAAAACGTAACCATAATCATGTTATCCAAATAAAATGTTATCGTTGGAATGTACTTATATATTAAATTCATATGAAAGTATCTATATATAATCCTAGACATGGAAAATATTAAGCACCCTAGATATAATAAAATAATTCATTAATATGAGGAAAAATAAAATTATTCTTCAAAATATTGTTATTTAGTGCACTATTATAAATGACAATCGTCACAGAGTCATATGTATTTTTAACAAAAATAATATCACCCAATATTTATGTTCTAGTGAAGATGAAACCCTTATCAAGTCATTAATATAATTATTTAACAAATATAATATATCTTATAAATCCATTCAATAATTATGGATTTGAAATTTTGTTAGAATTTGGTATAAAATCATGAGTAAGATCAACCTACCTATTTGAAGTAACATAAAGAAAATTGTAATGAAATATATCTAAATGTTTATTTACAACTAGAACATCAATAATTTGAATATTTTCCATCATTTTAACGGTATGTGAATGATAACATTAAGTCCAATATTTAATGACTTTATCATCTTCTTGATATGTTATAAGTTGTATGAACTAATTATTATATAAAAATAGAGTGGTATTCTAAATATTGAATATTTATTCTTTAGCAATACACTCTATATTATCATGATAAAATAAAATCCAATATATAACAAAAATAAAATCAAACTCTACTATTGGAATTACAGTAGGTTTTGTATTAAAAACCATTCCATATATGATAATAGGAAGATTTATATAATTTTTTTAATGCTTCCCCTAAAAGTTTTTAATAAAATTTATTTTCCCATTTCATGATTTTATATTTCCATTTTACTTGCAAACTTACTATATATAAAATAAATTATAGACCAAAATCAAAAAAAAAACATTGATATAATCTCATAAATCAAGTAATGTACCTATTACCACATCATTTAAGGGTCCAGAATCTACCACAGTTGTAACAAAATACAAAGAAAAAACTTTAATATTTTTACCATGATGATTCTAAATTTGAGTAATTATCTTCATTCATGAATTTTCATTATGAATCAAATAATTAATGAAACAAATTAGTTTATATTGTCCATATATTTTTTTCATTTTTAGATTGATCAAAACACATTTCTTTAAAACATGATCCCATTGAAAAAACATACCACAATGGAAAAACATTACCTATTCTTTCAGATATTACGAAAAATTATTCTTAGCACATTTGGGACATGTGGGGGTCTAACCTACAGGTTTTTTTTGACTTATCCCCTATTCATTATCACTATGTTCATTTATTATTCTTATTTCCATGACATACATAAGTGTTGAAAAAATCAATCTAAAAATTCTCAGCACATTTAATAATATCCTCATATATTATGAAATAATGAGTGAAAAAACATATCCCTAAATGCAGTTTTAGACCAATGTAAAATAAATAAATTTTAATCTCATGTTATAGAACCAAATTCTGGTCATACATGGGAAATATAGTGAAATTTTCTTCATAAGGGAAAACTAATCCCTATTCCCATTACTTAAATTTGAATTTTTATTTTCTTATTATATTTTAAGGAAAATTGGGTAAATAATCCTAAATAAGAAGACACTTACATACCATCAACATCATGTTATTAATTTATTTTTTATCTTTTTTATTTTAATTTAAGAACACAAATTATCTTCTTCTCTATGAAAAGGATAGACTAAAAGATTAACAATTTGATTTTTTAACCAAAAAGTTCAAATATCATATATGGTGAATTTATCCACTCTTCATATTTCTATGGTACTTTAGATACACCAAATACTAGAGGTTTCTCTTTCAATAAATACAACACTATCAAAATATTCCTCTTATGAGAATTTAGAATCTATATTTCATGGGTTACACTATTTATTTCTATATTTAATTACGCTAACATACCCGTAAAAATATCATATCTAATTAACACTATTTTAGGTTAATGAGTTTGAAGGATATATTCCTCTTGATGCTTCTTACCTCAATCGCCACGTTTCCTATGTAGAAAACCATTTTATATAGACTTCTATTTGATGAAGATAATTCTAAATCCAAATAAAATATCTAATTCTAATGTAACTAAAAATTTTAATATCTTAAATTTTTATTTTAACACCATCCCAAACTAAATTGTTTCTAAAATATTACTCTAATATCATGTATGAAACCCTCTAACTTGAATTACCAACTATTATGAGTATAACTACAAGGATTTAATATTATTATATTCCAAAAATATTTTAGTTTATAATTTTTTATAGTTACTAAACCAATTAAATGAAAATTTTGAAACATCTATATAGTATATATTACTTCAAAAAAATGTTCATAAATTAAAATATCTATTTAATTTAGGAAAAATTTCATTCCTTTTAGAGAAGTCACCATATAAGAAAGATTTAACATGATACAGTTCCAATATATCATTGGATCCTATTAAAAACATTTAAAATGGTGGTATTAGTTCAAAAAAAAAAACATACTAAGAGATAAAAAATGTAAACCCATTAGTTTAATGAAAAATATGAAATATATAGAATGGATTACCTTTTCCACAGTAAATTTAACCATTTGAAATAAATCAACATCACATGTGAAAATAAATATTTTCTCAAAGATAACCATTAATAACATATAAATAATTGAAAAAAATATTAGTATGTCTTGAGGAATAGTTTTTATAAAACATGTAAACTCGTTCAATGAATACATTAAATTGGAGTAACCTAATCTGTTATATACCAAATTTTGTCTTTAAAGACTAAATCGTTACCCAATTCATTGGGTAGTTATATCATGGGATTAAGAATTATCATATATAATGAAAAATTACTTTATAATGAACAAAACATATATAATACTTCAATATTATTATCATAAAACCCTCTAATAATCATTTAAATCCATAATCAAAAGAACAATCATTTTAAACAATAAAAATAATGTGAAATATCCTTTTATTTTGAGAACACTTAAAAATTAAAAAAATCATACAATAATGGAAATAATATATTATTTGAAAACATGTGACAAAATTGTGAGGAATCTTGATAATTAATATTGTTTATTAAAGTGGGACATTAAGGATAAGTGATAAATGAAAAAATGCATTCCTTTCACAAGTTTATCGGGACAGTAAAAATGACTTGTATAAAAAATGTTTTGAAGAGTCATTTTTAAGAAAATGTTAATGATATAAATGATGAATTTAAAAATAATTTATTAAAAAATAATGTTATCATTAAAAAAAATATGAACATGTATATGGAGGAAAATAACTTAAAAGGAAAAATTAAAAAAAGTTGAAAGGGATATTTTAATGAAAAATACATTACTTTGAGACCCTTCTTACTTTGTTTGTTATGTAAATAAAAAATATTAAATTTATATTAAATATTTACATTCATAATAAAAAAATTCTTTTTTCATTATGTTTTCATTATTCTTTTTATTTCATTTATTATCATCTTCTCTTTAGTAACTATGTCAATTAAGTTTACGTCATAAATTTTGAGGTCATTTGGTCCAAAACATCTTCAATTTATTGAACATGGTCATGGGTTCATGGTCCCATAATCTAAATAATATTAAACATGTTATTATTATTATATTTTTATAATAAATATAATTTTAATACTATCCGTTTATAGTGTTAAGTAAAAATGAGATATGTCCCTCATGGAGGTGTTAGTATGTACACATGGGTGACGTTTGGATTTTTCCAATGGATAAAATGGAAATAAAGATGATAATATTTTAGCAATAAATAATAATATAGTTATTATAAATATAATTTTTATAAATTAAATCTGTCTTTATTATCATCAAACTGATCCATTGAGAAAAAAACCACTTATGTCGCTTTGTTAAGCCGGTAGTTCACACGTACGCACAAGCAATGTTTCAATTTCCCAATTTTTTATAGGGTAAAAGGTAGATAATATTTTTTATTTATATAATAATAATTATGTCATAAAATATTATTAATCAATTAAAAATATCTTTATAACCATTCATGTGAGGTGGTGATGAAAACAAGTGTGGAAGCGGTATTCCAATCATACACATTAATAACATATTCAATTCATATTTGATAGAAAAGAGGTAGAAGATAGTTGTTACAAAAATATGATAACGTTTAATTATATTAAAAATAATTATTATATTATATTATTATGGAAAGAATATATTTGACATAGGTATAAGAATAAATAAACTTGAAATAATTCAGATAAGACTTATACCCCATCCTTTGATATGTTCCTATATAGTACACCTTAAGCCTTCTAGGATTTTCCTTTTGGTGAGAATCAAACCTCCAAGATGTGGGTAAGAGATATTGGGATGGATTTTTTTACAGTTTTATGATCTATGGTTGTCATTGTATGTGGATATTTTAGGATATACGGTGACCTTTTATAATTTAGAAGAGTGGTACCCTTGTAAATATAAAGAACATTACTTTATAATAAATGAATTTATCATGGAATGTGGATCCACATTTGTAAAATGTAGATGATATTATATGTTAACATTATATCCCCTCAAATAGTCAAATATAAAAATGGTTTCAATATACATGGAACCTCATCTCTTAGTTTAACCCCATATTTAACCCTTTAATCAATTATATGGTGATAATCATTTATCGTGGTAACTATTAATTATGGATAAAAATGGTAATTGAAATCATAATCCAATTTTAATGTTATAAATAAAAATATGGAATATATTTTATAATATTTGATTTATATAATTCGTAAAAATCATATTTATTATAAGTTTTCAAATCATAATGTGTAAACATTTTTAGAAAAAAAACCCCTTTTAAGAAGAAAATGATGTCACACCAAAATAAAGTATGTTATTAATTATTATATAATTAAATGGATTAGGAGAATTCATAGGATTATTTCTTGAATTTAAAAACAATTCAGAATAAAAAATTTCACTATGAATACTTGATTAAATGTGAAGAACCTGGAATAGTTTTTATTTGAATACAAACATTAATTAGACTTCCCAAATGTTAGACATATATTAATAATTTAAAAACTATTTTTTAAAATTAATTATATTACTTTTTCAATATATATTTGTTATAAAATTTTTAAACATTAAATTCATTCTTATATCATGATAATTTTGAAAAAATAAATTATTTATAAAATCAATATTTTTTACTATTCACCGAAAAATCAATTATTTTTGAAAAATCCTAAATATTTATCATAAAATATATTTTCATGAAGATTTAAAAAACTAATTACATTTTTTAATTTCATATTATTAAATTAATAAATTTTAATTTTAAATAAAACCACCTAACACAGGAAAAAAATTTAGTTAAATAAATATATTCCATTTATGATTAAAATAATAATGTAAAACTATTAATAAAACTATGATGAAAATGGAGCGATAAAGTAAATAAATATCAATAAAAAATTTATTTTTGTAGATTAACATGATAATAACATTTGTTTCATGTAGGGCGTTTATTTTTCATTCCACATTGAGATATTTCATTTGAGTTTCAATGAAACTCCTTTTTTTTAATCATCAGATCAAAGAGAGTCCCGATATTCCATTCCATCCTTATGTTCACATCATACAATATCATTATGTCTATGACTTTCTCTTATTACTATTAACTTTCAAATTCATGGTTTAAGGCTATTAAAAAATTATTCAATTCTATTTTTTAGGTTTCTAGAAAAACTAGAGTAATTCCTCTTGTTTAATGTAAATGTTTCTATATAGGTACCCATTAAATAATCATCTTTTTATTTAAAATATTGAAAATATCTCCCTATTTTCATGTTATGTGTTTAAGGAAAATATTTTCTTGAACTATTTTCATTCCATAGAGTGAATTGCTTCATTCTTCATTATATTTTTATTGATATTCAACCATTGGCCAGCCTCACCTTCCAAATAGTCAACCACTAAAATAAAATTATTGTGTTTTGATCAATTTAGGACTAAAAATATTATATCTATTACATTAATCCATTATTATGAATTTAGTGAGTTATAGTACCCACTAAAGGAGGTTGGGAACTATCATATGAGTGAATTGATGTTAAGTTACTCCTTCCTTAGTGTTCTATGAATCTCAATATGATTTTCATTTTTATTCAATTTTAAGAGATTTTAGTGAGAATCACCATGTAATTTTATACTTTATGCACTATTTTTTTTGGTTTTCACATTGGGTCAATGTCTACATTTTCCATTAAAAAAATATTTACCTTGTATGTTCTTGGATCAAACCATTTAAATAAATAATGTAGAGTTTATGTTTGAGAAAATTAATAAACATATAAAAGAAAACTATAAAATTAGACGAATTAACTCAGAAATAATTTTCAAAAAATAATATGTCGATCTCTAAGTTTCAATCTTGGTTATATATGGTGATTTTCTTCTTCAGAACACTACCATCACTAGTTAAATATTTCAACATTAACTTCTGTTAAAATACATTATAATGATTCATAAAGAGAATGAAAATCATGTAAATAATATCCACTAAGATTTTTGATCTAGGTGTGTAGTTAGTCCCACATATCATTCACTACATGAATATCGAATCAATACATAACCAACACTTTTAAGCGTAACATTCCCTCAATTCATCTTTTCCAAAACATGCATCAAATTATTTTTATCTAGATAGAGATGTTATTTCTATGCATCCACATGCTATACAATTTACTAAAATTTATTTTTTTCTTTTGAATTTTGTATTTTCCATTAAGGGTTTAACTAATGTTCTAGTAATATTCCATAATTAAAAATAACTAATATCATAAAATAACTAAACCCTACTTTTAAACCAACTGATATGCCCTAGTCCCACACTCCCATATCTTATGCTAAAAAGACATACTTTATGAATTTTCTTTGATTCCATGCTAGATGAATAAAATAAAACTGTCATATATATTCATAATTAATATGTTAAATCTAATAATAACTTCAAAATCTCAAAACTAATTCTTTAGTGTCTCAAAATATTAGCTATATAAAAAAATATTATTTTACATAATTATTTCCCCATATCCCATAAAGTATCCTCGTACAAGACTTCCTTCTAAATATAGTCTTGTATTTTATCCCACGTGGAAATGGGAAACAAAATAAAGGGTGATATCAAACACGCATTAATGGAAAATATTATTATATTTTCATAAACACGATAGATCATAAACTTTTGATAAAACATGATCATGTGGGAAATATCTAAAAAAAGGAACATGGAAAAATAAGAGTTGAATATAAGGAATGATAAAATAACATGTAACCTCAAATGATCAAATAGATTCAATGACATAAGAGTATATAACCATGTAGAAATTTTCATAATATATGGTGTATAACATAGTCATATAAAAAATGATTTTGTAAAAAACATAATAATATAATTCATAAAATAATGTATTATTCATCACCACCAATTTATCTTAGTTGATTTTGTATCACAACTGGTTTCCCATAATTCATCATGCATCACAATGTGTTTCCCAAAGTGGATTGAGCATTAAATATCACTTACCATAAATTTTTATTGATATATAAAGCTTTACAATATAAATTATATGGTTATATTGGACCCAACCATCATATAATGATAATCCATAAACACATGTGCCACATGAAATCATTCATAAATAATATTATAAAAAACCTAAGGAAAAACAAGTTTCATATTTCTTTTCCAATGATATCACATATCATATATATAAGAGATTTATCTGTTGGTATAATGAATATAATCAACCAAAAATAGATTTTTTATATGGAAATTTGGAGGGTGTTTTATAAATCATAATTACAGAGGAGGTACATATTTTAGAGTTCAATATGAAAATGGTATCAATATGTAAAAGATTTTTGATAATTCAGTTTTTATTGAAGTTACGAGTCATATATTAAGAGTTAATTTTTGAATAATTAAAATGTAAAAATTTTAAAACATTTTTTAGAGATAAATATAAATATTTTATCCTTGAAAAAGACAGAATGGTTATCTAATGGAAATGTGTAGTGGAAGAGAAAATATACAAGTTTTCAAATACATTTGTTGAATCCCAATTAGAAAAATATTAGTAAATTTTCTTTTTAAAGGTGTTAAAGAAAAATATTAAGAACAAAATAGATTATAAACATTGGTATTTAAAAATTATAAAGAAAAATATTTGTGGAATTAAATAATAGGGTTTTGGAAGATAAATACCCTTTAAAACAATGTGAACTATTCTTAACAAAATATACATTTATGATAATGAAAATCCACATGGAATTTTTTTTAATAAAAAAGATATTTTACCTAGAGATATATATAACGATCTATATTGTAAAATCATAAAGTATAATAAACTATTCGTAGATTAAATATGCTCAACAAGAACCATTATAACTCAAATAATGGATATTTGAGTTAACAAAATCCCTTAAATTTACTGTTAACTTCCATGAAACTGATTCAATATCGAGTATAATAAATATTACTATATTAAAAAATTATTTAAGTACATTTTTTTATAACAATTTACTTATATATTATTCAATTATAGTCATTCATTATGAACATATTAGTTAGTTATGTTTTATTTTCATCATCTAATTTCAGTAATTTTGATTATTTAATAAGTGTTTGGTAATTTCTATGTCATAATCCACTAATTAAATACATGTTGATAATCAATATATTATTAAGTGTTTTAAAACATTTTTTTAATAATTTATTCACCGCCATGTCCATTTTATTTAAATTATGTGCGTGGTTTCCTAGAATGGAATTCATGATGGGTTTAGTTTTAATTATTTATCAATATCAACAGATTACATTAATATGATCCTTAGTTAATTCCTTATCCTTATAGAATCATATTATTAATTAATATTATATATATAAAAATAAAATTTTATAACTACCCATGAAAATAAATGATGAAAAAATGAAACACATCATCTATATATGAAGTAGTACACACCGAACACATATGATGTTTTCATTTTATGATGGATAATATTATTACTATTTTGAATAATTTATCTTTATATAATATTAATTATATAATAAATATAATATTTATTCATTAAATATATTATTATAACCATCCATGTAAGGCAGTGATGAAAAAAAAACACATCATCCATAGAGGTGGTTGTCCACATGTAAAACCAGTGATGTTTTTATTTTTTGAATAGATAAGAGGAAGTTAGAAAATTATCACTATATAGAAATAATAATATTTATGTATAATAATGATACTTATTTAATTATTTCTATTTTTTAAAAATATATTTGTTGTGCTAGAATATGTATGAAAATAATAGAAATGAAAAAGAAGTGATTTATAGTTTGTACCTTACTCCTCGAGAAAACTCTATATGTTTTATAATATTGGTATTTTGGTGAGACCATAACATCTAGATATTTTTACATTTTTTGGGATATATTTTCTTAGAAATATATTATAAAAATATTATTCATATTTGTGGATAAGTGGGGTGTTTAAGGGCTCCTTTTACAAGTGATATGAATGTTATTTTCTTATGTACTCATTAAATTATATTAATGGAATATCATTGTTAAATGAATGTGAATAAAATAGAATAAGATAATGGAGAGGTGTAATTATTGGTTGATCCACATCCCATTCACACAAATAAGGGATAGTGTTTGATATATTTGAGGGCTTTTCCCCTTAGTTAATCTTTTTAGAATAATTTATGTTTACCATGGTGACCCAATTTTTATCCTTGGTAACTTATTTTCAGGAATTAAAATGTCATCCAATTATTACCCATTTATAATATTTTGATTCCAAAAATATAAAAAAATTATAATATTAAATTTCATAATATGACAAATATAAATTCAAATATAGTAAATTTAACGTGAATAACAAGTGTTCTTAAAAAATATAACACATGTTATAAAATGTAAAACATAGGATTCTAAATTAAACATAATTTTTTAAATATTTTATTTTATTTATTAAATAAATCATTTTTATAAATATTTTTTACATAATTTTTTTGATTTGTTACTATATCAAAATGATTTCATAAAAGTATTTTTATTTCTGAAATCAATAGTTTGTAATATTTATCTAATAATAAATCTTCCAAAAAAATATCAAAATATAATCCTGTTATATTATTTAATATTTAAGCCTAAAAATTAAGTTATTTTTATCAAATAAAAATTATATAATTTACGAATTTAACTTTTCAATGTATATGAGAAATATAATGAAACACTATTTTAATAGGAAACTAAATTCGTAAATATTAACTATAATAATTATGATTTCCTATCAATTAAAAAATAAATTAGTGTCAATATGTTATTAATATTAAAAATATACATTATTTATTATAATTTTTTTGTTTTCATAAAATGAACAATCAGAGCACAAGAAAATTAAATTCATAAACAATTCATTTTTAAGTATGAAATGAATTTAGTTTTGTTACTTGTTTAGTAATGAACATTATATGGATGTTAATTTTCTTCCATAAATATTATCAATATGTTTCATTGAGATCATTCTTTATTAATGTGTAATTAAAAAACCCACAACAAATAATGTTTTAATAAATTACTTTTTTATTCAATAATATTCACCAAATTACCATTAATTATAATTTTTTATATTCAAATTAATAATATATTGATATTAAATTATTACATTTTATTTTATAATTAAATCATATAATAATAATATTTTATTTATAAAATTAATATTTTTTATAATAAAAAATCAAAATTAAATGTTATCTTTTGGTGTCATTATTCAACTCTCATAATGTATTAATGATTATATAATATTATAATGAAATGTATCATGGTTTTTTATGTTTTGAATTTCTTGACAAGAAAAATATTTAATATTTTATTTATTAAAGTAAAATTAAAATTAAAATCATGGTTTGTTAAAATAAAGGATTGAGGTATTAAAGAGAACGAGAGGTGTGCCTATATAGTGAGAGGAGACGTAAAAGTTAGATTAAAGTACTATTATATGAGAATTCCATGTATGTGACCTAACATGGGTCATCTATAATGGGATGAGTGTGACATGGAAGGAGAAACACATGTGTGATGTTGAAAACTATTCAACATTGTGCATGAGGATCAGTGTACAAGAATACATATTTATCGGAGTTCACAATTAGTTGTTAGATGGTGTGACCTCATCGTGAGTGAATTATAGAGATATTCTAAGATTATGTTCATGATGATTCAATAATGGAAAGATATGGGTGTGTCATTTTGGCACTTATTTATTAGTAGGACAATCACATTGTGTCATTGTGATTGATAATGGTAGAGACATGGGATGTGGATATCGAGTGTTTTACATATGCAGAGTGAAAATATTGACACTCTTATGGGGGGGGGGAACATTATATCACTCATAGATGTTCGAAAATCATGGTATGGTTATAGATGTATTAAAATGGTTTTGTGAATGATTCATATGATATTGGAATGATAGTGACAAGTTGGATCAAATGTTTTTTGGATCCTGGGTAAATATAAGATTTCAGATTTTGATGGGGTGAATAATGTATTTTGGTGCTTAGAGTAGTTTGTTAGAGGAATTGTGGAATCCAAGAGTGATTTAGATCAGAGATGTATTAGTGATCATGGGTGGAGTCTGATGTTATATTTGTGTGGTTGATGATTAAATCATAGAATTACAATGAGTGTCGGGTTTAATCTTTAGTGTCATCATTTTGGTGATCTCATGATTCCTCTAAAAATGTTATGTATTGTAACTGGGATATCTTATGATGTTTCTGCAGGTGTGGATGAGTGTTTTTAGTGATATTCGGGTATATAAGGACTAATTGGGATTGCTTTAGCCACAAACCTAGATTTTTTATAGAAAATATTATATATCCTGGATTAGTGAATGAATGATGAAGATGTTTTCTATTCAATTTTGAATTAGGAATGAAGAGTCATATCAGATTTTG
This sequence comes from Viscum album, assembly GCA_963277665.1. Lineage (NCBI taxonomy): Eukaryota > Viridiplantae > Streptophyta > Magnoliopsida > Santalales > Viscaceae > Viscum > Viscum album. The sequence goes on along the minus strand of OY728119.1, from coordinate 1,972,468,477 downwards.
ATCAATATATCAGATGTTGGGAAATGTTCTCAAGTGATACAATGGGATGCGATTCATTTTTGTGGAGACTTTTTCATGATCTAAATATTTTTCTATCATTTCTTTTTTAGAGATTTTTTTTGAATTTTGTGTTGGGTTGATATGACCTGTTGTTTAAATTTTTCTACAGAAGTCTCATCCTTATGTGATGGGTGAGGTCACAATGTGAGGATTAATTTGTGAGATATCACATTGTGGATAGGGTAACCCAAATATGATGGTAATTGGTCACATAATTTCTCAAAAAATCTTAAATTTTCATAGTTATTTATTTATTTATTTTATTATTCAAGGGGAATGATTCATTTTTCATTGAGGTATTTTTTATGTTAAAAAAATCATTTCATGTGGATAGGATGTATTTAGTTATAACTATGCAATACCTATGTGATTGGTGTCTATAGTTTATAAAGAAATTTTGAATTGTTAGTGCATGGTTTTCATAACTATGCATACAAACTATGGGTGTTCCCTATAAACCCAATGGATGGGTGCATGTTGTCCGCATAGTTTGGCCAGCCCAGTGAACAATCCATGTGATATTAATAGAATGAAAAAAAATCACATTTTCATATACATAATTTTACCTAAAATCATATGACATTACCCTCTCCCCCTCTCATGTGACATGACCATCACCACCTTCCCTAATTTAATCATTTCCTCTTTCATCTTCATTAGATCATTGGATCTACCTTTCATTTTTTGAAGATATTGCTTGGTTAGAGTTTATTCATCTATTTATCCCTCTACACCTTTATTCTCAACCTTTCCCATGATCTCTCACTACCGTTCACCCTCGGTCAATCCCTTGGTGGGTTTTTGGTCTGATTTTATTTTATATCAATTTAAATTAAAAAATTTTATTTTCTCATAGTTTATCTTGGTCTTGTTAGTTTCCTTTGACATGGTTGATGTGGATTTATACCTCAGTTATAGAAATAAAGGAGTTATAGTTAGGTTTTCCCAATGTTAGAAAAGTTAATTTTATAACCAATTATTTATCGGATAGTAAATTCATGTTTTTTACAAATAAAAGTATTGTGAATATAAAATTCTTAATGATAAAATTGGATTTAAAATTGGCTTTCTTAGAAAGTGAATATTCCATATATATTGCATATTTTTTCAATTATTATTTTCATTGAATACCCATGATAATAGTTTATAAAATTTTCTGAATATATTTTCATATGGTATTTTCAAATTAATTACTGTATTCTTGGTTTCCCAAATTGATTTTTAAAGGTGTTTATGTGGAATTTATTGATATATTCAGTTTTTAAAATAGAATTTATAACTTCTATGATTTCTATATATTCTTTAATGATAATTATTTTTCATTAATTAAATATTTCTCAAATGAACATTAAATTATTTGATGGTTATACATATTTTTCATGGGTATAAGCACATACAAACATATATATATATATATATATATTGATATTTGTATAAATTCACATGAGAAAAAATGAATTTATGTATTGAAAGATAAATATATGTTTGTGTGTTTAAAAATATTTGAGAATATCCATAGATATAAACTTTTTTAATTCAGATTTGATTCATGAATTTGGTGTTCCAACATTTTTTATGTATATTTATAATGTAAGTCATAAATTTTTGGTTTTCACGGTTTTCATTTCCTGTTGAATTATTTAATTTATGTCTGAGACAATTATTATTGATTCATTTTATAAAGTGATTTTGGATTTATTAAATTTTTTATATGATATTTTTCAATGAATAAATATATATATATATATTGTTGGGTAAAAATCCCTCAATGTAGCATTGGAGTATTTATGGGTTGATTTTTTTTTTGACAAAGTAGGTTTCCAAATATTGTTGTGGAGGTCTATAGATATTGTTTACATGGTATGTTAAAAAGGATCTAAGAAAAAAGGAATGGGTTCCTTGTAAGTGTTATAGAAAAATTTATACAAAAGGTGGCACTTTTTGTCAGTGTGCCAAATTTTTGGAGTCTGAAATTTGGAGGATGGAAAACATCACAAAAAAGGATTTCCTTAAAGAACATATGAAAATATTGTAAGGGAATGAGTCTTCTGACTATTGGGTTTCATGAACGGGGTCTCAAGAAGGTGGAAATGTTTGACGGTGATCATTGCAACTTTGAGAAACTTCGTGAATGAGAAATTATCAGAGTGTTTTGTAAAGATAGGTACCATCACAAATGAAATAGTAGAGTATCATGAATTAGTCATGACATCAATGGAAGATTATATAATTGGAGGAAACGCCTATAAATAGGCCTCTACCCCCATCAGAAATGTATCTGGACTTAAAAAAGAATCTAAGGAACTGAATTCATGATACTGTATCACAATGGTTGTTCTTGAGAAATAGTATCTAAAGGAATGAAGTTCATAAAGGCTATGAAATTTTAATGAAAATTATAAGCATCATGAAATTAATTTAATTCATGAAGGATAAGTAATATTTTCAAAACATATGTGGTTCGTGATGTCTATTTTAACATCATGAAATAGGTTAGCTTCTCAAAGGCTATTTGAGATTCGTGAAAGTTGTAATCTTTGCGATGGAAGTGATCATCAGGAATGTTTTCAGAAATAATTTCCCTATAATCCTAGTGTAAAATGATATTCATCAACAATATGGATATTGAACATAAATAGAGCATCTATCTACAAATGAGGATGTATTCATTAATGATAATGAAGGGAACTACATGTTCATAAACTTTGTGTAGATCCCTTATATAGTAGTGAGAAGAGAATAGGAAGAAGGTGATAATTTTCCACTAGAATTGAGATAGATAAAGAGACTTAGGGAGTGACCCCTGGTAATGTAGTGAGATGAACCTAAACATTTTAATGGTAGTGGACATAGGCATAGAAGTGATCTAGCATGAGCCTTGTATTTTTTATGTGAACCTTAATGGATTTGGTACATCAACACATCGTTTTTGTGTCCTCCTTGGTTATAGCCCAGTAAGGGTGAGCCATGTAAAATTGTTGTGTCATGTCCATGATGGAATTTATCTTCATATATTTCTACTCGAGAAGAAGAGAAGAGTGTTTTGTTTAAAGTGGAAACAAAATCTAAAGGGGTGAGTTTTTTAGGCTGTCAGACCCAGATTCACCCCATATTTTTTGTATTTATCCAATTTGGGATAACATATATCATGGTTTTTAAAGGGTTTCCTATAATTTCATGAGAAAATAGTTTGACATGGCATTTGTGTTTTTGATAAATGAAATGGATTGGGATTGTTTGATAAAATAACCATTTTCAATGAAATGTGAAATATTTGAAATGGAAAAAATAACATGGGTACAAGAGTATCTAAGGGAGATAAATAGTGTTAAGTATCTATGTAACACCCTAATATTTTATTCTATCTTTTATTTTTTCTCTTTGATAGCTTACTTTTCTCAAAACATCGAGCATAAATGAACTCTAAAATATTATTATATTAACACAACTATTATCACAGAACCATTGGAATGGCAGGAATGGATGGGATTACCTAAATTATAAACATATATTTTACACATGTTTATAAATTTATTCATTGGTTACCAATTAATTAGAAATAAAGATAATAACTAATGGAATATAAAGGATGTTTTTTTATTACAAACTATTTTTATGCACATAATTACATTTTATATTAATACCATAAAATTTTCATTATTACTATGATATATTAATGAAATTTTAATTATTTATAATATGTATTTTTTTCCAAATTCATTCAATATCTTCGATATGATTATAATAAGAATAAATCCTATTTTAAGCATAAAAGCTATATTTAATAAAAGGTATTTTTCCACATTTTAATGGTGCACCTATTTTGATGATAACATTGTAAAATTTTATATGTTTTTTTAAAAAATAACCTTAATTTTATAAATCTTAATATAAAAATTATCTTATAGGTATTTTTTGGTGTTTTCAGAGATGTTTCATTTTTTGATGAATAGTGACAAATTCTGAATTTTAATTGAAAAAAAATTTCATCTGATATATTTATATAGTGAAATTAAATTTTAATTTGCTTTTAATGTATAATTATTTCATTTATAAATAACTCAATAAGATTTATGTCACTGTAATTGGTTTTACATTTAAATTTGATATAAAAACATTTGGAAATTTTGACCTTTTTCCTAATAAAAACTCATTCTTTCATTGTGTCTATGAGATTAATTTTAAATCTAATTTTGATAATTATGTGAATTTAATTTATAAATATTTATTCAATATTTGTTATCATATGGTAAAATTAGTTTTTATATTCAATTTTATTTTTTGGCATAAAAAATTTACAATGGTAAAAATATTATTTACCAAAGTATATGTAAAATAATGACAAGGGTTAATGTTAAAAGGTAAATGCTTAACATAAATAAAAATTTAAAAATTTAATGGATACATGAGTTATTTTATCGACCATAATTATCAATTAAAACACTAATAAATAAAAAATCCATTTAAATTAATGTCACCTCAATGTTGTTGGATACTAATATAAAATAATCTTTACTTTAATCACATATCTCCACCTCTCCTAATGTATAAATACCACCCCTCACCACCCCATTTCGACCCAGAATACATTAATATCCACAAATATCTACCAAAACATATCCTCCTCACTCTCCCCATATTCAAATGCTTCTATTCTCACCCGAAGACCAATTCGAAGGTCTTTAAGGGATCCTTCAAGGAGGTGGTATTCAAGAGGCAAGTTTCTCAAAACCCCTCCCTTAATTTATTTTCTTTTTATACTTTCTCCCCACATCGTTCTTCCAAAAAAGAATGATATCTCCATAATAATGTATATAAATTATTTTTATGTTGTTAATTGATTATATTAAATCGATACCTATTATTACCTCCTCTTATTCACTGAAACGATATTGTTGTCCAAATTATTCCTCTTAATGGCCTCTGTGAATAAAGTGTTTTCTTGTTCTACATTACAACCTTCATGGATGGAAATAAAACAATTATTATGGTAAAATTAGATTTAAAATGTTATATAATAACATATTTCTTGTTCTGTAACTAATAAATAGAAATAATATTAAATAAAATTAAACAAGTTCATAATGGTTGAAAAAACATCCAAATTAAGATAACCATTTATCTATAACATTTCATCAAATAAATGATAATAATGTAAGAAATAAGAATTATAAATGGGAAAATTTATATTTATGGAAGTTATTTAATACTATTTCATTTCACTTTTAACTTTTACTTCCCATTTGGTATGAAAATATATAATAATACAAAAATTAACCGATCATGAAGATCATGAAACAAACTCACACAAAATAATAAAAATCATGAAATATTATCAATGAATTTGTGGTAAGATGTTATAAAATTATAATATATGTTATTATTAAAATTAATATTTTTCACTATTTAATTAATAACAATAGTTAAACGATTTTACATAAATTTTAAGAATGCAAAACTATAGTTAATTCTGAGGTAAAGGTTTCTTGTCTCACATCTTTCTTTTTGAGAAATATTCCTTATTAATAACTTACTTATTGTGTGAAGTTTATATACACAATTTTTTTATATAAATTCATGAATCTAATTATTTTAATGTTACTAAATATATCATTTTATAATTACTATATTTTTGTGACATGCGATTGGACTGATTACAAAGTGGTAAGGAAACTGTTAACATAATTTCTATTCTTTGGGTCAACCATCTAATCTATTGATTATGCCATGCTATGATTTTTTATGGTATCAATTTTTATTATATTATGTTTATTTTCCTCTTTTATTATTTTTATTTAATTAAAATACAAGTAATATCTTAATTTTATTAATGACCAGTTCATTGATTTTAGATTTATAAGGTGATTTCTAGTCTCACTTTTATTTATGCGAGAATTATGCAATATTAACCAATAATTTCTTTTTTGTGGTATATATAATAAAAATTAATGAAATATATTATCCTTATCCTTAAATTTGTTGTATTTAAATATCCATTTTATGATCTCTCTTTCATGGGGTTTACGGTTCAAAAGTTACCAAATCGGTAATTTAATTTCGTCTTAATTTTCATTCATTGAAACACAAGTTATGTTATGAACCTTTATTATTTTATTAGGATTATATAATTCACATTGACATGTCTTATCATGAATATTCTTCTTTTAATGATATTTAATGTTTTTTGTTATGTTATTATCTATTTTATCAGAAATATATGTTCCTTTAAAACAATGTTTTCGTAAAAAATTTTAATTTTTTTTAAATGATCTATTATTAATTTTCAAGTAAAATGATTTAAAATATGTATAAAATGGTTTTAAATGATCACTTTATATGTTTTCAATGTTGTTTTCAATTAAAAAAAGTTTTCTAAAAGTTTTATTATTTTAAGAATTCCATTTTTCAAATAGGAAAGAATATTTTCATCAGAAATTATTTTAAATAATCTTTAAAAACCATTTTACATCTATGATAACATTATTTGATGTTACTAATTATTTGTGTGGATATGATTCAATTATAATTTACTCATTCTTTATATGGTTGCATTATTTTTATGATGAATGATTTATGTTCTTTTGGATCATATATGTATGGTTTTCATTATTTTATGGGTGAGACCTATATCTCCCTCCAATGCATTGGGTAACAATTGATAACTCATGAGTATATATGTTACATGTGAAACTGATTACATGATTAAAATGTTATGTCTGAACCTCATTTCATTCTCACAATGTAATACATGAATGTGATTACATGATCTCAATGTTATAAGTGAACCTGATTTCGTGTTGGTGATATTATGCACAAAAATGATTACATGTTAAAAATGTTATGCAAGTACCTAATTGACTATTCATAATGTAATCAATGAACCTGATTACATGTTTACAATGTTATATATGGACCTTTTTTTATGTCCATATGTTTATACGAGGGCCTGATTTCATTTAATTATCTTAGTTAGTGAACTTGTCTCTTTTTACACATGTTCACAACTATATAAGTTTATGTGTTTTCCATAATTCCATGTTTTACTCCAGTGTTATTATTTTATGATTCATGCTTTATGAATTTTTACGATTTATTATATGACTCAAGATTATGATCTTTGATTTTTAGGGTATGTTTTTTCAAATGGTATGTTCATATTATTACACCATTATGTTTATATTATGATTCATCTTTCCCTTGATTACCCGTACTGAGCATTTGAGCATTCCATTTTTTATATTTATTTTCCCTATGATACGATTAAATATTTTAGGTTATATATTAAGAAAAAGGTTCTAGTTATGAAGGAATATGTGACATAAAATTTAGATGTTTTAAAAACTAGTCAATTTTATTTTCAATGTTTCCAATGATACGAAACCCTTATGATTCAAGCATCATTTTTTATAATATCAATATTCTTATATTTAAGGTAATATCTATATATGAATATAGTTTGTCATTATAGTTGGTATCAGAGAAAAGGGTCAGCTATCCTTTTCAAAATATTATGAGAAAACCTTATTAGGAACCCAAAGGATAATTCAAGGATACAATCCTAGAGTTTTGGTAATGTTCATGAAAATTGTAGGATTAAACGTAAGTTCTTATAGATTAAATTATTATAATTAGTTTCCCGATATTGTGTATATTTTTTAACTTGGATTAGTTTTAATCACATTATTATTTTGGTATTAGTTGTTGGTTGAAACCAGAAGGAACAATGTTAACATTGAATCTGAAGGCCACTTCGGTGAATATGAGAAAGAAAAATGGATAATGACAAGAGAGAAAGGTATTTTGATTATGAGAAATAATTTATTATGATATATTATAAACAATGTGAACCTCATTGAGATTCCTAGGACATAGAATAATATTAAGATAATGTTTTATAAATTTTTTATTTAATGAACATAGAGGATAGAATATTTAGGTTCCTATTTGGAAATAAGGTTGGAACAAGTACGAGGAGGAATATATCAAAGGGAGGATAAGATTTTATCTGGGTAGAGAAGAAGGTTATAGAGTGAAAAAATTTCTAGGAGTTCAATGATTTGTCGGTAACATGGGAATTAATCAATCAATGCCCTGACCCAAGAATTAACATCTATAAAAAAGAAATATTTATTTGATGCCAATCGTTGAATTGGAATGATTAAAGTATTTATTTGGATTCAATAATAATGTTGTAAAATTAATTTTATGGTATTATGGAATAATGAAACTTCTATGTATTGGTCCATAATAGTTTTTCTTAATTATTTGAAAGGACATGTTGAATAATACTCATGATATGGAATAGTTGTTTACTAGTAAGGTGGTATTTATAGAGAACATATGATTAATGGAAAGATAACCATTAATATATGTTATTGATGTTAGGATAGAAATTATATAGAGAGTTGTTTGATTGTGATAAAATACATGTGTTATTATTTATGATTGTGGAACGAAATTAAAATTTTATGGTATGCTGGTTTATCATATAATGGGTTGAGTTTATAAAATTTTTAGATTTATGGTATGAGGAAAGAGTTAATATTTAAATTCATGCTAGTTTTCTGAAAATATATATATGGTAATTCAGTTTATTATTTTTTTTCATGATAATACATGATAATGACCGTCAAATGTTTGTTGTATAAAATTACGATCTATATCAAGTTCTTTATGAGATTAATGAAAAGTTGATTTTGGGAATTTAGTAACCTTATTTCATTTGTTTTGGATTTTAAACTTTCAGCTGGATTATTTTGGTAACCATTTATAAAGTTGCTTATATTGAGCATTGGATGAGGCTTTAGAGATTAATTAATTACAATTTATACATATTAAATAATCTGTGCTAACCATTTTTTTGATAAATAAATAAGGAAGTAATGACTTTTCATCCAATTATGGATATTATGATCCACTAGTTCAACAAGAATAAAAAATACACTTCATTACATAGAGTATGAAATGAATCATAAATTGATCAAGGAACATCCCAAGAGTGATATAATACTTATGAGACTAAATAAAGTAATTATATATAATCGTATTATTTGGAAGTAAAATTTTATCCTATTATAATAATTTTTGATGATATTAATGATCGTTTTTGGACCTATATGGTCTATAATTTTGTGGTAATTTATCTTCTAATGAAAATTTTCTGTATCATTATCCATCCTAAATTAGAAGTTATATTCTATTCTAGGTCCATGCAATCACTTTCTTCTCATGTTATCCTAATTGGAACCCTAGTTATATAGAGATATTCTCTTTTTTATATTACTTATTTTTAAGAGGATGTTTTATTGACCCCTTTTATGATGTGGTTTTCCCACAATATAATGTTTTAATCATCTATATCTGATTATCTAGTGTAATATTTAATTTAAGAGGACCCAATAATTTTTTAAATTCATGATCGTATCGGGATGGTAGTTTTTCAATTGGATATTCTATAAAATATCTCTCAAGATCATGATATATTATATTTATCTCACCATAGTAACTAAATACTAGATCTTTCAGATGGGTAAAAATGAGAGGTCATACCATTGGAAAAATATATTTCTTATAATGAACAAACAGTACCAATTCTGGATTATAGAGATAAATTTACACGAAATAATACCACTCACCAAGAAAACGTTTTATGGTGAAACCACGAAATTGATGAAGCTACATAGGAACCTAAGGATGTGGTGAGGTAGAAATATCCTCATCTGTTTATATCCACATAATGAATTTTAAGTTTGAGATTCACTTTAAGGGGGTATAATGTTATACCCCATGATTTTATGATATATTTCATTTTTTCACTATGTTAGATTATTATTCATGAAACCTCGAGCTTAAAAGGACTCCAAAATGATATTATTTTAATAAAACTGTTACCACCAAGCTATTGGAATAGATAATATGAATGATATTTAAAAACATATAAAAATATTTTATAAATGGGTTTATAAAATTAATTCATTGTTTACCAATTAATTAGAAAAGAATATAATAACCAATTGAATGTAAACAATGTGTTTTTATTAAAAAACTATTTTTATGCCCACAATGGAATTTTATATAATTAAATTAGATTAATCAATAATAATGAGATATATTAATGAAATTTATATGTATATATTCATTAAAATTCTTTTAATTTGAATTTTTATGCATAAAAAATTTACCTGGGTAAAAATATTATTTACCGTAGTATAGGAAAAATAGTGAAAAGGGTTAAATTTAAAAGGTAAATTCATAACATACAATAATGTTACAACATTTAATGGTTTTATGGTGGTATTTATTGAGAATAATAATCCTAAAAACTTTAAGTATCAATAAAAATCATGTAATTTAATTACACCTCAATGTGGATGGATTTAGATATAAATTAATCATTATTTTAATCACTTAAACACACCTCTCCTCATGTATAAATACCATCCCTCACCACACCATTTCATCCCAAAAGCCTTGAATCTCCTAAAATATCTACCAAATAATATCCTCCTCACTATACATATTTGAATATTCTATTGGTTTCAGCCAATTAATTGTTCCATGTTCTTTAAGGGTTCCTTCAAAGAGGTGATATTTAAGAGGTGATTTTCTCAAAACAACTCTCTAAATATCTTTTAATTTTCTACAATCTTCTCACATGATTCATCCACAAAATAATGATAATAATATAAACATGTATATACTGGGGTGTTATTTTTTTAATGTAGTATCATATATCCATACCTTTTATTACATCCTCTTATTAAAATAAATGAAACAATTGTCCAAATTATGCACATTGATCACCTCTATAAATAATGAGTTTTCTTGGTTTCCTGTAATGCCCCAATGTAAGGTCATAAAACTATTAATCTGGTTAAATAATATTTTAATATGTACATAATAACCTATATCATGTTTATTAACTAGTACATAGTCATAATATTAAATTAAAAGAAATAAGTTTATTGTAGTCGAAAAAATCGCCTAATTTAACTAAACATTATTCATTAACCTTTAATCAAATAAATCATAATCATATAAGAATAAAAAATTATTTAAAGTACCATTTAAATATATTTTATTGAATTAATACCATTTCATTTCACTTCTGTTTTTTTATTTTAGTTCGACAAGAAAATTCATAGTTATACACAAATGAACCGACCATGAAAATCGTGAAATGAACTCACATGAAAAAATAAAAATCATGAAATATTATAAATTAATGGGTGGTAATATGTTATAAAAATATAATATATTTTATTATAAATATTATTATGGTTGTGTAATGAATAAATAATTTTTTAACAGTTATTCATGATGATCAGGTAAGCAAAACTATAGGTAAGTGTTAGGTAAGGGCTTCTCATCTCACTTTTTTTATTCTATGAGGAATATTCCATATTCACCACTTAGTTCTTATATGTGGTGTATATAATAAAATTTAATAAATAATTTCATGGGTATATTTATTTTAATTTTATTAAATGTTTGATTTTATAATTATTATGTTATGGGGTAGAATATTTTACTCATTACAAAGTGGTGAGGAATCACTTAACACAATCTAAATTTTGTGGGTTTACCTTACACTCCATTGATTATGATGTTCTATGATTGTATGTGGGATTAATTTTGATTATATTATGTTTCATATACACTTTCATAATCTGTATTTATCGTGAATACACATAATCAGTTAATTTTATTAATGATCACTTCGATGATGTGAAATTTATATGGGGATTTCTAGTCTCTTTTTGTTTGTGCGAGACTTATGAAATATTCACCAGTAGTTTATTATGTGTGGTGTATATTCTACCCATGAATTTAATTTATTATAATTATCCTTATATTTATGTTTTTTTATATATCCATTTTATGAGCTCTTATCCATGGGGTTTATAGTTCAAACGTTTCCAAATCGATAAGGTAATATTTTCTCAATTTTCCTTCTTTGAGATGAAAGTTATGTTATGCACATATATTATTTAATGAGTTTTATATAATGTATTTAAACATTTTGTGCCATTAATATCATTATTTTAATGATATTATATGTTTCATGTAATGTTATTTTCTCTTCGGTAGAAAATATGGGTTCCTTCAAAACAATGTTGTCTATAAATGATTTAAATTATCATTTAATGAATATTAAAGGAAATTGTTCTAAAAGTTGTTTAAAATGGTTTTAAAAAAATCTATTAAATTTTTTAAGGTTTTTTTCAATGAAAAATTATTCATAAATGTTTTTGATTTTAAAATTTTCAATTTCTTAACATGAAAGGATATTTTCCTCAATAACTATTTCAAATGATATTTTCAAACCATTTTATGTATGTTATAACATTATATGATGTTACTTATGGTTTATTGGGTATATGATTCAAGGATTATATCATTATTCTTTATATGTTTAGATTATTTTTATGATGAATGATTTATGTTCTTCTAGGACACATATGTATGGTTTTCATTATTTTATGGGTGGGACATATATCTCCCTCTAATGAATTGGGTAATGATAGATTACTTGTGAGCATATATGTTATGTGTGAACCTCATTCAATTTTCACAATTATAAGTGTAAACCTAATTAAATATTCACAATTTTATACATGAACTTAATAATATGTTCACAATGTATGGCATGAACCTGATTACATGTTCATAATGTTATGCATCAACCTAATTACATGTTCACAATGTAAGGTGTAAACCTAATTAAATATTATCAATGTAATGTGTAAACCTAATTACGTGTTCACAATGTTATGCGTGGTCCTGGTTTCATATCTATATGTTTATGCTAAGGAATGATTTCGTGTCCTTAAATTAAAGAAGGAACTTGTCTCTATTTACACATGTTCACAATGTTATAATTTTATGTGTTTTCCAAAATTATATATTGTATTCCAATTTTATTATTTTATGATTCATGTATTATTAGTTTTTATGATTTATTATATGAGTCAAGATTATGATCTTTGATATTTTGGTTATGATTTTTCAAATTTTATATTCATGTCACCATTAAGTTTATGTAATTATTCATATTTTCCTTATTTACCCTTAATGAACATAAGTGCTCACCCTTTTCTTAGGTTTATTTTCCCTAATATATGAAGAAAAGAATTAGGTTTGATTTGTCTAAAATAGTTCTAGTTTGGAAAGAATAATTGGGAGACAATGTAGATATTTTATAACATAGTTTTTATTATTTCTACAGTTTCCCAAGAAACCAAACCTGTATGATTCTAGTGTCATTTTTTATAATATAAATATTCATCTATTTATATGTAACATCTATTTTTTCAAAGGGTGGGGCGTTACAATATCTTCATGTTTATGCCAATATACTAACAACTAAAAAACTAAAAAAATTTCATGGTGTCATAGAGTGATGACACCACACCACAAGGCCAAGTCATGTACTCTTTTGTAGGTGATTGGATGTTGATCCATCACATGAGAAACACATTACATATAGGAAAAATAACAACTTCCTAATTGGGTTTTATAGAAACATATATTGAACATTAGTTCAAAAGTTGATATAGGGACCTAGGTTCCCACTATATTCATATGACCTAGGATAATCCCATGGTTCATGTTTATTGAATGAATTATATATAATTATTAATTATTGTTGAAATTGTAAATAATTATATTGGTTTTATCATTATTTTATTTTTTTAAAAAATGTTTTTAAATAGGTTTCAAAGGGTTTTTAAAAAAGTTTTTGTAACCCTTTCACAAAATTAGTTTTAAGATGTTTATTTTATATTATTATTTTGTTAAAGGAGTTTAAAGATTGGTAATGATTTAAAAGTTATTATTTTAATTTAAAAAAAATAAATATAAATTATTTAAATGGTAATTAATGTGTTGTTGGATTTTATGAAATTCATAATGAAATATTATTTTATATTTTATTTAAAAATATATTGAAAATGGATATTTAATTAAAAGTTAAGAACATGGAAAGATGGGTGGTAGAAAAATATACATTATAGGAACAGAAAAAACACACACATAGATATATATATATATATATATATATATATATATATATATCAGTTGTGTGCCTTGTCTTTGTTCATGTTTTCTCATGGATTGATGGTTGTTTTGAGAATGGATAATGACACATTGTGGTTAATGGTACTTTTATTTTATTTTAGTTTTATTATCGCATCAGCCCAATAGAATTTTCCCATTTTCATTTTGATAAATCGGTGGTGCACCTTATATGTTAAGGGTGGTTTAGGGACTTAGGGCATGTTTATGTGGTGAGAGTAAGAGGTTTGATGAGGTAAATTTATATGTTTTATACCTAATTTATTATTATTTATTTTTTTAATTAATTTGATATGGCAAGGAAATCTAACTTACATATAAGTCATGCAAAAATTTTAAATATATTTTTTTCTACTTATTATATATATATTTATTCAAAAATCATTCCCACTAGCTTATTTGACTAATTTGGTGCATGTAACCACCTCAAGGGGATTGGGAATGCACCTCAAGGATGTCACAGGTCAGATCTGGTGTCATAAAGAGGCACAATATGGATTGGTTAATGATAAAATGGTATCAGATCTTTGCTTCCAAAAGGACCTAGGTTTTATATAATCCTAATGTTATTTAGTAAATCATTATATTTTGGAATTAGTATCATCATACCCCTATAGTTATGTTATGGGTGGGTATCTAATCACCAATCCTCATGAAAATACATGAGTTTACATGGGATGTTAGGATTTGAAATTTGAATTTTGAGATTCATTTATGATTCTTTCATTTGGATTTTGGTTCGTGTTTGTGGTTTTTGGTAATTATTAATGTTTTTATTTTATTTTATGGATGAAAAATAGAGTTAACCTGGTAGCACCCAAATATCTCACATAGCCTAGAAGACAATGTAGAGCATGAGTTCTTTGTTCGATAGGACATCTAATAGTGGATGAAAAAATAGCACATGGTTCTCTAAATAATGTGGTCATGCTAATTCACAACCACTATACATTATTAAAAAAAATTTATGTTATGAGATATTATTTAATGGGTGTGAATTTGTGTTTGGTAAAAAGAAAATTAGTTTTAAAGGGAAATTGTATTGGATTTGAAATTTATAAAGGGTCATTAAAATTTTAAGACGATATTATAGTTTGAGTTTGGGGATTTGAAGTTAGAATTAGGTTGGGGGTTTATAGAGGAGAAATTAAATTTGTTTTAGAAATTTATAAAAGGATTTTTTCAATGACAAATTTGTATTAATGTGAAGCATGAAAATTTTCGAAGGGGTTTTCAAAAATGGTCTAAAATGGTTTTGATGATAAAGTTGGGGGATTTATTTTTAATTAAAAAACTTATGGAACATTAAAATGGGTTTTCAAATAATTTTTCATGTTTTTAAAATGGGAAAACTCTTTTTTTGATTTTTCAATGGGTAATTTTGTTGTTTAAATTATTACAGGGGGTGTGATTTGCTTTATGAATGGGATATGATAGTATTTCTTTAGGAAAAGATAGTTTTAACTAAAATAAATTTATTTTAAAACTATTATATATGATTCGAATTAAATTTAAATAGAATTTTTACTCAAAAATATATTAATGTTTTCAATATAGAACATGAAAATATTAAAACGGGGTTTTGTTTTAAATTTTAATAATTAAAATATAAGGGTGTGATTTCAAAAAGGATAATGATATGGTTTTTGGATTTATTTTTATTTTTATTTTATTGAAATGTGTTTTTGATTCACTCTTTTTTCTTGTTTTTTATCATTGAGTCTGTTTGGGATTAAGTTGATTTTGATTTGAATGTGATTGATCTCATCTCAATAATTTCTTGTTACTCAAAGTATGACTCTAAGTATGGTCTCAAGCGTTTTCATGTGTATGAGATCATCTCCAATGGGATCATAGAATGATGGGTCATTCATTTTTCTTAGTTTCTCTCATTATTTATTCATTTAATTTTGTGAAACGTATGGATTCATGTAACACCCTAATCTTCCATGGTACGCTTCTCTTTGAATAATACAGTAGCGTGTGCTGTACACAACTTTGAGTTCTAACACACACCACAACCAATCAAACTAGCCGTTATGAATAGTAATACCCACTTTTTGAAAATTTATACATTTTATCTTACAAAATGAACATCATTTTTGGATTCAGAAAATCGAAATTATCTTAGGGTGATTTTTTGGTATTTTTTTAAAAACATTCAATTTTTGATGAATAGTGAAAATTACTGAATTTTAATTAAAAACAACTTTTTTAATTGAAATATTTTATAGTTATAAATTATGAATTTGAGTGATTTTAAAGTAAATTTAGAATATATTTTTACCAATTAATACAATTTTGGTCATTGGAAGTAATTTAACATTTAAACTGGACATAAACAAGTGTCAATCTTTTGATAGTTATTATTTCTTAAAAACACGCTTTCTATTTTTCCTGCGGGAATTAATTTTAAATTAATTTCTGCCACTTCTATGTTTTGAATTTAAAAAAATTGATTACATATTTATAATAAAGAGTTCAAATTTTTTTAAATAGGTAACTTTTATTTTTATACATTTTGAATAATTACTTTGGTAACTATTTTATTTACCATGGTTAAAGGGTAAATATGGTAAATAAGGGTAAAAAACAATATTATAATAATAATAAATTACCCTAAAACGTGTTCTAACCATATTTGTTGATACATTTCTGACCATGGGCATCTTTGGGTCTATTTTGGAACCCCATGGATCCACTTGTAAGTGATAATGACACTTTATATGAATTAAGTTGAAGTAAATACAAAAATGAAAAAAGCATATATCTTTTAGAAAACCAATTTTTACATAGGGTAATATATGTTATATTTTCGACTATAAATATTAATTAGAAATCTAGAACTATTTCCTACATAATTGTATTTTATTTATAATTTTTATACATTGAATAACTAAATTTATTTATGACAGAATAATGATAAAATATTTTTCTTATTAATGAAAGAATCAAATTATTAGTATTATAAATTATAAAATAAATATAATATGAAAGTTTTGATTCCATAAATGAATTTTATTGATTAATATGACATGTTATAATTTCTTAAATGAAATTTTTTCTAATTAATAATGTTTTTATGACTTTAACAAAAATCAACTATTAAATAGTGTAAAAATAGACATAAAAGAGTTTTTAAAACAATTATTATATTATTAATTGATATTCTATTCCTAAAAATCTAATGTTTGGAAAAAGTACTTATATCATGATAGGTTTATCATTAATGGACCACTTGGGGGTCCTTTGGATGTATATAGCATGTTTATTAACCATATAATATAAAAATACAATGTGACATGGTAAATGTAAAACTATTTAACTGAGAGTTAAATATAAATGATAATGATAATATAGTGACCCAAACCTATCTAAAATCTATTGGACACAAGGATTTCGACCCATACCTACCTTAGTCTTTTAATAATCCAATTTGGAGCCATTAGAAACTGAATACAAATTTATTATAAATTAATACTTTAAGTCTTTCAAAAAGTGCCCCTCCTCCCCCTTATAAAAGGACACCACTTCTAACCAATTCTTCAAACCTTCAAAGCCTTTTGGTTCGGCCAAACTCTGACCCAATATCCTCTCAACTATCCTCCCTTAATCCTAGAGTCCTTACATTAGTAATAAAGTCAACCTAATGATCCCTTTTTATCAAATCAAAAGGAAGAACCCGAAGAAGAGGTAATGTTTTCACCACCCCCTTTCAAGTTCCTTTCTTCTTCAACTTCTTCATTAATTGTTATTCCCATTCTATAATAATAACTCTAGAATATTCTATATACTGTGATGTTATTATAAATATGTTACAACCATATTCAGTATTCTATCCATCTTTTGAATGACCTGTCACCATATGTGCGTATGTACGACTTACCGTCTCCACGTCGTGGTGTAATTGTAATTCAAAACATTATTATTTAGATGGGTATAATAATGGTGTGTAATTAATTTAATAATAAATATAACATGATAATGATTCTACATATATGATATACTATTCAATTATATATTATTTTAATATCAAAAGTGTGATATTGTCGCTCATGCGTACGTACGGACTACCGTCTCCACAAACGCGATGAGATCCATTTCCCATCATATCTATTCAAGTATAATTCTCATTTGATGATTAAAAATAATTTTTAAATACTTTATATCATTCTGTATATGAATAATATACAACCTATCCATATCAAGCACGACTTATGTAACAAAACATATAAAATAAAACGAGTAAGTTAACACCTGAAACGACGATAATACTATAAAATTATTAACAATGAATTATTAGAAGATCGTATATGATATCATAATTATCTATATGGTTCTTGTATAATTTAATAATTTTTTTTTTACTATTATACATGAGTTTAACATACCATCGACTAAGAAAAAGTACAAGGTAAGGGTTTATTTCACAATCTCTTCATTATCTGAGGTTGTTTATACGTAATTATCTATTGGGACCTCTTTATCATCCACATCCATTTTTCATAAAAATGTATTTCAAATCATTATTACTATTTTACAGACTACGGGTTAAAGTAATTTAATCCATTGTTGACGTTTTATAAGAATTTTTTAAAGGAATCTTTCTTTCATTTTCCAAACAAGGTCATTTTTATCCTTTTCGACGGAATTAAGGTAAGAATGTTTTTTTAACTTATACGGTGGGTGCACCTATTTTCTAACATTATAAAATCTTCGAAGCTTCCCTTACAATCTTATAAGGATATTTTAAAATTAAATGTTTTATTTTATAATTATGTTACTTTTAAATGATTTCAAAAAAAAGAGATATTTCTCTCAAATAGTTTTGATTTTATCTATGTCATCATCCTTTGAAGGATTTCAAGATTATTTGAAGTTTATTTATTTTGATACAAAATTTCCATATTGTATTGATGGTTTTGTGATTTTTTACTGTGGATGTGTTATTTTTATACCATTCATTAGTTATGGAGAAAGTATTGACATTCTTTATGCTAGTTTTAATACGAATGTTTATGTTATGTTTAAACCTATTCATATGAGGAATGCAATGGACTTAATAAGAAACGGGTGGAGCCTAATATAGCTCCTCGATGCATATTTAGGTCTCATGAGACAAACTAGTGTCTTGGCATAAGGCCTTGACAAAATATTATTTGTAGTCCTGGCACAAGGCCTTGACTATGTGGTTATGATAGTCTGGAATTATGCATTCCATCATTATGAAAGTGGTTATTGATATTACATATGATTATTCGACTAGTAGAATATCCATGTGAATAACTAAATGGAATTATATCATTTTATTTCTTCTATATTATGCTGAAGTTCATGTTTAAAAGGCTTTTGTTTTAGTTATACATTGCCTTAAATGTTTATGCCTATTTATAAAAGTTTCCGCTATATTGTTATCCTTAATGGGAATTTGAGCTCACCCCATTCTATGTTTTATTTTTCCCAGGATGTGAAGAAGTATTTTATGAATGACCTGCAGGGATAGTATAAGGGGATATGAGTGTGGAGACAAGATTTTGTTGTATTATTCATTTTATGATGTAATGTAAGACTTATGAATGTATCTAGTGATTCCAAGGCTACAAAACTAATCGGTGTTTTGAGACTTGATATTTTGTGATCATGCCAATGTTATGTAATAATGCACCGACTCTAGGTAACTGGGTTCGGGGCGTTACAGTTGGTATCAGAGGAATTTTAGTACAAACTTTGGAAGCTAGATATTGATAAACTCTGATTAGAGCACATATCCCTAAGATATACTTTGAGGATTAGTATAGAAAAAATTCATAGAATTTTAGTATTGTAGAGTTTTTTTGAGTTTTCTGTAAAATACATCCATGTCTGGATACGAGTAGGTAGAGGCGACTCTGTCACATATGTACCAAGGGGTAAAACCAGAAAATACTGCTTTGAGCTAGACTCGAATGGGAACTGGTGCAGGACAACGGGCCTTGCTGCACTCTTGGTTATGACACTCCTGGGGGATATGCTTAGGATAATTATCATTTTCTTTACAAACCATTATGAAGGGTTTATGAGTATATACTTCCTCAAATAAAACATTTTTATGATTATGAATTATATCCATAAACTGTTCAAATTATTTTAGGTGTTTTACATATTAGGAAATATGTATTTCGATTCATAAACTAATCTAGTTTATTCCATTGTTTAGAAATGGCGCCTAGTGGAAGAAATGGATTCCGTATCAATGCACACACTCCATGTAGGGATTTCCCTCAGTATAAAGATAATTATAGTGGAGCTGGTGATGAAACTGGTGCTGATCAGCTAATCATCATACTGTGACAACTCACCCAGGTTATGAATAATAACCTTACCCGTATGGAGCACACTGATCCGCAACGCGGAGGATCAATGTTAGATCACTTCATGAGGTAACAACTACCAACATTCAATGGAAGTACAAATCCATTGGTAGCTAAGCAATGGATATGTTCCCTAGAGAAAATATTTCAGGCTTTGGGGAGTAGTGAAAGGGAACAATTTATCATGGTAGTTTACCACCTCACTAGAGATACTGATCAATGGTGGTCATTGATTCAAAACACGAAGGAAGATGATGAAGTATCAAATATGGAATGGAGGGTGTTTAATGATTTGTTTTTAGAAAAATACTTTCCTTGTGACCATCGAGTAGATATGGAAAGGCAATTTCTAAGTCTGAGAGAAAAGGAGGATGAGAATGTTGCAAAGTATGAGGCTAACATTACAAGGTTTGCAAGGTATGTTGTAGATTATATAAGTAACCCAAGAATTAATATTGATAATTTATTTTATGGGTTAAAACCATTTCTCCATCAAACATTAGTCTCAAAAACCTTCTCGTTGTATGAAGATATTGTCTCAGGTGCTATCAAGATAGAAAAATAATTCTCTGAGTCTTATGACTTTAAAGAAAAGAAAGAGAAGAAGAGATCTTCTGATCACTCTGGAAATGGAAATAAGGGGAAGAAGGGAAAAGATTAATATGCATCCTATAGTAAATGTGGGAAGAAACACCCCGGTACTTGCTTGATGGGAATGGGAGTCCATTACAAGTGTGGTGAAAAAGGACACCAAGCTCGTGATTTCAAGGGGAAAAAAATAAGATAGCGATGTTCAATGATAAAAATGAAGGGAGATGGGACATTATGCAAATGAATGTCCTAAGCATTAGGGTAACTTATCTTAGAAATGGCCAAGGGATCAAGGCCATGATTATTCTATCACTACTGCTGAGGTAGAAGCTCCGAAAGATGTGGTGTTAGGTAATTTAATGGTTTCCTCATGTTTAGAAAATTCATTATTTGATTCTGGATGATAACATTGTTTCATATCTTCCCAGTTTTCTAAGAAAATTATATATTTCCAATTTGATTTAACAAGGGAGTTGTCAGTAAAAACTCATAAGGGAAGTATCATTGCAACAATGTTTTGTGAATCAATCCCCATTAAAGCACATAAATGTTCTTTATCTGTGGATCTCATCGTCATACATATGATTGAATTTGATATAATCCTTAGTGTGGATTGGATTTCAGACCATGATGCAAAAATTTATTGAAAGAGTAAGGGGGTTACTATTTTTGATGATGATGATAAGAAGCACCTTATCTTTAGAGAGGACTCATAACCACCCAATTCTTACCCAGATCCACCCCCAATAGCTCAACTAAATTCAATTATTGGGGAGGAAGATAATGAAATGACTGTGGGTGAGGAAAGGAATGTTCAAATAGAGGATGCACCAATTTTGAGAGAATATGTTGATGTGTTTCTATAAGATTTACCTGGACATCCTCCAGAACGAGAAATTGAGTTTTCCATTGATTTAATTCCTGGTGAAAGGCCTATATCAAAGACCCCTTATAGAATGGCCACTGTGGAATTAGTTGAACTAATGAAACAACTAGTTGAATTGAGTAATAAAGGATTTATTCACCCTAGTGTTTCTCCATGGGGATCCCCTATCCATTTTGTTAAGAAGAAATATGGATCTATGAGGTTATGTATCGATTACAGGGAAATCAATGCTATAACAATAAAGAACAAGTATCCCCTACCTCGCATTGATGATTTATTTGACCAACTTCATGGAGCTCAATACTTTTCTAAGATTGAACTTCGATCTAGATACCATCAGTTATATGTGAAGAAGGAATAAATTCCGAAGACAACATTTTGACCAGGTACGGGCATTACGAGTTTACAGTAATGCCTTTTGGGCTGACTAATGCACCCTATGTTTTCATGGATCTAATGAATAGAGTTTCCAAGGAAAATATCAATGATTTTATAGTGGTATTTATTGATGATATCTTGGTATATTCCAAAATCTACGAATATCATGAAAATCACTTGCGTATTATATTGAAGACTCTGAGAAGACTAGAATTATATGGGAAGTTTAGCAAGTGTGAATTTTGGATTTAGGAGATTTCTTTTCTTGGCCATATTGTCTCTAAGGATGGAATTTCCATTGTTCCTTCTAAGACAAAGGCAATACAATAATGGCCAGCACCAATGAGTATAACTGAGGTATGAAGTTTTATTGGTTTAGCTGGTTAATATCGACATTTCGTCTAGAATTTTTCTCGATTGGCTGACCCATTAACAAAGCTCACACGCAAAGTGGTTAAATTTTTTAGGAAAAAAGAGTGTGAAGAATGTTTGGAAGAACTGAAGAGAAGATTATTCAATACTCCTATATTGAATCTACCATTGGGGAAATGATGGGTTCATTATTTATAGTGATGCATCGAAGAATAGACTTGGTTGTGTCCTTATGCAGAATGATATAGTTATTGCCTATGCATCACGACAGCTGAAAATTCATGAGAAAAACTATCCTACTAATGATCTTGAGTTAGCTGCTGTAATATTTTATTTTAAGATATGGAGACATTATCTTTATGGTGAATAATGTGAGATATATACTGATCAAAAGAGTTTGAAGTACATTTTCTCACAGAATGAACTCAACATAAGGCAAAGGAGATGGCTTGAACTACTCAGGAATTATGATTGCATGATACACTACAACTCGAGGAAGGCAACTAAGGTGGAATATGCTTTGAGTAGAAAATATCATGTAGTTTTCAATAGGAAGAGAATTGAGAGGGATCCTATCTTCATGGATCTAGTAAAGTTGGATATGGGAATAATCGTGGAAGGTAAAACATCAATGATTTTTCAAATGGTTTCCAAACCATATTTACTATAAAGGATAAAGAGTTCTCAGACCGATGATGAAGAGTTTAAAAAGAGGATTAAAGCTGTCAATGATGGGAGATTGAGTGACTTTGTGTATGAAGATGGAATTTTGAAATTTGGGAAGAGACTTTGTGTTCCCAATATACCTGATCTAAAAAGGGAATTGTTGTACTATGCTCATAGTTCCAATTTCTCTATACACCCTAGGAGCACTAAAATGTATAGATATTTAAAGGAACATTTTTGGTGGCACAACTTGAAGAAGGAGATTGATAATATTGTGTCAAGATGTATGGTTTGTCAACAAGTGAAAACTGGAAGGCAACACACTGGAGGAGTCATGCAACCTCTTCCCATACCTGAGTGGAAATGGGATAATATCACGATGGACATTGTCATAGGACTACCAAAGACTGCTAGAAGGAACGATGCAATATGGGTTATTATTGATCATCTAACCAAGTCACCACATTCTCTTGCTATAAGAGAGGATCTACCACTTCAATGTCTATCAAGACTATATATTAATGAAGTTGTGATACTTCATGGAGTACCCCTATCGATTGTTTCTGATCGTGATCCCCGTTTTACTTCAAGATTCTGGAAGAGTCTTTAGAAGTCCTTGGATACTGAACTTAGTTTGAGCACTGCATACCACTCTCAAACAAATGGACAATCAGAACAGACTATTCAAACCTTAGAAGACATGTTGAGATCATGCTCACATGACTTTTAGGGTATGTGGGATCAATATTTACCTTTGGTGGAATTTTCCTACAACAATAGCTTCTATTCAAGTATTCAGATGACACCATATAAAGGTTCGTATGGAAAGAGATGTCATACACCAACCTGTTGGGATGAAATTGGTGAAAGAAAACTCGTATGCCTAGAACTGGTGGAGGAAATGATGGAAAATGTGAAGGTAATCCAAAACCACATCAAAGCAGCTCAAAGTAGGCAGAAGAGCTATGTCGATAACCAAAGGAAGGATTTGGAATTTCAGGTAGGAGATCATGGTTTCTTGAAGGTGTCTCCATGGAAGGGAGTTATACATTTCAGTAAGAATGGTAAATTGAGTCCTAGGTACATCGGACCTTTCGAAAATTCTTGAATGAATTGGGGTAGTATCTTACCATTTGGAAATCCTGCCAAGTCTCTCCAAAGTTCATGATGTGTTCCACGTATCACTGTTGACAAAATACATGCCTGAACCAACGCATGTACTCACTTACGAGGAATTAGAACTGGAACATGATCTGTCTTATTGTGAGTAGCCCGTCAGCATACTTGATACAAGAGAACAAGTGCTGAGAAACCGGATGACTCGTCTGGTAAAAGTTCTATGGAGAAACCATAAGATGGAAGAAGAAACGTGGGAACCTGAGGAACTTATGATGAAGAACCACCCGAGTATTTTTTTGCAATAATCTTCTAGAAATTTCAAGGATGAAATTATTTGAAGGAGGGGAGAATTTAATAACCCAAGCTTCCACGATACGCTTCTCTTCTAATAATCCAATAGCATGTGTTATACGCAACTTCGAGTTCTAACACACACCACAACAAATCAAACTAGCCATTATGAATAGTAATACCCACTTTTTGATATTTTATACATTTTATCTTTCAAAATGGACTTCATTTTTGGATTTGGAATATCCAAATTATCTTATGGTGAATTTTTGGTATTTTTATGAAAACTTTCAATTTTTGATGAATAGTAAAAATTACTAAATTTTAATTAAAAACAACTTTTTTAATCGAAATATTTAATTGTAATAAATTATGAATTATAGTTATTTTAATGTTCATTTAGAATATATTTTTACCACTTCATACAATATTGGTAATTGGACGTAATTTCACATTTAAACCGGACATAAACAGCTGTCAATCTTTTGATAGTTATTATTTCTTAAAAAGACGCTTTTTGTTTTGACAGCGAGAATTAATTTTAAATTATTTTCTCCCACTTCTATGTTTTGAATTTAGAAAAATGGATTCCATATTTAGAATCAGGGGGTCCAAATTGTTTAAATAGGTAACTTTTATTTTTAGACATTTTGAATAATTACTTTGGTAAATATTTTATTTATCATGGTTAAAGGGTATATCCGGTAAATAAGGGTAAAAAATAATATTATAATAATAATAAATTATCCTAAAACGTGAGATAACCCTATTTTTTGATACTTGTCCGACCATGGAAATCTTTGGGTCGATTTTGGGACCCCATGGATCCACTTGTAAGTGATAATGACATTTTATATTAATTAAGTTAAAGTAAATACAAAAATGACAGAAGCATATATCGTTTAGAAAAACAATTTTTACATAGGGTTATATATGTTATATTTTCGACTATAAATATTAATTATAAAGCTAAAACGATTTCCTACATAATTTTATTTTATTTATAATTCATAGACATTGAATAATAAAATTTATTTATGACACAATAATGATGTAGTATTTTCCTTATTAATGAAAGAATCAAATAATTAGTATTATAATTGTTAAAATAAATATAATTTGAACATTTTGATGACAAAAACGAATTTTATTGATTAATATGACATGTTATGATTGCTAAAATTTATTTTTTTTAGAATTAATAACGTCTTTTTGTATTTAACAAAAATCAATTATTAAATAGTGCTTAAATTGACATAAAAGAGTTTTTAAAACAATAATTATATTATTAATTGATATTATATTCCAAAAAATCTAAGGTTTGGAAAAAGGACTTATATCATGATAGGTGTATTATTAATGGACCACTTGGGGTTCTCTTGGAAGTATATAGTATGTTTATTAACCATATAATATAAAAATACAAAGTGACATGGTAAATGTCAAACTATTTAATTAAGAGTTAAATATAAATTATAAGGTTAATATAGTGACCCAAAACTATCTAAAATCTATTGGATGAAAGGATTTAGTCACATACTCACCTTATAATTTGAATAATCCACTTTTGAGCCATTATAAACCGAATAATAATTTATTATAAATTAATACTTTATGTCTTTCTTAAAGAGCCCCTCCTCCCCCTTATAGAAGGACACCACTTATAACCAATTCTACATAACTTAAAAGCCTTTTGGTTCGAGAAAACTCTGCCTAAATATCTTTTCAACTATCATCCTTTCACTCTATATGCCTTAATTTAGTCATAAATCCAACCTAAGGATCCCTTTTGATCAAATCAAAAGGAAGAACCCGAAGAAGAGATAATGTTTTCACCACCCGCTTTCAAGTTCCGTTCTTCTTCAACTTCTTCTTTATTTGTTATTCCCATTCTAAAATAATAACTCAAGTATATTATATATACAATTATGTTATTATAAATATGTTACAACCATATTCAGTATTCTATCCATCCTTTTAATGACATGTCACCATACGTGCGTACGTACAGCTTACCGTCTCTATGTCGTGGTGTAATTGTTATTCAAAACATTATTATTTGGATGGGTATAATAATGATGTTTAATTCATGTAAATAATAAATATAACATTATAATTATTCTTTATATATTATATACTATCCAATTATATATTATTTTAATATCAAAAGAGTGATATTGTCACTCGTGCGTACGTACTGACTATCGTCTCCACGAACTTGTTGAGATTCATTCCCCATCGTATCCATTCAAGTATAATTCTCATTTGATGATTAAAAATATTGGTTAAGGACCTGATATCCATCTGGATATGAATAAGATACAACCTATCAATAAAAAACACATCTTATGTAACAAAACATATGAATGAAAATGAGTAAGTTAACACCCGAAACGACGATAATACTAAAATATTATTAACAAATAATTATTAAAAGATCATATATGATAAAATAATTATGTATATGGTTCTTTTATAATTTAATAACAATTTTTTAACTATTATACAAGATGATAAAATACCATCGACTAAGGAAAAGTACAAGGTAAGGTTTTATTTCACAATCTCTTCATTATCTGAGGTTGTTTATACGTAATTATCTACTAGGGCCTCTTAATCATCCACATCCATGTTTCCAAAAATTGTATTTCAAATCATTCTTAATATTTTACAGAATATGGGTTAAAGCCATTTAAACCCTTTTTTACTTTTTATAAGATGTATATAAAGGAATCCTTTTATCATTTTCCAAACAATTTTCTTTTTAACATTTTCGACAGAATTAAGGTAAGAATGTTTTTTAACTTATACGGCGGGTGCAACTATTTTATGCTGTTATAAAATATTCGAAGCTTCCCATAAAAGCTTATAAGGATATTTTAAATGTAAATATTCTATTTTATAATTATTTTAGTTTTAAATGATTTAAAAAAAAGAGATATTTCTCTCAAATAGTTTTGATTTTATCTATTTCAACATCCTTTGATAGATTTCAAGCTTATTTGAAGTTGATTAATTATGATACAAAACTTCCATATTGTATTGAAGGTTTTGTGATATATTTTACTGTGGATTTTTTATTTTTATACCATTCATGGTTTATGGAGAAAGTATTTACATTTCATATTCTAGTTTTAATATGAATGTTTATATTATATTTAAACCTGTTCATATGAGGAATGCATTGGACTTAATAAGTGACTGATGGAGCCCGCTATAGCCCCTCGATGCATCGGTAAGTCTCATGATACACAATAGTGTCTTGGCAAAAGGCCTTGACAAAATCTTATTTGTAGTCTTTCCACAAGACCTTAAATATGTTGTTATGATAGTCTGGCATTATGCATTCCATCATTATGAAAGTGGTTATTGATATTGCATGTGATTATTGGACTAGTAGTATATCCATGTGAATAAGTAAATTGAATTATTTCATTTTATTTCCTCCATATTATGCTTAAGTTCAAGTTTAAAAGGCTTACTTTGTTTATACATTGCCTTAAATGTTTATGCCTATTTATGAATGTTTCCGCTACATTATTATCCTTACTGGGAATTTGAGCTCACCCCTTTATATGTTTTATTTTCCCCAGGATGTGAAGAAGTATTTTATGAATGACTTGTAGGGATAGTATAAGGGGATATGAGTGTGAAGACAAGATGTTGTTGTAGTTTTCATTTTATGATGTAATTTAAGACTTATGAAGGTATCTAGTGATTCCAAGGCTACTAAACTAATCGGTCTTTGAAGACTTGATCTTTTGTTATCATTCCAATGTTATGTAACAATGCACTGACTCT
Organism: Viscum album; assembly: GCA_963277665.1. Classification (NCBI taxonomy): domain Eukaryota; kingdom Viridiplantae; phylum Streptophyta; class Magnoliopsida; order Santalales; family Viscaceae; genus Viscum; species Viscum album. The sequence goes on along the minus strand of OY728119.1, from coordinate 1,972,439,887 downwards.
GGTTAACTCGGGTCGGGGTGTTACAATTCACTTGTGATTTTTTGATGTGATTGGGTCTTTTGGTAAATTTATGTGGCTATAGTTCTACTGATACATTTTTTTACATTTATTTGTCATGAAACAATACTTGGGTGAATTTATGAGGTGACAAGGATGGATTTTGAAACATTTTAGACTATAAATTGGATAGTTGTCTTTTTATTTTGATGGGAACCCTATTAATTGTATCCTAGGAATGAGTTCTAAGGTTACCCGTCATTATTATTTGACCCAAAGTGAGATCCCATGTAGTTTGATGGAGAATAATTATCATTGATGTCTCCTCTATTTACATTTCCAATTAGAAGGGTGTGGACGAATAGATTGGAAGGGAATGCCTTGGGATTTTATTTGGAGTGGTTCATAGGTTGTATTTCCTTTTAGAATTATTGATTTTTTTGTTCATTTAGAGAGTATAAGGTTATTTCTTTTCACTAAAAATGTTTGTTTAGTTGAAGGTATTTTTTTAAGAATCTTCATCCAAAGGTTCAGGATTTAGGTCGGTGACTCTTTATAGTTAATTTTTCTATTAAAATCTCCATCCTCATTTAATAAATGGTTAGATGAACCACTATGGGTCTTAATTCCTTGATCATCATAAGGTTTCATCTGGTTTTGAATTTTTCCATGAGTATTCAAATATGTTTAAGGTTTTTAGAGATTATTCTAGTGTGTTAGTCTATCTTATCATGGGCTGACTTCAAGAATCAATTATTGACTATAAGACATTTCAGAAAAAATTACATCTTTGATTCCTCACTTTGGTTGTAGTAAATTTATGGGGGTAGAAGTTTTTATTGTGGGGAGTTTTATTATACCCTAAACATCATTTTACATGTTATTTAATTTTATTTTATTTTATTTATTGAATAATTATTATGGTTTGGGTCATTTATCATAGATTTTAGTTTGAAATTTTAAAATTTGTTCATTTCAAATGATTAGTACATGGTTAGTTTTATCCTTGATACAAAATTTAGATTTTGGGTATTATATTATAAATTTGATTTTAATGGATGTAGCATGGATTTCCCAACCATATGACCAACATGTATGGGTTCCCTAAACACCCAGTAGCGGTGCACATGGTTGGAGAATGGTTTTTTCCAACTGAACCTTGTGCCCATAATTTTAAAAATTATATATTTAAATTTATATCCATGCCTCCACTTCCTTAAATTCAAACCCCTCACACAATATCCTCTCAAATTTAACATCTTACCCCTCCCCTTTCTCATGTCTCTCTTCTCCCAACTGGGTTTCTTAATGACCCTTTTATTTATTACCTTATATTTTTAGGCTATATTTTCTTCTCCTTCATCTCATTTTTCACCTTTCTTATACACTCCTCACTTCATATCTTGTAACGTATTTCCCATGGTTGATCCCTACGTCATATTTTGGAAACAAAATCTAAATAAATGTGGGGGGGGGGGGTATTTAAGATATTTCTAAAGTTATAGAGGCTAATCATGTTGTTTCAGCAAAAATTACATAAATTATCTCTATTGGTATTTCTTTATTGAAAACAAACATAATTTCATATTTCATTGAGTTATTCTAAAGAATAAATTCTACACTATAAAAATTTTACCCAATGAAATGATATTTAATATAAATGCAGTTTGATCTAGAATGTTGTATTTTTACACAGATTAATGACATGTTGTTTATTAGAAATATTATTTAATTGATTTTTTAAATTCGTTCCAAAATATCCTAGATGAACTTTTATGCACATCATCTATTTACAATCTTGCATGGTGCAACATTTTCTTCTTTCACTGTACTCAAATTAACATATCATTGTTTCATACTGTGCCACCACACACATAATTATCCCAAGTCAAAAGTTCTCCTAAATGTTTATTTTCTATTGTTATAACCTCCATTAAAAATAGAATACATGTAACCAAGAAATTTAAGTTCATTATTTGGTCTATACATCAGGACATAATTAGTTGTTCCTTTAACATACATGGTTATTGAATACTTCATCCACCATGTGTGATTCATTTAGTTCAATCTGTTATCATTCTTATAATTTTATAGCATATAAAATTTCTAGTCTTGAAGTAGTAAGATAGAGTAAAATTCCAATAAACATTCAGAAGACCAACTAATTTATAGTTCCCCAAAATTTATCTTTGTTTATACTAAATTTCACTAATATTTTTTGGAAACATCCATTGGGTTTACCATGCCAAACTATTTTAAAATGTCCTTTGGATAATTATTCTATAAAAAGAAGACATATCTTTCTTTGTATTGAACATAAAATATATAAATGAAATAAAACTATCCGAACATTGAGATCTAATTTTTTTTCTTACAGTTTTTCATAAACTTCTTTAAAATATTTATCTGTATCACCTTAAAATGCAAAATCATCAACATAAAAATGGATAATTAGTGTTCTTGTGCTCATTACATTCAAATAAAATTTTCATTCATCTTTTCCTTTAGAAATGATCAATTACTTTGTGCATCATTAATGTTTGGAATACCAGGAATGAGGATCAAGTTTCTACCCATAAAAATATTTATTCACTTTACACACCATGGTTATATATTTATCAAGTATGAACCCACTAGGTTTCTCAATATAGGATTATTCTTGAATATATCCTTTTATAAATACCATCTTAATGACTACATGATAGAAATTTTTTTGACGTGAAACAATAACTAAAAATGTCTTGATAGTTTATAGTCATTTAATGGGGTAAAAGTTACTTAAAAACAAACACCTTCTACATATGAATAGCCTTTACAAAAACACCACAAATTATTTCCTGAAATTTCTCTATGTTCTGTGAGTTTATTTCTTAACACCCATAATCTTCTTTTCAAATTCTTTCCTTTTGATCGTGGAACAAGATACTATGTGTAATTATTCTAAATATGATACAATTATTTGTTCACAACATTGATCCAATTTTTATGGTCAACTACTTTTGAAACTAATTGTGGATCCTTCTATGAGATAAGTGACATTTTGTTTTCAAACCTCTGTCTCAATATTCATTGAAATAGAGATTTCTGATTCATGGTAATATTTTCATATTCAACGTATTTTTGTAAACTCAATAATTTTTGTGATATCCTTATATTTTTTTCATCAACAATGGTCTTATTAGAATTATCCAATTAAATATTATTCTCATAGTCAGTTTCCTTATCGTTACCTGCTTTAGAAGTCATCATTCCATCCTTTATTAAATTATCCTTACTATCATAAACTTTTGTTGAGGTGGACTGGTTCTAAAGGGATTATATATAAATGGAATTATCTAACTTATGTAGTCATTTATTCCAATAATTTTAATATTTTATATTGGATGAATATCTCATGAAAATACCTTCATATTGATTTTCAATTCACTTAAAAAAATATTTATTTTTTACCATTAGTAAGAATGTATTCCCAAAACATTAAATTATTTAATTGTTGAGTTTTCCATATAACACATATCCTATTGAGTCATTTTATACTCTAGATAAAGAAAACATCTATTTTTAACATGACTAGTTACACTTAATGCTGTTTTCAAGAATAATATTCAATGTTAATATTTAGTGAGTATGATTCCTTACATTTTAACTAACATTATGTTTTATCTTTCCACTACTCAATTTTATGGAGTAGTTTATAGAGAATGGAATTGGTTTTTTATTCCATGTATCTTAAAAAATGATTCTAAATAGTTACCTTGTCATGAACCGTCCCCAAGGGGCCGTTCCATGACTACCCAAGCCCGCCCTCCATAGGCCAGGGGATGACAACTAGCACCGAAGGAATATTCCATAAAACTAGGAAGGCATTGCATTTATAAACTGTAACACACACAACCAAGCACACATCAAGATACGAACTCAAGTAAACTGAATAGAAAACATAGTGAGTACAGTAAGAAAAAAAAGGCCAGAATACAATCCCAACTAAAAAGTACAAGGAAAATTGGAAAGTACGAGGCAACTGATAGGTGGAAATCAGCTCCTAGATCTTCCACCACGGATCCTACCTGAAGGCTAGGTACATCTCACAAATGGTCATCTCTATGGTTCACCTCGTCTAACGTCCACCTCCGAACTACCTCAAGTCCTAGTACCCACGTCCTCAGTTAGTGATGTCCGTCATATGCACCAATCACAATGATGTGAGGGCATATTCCATACAGGGGTGAGTATTACGATAATCAGCAGGGACCCCGAGACCCTCAAGGTCTCACAAAATCTACAAATGATAAATCACAAAGAAAGGAAACAACAGATATCCCTACTTAGGTATATGACTATACATATACCTATGTTATCATGTAAACCCATATCAATCATGAGGAAAACATAGAGTCCAACTTCAATGCCCAAAGGTCAAATATTTCACATAGGAAGGAATACCTCGAAGGTAAGAACCACACATGTACGCCACACCGAAGAATACCACCATGGTATTTCCATAATGTAAAAGTACCGCTCAGGTACGAACTCACCTCACACTAGGTATAACTTAAGTAAAATAGTAGAGATTATTAGATGTAACTACTAAATCTTCTTACTCTATTAAGAAGCTGAACTACAAAAGATCTCTAGGAGCTAACCCACACATGATCTCTAGGTGCTGACCCACAAAGGATCGATAGGAGCTAACCCACATAGGATCGCTAGGTGCTAACCCACACAGGATAGCTAGGAGCTGACCCATAGAGGATCGCTAGGAGATGACCCACACAGTATCGCTAAGAGCTAAGCCACACAGGGTCTCTAGGAGCTGACCCACACAATATCTCTAGGAGATGACCCACATAGGATCACTAGTTGCTGACCCACACAAGATCTCTCTTCATTCATCTCATCACAGCTAGCTATTGGGTTCCCGCACTAAGCCTGCTCATCTCTAGGAGGATCCGCTCCATAAGTCACTGTTCAATACTACAACTACAATGAAGTCCAAGGAGGATGTATCCTAAAGAACTGCCATGTCATTGGGGTCTCAACGCAAAAGACGGCGTGTCAATCGGACACCAGGTCTGTGAGTTATTAGCCTTTTTTGTTTTGTGGGCCGGGTTAGATTCGTGCTCGATCCAAACCTACCATTCCCCAACATTATACTAGACTAAAGTAGGGTATACCAAAATAACCATCTCTCTCCAAAGTTTCTGATGCCACTGATGGTTCGTCATACAGACATCTGGTGCCAAAGTTATGCCCCATGAAAAGTATAGGGTTGTATCTGGTCCGGGTCCCGTCCGACACGGTCAGATCGACCCGGCCCGACCCGCTGGGTCCGGCTTGACAGAACACGAGGCCATGCGGGTACCGTGAGGGAGTGGGGTAGCTCGGACATGGGGATTATGTGAGTGTGCGAGGAAGAGGGGCGGCTCGGTCGGAGCGGCTCAGCCATGGGGGTGCCGCGAGGGTGCGGGGCAGCTCGACCGTGGTGGTGTCGCGAGGGCGCGGGGCGGCTCAACCATGAGTGGTGTTGCGAGGGCGCATGGCGGCTTAGCCATGGGGGGTGTCTTGAGGGGTGAGTTAGCTTGGCCGCAGGGGGTTCCGTGAGGGGTGAGGTCCCGGGGCGGCTCGGCCGGAGCGGCTCGGCCGGGAGGGCGGAGGCTGCGGAGAGGCATAGCCGGGACAACTCAACTAGGAGGAAGGAGGCCACGGAGCGGCCTAGCATAGGCAACTCGACTGGGAGGGAGGAGGCTGTGCTGGAGGTCTGGGGATGCCGTGGGGTAGCTCATCGAGGCCAGGTGGCGGCAGAACGAGGCCACGGGGTGGCGATGGCCGTAGACGGGGGAGCGCCGCGGGGCAGTGGGGCATCGTGCCTTCGTCGGTGGTTCTCGAGTTCCACCAGTACCAACCACTGGCACTGGTCACTGTCACCAAAGTCACCTTCATTCATCATGAAGGATACACCATTCAAGAAGAACAACAGAGGGGTCAGGCCATGTTTTTTGGCCCACACCCTTCGCGTTAGAGCGGTAGCAAGCGGCTCAACAAGAACAAGAAAATCAAGAACGAGTAAAGGAAAAATAATAAAAACACCATCCCTATAACCCTCATCAATCACTATTCCCAATACCAAAAAATAATTAAAGAGGAGAACATGGGAAGTGATAATCCTATAGAAGTAAACCCCTACCTCGTTCATTTGATTCGTTGAAGATTTCCCGTTAGGAAGGAGATGATGTTGTTGGGAATAGACAGAAGTTGGTGATGTCAGTTTTTCTTTGAACATAAGTTCATTGGTGTTGAAGACGTTCCTCGCCAATGAATGTCTCGTGGAAGAAGATGGAGTTGAAGTCGGCGTTCTTTGTTGGTGTTCTTCGTTGGAGAGCTTTCACCCAAGTCTCCTTCCTCCCAATTCCACCAAAAATGCCAAGTATCCATCATAATAGATTATGTTTTATATTTAGTTCATGGTAATAAATTCAAAAAGGCATAATTAATTAACTGGGTTGGCATAATAAATGTTGGAGGAGTTGAAGAGGCTCCCCCAGATTTAATAGGAATTTTGAGGGTTTCTCCCATTAAAAGGGGAATTCAAGGGGGTTTATACTTGGGTGGTCCCCACCACCATGACCTCTCAAGGGAGGTTTAGTTCAGGTGGTCCCCACCTGTGAAACACCCACATGGGATTTTCAAAATAAGATAAGATAAAATAAAATGTTACACAAATTTTAATTTATTTTACTCTTTAACGAAAAACCTAAAAATTAACTTTCACCCTTGACCAACTGTCGTCAAGGTTAAAGTCTCCTTAAGTGAATAACGATGCTGCGAGTTCAACGGTTTTCTCAGATTTCGATTCAGATCACCGGTTCAAAAGTTAGAAAAACCCACTCGCACATTTACTAAATGTACTAGAAAAAACGTCCAGAAATTCATTCCAGACACTCTCGGCCACAGAATCATGCACCTTCAATTTTCGCAGACTCATTAAAACCCATTTAATTATAAAAAATTACATTGAAATTCGGGGTCTTTAAATTCTCCCCACCTCATGTCTTTACATCTCTATAATCCACAACTCAAACTAAGGGAACAAGTGGGGGTATTGAGAATGCATCTGAGGCTCCCGCTCCCATGTGCTCTCTGGGAGGTTCCGGTGCTACCAGTGAACGCGCACTAGAGGTATCAACCATCCATGAAGGACCTTGTCCTGTCAATCCTCAATCATTACTGGAACCTCTGTAAAAGTCTCCCCATCGTTGATGTCCAAATCGCCATGGTCGATGATGTGAGAAGGTTCATGCACGCATATCCTCAATTAGGATACATGGAAGTAATCTTGCACCCGGTGCAAATGAGGTGGAAGAGCTAAGTGGTAATCCACCTCACCAACTCTGATGAGGACCTGAAAAGGTTCTATGATCCTTGGAGATAACTTTCCACCTCGGCCAAATCTCTACAAACATTGTCGAGGTGAGACCAGTAGAAAGACGTGGTCACCATCCTCAAACTCTTGAGGTCTCTATCTTCTGTTGGCATAAGACGTTTTCCTACTCTAGGCAGTCTTCATCTACTCCATGATGGTCTTCACTTCCTCTGTGGTAGCCCATACCATCTTTGGTACCACTGGTGCTGACTCCCCTGGGTTAGTCCAGCAGAATGGTGATATGCAAGGTCGCCCGTACAACGCCTCAAATGGTGTCATCCCAATGGTGGACAAAATGCTGTTGTTGTATGAAAAATCCACCAAAGTCACATGATCCTCCCAGCTACAACCGAAGTCGAGGACACAAGCTTGCAATATGTCCTCGAGGGTCTGAATGGTCCGCTCAGTCTGACCATCCGTCTGAGGATGGAAAGAGGTTCTCAAATGAAGCTGCTTCCCAAAAGCCTCCTACAACCCCTTCTATAGCTGGGAAGTAAAACATGCATCAAGATTGGAGAAAATGGTCGAGGGTAATCCTTATATCCTTAAAATATTTTGTATATAGAGGAATTCTAATCTCTCTACTAACCCCTGTTCTCTGATAGGTAGGAAGTGGACCGACTTGGTGAGTCGTTCGACGATCATCCGGATCGAGTCATGACCTTTGGACGTACGTGGAAGTCCTATCACGAAGTCCAAGTATATCACATCCTACATCCACTCTGGGACCTCTAAAGGCTGGACCGAGCCCGATGGTACCTAATTCACCACCATCACTTGCTGAAAAGTGAGGCATCAAGAGACAAAATCTGCTACTAATTTATTCATTCCCGACCACCAATGATGTCGTCAGAGATACTAGTACCTCTTCGCCACTCCTGGATGTACTGCTAGAGGGGATGTGTAGAATATCTTGAAAACTAACCCCCGAAGGGACATTGGATCCCTGGTACATCCTCTGATGTGAATGATGTGCTGCCCACCTTTAGAAAATCCCTCAACTGCCTATCCTATTGATATCTAAGGACATCGTGTCTCACAGTCCGTGTCCCCACACTAAGCCTCCTTAACTCGTTAAATAATTGAGAGAGTGAATATAAGAGACTGAAGAAAAGATTCTCTATCCTGATCTACAAAGGATATCTTCAAAGCGGCCGACATCCCTGTCTCCATGGCTAGCAGTTATATGCCTGACCTCTTGCTGAGTGCATCTGCAAAAATGTTCCACTTCCCAAGAGTATAGACAATCTTGAAGTCATAGTCCTGGAGGAACTCAAGACAACGTCGTTGTCTCAGGTTTAAGTCTTTCTGATAGAAGATATAACTAAGACTATTGTGATCAGAGTAGACTATAAAACACTCGCCCATCAAGTAATGTCACCACATCTTCATGGCGAAGACCACTAATGCTAACTCCAGGTCATGGGTAGCGTAGTTCAGATCATGCTTCCTCAGCTACTGTGAACCATATTTGATAACTGCCTACTCCTGTATCCAGACAAATTCGATTCTAGTCCCTGATGCGTCACAGTAGACTACATACCCTGGGCCTTCCTCTGGAAGCCTCAATATGGGGGCACTAGTCTGCCTCCACCTCAGCTCTTGAAAACTCTTCTAGCATCTCTCCGACCACATGAAGGGTTTCCCCATCTTCTTCAACACTGATAGTGGTGCTGCAACTCTGGAGAAATCTGACACAAATATCTGGTAGTATCCAACCAAACCCATGAAACTATGTACCTTCATCACACTCTGGGGTGTCTCCCAAGAATGTACCGCCTCATTCATCACTGGATCCACTGCAACTCCAGCCTCTAATATGACATGTCCCATAAGTTAACCTCTCATATCCAGAACTGGAACTTCGAGAGCTTACCATAAAGATGGTACTCCCAGAGTGTGTCTAGTACTACCTTCAGATGATAGTCATGATCATCCTCAGTAGATGAGTAGATAAGAATGTCGTCAATGAATACTACTATAAAGTGATCAAGGTATGTCTGAATGATCCTGTTCATGAGTCCCATGAACACTACTGGAGCATTGGTCACACCAAATGGAATAACCAAGAACTCGTAGTGGCCATACTGACAACTAAAATCCGTCTTCGGCACATCCTCGTATCGTACTCGGAGCAGGTGATAGCCTAATCTGATGCCTATCTTTGAGAACCACTGTGCTCCCTATAGTTGATCAAAGAGGTCGTCAATCCTAGGAAGTGGGTACTTATTCTTCCCGGTCACCTGATTTAGGCACCGATAGTCGACACAATGTCTAAACCCTCCATCTGCCTTCTTGGAAAACAAAATCGAGGCTATCCAAGGAGAAACACTGGGCTGAATGAACCCTTTCCCATGTAAGTCCTCTAGATGTACCCACAGCTCACAAAGGTCTGTGGGAGCCATCTGATACACCGGTGTAGATAACAGTGCCATCCTGGGGTACAATTCAATGTAAAATTCCACCTCTCTGTGAGGAGGTAGACCCAAAATATCATCAAGGAAGACATACACGTACTGGTCCACCACTACTGGATCTCTCAGAATCTCCACATCAACAACTCCGAAGGTACAGATAGCCAACTGATGAGTGATCGACTGCACTCTCCTCTAGGTAAGTCCATCCTATGATGCAAAGGATCACTTCTTGCCGGTGAAGGTAAACCTTGTCCAATCCATGCAGACACACTGCACTTTGCGCCTAATACAGTCAATCAAGCATGGAATGTATATAACCAGTCCATACCCATGATGAAATTTCAAGGCCCTGACGCTGATACTAGGAAATCCCATCCAAAACTCTCGCCTCTGAGAGTAAGCTCGCACTGCCAGCACTAGTGTGTAATCGTCAAATCTGCTCTCGTAGGAGTCTCTAGCCGTAAGGATTGAACCAAAGGATCCGTCAGAATCTCTGAGCTCCGAATGAGGGTAGTAGAAATAAAATAATGACCAATACCTATGTTTATAAGTACTATAGATAAGGTGGAGTAGACACAGATCGTACCTCGTATCATCTCCGGAGCACTGTGATCAGAGGCCTTAGCTACCTAGAGCTGAGTTCTCCCATGTCCTCCTGGTCTCTATGGTTGGGGTGGACCATCTGGTGGTTGTGGCGGTAGCATCTCAGATCTTCACCGACTGCCAGCTGCATGGCTAGCTCCTCTTCCATGTCCTCCTGCTCCATGCGGACCTCCTCGGTCGAACCTCTGTCTCTGCCTGGGTGGTCCTTTGACCGTCTGCTGATCATCTGTATGGTGGAATGGAATTTCACGAGCCATGTTACCCTGCCCTCTGCATGTGTGACACTACCCGCTCCTGGTATGACTGGCTCCACCTCGGGTGCCCCACACAACTGACCCTGAGTCATGCGGTCATCCACCTATTGTCTTAGTGTTCTTGGACCTCTACATCATCTGTCTGATGCTAGCTGTAGAAGACTCTGCTACGTGAATACTGGTGGTGGGTCTCGCTACTGGTGACTGCTCAGCATGGAAACTCTCCACTAATAGGGTTTTCTCTAACACCCCCTCTTTCTTCGAGACGTTGAGTGAGATCATCAAAGCCCTGGTCTCTCGCCTGAATCACTGATCGATGGTCCGAGCCCTGAAGAATGGTTCCATCATAATATATCTGGAGTAGCGTGAGAGTTCAGTGAACCTCGCTATGTACTGAGCCACAGTCATGCTGCCCTGCTGCAGATTATGTAGCTCCTGAATGCGCACTACACGAAGAGTCACTGGGACAAACTCTGCTTGCAACAGGCTCTCGAAGTCTACCCAGAGAAGCATCACCTCATCATGAACCTGGAGCATCATGCTCCACCATCTGCCTACTGCTTCCTGTAGAAGGATGGTGGCAAGGATCTCAATGAGATTAGATGGTGTCCCTACCAGTTGGAAGACTCTCACTACATCCTCCAACCCTTCCTCAGATGCATATGGTTCCATCTCTCCACTGAACCTGGGTGGCCTCTGGTGCTGGAACTCGTGCATCACGCTCAGGCGGCGTGCACCATCTGCAGCTTGGTCCAGTGCCATCGGTGGCCCAATGAGTAATGGTACCACTGGTGCCTCCACTGGATGTGGGCCCTATAACGAGGCCTCTTCACTCGGTGGGCTATCAGTGCGTGCTACTCTCAGAACCCTAGCTGGCTGTCTGCATGGAGGCATCCTAAAAAGAAACAGGTGCGCCATAGTCAATAAGTTATACATGGTGAGATGACCCAAATAGTTCACAAATAAGACTCTTGAAAACACACATGCAATCAGTGTTTCCATGCACTAAGTCGAAAATCAGAAGTCATGGTCCTAGTGTATGGATACATCAGCCACTACACCAACACAAGATTCCCTAAACTGATAACCACACTCATAACACTTAACACAATTGATGTAAAAAGAATGATAAGAGTCACATGTTCTATGGTAGAGCTGACTCCTCTGATCCCAATTTGTCATGACCCGTCCCCCGGGGAACATGCCGTGACTACCCCATGCCTGCCATCCATAGGCCAGGGGCTGGTGAATAGCACCGAAGGCTTATTCCATAAAACTGGAAAGTCATTTCCTTTATAACTTGTAACATACACAACCAAGCACACATCAACATACGAACTCAAGTAAACTGAATAGAAAACAAAGTGATTACACTAAGTAAAAATTGGTCAGAATACAAGCCCAACTAAAATGTATATGGTAAAATGGATAGTAAAAGATAACTGATAGGTGGAAAGTAGCTCCTGGATCATCCACCATGGATCCTACAGGATGGGTAGGTACAGCTCACGAACAGCCGTCTCTACGTTTCATCTTGCCTAACGTCCACCTCCAAGCTACCACCAATCCTGGTACCCACGTCCTCAGTCAGTGTTGTCTGTCGTCTGCACCAAACATAATGAAGTACAGGCATAGCTCATGCAGGGGTGACTATAACAATACTTAGTAGGGACCCCGAGACCCTCAAGGTCTCACAAAATCCACAAAGGATAAACCAAAAAAATAGGAATCAATTGATAACCCTACGTAGGTATATGCCCATACATATACCTAAGTTATCAAGTAAACCCATCTCAATCATGAGGAAAACACAGAGTCCATTTTCAAAGCCCAATGCTCAACTGTTCCAAAAAGTAAGGAATATATTGAAGATAAGTACCACACAGGTACTCCACACAGAATAATACCACCAAGGTATTTCCACAAAAGAAAAGTACCACTCAGGTATGAACTCATCTCACACAAGTTATAACTTAGGTATAGTAGTATAGATGATTAGATGTAACTACTGAATCATATTACTTTGTAAAGAAGCTGACCCACATAGGATTTCTAGGAGAATACCCACACAAGATCGCTAGGTGCTGACCCACACATGATCTCTAGGAGCTGACCCACACATGATCACTAGGTGTAGACCCACACATGATCTCTAGGAGCTGACCCACACATGATCTCTAAGAGATTCCCCACACAAGATCGGTAAGATCTGACCCACCCAAGATCTCTAGGAGATGACCCACATAGGATCTCTAGATCCTGAACCACACATGATATCTCTTCATTCTTCTCATCACAGTCACCTACTGGATTCCCGTATTAAGCATGCTTGTCTCCGGAAGGATCCACTCCACTAATCATTGGTCGATAATCCAACTAATATGAAGTCTCACAAGGAAGTATCCCAAAGGACCTCCATGTCATAGGGGTCTCAACACAACAGATGGTGCGTCATTAAGATTCCTGGTCTATGAGTTATTAGACTAATGTCCCAATGGCTCGGTTGGATTAATTCTCTATCAAACCCAAAAGTTCCCCAACATTATCCAAAACGCCATTGGGGTATACCAAAGGGAACCTCTTCCTCCAAGGTTTCTGGCGCCGCTGACGGTTCATCAAACTAATGTCTGGTGCCAAAGTTATACCCCAAGTAAAGCACAGGGTTGTATCTGGTCTGGGTCCAGCCCGAGCCGGTCAAACCAACCCAGCTCGTCCCGGCCTGGGTTGACCCGGCCCGACCCTCTGGGTCTAGCCCGTCCCGCTGGGCGGCCTGGCCTGCTGGGTCCGGCCCGACATGCGGTGAGGGATACGGGGCCACGGGGGTGCCGCGAGGGCGTGCGGTGGCTCGGCCACATGGATGCTGTGAGGGTGTGAGGTCACAGAGCTGCTCATCCAGAGCGTCTCGGCCACAGGGGTTCCATGAAGGTGTGTGGCGACTCAGCTGCTAGGTTTCCGCGAGGGCGTGGGGCGGCTCGACTGCAGGGTTTCCGCGAGGGCGTGGGGCAGGTCGGCCGTGGGGGGTGCTGCGAGGGAGTGAGGCAGCTCGGCCACGGGGGGTGCCGGGAGGGGTGAGGCCGCAGGGCGGCTCTACCGGGAGGTGGGAGGCCACAGAGTGGCTTGGCCGGGGTAGCCTTTCTGGGAGGACGGAGGTCATGGAGCAGCTCTGCTGAGGCTGCTCGGAAGGGAGAGTAGAGGTTAGGTGGGCAGTACAGTGAGGCCGCTGGGTGGAATGGCGTGGGAGCGGGGCAGCGATGGCCACGGACGGCGGAACGCCACAGGGTGCGGAGGCCATGGGGCAGCGGGGCTCCGTGCCTTCGTCGGCGGTTCTCGAGTTCCACCGGTGCCAACTGCCGGTACCGGCCACCGTCACTAATGTCGCCTTCTTTCATCATGAAGGATACACCATTCAAGAAGAACGACAGAGGGGTCGGGCCATGTTTTTTTGGCCCGAACCCTCCGTGTCAGAGTGGTAAAAAGCGTCTCAACAAGAATATGAAAAATCAAGAACGTGTAAAGGAAAAATAATTCAAACACCCTCCCTACAACCCTATTCAATCACTATTCCCATTCCCACAAAATAATTAAATGTATAGAACATGGGAATTGATAATCATATAAAAGTAAACCCCTACCTCGTACGTTTGATTCATTAAAAATTGCTTGTGGGGAAGGAGAAGATGTCGTTGGGAATAGATGGATGTTGGTGACGTCGACGTTTCCTTTAATGTCATTTTGTTGATGTTGAAGACATTCTTCATCAACGAATGTCCCATGGAAGAAGTTAGAGGCGAAGTAGGAATTCTACGTTGGCATTTTTTGTTGGAGAGCTTTCTCCAAAGGCTCCTTCCTGCCAATTGCATCAAAAATTCAAAGTAGCCAACATAATAGATTATGTTGTCTATTTAGTTCGTTGGTATAAATTCAAAAAGGATTAATTAATTAATTGGGATGACATAATAAATGTTGGAGGAGTTCAAGAGGGTCCCCCACATTTAATAGGAAGTTTGAGGGTTTCTCCAATTAAAGGGGAGTTCCAGGGGGTTTATACACGGGTGGTCCTCACCACCATAACCTCTCATGGGAGGTATAGTTCAGGTGGTCCCCATCTGTGAAAAATCTACATGGGAGTTAAAAAAAAAATGTTACACTAATTATATTTTGTTTTATTCTTTCACAAAAAACACAAAAATTAACTTTCACCCTCGACCAAATGTCGTCGAGGTGAACGTCTCCTTAAGCAAATACTGATGATGCGAGGTCAACGGTGTCCTCAAATTTCAATTCCGAACAGCGGTTCAAAAGATAGAAAAACCCACTCACATGTTTACTAAATGTACCTAAAAAATGTTCAGAAATTCATTTCGGGCACTCCAAGCCTCAGAATCACGCACCGTCAATTTTTGCGGACTCATAAAAAAACCATTTAATTAAAAAAATACATGGAAATTTCAGGTTATTACATACATTTTTATATTATCTATCCCCAAATTTAAAATATAAACACATTCTTCCTTCTAAACATCCCTTCCTATTATTTTGAACATATCTGTAACTTTAGATCTTTGTTTCATAAACCTTATGATAGACATTCAAGGGATATAATCAATTAATGTAAAAAAGTAAAAATAATTTTTTTATTGAGATCTCATCATCCCACAATGATCACTGTATATAACCTCAATGGGTCTAGTAGATTGAATTTAAATTGTTTTGTCTTCTACTAACTATCCTTCACCTCAAAATTGTATTACGAATAATATAATAATTAACTTTCTAATATATTTAATCTATAAAAAATTATTACTTTGTGATTATTTTCATTATAATTTTTAAAATATTACCATTTCTTCAGTGCTACAACTTGTTCTCATTTATACAACAAAAATTACAAGAGTTACTAGGATCTCCAAACTAGAACTGATCGCCACTTTTACTTTTTCTTCTAGTAAATGTTTCATCATATTTCAAACATCGTATGAGACATGAATACTTTCTAATGATAATACCCATTCTATCATAATGTATTTTCATAACACTTGGTAGGTTGTGTATAATCCCATCAATAAATAGATATTACCTAGAGTTTAGTTTCTTATCTTCAATCTTAGCTGTACAAATTCATGTTATTTAAATGGAAACATCATTTCCAAACAAGACAGATCATCCTACTTTTTATTAAATATTTTTTAATATTTTTATATCACCTTTTATATGTAAGGATTATAGTATATTTAAAATACATGGTTTATTCCTTCTTCTATCTTTTAGAGCGGTCTCTAAAAAATATTTATAATCAATCTTCCATTTCCAATCTTTCATTTATTTTTTAGAATATACAATTCTTCCAAGATTTGTTTTCACATAATCATTAGCATAGTTATATGGTTCTTTACCCATTCCTTAGATATCCACTAGGTGGTCAAATCAATTCATCCTTAAGATATTTTTAACTTCTAATGACTTCTTATTTGTTTCTCCCCACATCATTATAGAGATACAACCTTTTTTCCATTGTTTCTCCCCATCAATTATTCCCTTCACTTGACAGAGACAAGTTGTGAAAAAATTATATTCCTTGTGGAATTATATAACACAACACCAATTGTATATATTGAATCTTGATCTTCTGTTAAAGTATGGTTTTTATTTTTGATAATTTTGTTGAGATTGAATACAAATTTTTGTATATTATTTCTTTAGACAAGGGGAATCATTTTTAATGGAGTCATTAGTCATTTTTTATGTGATGTGTTTATCACATCCCTTTTCAACTCATTCTTCGACTTTTTTTATTCCTCAACCTCCATGGTACATATAATCAGATGATATTTCATTTTTAGTTTGAATATTTCATTTGATTATTGGGATGAGTTATTCTAGAATCTTAATAGGTTTTGTTCTATACCACCAAATCATTATTAAAATTACCACTCATCTTCATTAAGATATTTTAAACCTTGATACATATCTGTTGGGTCTTACAAATAACATATTCCTTAATAGTATGTTTTTCATTATGATCTTTCACGACCCATCCTTGTTTCACAAAATTCATCTTGAGATTCTTAATTCCTTATATGTAGTCATATTCATTTTTTATAAAATATTATATCCCCCATACTTCTTATCACTTCCATTATTCATTATTAGGGCATATAAATTGATTTTTTTTGTTTTTATCATGACATGAAAAAAGTTCTAATATAAGAAAATATTCACAATAGGCTTCTTTACCATATTGATATTCACTATTTAATGTACCTTACTTTGTTTCAATATAAACCATGATATTTTTGAATTTTCTTGTTGTTTCTTCTTATAAAGAACAACTATTAATAGTTTTGTATTCTACTTTCTTACTAAACATATATATTATATTTATCTTAATGAAAATTTCCTTACATCCCCTAGACTAATTGTCTTTATTAAAAGTTTATATCCACTTATTACATCAGGGATATAGTGATCCACACTTTTCATACATAGATATCACATCATATTAGATGAATATTCATTATATATCTAAACTATCCCTAAAAGAATCATATATGTCTCAATCCTTTTGAAACAAGGTTAAATAAAGAACATTATGTGAATTATATTATTTCCCATTAGATTCTTACTCACTAGAACTATTATTATATATAACATACTCAATGCCTTTCTTTATAACATGGTAAAATGAATCATTACAAAGGGTAAACCCATATGCTTAGTAAGAGTAAAAAAGGGATACATAAATGATTACAAAAACATAACATAGTAATAAGGGTAGGAGAAGATATGCATAAAATTTGAGAATCCTACCCTATATATCATAGATCATAATATGTAGTCATGGAATAAGACATGGACGTTTATAAGGAATTAATAATAATGTAATCAAATAGCATGATCTATAAGAGTATAACATGGGAATATGACTTAGATTATTGTCATTCCAAAAATCATAAAAAACCATTTCCTTAGTAGTTAAAGTTCATTGACAAGACTATCACTGTGGAATGGCTTAACTCACCAAACCGTTGTAGTATTCATAGTTCATTACCAAGACTATCAGATAATATAGAGTCACATATCGAACTAGGTAATCTTCTTATTCCAAACCTGTTTATATCATGATATATCCATATATAAACAATGAATTGGAGTGATAAATAATTCTGTGACCACCTATCACCTAATAAAAATCATACATATGTTTTCCAAATGATTTTAAACAATTAAAAATTTGATATCTAGTTGACAAGAAATGGTTTTTGTAAATATATAATCACTGAATTATATATGGGAAAGAAATGTGTTTCCAAATAATTACACTAATTTATCATAACACACCCAATTAAAAATGGATAAATTTAATATACATATTGTCCTCATAATCATAAACGTGAGAGGGAATGAATAATGATGGTATCATTAGATCATATACCAAGTAAAACATAAGTAACCTCCAAGGATGTAATCATGGATGAAAAATATCTTTATAAGATCATTTGGAACATTTGATGTGGAAAATAATATTTTTTCTTTGAAACAACTCATCTAATATCTTAAAATTAAAATATCACTACAGAAAACATTTTTTTAAAAGAAAATTGGAAATATTTAAAGTAAACATCATAAAATTTAATTATGATGATGGTAGTAAATTTTATTTGTGTCGTGTATGGTAAATAACGATTCCTTTCATATTTTTAGTAAAAATAAGTTCAAAAGTACCTCAATCATGAAAAGAAAAGAAGATTCATAAATTAAAATCTAAAAACAATAAAAACATGGGTAAAATGACTTTAAATAATCACATTATAATACTAAATCATTCTTAAAAATATTTTAATGATGTAATGGACACATAAGAAAAATGATTTGTGACAGAGGAGAGAAATAATGTTCATTTTTATTAAAAACAATGTTTTGGTAACTTCAGTACTAAAGAGATGAAAATTATGGGGTATCATTATTTATCTAGAAACAAACTAATGAAAATAAAAATTAATGATATTATTGAGAGTTAGATCATGAAATTTTATTATAGGAAACATAATCATAAATAATCTGGATAAATAATGATATTTTCACATAAACCCCTTATAACTTTGGTAAATTTTAAATTATATACTCCATTAAATAAATAATCATATATGGATATGTAAAAACATATAATAATCATATTAAAAATCATAAAATACATTAATTGGCATTGTATACAACATTTAAAATAAACAAGTTGTGGATAAGGTATGTTTTTCAAAGAAATTAAAGCGAGACGAAAATCCCTTTCCTCATATACGACAAACTTCATATGTGTTCGAACCTACTATACAAAAAATAATGATTTATTATAGATATTTTCGATAACTATATTCAATATATAAATATATATAATTGCATATAGTATTACATATAATTCTTTTATCACCTTTTCATTAATAATTATTTATTAAAAACATTATTTTGGTTGATAACTGGTTCGTTTTTCCTGTATGTTTTGGTTCAGTAGTTTTTTCCATGTAATTTAATCATGATTATATAATTATAAAATTTGAATCATTATCTAAATATCATATATATTCACTATATAAAAATTTATATTCATCCACAAAAGTTAGCGATAGAAAAATGAAGGACACCGTTCATGGAGATGACATACCATTCTTTCGCATGAATTCCCTTTCAAATTTTATAGATAATGGAATAAAGAAAGGTAAATAATAATTCACCATTAATAAATAATTTTTATTTCATAGTTATCATATATATTCACTAAAAATATCATTTTCAATACATTTCAAAATATAAAAAAAACATATCACAGTGCTTCGTGGAGGCGGTAGTCAATACAAATTCATGAGAGATATTATCATTTTGTAGACTATTGTAAGGTAAGAAGATATTTTTGATATCATAATAATATAATTATAATTAATTCATAAATATATATGCCTTATAACATCATTATATCTATACATGAGATGTGATTATGGAAAATAAATTACATTAGTTTGTGATGTGGTACACCATCGTACACACGATCGACGATGTCATTTCCCATTGGATGGAAGATGAGATAGTTATAGGCTCTTACATTAACATAATAACATATAATTATATGGAATATACTAGTTTTATTATTTTATCAGATATTATTAACATTTTAATGAGTTGGTAGATGAAATAATATAAAAAACTCTTGGTTAATAACAAAACATATTCTTTGGAAAATCAAATTTGGATAACACCAAAAACCATCTTATGAAAGTTTTATAATCAAAACAGGGACATTAGGCCATGAATATGGATATAATAAAGGTATTTGGTTATATTATTTCTAAAAAATCATTTCATTTGTGAGGAGAGGAGAGGGGATGCCGTTTTATTAGTGGCAGAGAGGTCCTAGATAGAAATTTATTAAAAGAATACCAAACAATAAAGTCATTCTCAAGAACAATTCATCCAAATAGAAATATATTAGAATTTGGGATATTATATGGTTTTAATATGGAAATAAAATAGGATTTATACATGTTTAATTGTAAAAATTACCCTTATGTTTGGTTTTAGATCTCATGGTAAACTTGTTTTAACATTAATTTCCGTAATACTTTTTTACATCTTTTACTATTTGTTATGTTCAAAAAACTAATTTAACCATATTAACTAATTTTAATTTTTTTTATTAAAAATAAGTAATCTATTATATTAAATTAATTTCACATAAGTTTTTTAATTTAATTTGTAATTAAACACACAAGAGCGACGAAAAGTTTTCATCCAAAGAAAACATTTTCTTATGTATATAAATTTATTATATAAAAAATAAACATTAAATTTATTCAAAATAAAAAATTTATATTAATAAAAAATTATATTAATAAAAAAATTATTTAACTAATTTTAAATTTAAAACTATTTTAATAGACAATTTAACATTTTAAATTATTCAAAAAATATATAATTTGGAATACAAATCAGTATTTTTTCACAATTCATCAAATAGTGAATATGTTTAGAAAATTATCAGAAATTCACTCTAAGATGGTTTAGGCAAGTTTATTATAAAAATTAATTTACCATTTTCAAATAAATTTCAAATTTTCGGAAATATTATTTTTAAATATGTGCACAAAATGCGTTGAAACTTATTTTAAAAAAACATAGTTTTTAAGAATAAAATGGATTCATTATTATATGTTTACTAGAAAATAAATATTAGAAGAATAGAAAAAAATTTAACATAATATATAAATTATAAATTTATTTAAAATAATTCACCAATAGTGATAAAATTATTTTTTTTAAGGTAAAGACACATTACATTCATAAAAAATAATTTTTTCATAAAAACATCTCTTTTATTTTAAATTGGGTTTTTATTTTAATTTATAATTGATTAATAATAAATTAATCGATTTTATACATATATAAACCATAATTGTTTCAAAATTATGATATTATTATGCATAATTTCTAGAGTAATGACTTGGAAATAAAAATCACATTTAATAGTAAAATTTAAAATCTATATTAGAGTAATTTTAAACCCAATGTTTCATATAATCAAAGATGTTGAAGAAATTAAATTTATTAGAAAATATATATTTCATAAAATATTTTGTTTATATATAGGTCATTCTTCAGGTTCATTAATATACTATTCCATAACATTCTTCTTTGTAACATTTATAAATAATTTCCAATTCCTCCATGCTCGAGAAATTTAAGTGGTTGTTTTCCTTTGTGTGTGCCTATACATTTATTATATTTTTTAGAGACTAGTATAATTATTATATCATTATCTTAATTATCATCTTACTCACCATCAAATTCACAATGGAAAAATACCTAATATTTAAGGTCATTGTCTTTTATCTTCCCCATAGATTCAATAGTTATCTCTTCCTCCATATTCATTTTGAACGTAAGATTTCTCCTCATTGTTATGAAATAATAAATTTATCTAATTCATAAAGGGGTAAATAATATATATATCTTATAATGTACAAATTTTAGCTTAAAAAATTTATTCAAACTTTCACATTTTTTTTAATAATAATCATTTCTTACAATACATCCTCAAATACTCTAATGTAGTTGAATATTTCATTAAATATATTTAAATCATTATATCCATTCATTTTACATTTCCCACAAGGATGAGTTAGATTTTACCCATGTTTCCTTTACTATCTTTAATCCAAAAACCATTGAATAAACATTTTTTTATAATAATATGATAATTTTATTGTATGATTTTCCATCACCCTAAAGTTCCTTTTATCATAAAATTCGATAGGGGCATCTTTTAACAAGGGTAGAAACCCTACACTAATTATATAAGTCACCTACTATCCATGTGACATATTATATGGTATATTTATCTTTTTCTATCCATGATTTTTTTTCCATCAAAGGAAAGTATATCTTTTTTGTTAATATATTTTGTATTGTCTATGATAATAAAAATAGAGATGTTACGGAGGGAACCTCACTCTAAAACCACTTGAAGTTCCCTATAATGCGAAGAACACAAAAAATTGTTGGGGGTGAATATGTGATAATATTTTATAATTATAGTGTCCCCAAATTAATTTTTTCACATTTTATGGGTAATTATAATCTCATATTTATAACTCAACCTCAATCATAACAGCATATAAGCAAGTAAATCAAGGAACACTAGATTTTTACAAGTTTTACCCACATTGAGGTTGATTATGTCCTTATCATGTTTAATAACACTACTCCATTAATATCTACTATATAATTAAGTGGATGAAATTGATCCATCTCATTTTAATCTACTTTTATATGTCAACATGGAATTATACTACCTCTCACCAGTTACAGTGTTTTCTTTTCTTTCTGATGCAAAACAAATAAGAAAATTTAAATTAGATAAAAACCCCATTCAAAATTCCTATATCTTGTATTTATCTATCATATTCACCTTCATCTGACATGCCTTGTTATGGTAAACCTCTATCTATCTATTCTTTATATGATTAAACTATGTTTGGTGCTTATACTTCAACCAAATTAATCCATGGTTGGATTCTCACACAATAAAAGATTTCTCACTTAATCTCTATTATAATATAATAAACCATATATCAAAGATCCTACATCCCTTTATATTGGAATTTTTCCTCTTAAAATATATGAGTAGGTATGTTATTCACATTTATGTTTCCCGATCATATTAACATATATTTTACTACCTTCAGAGACACTGAATGTTCATTATCACATTTATATGTTAAAATTTTCTTAAATCCATGAATCTCAAATCATTGTCAAAAAATAGTCAAATAGAATCCATATATATGATCAGTGAAATAATATATTATCATTATAACTATTATTTACTTACCCTTTTTCTATAATTTTCTTCAAGGATCTATCTAATGCCTCTATAAGTACTCCTCTGTTGGATGATTCTACACCTAGTTCTACTTAATATGGTTTCCCTCTAACTGATATTGACTACCAAAAAATCATGGTATAATAAACACTGTATCGTTTCCTTTATATATTGTACTCACATAATATCATTCGACATGATCTATTTTATGAGATGACACATATCTATTTTTTCATCATGTTTCCAGTAAAACATCGACAATAGTCTATTTTGATAAACTAATTCCGGTTTCTTTTTAATCATTAAATGTTATTACAATAAAATTTAATGTACTTTAACAATGTAACTTTGTTTTAACATTATTTATCTCCAACTATCTCCATCTATTTCAATGTCCTTTTTATAAATATTTAACGATATATACTTCTGGTGGAGTTAAAAAGATGTTGTTCGATCATTCTTGGTCCAATGGACTTGATCCGTTAATATTTATAGTTTTCTATATGATAATCCAATAAAACTTCATCACATACTTTATTAAACTATGTATATAGAGTAGCTTGAACAATGATAATCTTCTAAAAAATCATGATATTAAAAATAATGAATATCATCATAGCATTTTCTGACTTGGAATGAAAATTGTGAAACAATTTCTTCATAAAAAATAAAACATACTATCACCTGAAATAAAAAAACTTAACAAAAATTATATTGAAAACAATGATTTTTTTTATAAATTCTACACAAATTATTATCACTGGGTATATATATATATGTTTTTATGTAAAAATACACTTGAGAATATGTGAATTTTTTTATTAGAAGATATATCTTTGTGTGTGTGTGTGTAAATGTATTTAGTCATAAGAGAAAAAAGAATTTTTTTTTGAATTGAAATTTTGTAATTTAACTCAGTTTTCAAAAATGTTTTAAGTATATTTCTAAATTAATTCATAAATTTATTGAATTAATTATTTACATTTATTAATTTTATAAATTATTTTATGAAAATTATTGTTAATAAATCTTATAATGAGTATTATTATTTGTTAAAACCAATAAATGATAGTT
This sequence comes from Viscum album, assembly GCA_963277665.1. NCBI lineage: Eukaryota > Viridiplantae > Streptophyta > Magnoliopsida > Santalales > Viscaceae > Viscum > Viscum album. The sequence goes on along the minus strand of OY728119.1, from coordinate 1,972,415,758 downwards.
TTTTATGGAACAATTATATATCTATACCTTTTTTGTTTTAAATGGTTTCTTTGTTTTTTATGATATGTTTTTTTGAAGTGTATTTTTTTATAAATAAAATGGTTTGTGGGGGTTTGATGAGAGGTTTTTATTGAAGGAAATGTGAAATGTTTGAAATGGGAAGATCACATCGGTACCAAGGTATCTATTGGGAAATAGTAGTGTTAATTATATCTTTTGTTTTATTCCAATTTACTAAAATATTATACTTTGATAATTATTATAGAGCCAGTAAGGGGAAACACCACACCTATAGGCTAAGGCATGTTCTCTTAGGGATGTGAATATAATAGGAGTCATTAGAGGAGATAAAATATAATTCTAGTCCAAGGAATGTCCTCATTAGTGATTTTTAGGAACAATTTGATTGATAATTATCTCACAAGTTGATATGAGGACCTATGGGTCCGACTAACCATAGTTGGATTATCTCTCTTTTAGTGTGCTTTCTTATGGAATGGTTAATTTTATAGAATTTTTATATATTATGAAATTATAACGGATGTTGTTTATTTTATCATTATTGCATGTGACATAATTTTCTAAAATGTTTACAAACTGGTTTCAATGTTTTTTATTATAAATGTTCTGGAATCCCTTTCTGAAAATGATTTTAAGAAGTTTATTTTAGTAGGTTGTTTTGTAAAGGGAGGCCTATTCAAGGTAATTCATTAAAATTGATTATTTTTATTTAACAAAAATAAATTAAATTTTTATAAATTCAAATTAATATTATTTTTTTCTTCTGAAATTATGAATTAAATATTACTTTATAATTTATCATCAAACAATCTTGAAAATTGATCTTCAATTAAAGGATAAGTATGTGGAAAGGCGGGTGGTAGCCTACTAGGTATTTTTATAGTCATTCCTATATATATATATCAGTTTCATATTCTATCTATATTCATGAATGATATTAGATAATTGGTTCTTTCAACATTAGATGGTGACTCTTAGAGTCACATGGAGGATAATGTTTTTTATTTTATTTCTATTTACATTACATACTGGCTAAATAATATTTTCCAATTTTCTTTTCTTAAATTTGTGGTGAAAATTATATATGGAGTCATGGTGATGATCTCAGAGATTTTTTTTTTTGGTGATATTTGGAGTTGATCAGATGTAATTTTCATTTTTTTATATTTATTTCAGTCTACATGATTCTGTATAATTATTTTATTTTTCATGGACATTCATTTTATGGATGGGTCATTCTGAAAATTTAAAACCGACATTTCTACGTAGTTAATTTAAATGATTGGATAAACCACCCATATTAGATTATTTTATTCCATTGATTATTTTCATAAATCATGGGAGAATAATAATGCACCTTAGGAATGTCATTGGCTAGCTCAGCTGTCTAATATAAGGATAACCCGAGTTGGGTCTTGATATATCATGGTTAGTGGGTTTCATGAAATGGTGTATTTTGTGATTTATTTTTAATAATAAATGGACCATATTATAATGACTTCATGTTATAAGGGAGTAAATTTAACTTTAAAGTGACCCTTATATAACACATGATTATATTTATATAGTTGATTTTAAAATTCATGAAAAACAGGTTGGTCACACAATGACCTGCAGGGCCCACCAGGATGGATTGCACATGAGGAGTCACGAAACAGAGCATGAAATCTATTCCGTAGAGATAAAATTCCATTATTTTAAGGGAGGAGGCCACTATTTAGGGGATTGGTTATGATAATGTTTGTTCTTCTTGGGAGTATAATTCCATGCCATTCCCATAGCGTCCACATTGTGAGGGGTGATTGGGAAATGATTTGACACTATAAAGAGGTTCCTTTATAGTTTTTTAATTAGAACAAGGATCATTTTTTCTAGGTAAAATTCAATCATTTTTTAGAGGAAAAGTTGTTATAAAGAGGTACTTTTTGGTTCACTTATTCCCTATCTCTTACTCTATTGAATACCCCTTATTGTGGGGTGATTTTTAGGCATATTCTGCCATGATTTTAGGCATGTTCATCTCTAAATATCATTTTTTTTCTTCTCAACCACTGTTGGTTTCTAAATATTGTGTCTTCGGGATTGGGTATGATGAAAATATAATAAAATCATGAAGTAATCAAGATTATATTATTGGTATTTTTCAATTGGAAGCATGTGGATCCCTAAAGAGAATAGATTCCTCCCATTTTTCATTGCTTCATTCTAGGTACATCACTTGTGTATTTTTTTATGTTTTCAATCATTTGGCTAGGTTTTTTTGACTGATTGGGTACCATATGATGGGGAATTTGTTCTTCGGGGTACTAGAGTAATTACACTTGATATTGGCATGTCTTTTCTTAATTATTAGACAAAATGAGGCTATTAGGTGAGGTTTTTGTAATTATTCCTAATTGGTTTAAATTGAATATGTAGTTTTGAATGGTTTATAATTAATTATTTTATAATTTTTAATTTTGATTGAGTTCAGGTGTAAATATGAGCTTTAATGTTTCAAGGATTGTCTTGGTTGAGGGTAATTGATTATTGGGGTGGATAGTAACTCCATTTTGGAGGTAGGTGGTCCCATTAATACAAAACAATACATGTTTATACAAGGATTTGTATAATGGTAGGTTTGTATATGATTGGGTAATAGTGTAAGGAAATAAATATAACTATGTAAATATATAATAATTCATTGATTTTCTATGAGATGGAATAATTTCTCTTTTACACCTAAACTATGTTGGAACATCTTCAAGTCTATATAACAAATAACTATAAAGATGCAAGTTATGTCCATAAAATAGACAAGATTTGTCTTCAGTCTTGAGATGAGATATGAATATCATAGATTAGTTTCCTAATTATATTTGAGAAGGCATTAGAGGATATGGCATATTATTGATTGGTAGGATGGTCGTATATCTAACAATTTGTGTGGAATACCCTATTGAGGTTATAGTTGAGCCATTATGTGTATTATGAGTGGGATAATCCCCTTTGGGATATACATGGAGAGTTATAGAGGGTTTCCTACAAATTAAGGGTTTGAAAGTCTCCAAACGGAGGTGTGGGATGAATCCCAATAGAGGATAATAGGATTGTATTGATGACTTTCTATTTTGTTTTTATGGTCCATAGTGTGAGTCAACTTGAGATAGTCCCTAGTTTGTAGGAATTCGTGTCGATGAAAAAATTGGAAGAGTAATTGACCTACCTCTTGAGGCCAGGATCAGGTAGAGCCTACATGATTTGGGAGGTCACTATAGATTAAAGAGTGAGTGGTTGGTATCAATGATAGGACACCCAATTGGGTTTGGGAAACCTAATATATTCCTTTATGTGTGTGATTAGGATTATGAGAGATTCAACATGATATGATTTTATGATGAAGAAAATATTGATAAGATTTGACTAAGAGGATAGATAAATAGTGATACATGCCTTGAGATATGGGGATAGATCTTGAGTGACTGGTGCCCTCTTGGGGAGCAGGTGAGTTTCTTGTGTGAGCTTCGATGCCTTAGTTTTTTATAGAGGCATGTACTAGTTTTCATATATTTTGGATGACATGACCAGCGAGAGGTCATCCCCCTAAGTGAAAAGGTATTGGATGGACCATAAAATTTTTGAGTAGGATTTTTTGGGATATGATATTGATGTGGTGAAATATCTAGTTTTATGGCCTCACCATGAGTTAAAAGGTGTTGTAAGGACCCAACATTGAGTGATAAGGTAGTGGTCAGGTAGTTATGTAGTGTGTAATGTGGTTGGATAGATCAATGTATTGACTCACCTTGAGAAAGAATGTGTGTGAAGGGCTCAACATGAGTGGGATGGGGTTTGTATGATTACATTGAGTGAGAAGGTATGGTCTAGGTTTGGATTTATCATGTGAACCACCCAAAATGACAGACGAGTGATTCATTTTTTGTGGAACAATATTGGATATATGGCCATTCATTGTGTGATAATGTAAAATCAGGATTCTACCCTGAGTGAGAAGGTGTAACACCATGATAATTTATGAATTTTTTTTGAATAAATTTTATTTCCTCAATATCTTACATTACATGTAACATCTATTTTTAATCAACATCGATAAATTATTAATATTTTTATTAAAATATGATCATTTTTACCTAGACATTAAACATGGTGGAATGAATAAGAATAATTTTTTCAAAAAATTTATTTATAATGGTTTTATATAAATAAATAATATTGATAAAAAATTTACCCTTTTTTTGGTAAATCTTTTATATTCATTCAAAAATTCTTTTTTCCTAAAAAAAATTTGTATTGATTTTTGTGAGAAAATAATAAAATAATTTTTGAAAAATTTAAAAACATTATTTGAAAAATTTAAATTCATTTTTTGGAATCAAAATATCAAAATTATTTTAGACTAATTTTTTTTCATTATTAAGGATTAATTTTTCAATGAATTTTGAAAAATAACAGTATTTATTGAAAACTGCCATTCCTTTTAAATAATTAATAATGTTTAATGTCATTTTCAAATGGATAAAAAAACAAGATGATCTCAATTATATTATAATTAATCAAATATATATCATTTCAATAAACATCATTTTGAAGTTTGATATAAAATCTTTTTAAGCATTAGGAATGTTTCCCTTTAGAAACCCATTTTCCATCATCTATGCAGGTTTAATTTAAAATTAATATTCACTAATTATGTATATGGATTTAGAAAATTGGATTCCATATTTATAATGAAAATAATCAATATAATTTAACATAGTCAACAATTTTTTTTTGAAAATGAATAGAAGAAACACTAGAATTTAATTTCAGCGGTAAAAGTTATGATTGGTTTAACTAGGGTTAAAATAAATTGATAAAGGGTAAAATAAACTAGAAACTACTAAAAAACCACTTTTATGGACATAGTTTTACCTTATAACCAATAATATTTCATAATGTACCATTATTGATCCATTTGGTCGTGAAAAATGTGGGTACACTTTTGTCACGACCCGTCCCCCGGGGCCCGGGCCCTGACTACCCAATGCCCTCCTTCCATAGGCCAGGGGCTGGCGACTAGCACCGAAAGGCATATTCCCTATAACGGGAAAGGCATTTCCTTTATAATATGTAAACTCATGTAACCAAGCACACAACAAGATACGAAAACAAGAAAACTGTATTACAAAAAGAGTGCTAAAAATAAAAGTGTTCGGAATACAAGCCCAACTGTAAAGATACAAGTACAACTCAAATACAATACAACTGATGAAAGAGTAAACAAAACTACTAGATTTTCCTCCAAGGTTCATACCTGAAGGGTAGGTAAAAATGGCCTCCACAACACTCCACATCCACCCATCTCCTCTGTATACCGACACGCTGTATGGTCCACCTCCGTGTACCGTTCAGTCTTGGTACTCTCAGCCTCAGTTAGCGTTGTCATCTTCTGCATACAAACCAACAAGGTGATGGAATATCTTGTGTAGGGGTGAGTATAATGATACTCAGTAGGGATCCCGAGACCCTCAAGGTCCCACAAAATCCACCAAGGATAAACTGAAAAGTATGAAAATAAAAGAAAACCTTACATAGGTATATGCCCATACATATACCTATGTTATAAAGTAATCCAACTAAACATGAAGAAACACAGAGGTTCTGACTTAGCTAACAAGAGTTATATCTTTTGGTACGGTAGTAGAGATGATTAGTTATGATTAATGAATCATATTATTCCGTTAAGAGGCTCTGCTATTAACCTGAATAGAATTGGGGCGCCCCAAGGGGAAACACTGGGCGGAATGAATCCCTTCCCCTATAAGTCCTCTAGCTATACCCACAACTCACGAAGCTCCGCAGAAGCCAACCGATATGCTAGTGTAGATATCGGTGTCGTGATAGGGTACAAGTCAATGTATAAGTCCACCTCTCTATAGAGAGGTAGACCCGGAACATTATCAGGGAATCCATCCGCATTTTGGTCCACTACTAAAGGATAATTTGAATTCTCCACATCAACCACTCCGAGAGTAAGGCTAGCTAACAGATGTGTAATCGGTTTCACCCTCCTCCGAGTAAGTCCATCATTCACTACAAAGGATCCCTTCTCACCGGTGAAGGTAAATCTAGGCCAATCCGTGCGGACACACTGCACTTTTCTCCTAATACAGTCAATCTGAGCATAGAATATAGATAACTAGTCCATTCCAAAGATGACGTCGTAAGGCCTCAATGCTACTACTAAGAGATCCTAGTCGATGCTCTCATCTTCTATAGTAATATCACACTCCCAGCATTGGTGTGTAATCATCGAATCCACTCTCGTAGGAGTCTCTAGCCGTAAGGATCGAGCGAACGACTCCGTCAGAATCTCCAAGCTTCGAACGAGGGTAGTGGAAATAAAAGAATGACTAGAACCTGTGTCTATAAGTAGTGCAGCTAAGGTGGAGTAGAGATAGATCATAACTCTTATCATCTCTGGAGTGCCATGATCGTAGGCCTCAGAAGCCTAGATCTGAGCTCTCCTCTATCCACCTTCTCCCTGTGGTCGGGGTGGACCTCCTGGTGGTGGTGGCGGTAACATCTCGAATCCTCACCCACCACCAGCAGCAAGACTAGCTCCTCTTCCACATCCGCCTGCTCCCTACGGACCTCCTTGGTCAAACCTATGTCTTTCCTGGGGGATCCCTTGAACATCTTTTGATCCTCCGTATGGCGGGTTGGGCAGTCCCGAGCCACATGACCCTGCCTGCCACATTTGTAACACTGCCCGCTCCTGGTTTGACTGGCTCTACATTGGGTTCCCCACACAACCGATCCTGACTCATGTGGTCATGCAGCTGTATGTATGGACCTCTTGGACTTTTGTGGCATCTGTCTGATGCCAGCTATAGAAGACTCCGCTACATGACAACTAATGGTGGGTCTCACTTCTGGTGACTGCTTATCAAGGAAACTCTCCACTAATAGTGCTATCTCAAACACCCACGCCTATGTTGGGATACTGAGTGAGATCATCCAAGCCTTGATCTCCCTCTTGAGTCCCTGCTCGAAGATTCAGGCCCTGAAGAAAGGGTGTCACACCATATCTGTGGATTAGTTTGAGGGGTCAGTGAACCTCGCTGAGTACTGAGCTACAGTCATGCTGCCCTACTGCAGATGAAGAAGCTCTTGTATGAGCACTGGGTGAAGAGTTACTCGGATAAACACTGCCTGAAACAGCCTATCAAAGTCTGCCCAGAGATGTGTCACCTCTTCATGAACCTGATGCATCAATCTTCACCATACATCTACTACTTCCTATAGAAGTCTGTCCCCAAGGATCACCATGAGACCGGCTGGTGTCCCTATCAGTCAGAAGACTCTCACTATATCCTCCAACCAATCCTTAGATGCTAGTGGGTCCGTCTCTCCCCTGAACCTGGGTGGCCTCTGGAACTGGAACTCGTGCTATGTTCTCAAGTGGCGTGAACCCTCTGCTATTGGGGCTGGTGGCATCGGTGGACGAACGGGTAATGGTACCATTGGTGCCTCCACTGGTGCCTCTACTTGAATAGGGCCCGAAACAAAGGTCTCATCGTTCGGTGGGATATAAGTGTGTGCTAATCTAGGAATCCTAGCTGGATGTCTGGGTGGAGGCATCCTAAAAAGAAAAAGGTGCGCCACAGTCAATAAGTTATACTTGGTGAGGTGACTACAAAGATCACAAAGAAAACATTCAAAAACACACACGCAATCTGTGTTTTCCTACACTTAGTCGGAAATTAGAAGTCAGGGTCCTGGTGTATGGATACATCGGCCACCACACCAACACTAGATTCCCTAAACTAATAAACACAATCAAAACACATATCACTATTTTCATTAAAAATATTGATCATTGTCCTATATTATGTGGTAGAAATGACTCCTCTGATACCAATTTGTCAAGACACATCACCTGAGGATCATGTCGTGACTACCCCAAGCCCTCCTTCTATTGTCCAGGGGCTAGTGACTAGCACCGAAAGGCATACTCCCTATAATGGGGAAGTAAGTGCCTTCATAACCTATAAATTACCATAACCAAGCACACAACAAGATACTAACATAAGAAAAATGTGTAACCAAAAGAGTGCTGAATATAAAAGGGGTTGGAATTCAATCCCAACTGTAAAAATACAAGTACAACTGAAATAAAATATAGCTAAAGAATGAGAAAAGATAGGTAATGGATTGTCCTACGAGGTTCCTACCTGAAGGGTAGGTATAGAATGCCTCTTCAGCACTCTACATCCAACCGTCTCCTCTGCGTACCGACACGCCGTATGGTCCACTATTGGGTACCATCTGGTCCTAGTACTCTCAGACTCAGTCAGCATTGTCTGTTGCCTGCATCCAGGAAAACAAGGTGTGAGCATAGACCGTGTAGGGTTGAGTATAATGATACTCAGTAATGACCCCAAGACCCTCAAGGTCTCACAAAATCCACCATGGAAAAACCACAAAGTATGAAAATAACAGATAACCGTACTTAGGTATATGCCCATACATATACCTATGTTCTCAAGTAATCTATCTCTAACATGAAGAAACACAGAGGTTATGACTCAGTTCACACCAGGTATAACTTTATGTACAGTATTGGAGATTATTAGTTATGATTACTGAATAATCTTATTCCATTAAGAGGCTCTTCTGCTAACCTGCACAGAATCACTAGGTGCTGACCCACACAGGAACGCTAGGAGCTGACCCACACAAGATCGCTGGAGCTGACCCACACAGGATCCCTAGGAGCTTACCCACTCAAGATTGCTAGAGCTGACCCACATAGGATCTCTCGGAGCTAACCCTCATAGGATCGCTAGGAGCTAACCCACAACGGATCGCTGGAGCGGACCCACATAGGATTGCTGGGAGCTGACCCTAATAGGATCGCTCGAAGCTGACCCACAAAGGATCCCTCGGAGCTGACCCACACAGGATCGCTAGAGCTGACACACACATGATTGCTGGGAGCTGACCCAGACCAGATCACTAGATCTGACCAACATAGGATCACTCGGAGATGACCCACAAAGGGTTGCTAAGAGCACTCCTCTAATCACAGTCAGCTACAGGGGTTCCACACTAGGCATGCTCATCTCTGAGATATTCCTCTATCCAATTCACTGGTCGATTATAAAAAGACCACTATGTCATACAAATAAGTATCTCAAATGTTTGAAACTTTTTTGGGGTCTCAACACAACTGACGGTGCATCAATCAGATGCTCGGTCTGTGAGTTATTAACCTTTTCGTCCCATGGGCCCTGTTGGATTCGTGGTCGATCCAACCTGATCGTTTCCTAAATTTTTCCAAAACTCCAGTGGGGAATACTAGAGGGTCTGTCTCACTCCAAGGTTTCCGGCACCGCTAACTGTTCATCCAATGGACATCCTTTGCCAAATGTATGGCCCAAGTAAAGTATAGTGTTGTTTCTGGTCTGGGTCCGGTCTGACATGGTCTAACCGACCCGCGCTGGGCGGCCCAGCTCACTCGGTCCAGCCCAGCCTGTGAGGGGCCGTGATAGTCGTGGCGGCCGCGGAGGGCCACTGGAGGCTACTGCAGCGCGACCGGCCGTGGGGTGGCTCAGCGAGGCCGCGAGGCTTCTCGGCCTGAGCGGCACAACGAGGCCATGAGGGCGGTGGGGCCGTAGTAGTGGCTCGACCAGGGCGGCACGAGGAGGCGACGGTATCCATTCATCTGGGGTGGCATGGAAAGGCCATGGAGGTGGTTCAGCCGTGGTGGAGCATCGAGGTTGTTGAGACGGTTCATCCACGATGACGCGGCGGGGCCGCGATGGCAGTCATCACAGAGCGGTGCTGTTCTGTCATCGTCGTCATCGCTTCCAGTGGTGGTGCCAACTTCTATTCGCATTCCCCTTCGTGGTTGGTCACTGTCCTCCTCCATTACGAAGAACACCACAATTCATCATAATAATTACTGATAGGATTTGAAATGTTAGTTTGTCATGCACTCTCCGCATTAGAGCGGTAGCAAGTTGCTCAACAAGAACAAGAGTATCAAGAATGGGAATGATAAAAATAATTAGACACCCTCCCTACAATCCTCATCAATCACTATTCCCAATCCCATAGAATAATTAGAAGGGGAGAACATGGAAAGTGCTAATAATATTTTAGTAAAACCCTACCTCATTCATTTATTGTCGTCAATAAGGAGGGAATGACTATCGTTGAAGACGTCCTACATTGGAGGATGTCCCGAGGAAGAAGTTGAAGTCGACATTCTTTGTTGGAGGAGCGTTCTTCATTGGAGAATTGTAATACTCCCAATATTTCTCCTCTCCCAATTCCACCAAATTTGAAACATACCCAAAATGTGATATGTTTCACCAATTTAATTGTTGGTACAATTTCAAATTGGGTTAATTAATCACATAGGTTGGCATAATTAAGTGGGGGAGGGTTGGCATAATTAAGTGGGGAGCTCAAAAGTTTTCTCCCCACTTATTAGGGAGTTTAAGAGGTTTCAAGCCTCGGGTGGTCCCCACCACCATAACTTCTCATGGGAGGTCAGTTCAGGTGGTCCCCACCACCATTACCTCTCATAGGAGGATTTAGTTCAGGTGGTCCCCACTTGTGAAATATCCACATGAGTGGTTTCAAAATAAAAATAAAAATAAAATGTCACACCATTTCATTTTATTTCATTCCTTCACGAAAAACCAAAAAATTATCTTTCACCCTTGACCAATTGCCGTCGAGGTGAAAGTCTCCTAATGTGAAAACAGGCACTGCGAGTTCTACGGGGTCCTCAAATTTCAATTCTGAGTACCAGTTAAAAAGTTAGAAAAACCCGGTCGCATGTTTACTGAACCTACCTGAAATAGAGTTTAGAATTTCATTCCGAGAACTCTGGGCCTCAGAACCATGCACCTTAAATTTTCAAGGACTCGTAAAATTTCCATTTAATTAAAAAATAATTTACATGGAAATTAAGGGTCTTTAAAACTTTATTCTTTCCAAAAATTCGATGTGTATCCTCTCCAACCAGTAATAAAATGCCAAACCCTCTCCTCTATTATTTATACATAAAAAATTATTTGGTTCATCCAATAACTACAAAAATATATTCCTTAATTAAATCCACATATCCAATATAAATTATTTTTATTAGTAAACACTCTTAATTGGCCATTAGGTAAAAATAAAAAGTGGTTCTCTAAAGATGAGGTAAAATTCATTAACGAGTTTTTTTTCTTTCTTCTTCTAACAATTTAAAATTTTCTTCATCTTTGGTAATTTAATACAAAACTACCTACCATTTATTGAGATGCTATTATGTTAATGGTATGAATTATTTCAAAATCATATTACACCAAATGGGAAATGAAACCATCAATCATGTGTATGGTAGAGTACCACCCTTAAAAAGATTTTATTTGTTTTCCATAAACACCTATAATGGTATAATTTGATGATATATTTAATGTTTACATTTTATATTATTGATATTTTTATACATATTTTATTCTAAAATCACATATACCATCATACATTTCATTCTGTGGGTATATGACAACATAACTCGTGTGTACAAAAAACTACTACCTTACGAAGCTATGTGATTTTGTTTTCACATAATATTTTAATGGGAGTTATTAATGGATATTTTAATGAGGATATATGATACATAAGAAATTAAAATTATTTTACAATGATAATATATGATTTGAATTACTTTTTAGTCATTCTTTTTTAAAATGGAAACAGTATTCATGCGTACATACGACTTACTATCAACATGAATAGTGTAATTAACATTATATTTATAATATTAGTTGATTAATATAAGTAATTAAATAATAAAAATATATTATATTTATATCATGTTTAAAATTATAAAGATTATGTAACAACGATCAAATTGAATGGACCGATGATACTAAACCGAAACATACAAGAAATATGAAATAGTTATTGTCTGAAACATGATTTTAACAAGGAATTAATATTAAACATATTATAAGTAATAATTAAATAATATATGGGGTGAAATTTTTTTATTATGGTTATATATTATGTTCATAAAAAACCTATTTTTATTATACATGAGGTTTAAATGGGTATGAAGGAAGTCAATACTTAAGGTAAGATATTTTTCTCAAATTTTATTATTTGTGACAGATCTTATATTATGTTTCTATATTGTTTTATGATGAGTATATAATTCCCCTTTAAAAATTATATATCATGAATCTAATTATTTTCAAATTACATAAATATTTGATTTATATTATTCTTTTATGGGGCTCGTAATTCAATATTTACAAAAGTTGTAAGGGGTTGATGTTACAATCTCATTATTTATCTAGATTTCTTATAATTATACTTTATTTGAAGAAATATTATGATATATACTCCATGAACAAAATGAAATTTATTCTATTACATTTTTAATTTATAATACAAAATTTCCATTCATTTTTATCACTTTATGTACTCAAGATTACAAAAGTATGATTTAATGAAAACCGACTTTATTTCTCTCTTTGGTCGAATCCCCTTTTTATCCCATATCCATGTTTTATAAAAATATTTTAAAGATATATTTTAACAATATCTAATGATATATTATTGAAATCTTGACACATGTTTTAATTTTTAACAAAAAATGTTTTAATCTAAACATCTTTACATATTCTGAATGAGGTACTTTTGACTTTTAATAAAAATGTGAATGGAATATATATATTAGTTGTATGGAAAAGGAAAATATTTTCATCCAAAATGACCAATAAATAATTTAAATTAAAGTTTACATATTTAAAACTATGTTTTAAAAGAAAATTATGTCCACCAGTTTATGTGAAATTCCAGTTTTTAAAAGGTGATTTTAAAATTGAAAAAGATATTTTTCACATGAAATGTTCCAAATGATCTTTAAAAATGGTTATTGAACATTGGTGACATCATTTAATGTTAATTAAGATTAAAATTGGATATAATCCAATAATAACATCTATATTTTTTCTCTATATGGATTATATTTATAATGTTAATATTTTTATGAAACACATTTCATTATAACTCATTATAATGTGATGAAAGGTTTATGAATCCCATTTTATTTATATGGGTTATGTAAGTATTAAATGATTTTTAAACCCATTATTTTTTATAGCTTATGATATGAATAACTTCTTCTTATATTATTTCACAAAAATTTATGGTTTATGTGATTGGTGTGACGTATATCTCCCTCTAGTGAAGTGGGTAATGATTAACGTTATATGAGCTTAAAAGGGTATATGGGAGGTGATCCAATTCCTGAAAAAAGGTACACAAGAGTCTATCCCAAACCCTAAGGTAAGTAAACATAAGTTTATCCCAATCCCAAATTAGCTACATGGGTGGTTAGCCCAAGTCTAACATGCTATGAATTACTTAGGGGATATCCTTGATAAGATATTTTCTATGTTTTTGTGATTACAATAAATATATATTTGATGCCAATTCTATGATGTCATGGATTATGTAATTTTATTCCCTTATGATTCTATTATGAAGAACTACCAAGATTTATTTCATGACTCAATATTATTATCTATGTTATATAGGTTATAGTTTTTCAAATTTTATTCCCATATTCTAATATACTTATTCTCATGTAATGTTTATATCACTTTTTTACCCTTATTGAGCCTATGATCTCACACTTTATTATGTTTCACTTTCATAGGTTATGAGGAAAACTATTAGGTGTGATATGTGTAATAAGAGAGATTGTTATGGAGATTGTAGTGTTATATTACATAGCTCACTTATAGACCAATTGTTTATATTCCAATTTTTTTAAGGCACTATAAATAATGTATTATCAAGTGGATAATTATGCTATGTAATGAATATTCATTTATAAAGATGTAATATTTGTGTATGATAAGATTGGGTCTTTCTTATTATCATTAGAGAAATGTTTAGTGAACCATTGAAAACTAGGATTATAAAAATTTAGTAAGATCCATATGGGTTGGTCTAAGGATAATTATTCGTATTGAAAAAGATCCTAGAGTATTGGAGAAGGGTATATGAAGTGGTTTTCCAAAAAGTATGTAACAAACTAGATATTACATGTGGATTTTGTTAGGAATATATGTACCTTTTAATAATTACTATGAAAAAGGTTTTCCATGCATGACTTGAGCATTACATGGTACACGACAATATACCTCACTATGTGTCTGGTATGAATATCTCAGGGGATATTATTTGGAGGTTCAAAAACTCTATGTGAACATTAATTAAGGATTTAAATAATGAACATGAATGACCTAGGTTAATCTTAAGGTTTCATTGATTGAAAATAATGTGTTAGGATTTAGGAATCATATAAGTTTTTTTTCATGATTATATGGTTTCCCAATAGAATTATTATTTCTTACACTATGATTTCTTGATTTAGTAAATCATTATTTACCAAAAGAAATTTTTTATTGCTAAATGAAATAGAAAGTGAAATTATTGTATTCTTATGAAACCAAATTTTATTAGATAATAAATGAAAAAAATTATTTCTATGATCACAAAACATTCTCATGCTATGAATCATGATGAACTTCCAAATGATCAAAGTAAAAAAAACAAGATTATATTGATTACTTAATGAGAAGAACCCTCATTATTTTAGTGGTTATAATGATCCAATAGTTTTTTTAGGAATAGATCTATACCATTAAAAATATATTTTCCATTATCCAGTATTTTGAGCATGAAGAATTAATTTTGGATGTCTCTCACTTATAAGGTGAAGAATATCAATAGTGGAATAATATCAAGAATATGAGGAAAACCAATTAAATTGACTCTATATAGTGGTATTAGTTTAAGAAATTATTTTACAATAATTATTTTCTTCATAATATTTATATGAAAAGGTAAAAGGAATTAATTAGGATAAAATATAAGGCTTATGAATTTATTGGAACCTATTGGGATAAATTTTACAATACTTGTGAGGTAAGCTTATAGTATTATAATCCAAACTAAAATTAATTTTGATTGATTTTTTAGTGTCTTAAAAACAAGTCTCCAAAATTCATTATCTATAAGAGACATTACTAGTAATGAATAAATATTTCAATGAGGTAGGATTGTAGAAATAAAAGTTGTAGTTACCCACGAATCACATGGTTTTTAATAAAAATGAAATACAAAATTAAAAGGAAACATTAAAATCTTTAGATTGAAGAAGACATGATTTCATTCATGGTTGAAGTGTGAAATAAATCATATAGGACATTATATTATTGGGAATAATAAATTTTTTAAGTGTGAAAAAGAAGTTCATCGAGTAGATGAATGATTAATTAATGGGAAGAAGTCATATAATGGAATAAATAAAGAGAAATATATATAAAATTTACCTCCCATACTTTAGTGTTACAAATGGAATAATTTTGGTAACTATGATAAGAAGTTCTCATATAAAAATGTTAATTACAATGACTGATTGTGGCGACCTCTTAAGAAAATATACAAGGGGTAATCTCATTGATAATTATTTTTTGATGAGATATATGAAAATAACATGGTTAAAGGTACATGTACCATACACTGTAAAATATATAATGTCTTATTTGAATCAAGATCAAGAAACTAATTTATATCAAAATGTTTTTATAATTTTATCAAGATTAAACCTAAATGTTTAGATATTGATTTTACATTTAAATCCCATAATTGTATGATAATAACATCAAAAGTATATGATTCTTATATGGTTGATTTTTGTATGAATTTGATCCTTAAAAACCGTGTTTTTATTCCTATGATTGATTTTGATGTTATCTTAGGTATGAAATTTATTTATTTATTTAAATCCAACATAAATCTCCCATGAACAAAAGTCACATTTCGTTTTCAAAACTAACATATTATTGTCTATCAGTGTGACAATAGATATAAACTCCCATAGAGACCAGATCCACTATGTGGGTCTCAAATCCCATTAAAAATGAGCGTTTATCATAGATAATTGAGGATAAACTCAACATTGATTATATTACTATTTTTTGTGAGTATTTTATGTTTTAGTATAATATTTAGCTAATATTACACTAAAAATTTAAGATAATTTCAAAAAATAACTTTTAAAATGTTCCACCACTATTTAAAATACTCCCTATAGAATATCCATGATTTAGTTGAAGTAACTGGAGATGAAACTTCAGGAGAACCATGATAATGGATTCATTCATCCATCTGTTTACCCTTATGGTTCACCTAATGTTTTTCAAAAGATAATAATGGATCAATGCGACTCTATAATGATTATCAAGAGCTCAATAAGTTCACAATCAAGAGTGTGTATCCTCTACCTGGTATTGATGACTTGTTTGATCAACTACATGTTACTCAATACCTTCCAAGACTGAACATAATTCAATATATCATCAATTGAGGTTCAATAAGGAATATATACCCAATACAACATTCCATAAAAGGTTTGAAAACTATGAGTATATAGTGATTCAATCTTCTCAAATTAATTACCCCATAATCATCATTGTTTTAATGAATCTAGTATTTTGAGATTACTTTTATAATTTTTTAGTAGTATTTATAGAAAATATTCTCATTTATTGAAATAGAATGTATGATCATCAATATCAAATTAGAATTTTACTAACGACCCAATGGAAGGAGAAACTGTTTGAAAAAAATTTCCAAGTGTGAATTTTGGTTTCAAATGTTTTTATTTTTCTATTATATGATCCCTGAAGATGCTATATTGGTAGATCCATCCAATACATAGGCTATTTTCCATTAATCCAGTCCAACCATAAAGACTTAAATCCATATTTCTCTTAGTTTTCTTGGATATTATCTATGGTTTTTTGAGAATTTCTCATTACTATCCAATCCAATAACTATGTTTACTCAAAAGGGTGTAAGGATCATCTAGATAGATAATTATGAGGCAAATTTCAAGTAACTAAATAAAATATTACTCCATCCACTAATACTTACATTAACTTATAGTGAAGAAGGGTTTTTAATTTATAATGAAAAAATCAAGAACATATTGGAATGTTTTCTCAGGAAGAATGACCTGATTATACCTTATGCATCACTTCGATTGAAGGTTCCTCAGAAAATTACCCTACTCATGATTTGGAGTTAGATATGGTAATTTTTGAATTAAATATATTGAGAATTATATATATAGAGATAAGAATGATATATATATATATACTAATCATAAAATTTTATTGTATATATTCACAAGGAAAAAGTTGAACATGTTATAGAGAAGAAAATTAAAGAAGAATAAGGATTATGACTTCTTAGTAAATTACCATCATCATAATGAAAAAAACATATTTTATGCTTTGATTAAAAAGGATCCTGATAGATTTTCCATAATTAGGATCCAAAAAATATCAAATATTAATTTATATGAAAAGTAAGGATCTTGAAATCTTAAATTAATGGGAGAAAATTTATTTTTCCCAAATAAGTATTCAATCATCTATCCAAATAATGATTAAAGTGGAAAAAATGAAGATGTTGATCTATAGAATATGGTGAGAAATATTCTGGATTTTAACCATGATTATAATATAAGGATGAGGTTTAGGAACCATATATATTCTCCAACCATACCTGATCTAGGGAAGGATCTGTTAGTAGAGGCTCATTGTTCTTCATTATCTAATATTCCATGTTGTACAATTATGTATATATATATGAAAGAGTATTTATGGTGGGTTGGAATGAAGAAATATATATCAGACATTAAATATTATTTCTTGTTCGTATTGAGACCACATATTATCATTTTGTGATTCCACCAAATCCCTCGTTGGTTTACAATGTGTTTCATGTATCTATACCAGGGAAGTACATACTGAATCCATCCCATGTAATAAAATAAAATGTAATACCACTAGAGAATGATAATTATTATGATTAAAAACTAATGGAAATTGGGGATCATAGATATAATGTTCTATGAAACAAGACTATTCACCTAGTCAATTTTTATAGAAAAACCCCCCCGTTTAAGGAAGCTATGTGGGAACCTATGGGTGTAATGAGGAAGAATTAACCTCATTTGTTTATAAAAAATTGGTATAATTTTTAGGGAGAAATTAATTTTATGTTGTATATAATGTATTACTCTAAGGGTGAATTAATGAGGTTTTTATGAAATATTATTTTACAAGGAATAGTAAAAAATACTAGTTTATATTGAAAGTTAAAATTTTCATTTAAATAATTTACAATTTTAATTTTTTTTATTGTTTCCAAAATTAAAATTAAGTCAATTGTGTTATTAATAATCCAATATTGGTCATTTGAATTGATTTCATATTGATTTTTTATGTATATTTTTTTAACTCATGAAAATCTTCTCTTTGGAAAACCACTTTTTCATCATGTCCATAGGTTTAATTTTAAATTAAAAATTTCCACTAATATGAATGGAATTTGGAAAATTTTATTTCATATTTGGATCCATAATAATTAATATTCAATAAAAATTGTTTCTTAATTTTTGGTAAAAATGAATAGTAAAAATATTAAAAATTAATTTCTCTGGTTTGGGATAAATGGGTCTACCCGGGGTTAAACATACCATATTGGGAGTAAAATGACCTATAAATTTTTTATAACACATTTATGTCCATGTTTTTACTTTATAACCTATAATATTTTATCATAAACCATTTTGGAGCCTTTTGTCATGTAAAAAATTTGGTTACACTATATTCTTTTCAAAAATTCCATGTATGTCCTCTCCTTAACTAATAAAAGTAAACCCACTCTCATCTCATAGTAACACTTCTATGAACCACTTTTATAGAAAAAACCAACCAAAATATGTTTCTTTTTTTCTACCACCACATCCTAGATTCATTATTTTTAATAAGAAGCTCTTCTAAAAGGCTTCAGGGATAAACTAAAAGTGGTTTTTTGAATAAGTGGTAAAATTATTAAACATGTGTTTTCGTGTTACTTATTCTTCCAAAAATATCAGATCATCATGAACTATAATAATGTAATAACAACATTAAATCTCATATAATGATATTTTATTATGTTAATTAAATAAATCACATCTTTCGCCTCTTCCATCAAATGGGAAATGGAATCTTCGATCTCTTGTAAGACGGACTACCAACTAGCAAACTAATGTTATTAATTTTCCATAACCACCTATAATGTATAGAATTAATGATGATTTTATTGTTTTAATGTGATATCTATGGTATTATTATAATTTTTTAATTATAATATCACAACTACCTTCTTACTTTCCATTTTAGGGGATTATGATATTTTCGATCACTTGTACGGCGGACTACCATCTCATGAAGTAGGGCCATTAATTTTTCAGTTACACATTACATATAAGGTCATGATGGTAAATTTAATGAATAAATGTGGTATATATGAAATAAAAGTTATTATATTGATATATTATATTACTTACATTCAATTATTTTCATCCATTAAGAATATGGAAATAAGATTCATATGTACGTTTGACCTGTCATCTTTAAGAACGATGTAATTCCCTTTCTATACATAACATTAATGTATTACTATAAATTTTTATATAATTAATATATATGATATTTATATGATATTTAAAATTATGTATAAGTTGTTATAATGATCAAAATTAAATGACGGATGATACCAAACCAAAACATACATGAAAAATGAAGCAGTTATTACTCAAAACATGATTTTAACAACAAAATATTATTAAACCATTAATAAAAGGTCATAGTGAAATCCTATTTTATGAAAAATAGGATTATTTTTCAATAAAATATGTATAATAAACTTATATTTATTATACATGATGTTTAAATGGGTACAATGGTGGTTGAGACTTATGATATGGGATTACTGTCTCAAATTATCTTCTTTGAGACATATGATATGTTATGAACCATTGTACTTTTATGAGTTTTGTATATTAATCCATAGATATTTTATATCATGAATATAATTATTTCCCATATACATAATGCTTTTATTGATGTTATTCTTTTATGTGGCATAATGGAACAAATGTTATGAATGTGGTAAGGGTTTGGTGTGACAATCTCATTGATTATCAGGATTAGTTATTATTATTATTTTGAAGATGAAATAAAATGATATATTTATCAATAACTTAATTAATTTTATAATACTATGTTCATTTGTTGAAGATGGGTATTTTCCATTAATTCTCTTATTTTTATGTTCTTAGTGTTCCAGAATAATGTTTTTAAATAAAGATGACTTTTTTTCTCTCTTTAGGAAAAAACACCTTCTCTTCGATATCCATATTTATTAGAAATGTTTTAATGATAGTTTTTAATATTATGAAATTATTTTTAAGGATATTTTTACCCATGTTTGTGTTTTTATGAAAATTATATTAATGTAATATTCTTTTCATTTTCCGAACAATGCACTTTTGACTTTGACCAAAAAAATGAAAGGAACTTTTGTTCTAACCTGTATGGAATTAATGATATTTTCCACCATCATGAACACTCAATGTTTTAATGATTAAATTATAGTATTATAAAGATATTTTCAAATAATATAATTTCCACAAATTTTTGTGAAATTATTGTTTTTAAATGGTCATTTTCAAAGTTAAATGTTTCTTTTCTTGATGAAAATTTCCAAGTGATATTTACAAATAAATTCCATCTAAAATTAAATATTGTGATGTTACATAAAATTTAATGGGGATATAGTCCAATGATACAATATTTTTTATTTCTATCTATTTTTTATGTTTTAAATGAAAATATGTTAATGAAATCCATTTAATTCCCAAGGGTTATACTATAATGAAATGGTTATGAATCCAATTTCCTTTCAAGGGGATATGCTATAATGAAATGTCTACGAAACCCATTATATTTAAAAGAGTTATGAAATGAAAAATGTTTTATGATATTTAATCTCAAAAATTTATGTTTTATATTATTGGTGGTGCCTATATCTCCCTTTAATGCATTGGGTAATATTTAATGTAATATAAGCTCAAAGGTTGCACATAAGGTTATCCTAATCCCCAAAGATAGTATAGATGAGTTTATTTGATAGAGAAAATATTTTCAATTAAATAAAGTTGAATATAATTGTTTTAAATCCCCCCAAAGTGTTAATTTTTGAAAACTTTATTCATTTAATGATATTGGTGATGTTTTGAGCATAAGAGTAAAAATAAACCATTTAATATTTTTAAATCTT
This sequence comes from Viscum album, assembly GCA_963277665.1. Lineage (NCBI taxonomy): Eukaryota > Viridiplantae > Streptophyta > Magnoliopsida > Santalales > Viscaceae > Viscum > Viscum album. The sequence goes on along the minus strand of OY728119.1, from coordinate 1,972,394,491 downwards.
GTAAATTATTTCGGTATTTTGTCTATAACATTCCCTACACTGAACCAAATTGATTTTTTTCAATTTCATATTCTAAAAATCCAGGGATTCATTTCATCATTCTTGACTAAAATCTGAATCGACAATATGGAAGCTCAATAGAAGCTTAAAATTTGGACCACGAAAATTGTTTATAGATTTTCCAAGTTTTGGTGTGGGGTCCATATCTCATTCATGGTGGGCCTAATTGCTGTGATATTCAGTTTATAGATACCTATGACGTTTTGGAACATCTTTCATGAAGGGGAGACCACATGAATTGGTCGTTTTAATGGAAATTAATGTATTCAAATCTGGAGGTTTTCGATTTGGAGTGTCTGAGTGGACAGAATAAATTGTTAGGGGAAAATGGGAAAAATTCTAGGAATATTTATCAAAATAAGATGAGATTTTGTGGGGAAATGGCCCAAATAGTTATGAAAAACATTAAATAAGTCTGAAACATGTGAATATGTTTTTCAATGGGGATACAACATGTCAACTTTCAAGGGACAAATTTTGTCTATAAAAAATGGAGAAATCCACATTCTCAAAGAATCTCATTACATCCCATTCCTTCAAGGAAAACAAGGAGGAAAAATTTTCAGCTTTCTCACATTTATTTATTTTTATTTATATAGATTTTTAATGCCTTATTATTACCCATTAATCTTTATTACCCTTACCATGGTGGGGTAAACATTTTGAGTGATTGCGTAAGGGTTGGTTTTCTATTTCATAATGCTTGAGTTCTTAAACGTAATAGAATGAAATTTATTTCTTCTTCAAAGTTGTTTCCAATTTCATATAGTGGATTTTATTATCATGTGCATTAATTCTTTAATTTTAATTCCATTATCTATTTTTTCATAATTTAAATAATCATTGTCTCTATCCACTGATTTATGGTTTATATATGATAGAATAGACAATGGATTAGTAGTGAAGTAATCAACTATCGTTAGTACATGTAAATGGGGTAGTGAATGTTCTTGATTTTTATGGATAAACAACACCCGATCGGGTATTGTCCATGTCAATTAAGGATATTCAATACAACTATTTTTCACATAAAAGGAGAGTAGACAAAATTGATATTTTTGTAAGGTTTTAATTCACCATCATAATTTCACCAAGGAAGTGATATGAAACAATTGTGGAAACTCCCTTTAATCAACTAAGAAGAAGAGGTTTGAATTAAATTGAACAATGATAGAATGAAAATTGGGAAACCAAACCTTACCAAATTACCCATCTAATATCATAGTTTTTCAGTCATTTGAATTTCAAATTTCCTTTCAATCACTTTCTCATTAATTTATTCTAAAAGCATGCCATTTTTACCATCATTTTAAAGTGAAAAACTATTTTATGTGCACTCCCCTTTAAAATACATCTAAGGTATAATCACTATACTACACTAGGGAATATATACAAATTGTTTTTCCATGCCCTATGACAAATTTTTTTTAATATAGGTGGCGTTGCCAGGGTGGCACTACAAAAAAAGAGATTGCCAAAATTGAATTACTCGTACCTCAAAAGAACCATTAATTGAATTTGATCCAGAAATTGAAAGAATATTAAATTAACTAAGAAAAAGAAACCCACCAGAAATCTTTGAAGAAATAGATCTCTCATATTCAAGTGAATCTATTAGTTTTCACTCTGAACCTGAATTCATGGATGGAAATCCCAACCCAACCATACATGATCTATGTGAACATGATTTTCCACTGAAAATTACCAACTCATTGCACCCAATGAACCAAATGATTTTGAATTCAGTGTCAGTATGATTCATATGATTCCAATGATTCATGTTCTTGTAGGAGAAGATCCAAATTGGAAAATGCAATAATTCTAATACACTTGCTCAAGCATCAGGCCAAGAGGAGCATCCAAAGACCAATTTCCGTGGAGGGAATTCCCCTTCTCACTCGAAGGATCAGCTAAAGAATGGTTGTATAATATATATTCATGAGAGATCATTGATTGTGAATACATAAAAATATGTTTCATGAAAATATTATTTCCCACATTGAGGAGCACTGCAATTAAGAAGAATATTTACATCACATGACCATCAACTAGAGAAACCCTCTATGAGTACTGTGAGTATTTCAAGAAGCTATGTTCCAGCTACCCACATCAAGAAATAGAAGAACACCAATACCTTATGTTCTTTTACCAAGGAAATAGGGATAATGATTGAAATCTTCTAGATGCATCATTCGGGGGATCCCTGATTGAAAAGTCGCCTGCAGATTTTAGAGTACTAATTGAGAATATTTCTCTAAACTCCCAACAATTTTGATTAAGAGGAATGGAAACCAGGTGATACATGAGTTAAAAACATCTGATTAATCTGCATTGATTGTAACAAAATTTTATGACCTTGCATGATTAGTCCATCAAAATTTTGTAACTCAAGAAAATGGACAACATGATTTAGCTCATGTATGTGCTTTATGTTATTCTTCCACTAATTATACTGTCCAGTTCCCTGAGAAACAGTGGATAGAATACTGCTCTGCAACCTTTCAACCAAGATAATTCCAACAAAATCAACCGCATCAACCCCAATCCCTATAATGATATGCTAACCAAAAAAACCATAAGAGATCATTTAATCCTAACAGCACCCCATTCAACCTACTTACCAACAGTAGCAATACCAGAACCCCAATCTATTCCAACAATCCTATAAACAGCCCTTCTAATGACAACAATCCTTTTAGCCACCACCATTATAAAGAAAGATATATTAATAACCATCCACCATCACACTAACTTCTGTAGAACATCTACAAGCCATTTATTAGGGCCTAGTAGACAAGTTTGACAAGCTTCCAGACAAATTGGGTAGCCTTCTTGAAATAATGTCCAAGAATCTAGGGATGCTTCCATTTCAAACAGTACCAAATCCTAAAGAGAATTTCAATGAAATCATAGCAAGTAGTGGAAATAAAATCCCACCTCTATCTAACCTTGAACATGAAACAATACCACATGTTCTGAGGGATAATGATGTTGAAAATTCATAAAATCTTGTGAAAATACACCAATAAGAACAAAAAGAAGAGGAGGAGGCGGAAGATATTCCACAGAATGGGAGACAAGAAAGTCCAATTCAATGGAAACAAAGAGAGAAGAAAGACTTACCACTACCAATTCCATTAAGGATGATAGAATCAATGAAATTTTATGAAGAATCACTTCAAAAATAAATTCTAGACACTTTTTAGAATGTGGAAATCAATATCCCCCTACATGAAGCTATCAAACAAATTCCAAGGTATAAAAAAAGTTTGAAAGATATTTGCATAAAAAGATATGCCTTCGTGGGAATGAAATAATCATCATGGGGAGAAATGTCTTAGCCCTAATCACACTATAAATTCCAACCAAATTTCATGATCCAGGGACGTTTTCCATTCCATGCAGCATTGGTTCATTAAATTTATCTAATGATTTGTATGACCTAGGTGCTTATATTAATGTATTTCTTCACTCTGTATAAACTTATTTAGTGATGGGAGACCTAAATACCACAAGATTGGTGGTCCATCTCACGAACAGATCCACAATTTTCCCAGATGGAGTTCTAGAGGATTTCCTCTGAATGTCAAATATCACTTATTCCAAGCTGACTATTATGTTCTAAATATGTAAGAAGATAGAAGCCTATCACGCTCACTAGTCAATTTGGGGAGACCTTTCTTTAATACAGATAAAACCATCATCAGTTTTCATGAATGTACACACACCATGGAATTTGGATATAGTACTGTCCACTTCAACATTTTTTAATCCATGAGGAACCCATAAGATGACCACTCCCTCTTTTCACTCCCCCATGAATTCTGTATTGAACCCATTGAAGAATCAGGTTTGTGCCATGAATTCTTAGACATATGAGATAATTTTTCCTTTAATGAACATGTTAATTCCTAAAACAATGGCGATTATGATTTTATGTGGAAAGAAGAGGTAAAATATGACGTCTTTGATGATTGTTGATTGATTAGGAATGTGATATTTTTTATTTTGTGTTGGAGGTCTACCCTTTGGATGTAGGGACTATTAGTTTAATTTAATCCCTTGAGTATCCCCCTAAACTTGAATTAAAAAAACCCCCTAAAGATTTTAAATATGTGTACCTTATAGAAGAAGAGAAATTACCATTGATAATTTAAAATAATATGTCTAAAACCTAAGAAAAATCTTTGTTTGAGCTTTTGAGAGAAAATTTATAGGCAATATGGTAAAGCATAGGGGATATCCCAGGAATAAACCCAAAAATATGATCACATAAAATTTTTCTTGAGAGAGATTCCAAACCTATTAGACATCACCAAAGGAAGTTGAGTCTAGCCTTAATGGAGGTTGTGAAAAAATATACCAAGAAGATCTTGGATGTTGGGATCATCTATCCCATTTCAGATTTAGAGTGGGTTAGCCCTATTCATGTCATTCCTAAAAAACTGTCCTGACAACTGTGAGGAATGAAAAGAATGAGTTAATCCCAATGATAATTCAAAACAACAGGAGAGTATGCATTGATTTTAGGAAATTGAAAAGGTAAGTCGAAATGATCATTTCCTAATCCCCTTCATTGACAAGATGTTAGAGAGATTGGTAGGGAGAACTCATTAATACTTTTTTGGATGGATTTTCAGGTTACTTCTAGGTACCCATTTCTCTTGAGGATCAAGAGAAGACAACATTTACATGCCCTTTTTGTACTTTTGTATATAAAAGAGTTCCATTTGAATTATGTAATATCCTAGGTACCTTTCAAAGGTATATCGTGACTTTATTTTCTGATCACACTGAAATTTTTTTGGATGTTTTCTTAGATGATTTCACAATTTTTGGAGATTATTTTGACCATTCTTTGAAAAAACTAGAAAATTATTTGAAACCCTGCAGTGAAAAAAATCTTGTTTTAAATTTTAAAAAAGTGTCATTTCATGGTTAAAAGAAGAATTATACTTGGTTTTGTAATTTCCCAAAATTGAATTGATATGGATAAATCAAAAATTGAAGTGATAAATTCATTTCCTTACCCTATATTAGTGAAACATGTTAGATCATTTTTAGGACATGTTGGATTCTATAGGTGGATTATCAAAGTTTTAAGTTATATTTACATCCATATCTCTAGATTACTTGGGAAAGATTCTAATTTTGATTTTAATGGTGCATGTAGGGAATCCATTGATGAGTTGAAGTAGAGACTTATTTCACCACCAGTGATGCATTCTCCAAATTGGGAAGAAAAATTTGAGCTACTTTGTGATGCCTTCAACCAAGAAGTTGGAGCAGTCCTTTCACAGTGAAATGAGGGAAGACCAAAAGTCATTTAATATTCCTCAGTAACCTTATATGTGTCCTAATTAAATTAGAAAACCTCAGAAAAAGAGTTATTAGTAGTTGTTTTTTCTTTAGAGACATTTTTATCAGATCTTTATAGAACTAAAATAACTGTGTTTTCCGATCATTCAGATTTGAGGAACATGATGATGAAAGATTATGATAAAACGAGGTTAGTAAGATGGATGATAAAAATGTAAGAGTTTAACTTTTAAATAAAGGATAGTAATGGTTCTACGAACCAAGTGGCGGATCACTTAGGTAGACTACCAGACACCGCTGAAATTGAAATTCCAGAAGGATACCCACTGAATGATCAAATTTGAGGAGAGCAGTTATACATGATTGAATGATAAGTGACTTGGTATAATAACATGGTCAATTATCTGGTAACATATTAGTTCCCATCTCATTTTAATTCTCACCAAATTCAAAAACTAAAAGTTGAATCTAGGTATTACATTTGGGATGATCCATTCCTTTAGAAGATTTTCCATGATCAAGTAATAAGAAGATGTTTACCGGAAAGTGAAGTGAAATCTGTCTTTGAGTTTTGTAACACATTAGCATGTGGAGGCCACTTTGGACCTAAAAAGATGAAAAGGAATGTTTTAGATTCTAGAATTTATTGGCCCAATAATTTTAAATATTCTCTTGAATTTTTAAAAAAATGTGAAAAATGTCAGTTTTCATGAAATATTTCAAAGATACAAGAAATGCCTCAAATTCCACTCAATTTTTGTGAAATTTTTGATGTTTTGGGGATATATTTAATGAGACCCTTCCCATTGTCATTTGTAAATTCTTATACCTATATTGTAGTTGATTATGTTTCCAAATGGCTAGAAGCAAAAGCCACCAGGACTGATGATGCTAAAGTTGTTTGTGATTTGTCCAAGGCTAACATATTTTGTAGATTTGGAGTGCCCATAGAAATCATTAGTGATTAGGGGACTCACTTATTCAATTATAGAAAAAGAGACATTGAGGAAGATGTATATAGTGAATCACAAAACATCAACTCCATATCATCCATAGACTAATGGGAAAGATGATGTTTCGAACTGGGAAATCAATGGAATTTTGGAAAATAATGTTTATCTAAACAGGTATGATTGGAGCCAATATTTGGAAGATACCTTATGGGCATAAAATATGACCTAAAAATCCACAATTTGAATAAGTCAATATAGTTTTATTTATGGAAAGATCATCCACTAACCTGTGGAATTGGAGCATAAGGCATATTTTGCAGTGAGGAATATGAATTTGGACCCTGAATGTGCTGGTAAGGAAAAAATATTAAAGTTCCAAGAGCTCAAGGAAATTAGAATGGAAGAAATTTAAAATTACAGTATTTATAAATAATGAAAAAGAGTGTCCCCTGACTATCTGATCCAACAAAATAAATTTTAACCTGAATATAATGTTTTGTTATTCAACTCAAGACTCAAGCTGATTCCAGGTAAACATTATTATATATTGGAAGGTCCATTTAAATTTACTCATATATATATATATATAACCTTTTAATGCTGTGAAGACTATGAAGGATGGATATTAGGATCCAATCACTATGAAGGGGAATAGGATGAAGAAATTCCTTGGCTCCCTACCATCATATCCAGTGGAGGAGATCACACTCCTCCAACTAGTTTATAGATAACATCCCTCTGGTCGTACCTCTCCTTTACACCTTCTTTCTTTCTCTGATCCATTTTAAAATATTCTTACATTTTAAATCCATTTTAATTCACTAAGGTCGCTGCATCATTAATGTGTGGGCGATAGAAACTTTTCAGTTTAGGATTTTCATTTCTTTTTTGGTTTACTATTTTTATATTAAAAATTGGTTTTCCAGATATTTGTGGGTTTATTTTTAAAATGTATTGTGTTGTCAAATTTTTTTATCTAAAATAATTATCATTTCTATTTTTAAACCCATTTCAATGAGTGAACGAATCTATTCCATGAAACTGAACTTAAATAAATGCTTAAATGACTTTGTTTCACGTTCATTTTTTTTGGAATTTCATGAAAAGTACTCTGATTTTTAAATACCATGACACAACTCACTGAACTTATTTTTTAAATCACTTTCCTATGAGGAATCTTTACCATTATTGTCATATTATTTACATTCACCTCATTTCTTGAGAAACCAGACCATGCTTGCTTTAACTAGAATTTTATTTTTTCCTGTAAAAATGTGAGGATTTGAGGTACTCGTGTTTTAAATCGTTGAGGAAATTATTAGATTTTAATCCCCATTTTCAAAGTAATCCTTTTTATTATGTCCTAAAATATAGATTAATCCTTGTATCCCTTATAATCAATGAAAAAATTATTAGGTTAGCCACATTAAAAGTTAATTTTCCCTATCCAACCTGCTCTGGAAGTAAAATTGCTTGATCTAGTTGAATTTAAGTGTGGGAGAAGATGTCGTGTAGTATAATAACTCATTTTTGTATACAATGGGTGGAAAATAAAATTATGAATAGGTTATGTTTATATTGAAGTGTTCATTTGGTAAAAAGTTGTAACTTTCTGGAGATTTCATGATAAAAGAGGTTGTGCCTTTCTGGGGATTCCAAAGTAAAAAGAATGATATGCCTATCTGGAGCATTCAAGAAAAAAACATGTTTGAAAAGAAATTTTTGCTGGTGAAATACTAAATTTCTTAAACATTTCTTGAGTTCTCATGATGATGGTGCCAATTTTCTACAAAGGGGAAGAGAAGGAGATCATGATTGAGTGAAAATTAGAATCCTGCAATTTTGTCTCCAAAAGAGCCAATCCATCGTTTTTTGGCCTTATAATTTTTCACATCAAAATCCTACCAACCAGAAGCCACCGAACTACCCTGAAAAGTACTCATGACAAACACATTTCCTTGAATAACATTGGGTGGAGATGTGGGAGTTTATCTAGCCCATGGTGTCTCTTCTTTGAATTTGGATGAGAAAATCCTTGTGGAACATTTACAATTGTGAGATGAGAGAAAATTCATGTGAGGTAGGTGTTTTGTGTGAATGTAATAAGAAATGAAGTTTAAATATATTAAATAATATATAATGGAGAAAGTGAAATAATTTTTTTGGAAGATGCATGATATCATTTTTTTTCTTGTTATGTATTTGGTAGATCTCATGGTTATTTGTTTTGGATTTGATTTGATTTGATTTTTATGTTTAATTGTCCAGGTGTCCAAGTGATAAGTGTGTGGGAATTGATAGAGAAAATATTTTCAATAAATTTATGTTTAATATAATTTTTTCAAATCCCACCAATGTGTAACTTTATGATAAATTTCCTCATTTATTTTGAGCTTAATAGTAAAAATGGCCCATTTCCGATTTTAACAATTTTAAATTATTTCTGTATTTTTTTCATAACATTTAATACCCTAATCCACATTTAAAATTTATTTTATTTCTATATTCTAAACACTTATGGATTAATTTCATCCTTATTGACCAAAAGATGAATCGACCATATGTAATATCAAAAGAAGCTCACAAGTTGGACCACGAAAATTGTTTACAAATATGCTGATTTTTGGTGTGGGGAACATAACACGTTCATGGTGGGGCCTATTGGTGTTAAATTCGGTGTATAGACTCCCAAGATGTTTTTTAAAATCTTTCATTAAGTATAAGTAGCATGAATTGGATGTTTTAATAGACATTAAAGCATTCTAATCCAAAGGATAGCGATTTGGAGAGTGTGACTGGATATAATAAATGATTAGTGTACAACAGGCATAACTCTCGGAATACTTTTCCAAATAGGATGAGATTTTGAGGGGAAACGTCCAAGATAATTATACACAACATTCCAAAAGGGTGAAATGTGTGAATATTTTAATAATGGGTTTACAATGCATCAAATTTCAGGGGATAAAATTTGGCTACAAAATTAGGGGAGCCCCTCTCTCTCAAAGAATCTCAATCCATCCCATTCCTTCGAGGACAATAAGGAAGAGAAATTTTCATCCTTCCCTATTTTTTCTTTTCCATAGATTTTAATTCATTCTTATTCCCCATTCATCTCTATTACCCATTCCATTATGGGGTAAACAATTTGAGTGATTGGGGAAGGGTTGGTTTTCTATTTTTTAATGCTCGAGTTTTTGTACGTAATTGAAAGAAATTTATTTCTTCTTCAATGTTGTTTTCAATTTCATATAAAATATTTTATTCTCAAGTTCAATCGTTCATGAATTTTAATATTAATATTGATATTTGCCTTGGTAAAATAATCATTATCTCCCTCCACTGATTTTTGGTTTATATATGATGGAATTGACCAAGGATTAGTGGTGAAGTACTCAATGATCATTATTATGTGTAAAAGGGGTAGTGAATGAACTTGATTTTTTTGGGATAAACAAGACCCATTTGAGTATTTTCTATTTCAATTGAGGATATTCAATACAAATATTTTTACATGGAAGGAGAGTTGACCAAACTGATATCTTGGTAATGTTTTCTCTCACCATCATAATTTCACAAAGGATGTGAGAGGAAATGATTGTGGAATCTCACTTTAATCAACTAAGAAGAAGAGGTTTGAATTAAATTGAACAAGTATAGCATTACAATTGGGAAACCGAACCCGACTTAATCACCCATTTAATATTTTTTTTTCAATCATTTGAATTTCAAATTTATTTTCAATCATATTATCATTAATTTATTCTAAAACACACCATTTTTACCATCATTTTAAAGTGACAAAATTTTTTGTGTGCACACCTCTTCAAGATACTTCCTAGGGTTAATCATTATACTAATCTAGGGAATATATAAAAACTACTTTGACACTCCCTACGATAGGCGTGCATTATTATCCCAAGCCTAAAATAGTGTACATGGGTGGTTATCCCAAGCTTGAAATAGGTATACTGGTTGTTAGACCAATCCTAACTAACTTGTTGTGAATGTCTTGGTGGATAGACATGAAATAGGAATTTCTATACTTATGTGTAGGCCAAAAATTGATATATAATACCAATTCTATGATCTCATGGATCATGTTATTTTATCCCTTAATGACTCATGTCTAACAAAAAACCATGAATTATTCTGTGACTTTATTTTATGATCTATAGTATGAAGGGTATGGTTTTCCAAATATTTTTCTCATTCTATCTTACCCACATGATCAATTAATGTTAATATATCCATTTGTTACACTTATTGAGAATCTAATCTCTCATGTTCTTAGGTTTTATTCTCATGTTTTGAATAGAGGTATTATGTGTGATATTTTAAATAAGAGTGTTAGTTATGTAGAACTTAGTAGGAGATGGAAGATCTCAATTATGGATAGGTTGGTTATGTGTTTGAGTTTCCGAAGGCACTTGACCTAAATTATTCTAGCATGGGTAATAATATTATTTAATGAATATTTATATATTACGATTTAATACTTATTTATGATAATTATGGGTCTTTATAGAAGGTAATAGTTAGGTTATTTTGTGGGACCTTACCTTTAAGAGAGGGTATAGGTCAATTGTTCTTTATGTATTAGATGTTCAGTGCAATACCATACCATGAGAGAGAGGTAAGTGATCAAGATTTGGTTGGAAAACCTACCATTCATATTTGGGTATGGGTTGGTCATGACATGGAACCCCACTGAAAGTATTCAAGTATGGGTCTAGTTGGAGCATGAGGTGAATTCTTTTCCAACATTGACTGATGAGACAAGGTTTAGTGTTTTGGTGGAATGTTTAGCACATGATATCCCAACACACATACTTTTATTTTATATATTCATTTATTTATATTCTTCATGAATACACATGGTTGTGGTAGTGTATATCTAAATGAAATTGTGAGACCCAAATGAGTTGTATTTCTCAAATCATCCTTGCTAACTATGGCACACATGAATTCCTTATATCTATCATGTTGGTGTGAATATAGGATTTTAATGGGATAATGATTGAGTTTTTTTTTGAATATTTGGATATGGGGATGGAGATGAGTCTCATGGATGTTATTATAGCCTTTGTATTTTTTTATATTTGATCGTCTCTACTGGAGATTATTTGGGATATATTGTTGTCCAAATACACTATTATGTTTTTGTAGAAAGTTATTTTATTAATCTTTCATACTATTATTATTTATATGGATTATGCATGGTTATTTATTTGTTATTGATGGTTTTCATATTAGACCAAATTCCCTCAAAATATACGATTGAATCACTCAGTTATTTTTTACAGCCTCTATCATATATGGAGGAATTTCCTATGTCACATGATACGCTATCTAGGATATTATAGATTGATTTTTATGTGGAAATTCATCACCACCCCACCTCTAACTTCTTATTACTTTCCAGATTATACATAACAACATTAAAAATTTAGTGACTATAATCAATTAAATTTGTATTGAACAAAATATAGGAATCAATAATAATTAAATCCTTAAACTTAGAGGATCCCCACTAATAAAACCAACTCTTAACCTCAGACCAGTGTTAGATATGATTCGGGCTGAAAAATCCTATATCCATTCCAAATTTAAAATGATGAAGAAGCTTTGGTTAAATAACCATTGCTTGTAGGGGACATTTTTTCCTTTCAAATCAATTCATATAAATTTTACAACTCTTTTCTTCAATAATGTTGAAATTATTATTAAGAAATTAAGGTAGTGAAATACCATCCCATATCATCAACCTATCTATCATACCATAGTGTGCCTGAGCACCCCTTATCCCAATACATATTTCCCCCTTCTTTCTTTCTTTTCGACCTATAGATAAATATTATATATAAGATATTTTTTAAACATAGATCCACACTCATAAAAATCTATATCTAGAAAAAATATAAACTTAAAACATAGGTTGAAAATATAATCTAACACAAGTATGTCATGATAAATACATTCTCATCATAGGTAACAAAATATGAATTCTTTTCAAATAACCCCCATGAACATGATACATAGAGAAAGTTATAAATTTATTCTAAGTAAATGAAGGGTAGTAGAAAGTATATGATGCATAAATACATTTTAAATGCCTTATATGCCATGAATACATATAACATTCGATAGAATTAATCCAACCATACATAGGAAAATGACATATTACACCAGCATCTCAACATGGAAAATATAGACTTGAACATACAATGAATATTTTTTCTATAAAAAGTAAGGAATACGAGACATTATTAATTTCCAAAATCACATTTATTATAGTTTCACTTAGTCCCAAATAAGTCTTATCCCAACTCTCTAAGAGTATAATTAGGATAAGAATCACACATACATATATCGGTGAAAAGATGTTTTTTAGATCTCGAGAAATGGGAATATTCTACCCCTTATATTTTAGACCTTACTCTAAAAATTACGTGATATTCGGTCTTGGTCACATCCACTATGAAAAACATTACGACAAAAAAAACTCAATACCTTTATTTATATAATATGATGTCCCTATAAGAACATTAAATGGACAAAACTAATGGATCCCATAAGATTCAGAAGCTAATGAATAGTTTAAAATAAATAAAGTTTCTAAAAAATATAAATAATGGAATATTATGATTATATTGGGTTTTCCAGACCATACCATGTTGAGAATAAGGTTTTTTAACCGATAATATCTCCATGGATCAAATATTAATAGAGGAGTCCACCAAATTGGAAATAGAGGGAGAGGATAGATTGATAGGAAAGAACAAAAACCACATTAGGGTAATCTCAAGACATATGTTATTAAAGGTATAATTTTAGGTATTATTTAGAAAAGAAAATCCATTTATACCATTAAATAATAGTACCGAAGAACCCCACGAAAAATGTATTAGAAATAGTTGGAGTTATGGTAGTAGAGACAGTGCCTCTAATAACCTCTACCAAAGGTCTGGTAGAGTCCCACCATCCTTTTTGTGGGAGTTATACACATTGTAAGGCACCCACTCCTTTATATTATTCCCCATAATAAAAGCTCACAACCTTCTTATAATCCCCTTTAGTGTTAGATATACATAAAAAATTACCAATAAGAAATAAATATTTGTACCTATGAAGTTCTTGGAATTTATTGAACTATACTTACCAAGATGTATAATCTATAGCTGGATTTATCCCACTATGGTTTTACAAGACAAAAATAATAATGTAATGTGGTAATATTCAACGTTATTTTTAAAAACACCCTAGTAATATGGAATTCCCTATTGAATAGATGGCCACATAATTTTATGTCTTCATTTGAAGTCCCAACCGTCCTATCATCAACAAATTCTCGAATTCCAAGTGAATTACTCAAAAACCGTAATCTAATTGCATTTTTAACACCTCCAAACAGGATCCCAAATCACAAGGCCCATGCTAGGGCTCCACACAACCATAAGGATTTACATGGATCCACAAAAGATTTTTCAAAAGTGGTGAATAATAAAATAAAATTTAAATAACTATTTTCTTTAAAAATAAAAACTAAAAACAATTTATTCTATTGAAAAATTAATTAATTTAAAGTAATTAAATAGTTTTAAATTGTTGAAAATATTTAGTATTACAAGACTTCTACAAAACTCTAATTTGTAATATATGATGTAGATATTACCCAAACCCTAATCTCTATATAATATATTTGATATAAAGTTACCTTGGGTTTCTTGTTGTTATGGATTTTTTAATCTTTATTCATACTAATTATTGGTTTGTGAGTTATTTATCGAAGTTTAAATGAATGTTTTTAGACATTATGAAAAGAGATATGAGGTGAATTTAGTAGGTTTTAGGAGTTTTTAGAGAGAACATGGAATTCAATATTGAGATGAATATTAGTTTAGTATTTCATTTTAAACATAATGACATATGTTCATAAGCAAGATTTTTTTGTCTTTATAGGGGTGGATCTAGGTTATGTAAACATCATCTACCACTACATGGAAATCATGGTCACATGCATCAAGATATATAAACCTGAATATATTTTGTGTAAGAATCATCTAGACACCATAATCATGATATATGTAAATATTTTTTACTATAATGTATGTATCAATCCAGCCATGAAAACATTATTCCATTTCAATTAGCATCATCACTTGGATAATTTGTTAGATGTATGAAGATATAAATTAAAATGTAGCATAATTTGAATGTTATATAGAAAATAAATCTAAAACATTATACACTGATCATAAAAGGATAAAATATATAGACCCTGTTTTTCCTAATAAGACATTGAAATATATAAAGGAATATTTTTGGAGCCAACTGCTGAGACATCGAGTGATTTCGAGCCCCGATGTAACGGAAATTGATTTTTTTAAAATATTAAATATATTATATATCACTGACACAATGATTTATAAAATTAATATAATAAAAACTAAATGAAATAATGAATTTAAAATATAAGACCATGTTTGAATTCGGAGTGTGGGGTTTTCCCTACGTGTGACCTAAAATTATTCAGCGTAGGACGTTTAGATAAGGTGGCCATTTGTGGGTATGTTAAATGAATTAGTTAATGAAAATACTTAATTAATTAATTTAATTTTTAAAAACTAAATTCAATGTATAATTATCCTATTTTTTATAAATATTCATGGTTATCTTTATCAAACTAGGATTGATGAGAGGAGGTTTTACCACCATTCATTGGTGAATTAAGATTAGGCGATCGAAGGATCACTAGATCAATGAAAATCACAAGGCATAAAATGAAACAAATCATTCCACATTTTCCAAAAGTTAATTATTCAAAAAAATCAATCAAAAACTATGTAGGAATCATCATTTCAAGTTTTGTTTTCTATATTAAACTTTTTATGAATGTATTATAATCTTCTTATTGATCTCTGAATAATTAGAACGATCACATGGCCCCAAGTCAAATTAATTAGTTAATTCTATTTATATCTATAATTTTCCATGAGATCACACATGATAATACTAGGTTCTATTTTCTTTTCCCAAAATGTATATTCCAATTATGATAACAACTTCTTTCCTGGGCATTTACCCCACTTGTTCTTCATATTCTTCAATATTGGACCATGGGATAATATCAGGACCTGACTTTATTAAAATACATAATCTTGAATTTAGTCAAGAAATAACATCATTTTACATTGAGGATCATTTAAAGTTTATAGATTTAGAGAAAAGGGACATAACACATTCATTACATTACACAATAATATAGAGTGGATACCTTAAAAACAGTAATCATTTCTCCCAATATAAAAAAACTTTTCAAATAAAACATGATATCTTTGATATTTATTCATAAATTAAACATAGATTTCTTATTTTTCATAAAAATACTTATAAATAGTGAAATTAATGTAAAAAAACAAGGTATGAGAACAAAAATATCAATAAGGTATATAAAAATAAGGAAAGAACACATTATTCATTGAATACTTGTAACAAATGAAATCATTTTCAAAAGACATACTTGTCACCCATATATACATACTTTGTAAAACATGTGATTTTCACAATATTCCCACTATGAATAAGAAAATAAATAGAACCATAAGGTTATCTTGGGGAATTACTTACATAATATTGTATCCCTTGTGGCTACCTTATAATTTTTAACCCTTATGACTACCTTACAATTTGTGTAACCATCGCTGTTACAAATGGAGTAACCATACGACCGACTTCCGACCTAAACATACATAATGAATTGGAGGGTGATATAGGTCCAAACTTTCATCATAAAAAATTTCCCAATAATAATAACATTATAATACATCATTAATTATTGTATAAAATCATTGCTTTTGAATTTTGTAAAATAGAATAAAAAAGGGATTTTAAAAGAAAAGTCCCTAACAAATATAATATATTTTACGTGAGACTTAATAAAGTGGATGGAATATTTATAAACACTATAAATTAAAATAATTAAACATAATATAAACAAAACCCATTACAAAGACAATTTTAATACCACATAAATAACGAAGTAGATGGTTAACCCAAAGAATGGAAGTCGGGTTACAGATTCCCTTACCTCGGGTTTGTCGTACTCTAAACTTTTTTAAACCTCTTGTATAATGGATTAAATAGTGTTATCATTATCTTAGAGAAACATATTAATATTTAAAACATCTTATATGATCATTTTATAACATCATTTCATCCTTTAATTATTAGTCTTTTGTTCCCTCCATTGTTTCAGGTGCATTCTTTACATGATTTCCATGATCAGTTCATGACAGATGTTTTTTTCGATAGGAAGTGAAACTATATAATTGTAATAGAATGGAAGTTACATATTTAAATAACCATAAATTATACCATTTATCATTTTTAATTATGAAATGAGTATTATTCATAAGTTAAAACATTAATGACATATGTTTAGATCATTTTAGTGGTTTTTTGATAATAACGACCTCATTTTTTTTATAAATTTAAAACCATGTGTACAAAAAGAATCTCGAAATATGAATGTGACATAATACATATATTATAACCTTTTTCAATCATAAAATGGGTTAATGATAATAATTGAAGTAAATAAAGAAAATTGAAATCACATCGTCCACGATGTCGGTAATTCGACACATCACAGACAACATTTTTATTACTTGAATAAGTGGGAGAGGAGAGGAAGAATGATGATAAATTTTACAAGAAAAAGATAAAATACAGAATACACAAGATTTATAGAGAAATAATTCTTCTTGGATAAGAGGATGGGAAGAGACTATAATAAAAGAAAAGGAATGGAAATAAAAACACATGAAAAGGAAGAGGATATCTTATCTCTTGATCTCTTCTCCTTAAGATCCACCTTAAATCCTTTGATTTTAGACTTTGGGTGAGACCTGCTGGTCTTGGACGTGGGGAAGGAGATTGTGGAGAGAAATTGTCCAAATGTAGACAATTCTAAATGATTGAGAGGTTTGGGAGGAAGTTGGGGAAATGGGTGGTATTTATAGTGGAGGAGGGAAGACATTGCACATTATTTTAAATATTATTTTATTATTTTTCCTGAAGACAAGTAATAGTGAGTCTTCCATGACTAAAAATAGTAATAATGACAGGTGAGTTTGAGATAATGGGCTTACCTCACCACCACATCATCTATGACACCTCAATGATGTAGAAATTCATTTATTGGTCAAATAACAAAAATCCACTATTCACCAAAAATTCAAGTATTTCAGAAAATTTCTGAAAATTCATCCCAATCATTTTTCGATGCGTAGAATCCAAAAATTTACTCTATTTTATCAAAATATTTTTATTAATATGTGAAAATTAATTTTTAAATAAAATAATACATTATTCAAAAAATAACAATTTTAAAGCATTTATTTTCTTATTCAAAGACATGGGTGTATCGTACATTCAATTAAATCTTATATATACACCATCATAGGTGAGGTTACTATTCATAAGGGAATTTTATTCTTCACAAGGGTAACATTACTCTTAATAAGGGTACATTACTCTTCATAAGGGTCAAGTTACTACATAGAAGGGTACATTATTATTCATAAGGGTACATTACTATTTTTAAGGGTATGCTACTATTCATATGGGTATGTTTCTATTCATAAGGGTATGTTACTATTAAGAAATTTAAATCGGTATTATAAGACTCCAAATAACTTACTGATAACATTTTTGGATGACCATTTTCTGAAATTGAAAAAATATTAACAGTAAAATTATGTTTAATGGCTAGTTATAAATATCTACATAAAACAATGTTTCATGAAATTCAATTATTTATTTTTTAAACATGGTGTGTTACATTCTCCCCACCGTCTAGAAATTTCATCCTTGCAATTTTTATTTACTCAATAAATATGTGGGGGTAACTTTCCATCATTTAATTTTCAGATTCCCATGTTTCTTCTTCAACCATGTGGTTTATCCACAAAACCATTACCTGATGGATTAACTTATTCCACAATACTTGTTCCCTTTGATCAAGAATTTGAACTGGGTTCTCTTCATAAGAAATGAAATCTTCTAGCTAAATGGATTTGGAACTCAAGACAAGAGTTGAATCTGGACCATAAATTCTCTACATCAAAACATGAAAAACATTGTGTACCTGAGACAAACTCACAGGCAAAGCTACTTGGTATGCAACTCGTCCAACATTCTCCAGGATTTCAAAAGTAATGATGAATCATGGACATAGTTTTCCTTTATTACCAAAATGAATCACACTTTTCCAGGAAGAGATTTTATGGAAAACATGTTCACTTACCTCGAAAGAGAATTATTTCCTTCTGTCTTCTTCATAACATTTCTGCCTACTCTGAGTTGTCCTCATGTGATGCTCAATCATATTCATTTTCTCATCCAATTACTCTACTAATTCCTATCCCATAAACTTTATTTCACTGACTTCATCAAAAAATTATGGAGTCCAACACCACTTCCCATACAACTTCTCAAAATGCGCCATCTTAATACTAGAATGAAAACTATTACTATAAAAAACTCAACTAAAGAAAGATGTTGATCCCAACATCCTTGGTAGTCCATTGAACATTCTCAAAGAATTTCCTCCAATGTTTGAATAGTTTATTTGGAATTTCAATTTGATTGTGGATGAAAATATGCAATGAAATTTAATTTTGTGCCCAATGACTTCTGAAGTCCCTTCCAAAAGTTAGATGTGATCCTGGGATCCTGGTCAGATATAATGGAAAGAGGAACTCAATGTAACCTAACAATCTCTTTGAGGTACAATTTAGAATTTTGATCCAAATACATTGTATCAAAAATAGAATGAAAATGTAAATATTTTGTTATCCAATCAAAAATAACCAAATTACATTACTACCTCTAGATGTCTTTGGTAGTCCAACCACAAATCCAATGGATACATTCTCCCATTTCCAATCAGGCATTGGAAAAGGCTAAAGAATCTCCTTTGGTAACTATCGCTCTGCTTTAACCTATTGACATGTCAAGCACTTCATAGTAAAATCAGCAATATTTTTTTTCATTCCATCCCACCAATAATACTCATTAAGTTCTCTATACATTTTAATACTTCCAGGATGAACTGAAAATAGAGAAATATGAGCTTCACACAAAAAAACTTTCATCAAATGAGAATCAAAAGACACACACAAACATTTTCCAAATCTTAAAACACAATCTTTATCAAGGTTAAATTCTGGAAACATAACCATTTTAACAAATTATACATTTTTTAGCTCACGGTATTCCTTCTAGGATTACTTAATTCTATCTAATAATGAGGACTACACTGAAACCTAAAACAAAATAGTTTTATTCTCAGCACAAAAAACATATAATCAAGAATTAATCATATCATTAATCAATGGATCATGTTCCAAACGTAACATGGTTAATGATACATGATTTTTTCAACTCAGGAATCCTTCACTTTGTTTTCTTTTCCTGTATTGTAATTTATTTTCCCATCATAATAATTTATTAGTTCAAGCTGACTTTGATGCCTCCTATTTAATTCATTCTGAGTGAATATAAACTTCATACATTTATGGTCAGTATATATTTGACATTTGGATCTTTCTAAAGGATTCCTCCAAATTTTCAATGAAAAAACCAAAACTGCAAATTCCAAGTCATATGTGGAATAATTTTACTCACATAGATTTAGTTGTATTGAAGCATAAAAAATTACCTAACCATTCTACATCAGAACACAGACATGTCCCTTTAATGAAGCATCACTGTAGATGACAAACTCACTATTTTGGGAAGGCAAGGACAAAACCAAATCATTCACCAATCCCTTCCTTAGTTCCTGAAAAAAATCATCACATTATTTTTCCCAAACCAATTTAATCACTTTTCATGTTAACTTAGTTATCGAGCTAGATAACCATGCAATGTTCTCAAAAACACCTTAGTAATAACCTTCTAATCCGAGAAAACTATGAATCTTTGTATCATTTTTGGGTATTTTCCATTCATCAAACACTGTTGTTTTGGAAGGATCAACTATTAATCCATCCTTATTTACAATGTTCCCAAGAAATGAAATCTATTGTTACAAAAAATCACACATTTTTGAATTTTCCATTCATTTTCTTTTCCATTGAGGTTTTTAAAACAACACTTAGATGTTTTTAGTTCTCCTCTTTATTTTTAAAAAATACCAGAATGACATAAATAAAGACAACCACAAACTTATCCAAGATCTCATGAAATATTCTATTCATAAGATATATGAATGTATAAGGTTCACTAGTTAACCAAAATGGAAAACAAAAAATTCATATCGCCCATTTCTTATACTAAAGGTTTTTTTTGGGATGTCATCCTCCTTCACCTTCAGGAGATGTTATACGGATCTCAAGTCCATCTTGGAAAAGTACTGATCTCCATGGAGATGATCAATCAATTCATCGATATGAGGATTGTATACTTATTTTTAAAAGTGATTTTATTCAATGATTTATAATCATGGAAAAGAATCATGGAACTATATTTATTTTTAATGAAAAAATAGGAACATTCCATGGTGAAGTTCTAGGAAGAATGAAGCCTTTGTCAAGAAAATCCTACAACTGATTTTTTAATTAAAGTTATATTTGAGCCATATGATGTGGGGGTTTGGATATTGGTTTAGCATCCGGAACTAAGTAAATTGTGAATTATACTTCTCGATCAGGTATAACACTATATAACTCATCAAGAAAAACATCAAGGTAATCATTTACCCCTAGAACATGATTAATCTAATGAATTCCCAAGTTTTTAGCAATATGAGGAAGATAACTCTCTTTTCCATCATTAAATAGTTTCTCAGTTTCCTTATATGTAATAAATTGTATGGATTCGTTCTTATATAAAAAAATGAAACTCTTTCTGATAAACAACTTCATTAGCTCTACATTCAACCATAACATTATAATAAGAAAGACAATTCATTCCTAGAATAACATAAAACTAGACTAAGAAAATGATAAAAAGGTTTTTAGGTAATTTCCTCCCACATAACATAATTGAAATATTCTTATAATTCTTCTTTACTATAATATTTACCCCTTGTATTTTAACTACAAGTTCCAGTCTCATTTTTTGATGTGATATTTCCAATTTTCCCAAAAAATTCCAAGAAATGAAGGAATGTGAAGACATTTTATCGAACAAAAAATTAGGAAAATATGACTGATACAACTTCATTGGATAGCTCGGCATCTACTGACGTAGTTATAAAGGATCTCACAACTTCTTTCTGATTATAGTCTAGCTTCTTGCATCGTTCAGGTCTTTTTTTGGGTAGGCAATTTCATAATGACCCATCTCACCACATTTAGAAAGCTTAACAGTTTGTTTATTGGGATTAGTCTTAGGAATGTTTTCATTATAATATAGGGCCATATTTCAAAACATACCACTTCTAAAACACTTCCTAGTTTTGGTAAGAAATCACCCAGGGTTCTTTCTTCCACACTTTTCAAACAGTGGAAATTGGATTTTCATACCATCAGATTTCAATGTTTGATTCTTACCCATCGATTTCCATCTGGACCTCTTCTTCTCCTTATTTTAAAAATGCTCATGATCATCAAAAAACTCCATCTCTACCCTCTCAGCACATTGGAGAATTTTTTGGGATATATTGAATTCATGGTAGGCCAGCATTCTTAGATACCTTGTCTTCAGTCCTAAGTAAAAGTTGTTGATTTTTTTTATAAAGATCCAGAATAAGATTTGGAGCATACCTCTCCTATAGGGTGAAGTTTTCTTCACAGATATCCATTGAATCATTCTCCTTTTTCTTTAATTCAATGATTACTTCCCCATCCTATGTTAACCACCATAGGAAAATATTTTTCATGGAAAAGTATTTTAAATTCATCCCACTCTAAGGCATCAATATCCTCTCTATCCTGGATATTCCTTACCATTGACCACTAATAATCAGCTTCACCTTCAAAATGATAAATGGAAAGACATACCAATTGATTATATGAAAAAACCAGTACATCAAATATCTTTTCAAGGTCTTTAATCCATCCTTCAGCCGCTACTAGGTCAGAAGATCCATTAATAGAAGGAGGGCGTTGTCTTATAAAATGTTCCACTATCGTCATGTTCCATTGTGGTACCTCTGGTTTCTCTCTTTCATGGATTCCACAACAATTTATTTTCTACATTAGCTAATCCATTACTATCACTAAATTCTTAGTTCCAATCCCTACCATTCCTGGCTGTAGATTCGTAAGGATGTCGTTCCGAAAATGTCTCTCTTCTTCAGCTTCCCTGTTTATTCTCTGGAAAACCATTCTGAAAAAACACATCTTAGTCGAAGAAACATGGTAATATTTAAATTCTATAAAATTTCAAATTAACTGTAGAGTAAAAAAGTCATTTATGGTATTATATTAACATCCACCTAACCCCTAACGTTATCTAAATCATTCTTTGTTACCAACTATAAAGACCCGACCTTATTACATTACATAATTTTGAATTTAGTAAACAAATAAATTCCCTTCACAATGATTATATTTTCATGTTTAGAGACTTAGAAAATATGGACATAACACATTCATGACATTAAACATTAATACATAGTGGATACCATAAAAACAATACTCATTTCCCCCAATATAAAAAAACATTTCAAATAAAACATGATTTCTTTGAAAGTTCTTAAAAAAATTTAAATTGGATTCCTTATTTTCCTTACACATCCTTATAACCTGTGAAAATCATTTAAAAATACTTTGGATAAGCACAAAATTCTATGTAATGGATATAAAAATAAGGAAGGAACACATTAGTCCATTAATACATGTAACATATGAAATCATTTTCAAAAGATATACTTGTCACTCATATATACATACATTGTGAAACAGGAGAATTAAAAAAGATTCCCACAATAAATAAGAACATGAATAGATCCATAATTTTATATTGTGGCATTACTTACATAATACTATAACCCTCGTGACTACCTAATAATTTGTAACCCTCACAGCTACTTTTGAATTTGTGTAACCATCACAGTTACACCTGGAGTAACCATAAGGCCGACCTCAAACATAAACATAAAAAATTCATTAGAGGGATATATAGGTCCTATCTTTCATCATAAACAATGCCGAAGAATAATAAAATAATCATACAGCATGAATAATAGCATAAAAACCATGCTTTTGAATTTTGTAAAATAGAATTTTAAAATAGGATGTTAAATGAAAAACCCCTTACAAATATCATATAATTCAATTGAGACTTAATATAGTGGATGGAATATGTATACATGCTATAAATACACATAATTACACATAATATAAAAAACCCATCACACAAACATTTTTAATACCACATAAATAATGAAGTAGAAGGTTAACCCAAAGAATGGAAATCGGGTTAAGAATTCCCTTACATCGGGTTTTTTCTTACATCAAATTTGTTTAAACGTCCTATATAGTGGATGGATTAGTGTTATTAATATATTAAAGAAACATAATCATCTTTATAGAATATTATATGATCATTTTATAACATCATTTCATCGTTTAATTTTTAGTATTTCTTTCCTTCGATTGTTTCAGGTGCGTTCTTTACATGATTTCCATGATCGGTTAATGATTGATGTTCTTGTCAATTAGATGATAAATTCTGGAATTGGAATGGAATGGTAGTAAAATATTTCCATAAATATAAATTATACCATTTATCATTTTTAATTATGAAATGAGGATGATTCATAAGTTAAAACATTAATGATGTTTGTTTAGATCATTTTAGTGGTTCTTTAATAATAACGACCACATTTTGTTTGATAAATTAAAACCATGTAAAAAAAGGATTCCAGAACCATGGATGATACATAGTACATATATTATAACCTGTTTCAACAATAAAAATGGTTTCATGACCAAACATGAATTAGTTAAATCAAATTGAAATCACATCGTCCACAATGCCGATAATTCGACACATCACAGACAATGTTTTTATTCCTTGAATAAGTGGGAGAGGAGATGAAGAATGATGATAAATTTTACATAAACATTAGAACATCCAGAATATTAAAGAATTAAGGATCTTTAATGCCTCTTGGACAAGAGTAGGGGAAGAGATTATAAATAATGAATATGAAAGGAATGAAAAATGCAGGAAAATGAATAGGATTTCTTACATCTTGATCTCTTCTCCTTCGGATCCTCCATAAGGCCTTTGATATTGGCCTTTGGGTGAGACCTGCAGGTCTTGTAAATTAGGAAGGAGACTGGGGAGGTAATTTGGTAGAAATTAAGCAATTCTCAAGTCTCGAGAGGTGTGGGAGGTAGAGGGTGAAATGAGTGGTATTTATAGTGGAGGAGGGGAGAGATTTCACATTATTTTAATTATTATTTTATTATTTTTCCTCAAGACAAGAAATAGTGAATCTTCTATTACTAAAAATAGTAATAATGGCTTGTGAATTTGAGATAATGGGATTAAATCATCACCACATCATCGATGAAACCTCCATGGTGCATAAATTCATTTATTTTTCAAATACCAAAAAATCACTATTCATAATAAAAATCAAGTATTTTCGAAAATTTCAAAAAAATTAACCCAACTGTTTTTTGACGTGTAGAATTAAAAAATGAAGTCTATTTTATCAAAATAATTTTATAAATTTGTGAAATTAATTTTTAAATAAAACGACACTTTATTCAGAAAATAATAATTTTAAAGCATTTATTTACTTATTCAAAGATATGGGTGCACCATACATTCAATTAAATCATATATGTACACCATCGTAGGGGGAGTAACTATTCATATGGGTATTTTACTATTTACAAGGGTAAAATTACTATTTACAAGGGTACATTACTAGTCATAAGGGTCAAGTTACTATTCAAAAGGGTACATTACTATTCCTAAATGTACATTACTATTCCTAAGTGTATGATACTATTCATAAGGGTATGTTACTATTCATAAGGGTATGTTATAATTAAAAATAAATTAAGTTGGTATTATGAGACTACAAATAACATTATGATCACAAATTTAGATGACCATTTTTTGAATTTCAAAACATAGAAGTAGTAAAATTAGGTTTAAAGGATAGTTATAAATATACACTTAAAAAAAATTCATTCATTTCATTTTGTATTATTAATTTTATATCCTTGGGGTGTTATAGGTAATGATTCGACTATTTTTGGGTGGATTTGAGTGAGATCAGGACCCCAAATTCATGGTGGATATGTGAATAGTTAATAGATTAGTGTTATGCGAATAAATCAGTTTAATGTTTGGGTGGGGATGACTGATTGTTTGATCCATGATCTGATGAAATGTTGGCCATGGCATGGGAGGTGTGCGAGGCACATGCAGGATAAGAATAAACCAGTGGAAATCAATTTTGTGGACATCGGAGGGATGAAATTGATGAATAAAGGATTTCCCAATGAATTTTGGGTATACATCATGTTGAATTGGAAAGAGTAGATAAAATGGGACCCTCAAAGAGGATCTAGAATTTTGTGAAATCCTGACTATACCGTGTGTATTCTGATGAACACACTTCATTTAGTGACTCAACTAATATGGATAGGGGTTTTGGGTTATTTAAATATAAAATTCTATGTGTGACCCCCAGATTCCATGTGACACTAGGTTAGTGACCTCACATATTCTTTGGGAGTACAAGGACATGGGAATATCCAGCCACATGTAGTGTACTTGTACATGGCCAGTGTATATAGGAATTACTAGGACCCCAAAACATATACCTAGGTGGCTGAGACACGTTGTGTAGTATCCAAACATACTATATATGGATACATGCCTAGAAAATTTTGATCTTCATAGGGCATTTCCAAGAAGAATAGTGAGACCATATGCCATGTGGGTCCATTACATGTAGTGTACCTTTTTTTTAAACATCTACCACTTCAATCTCATTCATTTGGAATAATATTTTGGCATGAAAGTATCCTATCCTAATAAATTTTTCATATAGTTCATGATGGTGACTTCATAGTTTGTTTTGAGGTCTGATAGAAGATGATTATAGTGTTACACTTCTTTAGGCATCGCTTGATGACGAAAATTGTGGGACATGATCATTAGAGTAGAACACCCTGTCACACTAGGGTGTGGATCCTCTATATATTTATGGGTTTCCCCTGATGGACTAGGACATGAGTCGTCTATCTATTGAGTGGAAATCCCATTAAAGACTAGGTCATGAGTTCTCTATCTACTGAGTGGTACCCCCAGAAGAACTAGGATGCAGACCCACTGTCTACTGATTGGTATCCCCATGATGGACGAGGGTACATGTTCTCAATATACATAGTGGTATCCCCTAACATAATAAGTAATGGGTTTTCTATAAATTCAGTAGTACCCCCCCGATGGACTAGGGAATGTGTCTTCTATCTACTGTTTGGTATCCCCATGATGGACGAGGGTACATGTTCTCAATATACATAGTGGTATCCCCTAACATACTAAGTAATGGGTTTTCTATCAATTCAGTAGTACCCCCCGATGGACTAGGGAATGTTTCTTCTATCTACTGATTGGATCCCCCATTATACTAGACAACATGTCCTCCTAACACTGATAGGAACCCCCTGCCACACTGTGTAACAAGTATTCTTCATGGATATTTTACCCCTTCAACTATCGACCATGGTGGCAGGGTGTGGTCACCCCATCCAATTACATCTATAGATAGACATGCAAGATGTTGGGCATCAATTATGGACCATTGGAACTATTGGAAGACTATTTTCCTAGGATTTACTATGAGATAGATGTCTACTTTCACTCACATCGGGTTTTATTTTAGGATCATAAATATATATAAGTGTATTGGATTTTATAACTCTTCGGATATGGGTTGATCTGTCTACATTACTATCATTTCTATTATTTTTCTCCCTCTAGTTTTTGGGGAATCCAATAGATTATGTATATAATCACCCAATCAGGGGATTTTCTCACATAGGTAATGTCTTATTCAAATGAGGGAAACATCATCAGTGACTAAAAATGATCATTGGGATACCCGGTTGTATATACCGTATAAGGTGGTTGGGATTAGATATATAGATCCAAACCCTCTCAACATTTTACTTTTATTATGATTTTTAGGTTGGGGAATTGTTTCTGGTTGGATGTGTATTTTCCCCTTTACTTTTCAAATTAGGTTTTTGTACTCATTTTCATTCCTTAGAGGTTTTTCATGCATGGTTTCCACTATATATGTTACTCATTTTACTATTATTCCTATTCATTTCAACATAAATATATTTAGGTGTATGTGTACCAGTGTATTAGGAAATGAAATCACATTTTAGCAATTCATTTTGGCACTGGTCAATATCCCATGGCCAATGGAGGTGGGAATGTGGTAGTTTCAGCTGAGATCTCCACTGACTAGGTGGGCCTCAGTTGGTCGGGTCATGACAGATCAGTATCAGAGGTGATTTTTCCTTGGGATGATGTTTGGAGTTTTGTACCCTATTGATATTTGGTTGAGAACTTAAGAAAATGTTGTGAAGGTGTATCAAGTGTTGATTTCAGGACAGGGAACCAAGTGCCAGTGTAGTGTCCAATATATCTATACATAAAGACTCTAACCACCAGCTCGTCAACATGACATACCATGACTCTGGTGGTAGGGAACATTGTTACATGCATCATATAGGACTAGTTCCTTGACTACCCTTCTTGAATCATCTTAGTATATATATAATCTCAAATGACAATGGTTCTACTTGATTAAAGTTTTAGGATGCCTCCACAAAGATAACCATCCAGGATATTGATTTAGGATTTTGATGAAAACCTAACAACTGATGGGGAATTAGTTAATGGGATATTAGGTGTGGTATATCATCTAGGTGGAATGGTAGAATCATGACCTCCTATAAAAGTGAAGATAGAACTATCATAGTATGCTATGTATGTACAAAATCATAGAATACTCCTCAAGATCCAATGCTAGATGACCTTGAATTTCCATAGTTATCCAGATAAATAGGCGATGGAGGATTTGATGGATTTTGTTATCCATGTCCTCAAACATATTCTGACACCTACTAATTAGGTGGTTGTTCTAGAATACATCATTTTCCTTTGAGCAGTTGTGCGCTTGAATGTTCAATTCATGTAGATACTTGATTTGATGACATGTTCATGGATTGACTTGCTACATCATCTTCATGAGGAGTGTTACCCCTCATGCCTATGAAAGTTTTTACTCTAGAGCATTTAGAGATGTAGTGGGGGATCATAGTTGTGGAGTTTGCTGCAAGGTTCACTGACCTCACACAGTACTCCCTCAAGATGATTATGTATGGATACTTCTATTTGTGAATGTTTGATCATGATCTATTCAGATATATTTGTTTTATTGTGGTACCCCAATTCATTCCCACTTTTAGAGTTTATTAATGGGCACTGGTGATGGAGATAATAAATTAAAAGGGATACAATTATGTTGGAGATGGAGTGGGAATCATGGGGGTGAATTTTCAGCATCACCTAGAAGGTTCTTGTCGGTATGGTCTCTGCATAATAGATCACACCATGACCAGACTCAAACACATAGTCATAAGGAATAGGGTCTGTATAGAGGACCAGGGTATCCTAGAGATAAGAGGTGAGATACATATGATAGGGGAGGTCTCATGGAATGTTATTTTCCAAACCGATGTGATGAGGATGGAATACAGAGAGGATATGGACCACCATAGAAGAATCAGCACCATAATGGATCTCCTAGGAGAGTGCATGGCAGTCTTAATGGAGGTGGAGCCAGAAGAGACATGTGTGACTCTTGGAAGTGGATATTTGGTTGGTGGAAGAAGTTATGAGATCCATGAACCACCACCACCACCAGGTGGCCCACTTCAGGCTCAAGGAGTTGTCTATCAGGGTTGTGGATAACATCATGAAATGGATGCATATGTCCCGATAGGGTGCTAGATGAATAGAGGTATCATTTGATTTTATTTTTCTCCTGGTTCAATATTTTTAGAAACATGTCTGAGTCATTCCATTATTTATTTTCTCCTTTTGTGAGAGATGGGGCTCCCAGTTTATACTCTAGCCTAGAAAATATTCCTTGAGTTTTCAAGAGTAAATGTTTATTCATTATAGTTTATATAATGATAGTATGAGTTCTAAAATGGTGGGGAATGTTTATCATGGGACCTCTTGGTCATCATGATGAGGCATTATGACATAATATTGGGTATGGACATGTTTTCCATGGTCTAATAACATATTAAATCTGACCACAAATGTGTAATATGCCTTCGAACTAATGGGATGAGATTCAACTTTGTGGATGATAGTGATCTCATGGTCGGATGAGCAGTTCTTACAGCATAAATTTTCATCCCAACACCGAAAATTTGGTGAGTTTATCCCTTGGTATATTGGGATCTTCAGGCATCATGATACATTCAGACATGGAGGATTATATGGAAGAATTTATCTATGGTGTTTCCGGACTAGATACAATGTGGGAGATATATTTTTTCATTGACTTGAACCCTGAGACCCCTTTTATATATTTTGTGTCAGGTCAGATGGCCCCTCCTGAGCTCTATGAGCTGTAGTTTCAATTAGAGGATCTTCAAAACAAGGGTATTATCATACCAACTGTGTCCCCCTGGGTAGCTCTATTGTTGTTATTGAAATAGGAAGATTGCATCTTGTAGATTTGTGCATATTTTAATCAACTAATGTAGACCGTGATAATGAAAAATTTCCCCTTAATGAGGAATGAGGGCCTCTTTGATCAGTTTCAAGGCATGAGATGGTTCTCAATAATTCATCTTAGATACATTTATGATTCTTCTAAAGACACCATGATTTCCTAGTGATGACTTTTGGTATGAATAATTACCTAATTTGGTTTCTGTCTTTGATGAACAATATCTTTTATCCATACATAGAACAATTTGTTTCTTTCTTTATTGATGACATACTCATATACACTATATCAAATTAGGAACATGTAGAACACTTGAGGATGGTCCTATACATTCTTTGGGGGAACCGGTTTTATAGTAACCACTAAAGGATCTTGTTCTAGATCCATGAAGATCACTTTTTGGGGTATGTCATCTCCCATCATGGATTAGATGTAGACCCAGTTATGATCAATGAAATGATTTCTGTGGAGCCACCCAATGTCATTTTAGAGTTGAGAAGTTTTATTCAGTTCAAAGGGTACTAAATGAGGTTTTTGTTATACTTCTATAGGATTATGTAACCCCTGACCCTCATTACATGGAAAGGGTAGTCATTTTCCTATATCGTGTAGTGTCAGAGATCCATTGATGAGTTGATTATGAGCTAACGAGTGCTCATATTTTGAGAATACTATTAGCATGTGTAGAGTACATAGTGTATTGTGATTCCTCTGGATCTAGGCATGACTATATTTTCATTCAGTGGAAGTTAGTATCACATATGGGTTGAGGAAGTTGAAACCCCACTAGCTGAATTATGTGACACAAAACCAAGTGTTGGAAGTGGTAGCCTTCTATCTAAGGATATGGAGGAACTTTATTTTGGGAGAGCACATTATTTTTTACTCACATCATCATATTCTTCGGTTTGTCTTCATATAGAGAGACCTCAAACTAATACATAGGAATTGGTGGGAGTTTCTATAGAATAAATACATTGAGAGAGTATATAATCCTAGGAAGGGAAACATGGTCATAGATTCCCTTATTAGAAAATATCAGCCTAATCTGGTGTATGAGGCATCTAACAATTGACTTCTATACTACTAAACCTGGTTTAGGAGAAGGGTTTAGCTTTTTTCGATTCAATGGTGTTGAATCCTCCACTTATCTAGCATGTGAGAGAGGTGCAATTGGGAGACATAGTCTTTGATGTATTACATGACTATATATCCTAGGTTTATTCACCAGATGGATTTTAAAAAAAATGGAATAATGCCATTTTTTTTTCTAAATATAGAAGGTGACCCCTGTCACTATGCAAGAGGTTATGATGAGGGATTTTATCACTTATACCTTGTCTTTTCATATCTATATGGGGAATATGTATAGATACCTCCATTGGTAGTTTTTGTGGGTATGAATGAGGCTGAGTGTGGCTGAGTTCGTCTCTTGGTTCCTCAAAAGTCTACTGGTAAAGGCTATTCACTTGGTTCAGGAATGTTTTTTGTAGTCTCTTGAGATCCTAAAGTAGAAATGGGATGGTATACCTATGGATTTATTTAAATTTATTACTTGGATAATGAGAGTCCAAGAATCCATCACGGTTATTGTTAACTGAATTACAAAGTCTCCACACTTCCTTGCTATCTAAGAGAACAATTCGGTGGAGTGTTTGGGGAAGTTTTATATGTATGAGATAATTATACATCATAGGTCACCCTCTATGATTTCCTCTTACCATGATGTGTGGTTCACATACTTATTGTAGAGAGGCATGAAAGGGACATTATGGTCCCTTATGAGGATGAATACAACTATTCACCCACAGATAGATGGCTAGGCTGAGATCAATATATAGGTACTTGAAGATATGTTGTGATCTTTCTTTATATAATTTTATGGATCCAGGAAGATCACTTAACCATGGTATAGTATGAATATAATAATAGATACCCCTCTACTATTATCAGGGAACCTTTGGAGGCACTGTACGGGGGACCCTACAGTTAACCCTTATGGTAGACTGAGATCGGTATGGTATCTCTTTTTCGGCTGGATATGGAATAGGTTATGAAGGAGAAGGTTACAGTGACCCACGAATAGATGTGGAGAGCCCATGTCACATAGTTATCTTATGCATATCTTTCTTATAGGCCCATAGAGTTTGGGAAGGGAGACCACATTTTCTTGAGAGTCTCCGAACGATGTGGATTGTAGAGATTGGGTTAGGAAGGAATGCTATCCTCAAGGTTTATCAAGCTGTTTCAGAACACTCATAGGGTTGATGAAGATTCTGACCACCTCACCTTACCACAATAGATAGAGTAGGTGTAGGACATCTTCCATGTATCGCAGCTGAGGAGATACATGAATGTCGGAACATACATTATAGAATAGGAAAATCTAGACATCCAGGTTGGATGCGCCTAAATGGAGCACCTGTTGGTGATCATGTACTGACTGGAGAGAATCCTACAAGGTCGGACCATTCCCTTAGTACATGTTTTGAGGAGGCACGATATCATGTTAGAGAGCTCCTTAAGAAGGGAGATCCATATGTTGGCTTCATATTCCAAGATGTTCATTTATTTTTATCTTTTAATGGTTGAAAATATTGAGTGAGAAGATAATGAATGGACAATATTTTCTCCTATAATTCATTGAAATATATATCTTGGAATATTTTTTGGATATAGGTACTGATAAGACAGATGATTTTGTGACCCACTATATCTAGAATTAATTTTAAAGAATATCAAATATATATTATATCACATGCACATGGTTTTTTAGAAATAATGGAATATCTTCTAAATGGTGTATCAAATTGACAATCAGAACCCATAGATGAACTCATAGTAGAGGTTTTACCCAATACACAACCAAAAAAATTGTTGGTGTGGGACATTATGATAAAGCAACTGTTGGCAGGTACATTAAGTAAATTAATTAATTAAAATATTGATTAATTAATTTAATGTCTACAAATATAATAACGTATATAGATAACATGTTATGGTGAATTTATGTGGATATCATCATAACCCTAGGATCATTTAGAGGAATTTATACCACCATTCATTGGTAAATTGAGATTGGGCGCTCAAACAACCCCCAGTTCAATGTGAATCAAGGCGCATAAAATGATATGAATATTTCCCCATCATTGGAAAGAAACCTCTTCACCATTGGACTATATTAATTGATATATTACTCATAATTTTTTTTCTCCATATTTATTTGACTACTTAATCCAATAGTATCAATCTAATTATGGATCTGTGATTAATTGGAACCTTCATATGTACCCCATGTCAAACCAACATGTCAATTCAATTAATCTCTCTAATTTTACCAAATAATATTCCTTCCAATCAATTTTTATATAATTTTTGGCCAAGAATACTTGTAAAACAACAATATATCCTTTTTTCTTGAACCTTTCCCCTACCTATTCTTCACATTTTTCATTATTAGACCACTTGGACATGAATCGACTATTTTCATGTAGCTCTAATCTTGATCGAGAACTTAGATTCTCATTTCATTTTAACACAATAACTGAATTGGAGATTTGAGGATGAAATATTATGGATTTTATGTACCAATGATGGGTTCGTTGATCCTGAATTTGAAGTGGAGTTGGCTGCGGCATGGGAAGAGCATGTGGTATCCAAAAGTACAAAAACAAATCCATTTTTTGACCATCCGAGGGTTGAAATCAAGGAACTGAGGCTTTTCTATTTGATTTTAGGTCAAAATTAGGTGGAATAAATACTGGGAGTGGTGGATCTAGAATATTTAGAGCATATCTAGAAATCTAGGAAAATACCAACTACAAAACAAGAATTCTAATGAGTATATATCGTGTATTGACCCATCTATATATTCTAGGTTATTTAGAAGAGTAAAATTTCACATTATGTGGGGGGACCAACACATTCCATGCGATTAATTCCTAGTAAACCGTCATATAAAATAGGAATATATGGACATGGGAAGGGTCATGCAACTGCTATATACTGAAACAAGGACAATGTACATGAGAATGTCTAGGAGAACATGACTCAACCCAATGAGGCTAACAAATTTCATTTTGTCTACATATACATCTTGTAGGGTTACATGAAAAAATACTGATGTACAAGAGAGGATATGGGTGGGCAGCAGAGCGGGACCATATGCTATTTCAGAATCTCACATTTCATGTACCTTCTTTCTGTGGAATCTTCCACCTCTCATATCACCTTTTTTGGACTCATATCTTGGGATATGAGTAGCCTATCCTCTGTTTTTCCATGTAGAACATGACGATGTCATTCATTGTGTATTTTGAGATTTGATGCAATATGTTCTGAGTGTGATGCTTCTTTAGGTGGTTCTAGATGATAGAAGTGACTAGACATGATCATTAGAGTGGAACCCCACTATCCCACTATGGCGTAGGTCCTCTATCTATTGAGTGGACCCCCCATGACATACTAGGAAGTGTGTCATCCATCTACTGATTGGTACCCCCCGGATTGACTATGTATTCGGTCCTCTATATATTGAGTGGTACCACCCTGAAGGACTATGTTTTAGGTCCTTTATCTACTAAGTTGTACCCCATGAAGTACTACAGTGAATGACATCTATCTAGTGATTGGTATAACCTTATGGACTAGGAACATATCCTCTATATATTGAGTGGTACTCACCCCCTAATGGAATAGTTTGTGTGTCTTTTTTATATGGATTGGTAGCCAGCACCCCCCCATCATACATTGTTAGGGTTCCTCCTTATGCTAAGTGGAAACCACATGGAGCACAGGGGTTTGGGTTCTATACTTGAATATTATTCCCTCTTGACAATGAATAATGGTTGTGAGGCATGGTACCTCCACATAGTTACATCTATTTATCGGCACATGTGATTTTAGCATTATTTATGGACCCTCAAAACAATTATAAGACTCATTTCCTAGGCCTGGTTGTGAGATAGGGATATCCTTTCTGTCTTATCTGAGTATATATTATATTCATATATGTCTATATGTGTATTTGATTTTGTACTGATCTAGCTATGGGTTGATCTGTTCATTTATACTATCATGTATCCTATTATTTTCTCCTATAGCTTTAAGGACATCCTAATAGGTGTTTATATTCTCACACCAGCATGGGATTTTCCCACATGTGTCATGTCTGGTCTAGACGATGAATAGGTCTGTGAGGAATATAGACAAGTACTGGGATACTTGGCACTATAGACTATGTATAGTGTTAAAGATCAGAGATCTAGAGTCCAGAACTCTAAAAAAATTACTTTTTCACTGATTGTTAGTTTGGGACATCCTTTCTTGTTGGGTGTGTATTTCCCCCTTTATCATTCAGATTACAATATCATACTCTTTTGAATTCTCTGGTGGTCCTTCATGCATTTTGTCTACACTAGATGTTACATATTTTATTATTATTCCTCCACACTTCTACAAGGATAAGTTTGTGTGTGTTCATATATGTAAATTCAGAAAAGGCCACCCATTTTAGTTACTCTTTGAGGAACTTGTCTTCAACCACTGGACTATGGAGGCAAGATTGGGGTATTTTTATCTTGTCTCTCCACCGGATAGGTGGGCCCTGGTCAGTTGGGTTGTCACATAAAACATTAAATTAAAAATGAGATTCAATAAGGCTTAATTAAGAAATTTAAAAGGGTTATATATATGCATTTATTTTGAGATTTTCATGTTCAGTTTATTTTAAATATTTCATAGGTTATTTGAATAAGAATTTTAAAAAGAAGAATAAAAAATATTAAATCATGTATTTTAGATTTATGATGTTTTACTGGTTTATAGTTCATGTTATCACTTGAAACATATTTTTAAGTGATTTTTATTGATTTTTAAGCCTTGATATTTTAACAATTTATTTTTGATGAGAAGTGTTAAGGCGTGTTTCAGTGAGTAGGGAAAGATGTGTATTTCTAAATTTCAAAAATAAATTATTTGTTAATTTGCATTTATTATTGGGAGCTACAATAGAATATTTGAATTATTTTCATTTCAAGTTAATTAAGGAATAGTTAATGAATAAACATTGTTCAATTATGTTGGAGATAGGTAATAATGAAATAGAAAAGGTTTATGATATTGTGGTGCATGTTTGAGCTCTTAATTGAATATGGAAATGATACAATCATGTTGAATGGTTCTATTAGGAATGAATAGTGATGGGATGATTAGTAAATATTATTTTACCACCATT
The DNA here is from genome assembly GCA_963277665.1 of Viscum album. Taxonomy (NCBI): domain Eukaryota; kingdom Viridiplantae; phylum Streptophyta; class Magnoliopsida; order Santalales; family Viscaceae; genus Viscum; species Viscum album. The sequence goes on along the minus strand of OY728119.1, from coordinate 1,972,358,169 downwards.
TTTAATTCTTGAAAATCATTTTACCAAATATGTTTAGTTTTTGAATATGGAGAACATTATTTTTTGATTAATACAAAATGTAATTGAATATTTGATAGATAAAGAGATTTTGGTTCCTGAATTCAGAAGATATTTTCTAGATATATTTTTCCCTGATCATGTATAAAATAAAAAAATATTTTGAAACTAGTAGAAGATAAATTTAATATTTTATTGGTTGAGAATGATATTCATTAAAATTATACATACATATATTGAAAGATAATTATCAACTATTGCCAATGAAACTAAACATTAAATAGATCTTTCTCATACCTATTTTTAAATTGGTATGTAATAATAAGAAACTTATCATTTTATTGTGACTCTAGATAGGTGTGTCATGAATATATAGTCATGTTTTAAACTTTTAATTATTTTAGATTATATCAAATAATATATAGTGGGAGAGAATAAACAAAAATGATAAGGATTATGTTCCCCATGATGAGGATGAACATTGTATGATTTATAGTCTTCTTAGATGTTTTATAAGGACCCAACCTTATTACATTACATAATATTGAATTTAGTCTATAAATAACTTCCTTTAACATTGAGGATCTTTTAAAGGTTATAGATTTATAGAAAAGATACATAACATATTCATGACATTACACATTAATACAGAGTGGATAAAATAAAAACAGTACTAATTTCATCAAAAATATAAAACAAAAACATGATTTCATCAAAAATTATTCAAACATTTAAATTTTCTTCCTTAATTGTCTTACATATCTTTATAACCTGTGAAAATAATTTAAAAAATTGTATGAGAAAAAAATATCAGTAAGGGATAAAAAAGAAATAAAGAACACATTATTCCATGAAGACTTGTAACATTTGAAATCTTTTTCAAAAATATATATTTTTCACCCATATATATTTTCATTCGGAAACATTAGATTTCAAAATGATTAACACAAAAACTAATTACAAAAATAAAACCATAGTGGTATATTTGGGAATTAATTACATAATTTTGTAACCCTCTTGACTACCTTATAATTTGTTACCCTTACGACTACCTTACAATTTGTGTAACCATCGTAGTTACATATGGAGTAACCGTACGATCGACCTCCAACATAAACATACCAAATGCATTAGATGGAGATATAGGTCCCAAAAGTCATCATAATGAATTCCCAAGAGTCAGAACCTAATCATACAAAAATAATAATTTCATAAAAACATTTCTTTTGTATTTTTTAAAATTGAATTTTAAAAAAATATTTAAAATAAAAGTCACTTACAAATAACATATACTTTACATGGGAATAAATAGTATTAAAGTAATATGTGTATAAAATTGAAACACACATAATTAAAAATAATATAAACCAAAATTATTTACACAAATTATCTTAAAATCATATAATTAATGAAGTTGAAGGTTAACCCAAATAATGGATATTAGGTTAATAATTCCCTTACCTCAGGGTTGTCTTACGTAAAACATGGTTATACCTCCTCTATAATGGTTAAAAGAGTGTTATTATTATCTTAAATAAATATATACATATTTATAATACCTTGTAATGTAATTTAATTAAATCACTTCACCCTTTGGTTTTTAGTATTTTGTTCCATGAATTGTTTTGGGGGTGTTCATTATATGTTTTCCATGATCGGTTCATGATGGATGTTCTTGTCGACTTGAATTAAAAATCAAAAATTGGAATGGAGTGGTATTTGAAAATTTATAGAACTATAAATTATACCATTTATCATTTTGAATTCTTACATGAGGATAATTAATATGTCAAAACATTATTGATATTTGTTTAGGACATTTTGGCGATTCTTTGACACTAAAGAACTAATTTTGTTTTTTAAATTAATAACATGTGTGAAAAATTATTATAGAACCACATATAAGATATAATCCATAAATTATAATCTTCTTCAACCATAAAAATCGTTTAATAACCAGTATTTATGAAGGTAAATGAAATTGAAATCACATCATCCATGATGTCAATAATTCGACACATCAGAGACAGTGTTTTAATTTATTGAATACTTGGGAGATGATAAGAAATTAAATGGTGACTATTCCATAAACATGATGAAATTACCGAATATGTAAGATACTGGATCATTCATGCCTCATGGATAAGGGGAGGTGAGTAAAGAAGAAGAAAATAATAGAACTCAGAATAAAATAAAGGTTAAGAAACCCCTTATTAAAATTCAGCAGCCTAACGACGTCGCTTAAAATTTCATAAATAATTTTGATGAGAGAAAAAGGTTATCTCATTACTAAAACATTATATGGGAATTATGTGGGATATGGAATGAAATATCCAAATATAATCCAGTGGAAATTAAAAATAGTAAAATAAAATGAATGTAAAGAAATAGAACAAAATAGGATGTTTACCTCTTGATCTCTTATCCTTGAGATCCTTCTTAAGGCCTTGAGTTTTGGCCTTCTAGTGAGACTAGAAGATCGAGGATGTTGGGAAAATACTTGGGAGGATTATTGGGAGGAACACAGGGAAGGTTCAATGCTTGAGAGGTGTGGGAGAGAGTGGGGAATGAGGGTGGAATTTATAGTGGAGGAGAGGCGGTATTTTTCATTATTTTAATCACTATTAAAATATTTATTCTCAAAACTATGAATAATCTTAAATAATTTGACCCCAAATAGTAAATATGGCATTTGAGTTCGAACCAAGTGGACTTAAATCACTTATGATGTCACGAATAGTGTATTTAACTAATAATTTGAATATACTGTATTTTACTATATTTCACTATTTATAAGAAATTCTAGAATTTTAGAAAATTCCCAAAATATCACCCTTACCATTTTTCGAAAAGTAGAATTCAAAAATTAATTCATGTTTTTTAAATTAATTTTTTAAATAGTATTATTTTAATTTTTAAATTAAATCATACATTATAAAAAAATTAACAACTTTAATTCATTAACTGCTTTTATATCACATTGAAAAATTAACCAAGATGTCATTATATTATATCCTTGAGAAAATATAATAATAATACAATTTACTATTCATTAAGATAATATTACTAATAAAATAACTATTCATAAGGGTTTGTTAATATTCACCAAAAATCATGTCGGTTCCATTAGTCTCCAAATAACATACTGATCCCAATTTTAGATTACTGTTTTTGGAAATTCAAAACAAATAATGTATAATATAAGGTCTAAATTATATATATAAATATCTAATTAAAACAATGTTCAGGCAATTTTTTATAAAAACTTAAGGTGTTACATTATCCTCACCTTCTGGAAATTGCTTCCTCGCAATTTTGTTTACTTATTAAACAAGTGGCATACCTTTCACTCAAAGAATTTTCAGACTCCAATGTTCCTTCTTCAACCATGAGGTTTATCCACAAAACTTTTACCCGGTGAAAAAACTTATTCTGAAATACAAGTTCCCTTCGATTAAGAATATGAACTGGTTTCTCTTCATAAGAAAGGATGTCTTCTAGCTGTACTGCTTCTAGGCTCAAAACATGAGTTGAATCTGGCATAAACTTCTTCAACATCGAAACATGAAAATCATTGTGTACCTGAGACAAAAAAGGAGGAAAAGATACTTGATATAAAACTGGTAAAACATTCTCCAGGATTTCAATAGGACCGATGAACCATGAAATTAGATTCCATTTCTTACCAAAATGCATCACACTTTTCTAAGGAGATATTTTAAGGAAAACATGGTCACCTACATCGAATGAGAAGTCCTTCATTCTATTATATGAATAACGTTTCTTCCTTCTCTGATCTGACCTCATGTGCTGCTGGATCATCTTCACTTTCTCATCCAATTCCTCTACTAATTCTGGTCCAATAAACTTCCTTTCCCTGACTTCATCCAAAAATGCTAGAGTCTGACACTGCTTCCCATATAATTCCTCAAAAGGTTCCATCTGTATAGTAGATTAAAAAATATTATTATAAGAAAATTAAACTAAATAACGATGTTGATTCCAACTTCCCTGATATTCCATCGAACAAGATTGAAGCATATCCTCCAAAGTCTAAATTGTTCATTTTGACTTCCCATTTGATTGGGGATGAAAAGCTGTACTGAAATTTAATTATGTGCCTAACCACTTCTAAAGCCCCTTACAAAAGACAGAAGTGATCCTAGGATCCTAGTTAGAAACAATGGAATGAAGAACTCCTTATAACCTAAAAATCTCTCCGAGGTATAGTCGTGAAAGCATATCCAAAGACATTGTATCTCAAATTGAATGAAAATGTGCAAATTTTCTCAGTCGATCAAGCGCAACCAAAATCAAAATTTTACCTCGATATGTCTTAGGTAGTCCCACAATAAAGCCTATGGCTACATTCTCCTATTTAAACTCTAGCACTAGAAATGGGAGAATCATCCCCTTTGGAAACTCCCTCTCTTCTCTAACATGTTAAAATGTCAAACAATTCATGATAAAATCAGCAATATCTATTTTCATTCCATCCCACCAATAATACTCCCAAAGTTCTATGAACATCTTAGTACTACCATGATGAACTGAAAATGGAGAACTATGAGCTTCATACAACACATCTTTATTCAACTATGAATCACAAAGACACACACATCCTTTTTAGAATTCATAACAAACAACCTTTATCAAGGTTGAATTCTGGCAACTTAACCATTTTAATAAATTCTACATTTTTCTGTAACTCACAGTCATCCTTCGGCATTTGGTTAATTATTGCGGACAACGATGACTGCAATGAAACCTGAAACACAATAAAGGTATTTCCAACAACAAATTATAAGCCAAAATTCATCAAATCATTAATCAAGGGATCAAATTTCAAACGTAACATGGTTAATGATGCATGTTGTTTTTGACCCAAAGCATTTGCCTCTTTGTTTGTTTTTCCTGGACAGTAGTTGATCATGAAATAATAATCCTTTATTTGTTCAACCCATATTATTTGACCCATGTTTAATTCATTCTGAGTGAAAATATACTTCATATTTTTATGGTCATTATATATTTTACATTTGTCTCCAAATAAATGATACCTCCAAATTTTTAATGCAAAACCCATAGATTCTAATTGAAAACCATATGTGGGATACTTCAACTCATGATATTTCAGTTGTCTTAGAGAATATGTAATTACCTGATCATTCTGTATCAAAACAAAACCAAGTCACCTCAATTAAGCATCATCATAGACAATAAAATCTCCATTTTGGGAATGCATGTCCAAAACCGAAGCATTCAAAAATTTCTTCTTCAGTTCCTGAAAACAAACATCACATACTTATGTCCAAAAAATTTTAATTCCTTTTTGTGTTAAATTAGTTATTAGGCTAGATAACCATGAAATGTTCTTAACAAATCATCTGCACTAACATGAAAATCCATAAAAACTATGAATCTCTTTAACATTTATAGGTTTTGGGTATTCTTCAACAAGTTTTGTTTTGGTAGGATCAACTATTATTCCATCATTATTTACAATGTTCCCAAGAAATGAAATTTATTACAACCGAAAATAAAAATATCATAATTTTCCATATAGTTTCCTTTCCTTTATGGTTTTAAAAACCAATCCTTAGATGTTTATCATGCTCCAATTAATTTTTAAAAAAAATACCTGAATGTCATCAATAAACACAACCACTAACTTATCCAATAACTCATGAAATATTATATTCATAAGACGCATGAATATAGAAGGTGAATTAGTTAACCCAAATGGAATACCATCAAATTTATAATTCCCACATCTTGTACAAAAATATATTTTCAGAATGTCATCCTCCTTCATCTTCAACTGATGGTATCAAGATCACTAGTCAATCATCGAAATGTACTGAGCTCCCTAGAGCTGATCGAACATGTCATTGATGTGAGGAAAAGGAAACTTGTTTTTAATATTGATGTTATTCAAAGCATTATAATCAATGAAAAGACTCATATAACCATCTATCATTTTAATGAACAAAATAGAATCACTCCATGATGAAGCGCTAGGAAAATTGAAGCCTTTATCCATAAAATCCTACAATTGATTTTTCAACTCAAGAAGTTCTATTTGAACCATACGATATGTGGGTTTTGAAATTGGTTTAGATTCAGGAACTATGTCAATTGTGAATTCAACTTCCTGGTCATGTATTAACCCTGGTAACTCAGTTGGAGAAACCTCTAGGAATTCATTTACCAATGGCACATAATTAATCTGAACAGTTCCCTTGTTTTAAAACATATGTTAAAGATAAAATCAATTTCCATATTTCAACAGTTTCTTAGCTTCCTGATATGTTATTAATTGTATCGGTTCATTCTTGTATACAAACTAAATATCTTTCTAAAAACCAATTTATTTAGCTCTAATATCAATCTTATCATGATAAGCATACATAAAATCTATTCCCAGAATAACATCAATCTAAAAAAAGAAAAAACCAACAAGGTTTGTAGGTAATGTATTTCCACATATGACAATATAAATATTATTATAATTACTCTTTTCTATAATATTTCCCCTCATGTATTAACAATAATTTCTGGTCTTATCTATTGAGGTGATATTTCCAATATACCATAAAGTTTATCAAAAACGAAGGAATGTGTAGACCCCGTATCAAACAAAACATTAGAAAAATTTGACAAAAAACAAAAATACTACATAATACAACATCATTGGAGGTCCTGTCATCTGTTGACTTAGTCACAAAGGATATCACTACACCTTTCTTCTTATAGTCTAGCTTGTTTTCTTCATTCAGATCTCTCTTTGCATAGGAATTTTCATAATGAACCATCTCATCAAATTTAAAACACTTTACAGTTTTCTTATCAGGATTAGTCTCTGGATCATTCTCATAAAAATCTCAATCCATATGTCCAAACATTCAACATAGAAAACACTTCCCAATTTTATTAAGACATTCCCCAGGGTTCTTTTTGCCACACTTTTCATAATATGGAAACTAGATCTTCTTGACATCATATTTCTTTGGTTGATTCTTACCCATTCCATTCCATATGGAATTCTTATTATCCTTATTTAAAAAATTCATGTGATCATCAAAAAAACATCATCTCTACCCTCTCAACACATCAAAAAAGTTTCTCATAACATTTTAATTCACGGGAGACCAATGTCGTTCGATACCATGGCTTTAGTCCTGAGTAAAAGTGGTTGATTTTTCTATGAATATCCAGAAAAATATTTGGAGCATTCTTTGCAAGTCGGTTGAAGTTTTCTTTATACACAACCCCTGAATCCTCCTCCTTTTTAATCAATTAAATTAATTTATTATTCTTCTTATGTCACAAAACCATAGAGAAATATTTTTCAAGGAAAATATTTTTAAATTCATCCCAGTCTAAGGCATCAATATCCGTTCTATCACTGATATTCCTTACCATTGAACACCACTGATCTACTTCACCTTCAAAACATTAAATGGAAAGACATAACCTTTGATTATCTGAACAACCCATTACATCAAATATATTTTCTACGGATTTAATCCATCCTTCAGCCGCTACTGGGTTAGAAGATCCATTGAAAGAAGGACGATGTTGTCACATAAAATTTTCCACTATTGTCATGTTTCATTATGTTACCTATAGTTGTTATATTATATGGATTCTACCACCATTTATTGCATGCATTAGCTGATCCATTACTATTACAAACTACTGAGTTTTAATCCCTACCACTCTGGGTTTCATATTCAGAAGGATGTCATTCTGTTGGTGCCTCTCCTCTTCAAATTCCCTATTTCTTATGCGAATAACTATTCTGAACAAATATCACTTAGTCAAATCAATATGGTGATTTTTAAAAGCTATAACATTTCAAATTAACAATAGTGTAAAAAATTATAGTATTATATTAACATCATCATAACCCCTAAAGTTATCTAAATCATCCTTTGATACCATCTATAAGGAAGAAGCCATATTAAATTACATAATCTTGAATTTATTCAAGAAATATATTCATTTAACATTGAGTATATTTTCCAGTTTAGAGATTTATATGAAAGGATCATAACACATTCATGACATTACATATTATGAAAGAGTGTGTACTATAAAAAAGTACCAATTTCATCAAAATTATAAAACTAAAACATGATTTCTATGACAATTATTCAAACATTTAACAAGGATTCATTTTTTTCTTACACATCCTTATAACATTACAAAATCGTTTATAACATTGGATGGGCACAAAAATCTCATTAATGGATATAAAAAAAGAACACAGTAGTCCATGAATACTTTTAACATATGAAATCTATTTCAAAAGACATACTTGTCCCCCATATATACTTACTTTGTAAAAAATGAGATTTACACAAAATTCCCACAAAACATAAGAACATAAATAGAACCATAGAGGTATCCTGGGGAATTACTTACATAATTTTGTAACCATCTCAGCTACCTTATAATTTGCAACCCTCACTACTGCCTTACAATTTCTGTAACCATCACAATTACACATGGAGTAACTATACGTGGAACCTCCAACATTCACATACCCAATGCATTGGAGGAAGATATAGGTTCCAAAATTCATCATATATATTTCCAATTAACTAGAATATAACCACACGACATGAATAATAGCATAAAAACATTTCTTTTGAATGTTGTAAAACAGAATTAAAAAAAAGATTTAAAAGAAAAGACACTAACAAATAAAATATAATTGATATGAGAATAAAAAAAATGAAAGTAATATGTGTATTCACTATAAATAAACATAGTAAAATATATTATTAAAAAATATCATCACACAAATGATCTTAAAACAACACAATTAATGAAGTAGAAGGTTAACCCAATGAATGGAAATTCAGTTACGAATTCCATTACCTCAGGTTTGTATTGCATCAAAAACATTTAAAACTCATTTATAATGGTTAAAATAGTGTTATTAATATCATATAGAACTATAACCATCTTTATAATACCTTATAAGAACATTTCATTATACAATTGCAGCCTTTAATATTTATAATTTTGTTCCTCGCATTGTTTTGGGTGTGTTCTTTATATGTTTTCTATGATCGGTTCATGATGGATGTTCTTGTCGATTGGAAATGAAACATCATAATTTAAATGGAGTGGTATATAAATATTTAAAGAAAAATAAATTATACCATTTATCAATTTGAATTATTACATGAGGAATATTCATATGTTAAAACAATATTGATATTTATTTATGTCATTTTGGAGATTCTTTGATCCTAAAGAACTAATTTTGTTTTATAAATTAATAACATGTGTGAAAAATTAATCTAGTACCTTATATAAAATATAATACATAAATTAAAATATGTTTTAACTATAAAAATGGTTTCATGACTAGTGTTGAAGAATGTATATGAAATTTAAATCACATCATCCACGATGTCGGTAATTCGACAAATAAGGGACGATGTTTTAATTTCATGAATAAGTGGGATAAGAGATGAAATGTAATAGTGTGTATTCTATAAACATGATGAAATATTCAATATATAATATAATTGATCATTCATGCATCATGGATAAGGTGAGGTGAGTAAAAAATAAGAAACTAAAGGAACTCTAAATAAAAAGAAAAGTTGAGAAATCCCTTATGAAAATTTGGCAGCCTAACGACGTCGCTTAAAATTCCATAAAAGATTTTGATGATAGTAAAGTGTTCTCTAAATATTCATACATAATATGGGAAGTATCGGTTATATTTAATAACATATCCCAACATAATCCATTGGAAATTACAAATAATAACATTAAATGAATGAAAAGAATGAAAACAAAAGATTATGTTTACCACTTGATCTTTTTTTCTTGACATCCTTATTAAGGCCATGTGATTTTCTCTTTTGGTGAGGCCAGGAAATCTAAGACGTGGGGAAGTAACTTGGGAAGAGTATTGGGAAGAACATAGGTAAGGTTCAAGGCTTGAGAGGTGTGGGAGGAAGAGGGTAATGAGGGTGGTATTTATAATAGAGGAGAAGAGGTATTTTTCATTATTTTAATCATTATTATAATATATTTTCTCAAGACTATGAGTAATTATAATTCATGTGACCTCAAAAAGTAATAATGGAATCGAGTTCGAACCAAGTGGTCTTACATCAATTATGACGTCATGAATAGTGTATTTAGATGATAATTTGAATATATTGTATTTTACCGTATTTCACTATTCATAAAAAATTCTAGAAATTCAAAAAATTCCCAAAAATCCACCCTTACCATTTTTCGATGTGTAGAATTAAAAGATGAACAACATTTTTTTAAAATAATTTTTTAAATATTATTATTTTAATTAATAAATAAAATCATACATTATTAAAAAAAATTAACAACATTAATTCTATAAATTCTTTTATATCACATTGAAAAATTAAACAAGATGTCATTATCTTAAATACTAAATAAAATAAAATAAACATTCAATTTACTATTCATTACGGTCATATTACTATTAATATTACTATTCATAAGGGTTTTTTACTATTCACCAAAAATCATGTTTGTTCTATTAGACTCCAAATAACATATCGATCACAATTGTAGATGAATGTTCTTTGAAATTAAAAGCATAGAAGTTGCTAAACTATGGTTAAATGATAGATATAAATATCTATTTAAAAAAATTCATGCATTTCAATTTATTTTTAGAAAACCATGGGGTGTTATATTATCCCAACCTTCTGAAAATTGTGTCCTCACAATTTTATTTACTTATTAAACAAGTGAGGGCACCCTTGCCTCATAGCATTTTCAGACTCCCATGTTGCTTCTTCAACCATGTGGTATCTCCAAAAAACATTTAACTTGTGTTATTTCAAAATACTTTTTCCCTTCGATCAAGAATCTGAACTAGTTTCTATTTAGAAGAAACTTTATCTTCCAGCTGAAAAACTTCTAGGATCAAAACATGAGTTGAATTTGGCGCATACTTCCTCAACATCAAAACATGAAAAACAACGTGTACCTACGAAAAACTCAGAGGCAAGGCTACTTGGTATGAAACTGGTCCATCGTTCTCTTGGATTTCAAAAGGACTGATGAACTGCAGACTTAACTTCCCTTTCTTATTAAAACACATCACACTTTTCAAAGGAGATATTTTATGGAAAACATGGTCACCTACCTCGAAAGAGAAGTCATTAATTTTGTTATCTGCATAACTATTCTTCCTACTCTAAGCTTCCCTCACGTGCTTCTAGATCATCTTCACTTTCCCAGCCACTTCCTCTACTAATTATGGTCCCATCAGCTTTCTTTCCCCTACGTCATACCAAAATTATGGAGTTAGACACTGATTCCCATACAATGCCTCAAAAGATTCCATCTGTATACTAGAATGAAAACTTTTATTATAAGAAAAATCAACTAAAAAAATATACTGATCGCAACTTCTGTAGTATTCCACTGAAGAAGATCGAATCCTAGTCTCCAATGTCTAAATTTTTCGTTCAGACTGGCCAGCTTGGTGAGGATGAAAAGTTGTACTGAAATTTAATTTTTTTCCCAACGACTTCTAAAGCTCCTTCGAAAAATTAGAAGTGATCCTGGGAACCCAGTAAAAGACAATGGAAATAGTAACTCCATATAACCTAACAATATATTTGAGATACAGTCGAGAAAGCTAATCCAAGGACATTGTATCCTATATAGAAAGAAAATGTGCAGATTTTTTCAATTGATCAAAAACCACCCAAATCACATTGTTACCTTGAGATGTTATTGGTAGTCCAACCACAATGTCTATGGATACATTCTCCCATTTCCACTCTAGAAATGTAAAAGGCTGAAGCAACACTTTTGGTAACATCCACTCTGTTTTAACCACTTGACATGTCAAACATTTCATGGTAAAATAAGAAATATCTAGTTTCATTCCATCCCATGAATAATACTCCCAAAGGTCTTTGTAAATCATAGTACATCCAGGATGAATTGAAAAAGGATAACTATTATAATCACACAATAAATAAATCTTCAAATGAGAATCAAAAGGCACACACATCCTTTTTACAAATCTTAACAGACAATCATTATCAAGACTAAATTTTGGAAACATACCCATTTTAACCAATTGTACATTTTCTGTAGCTCACGACCTTCCATCTTCGCTTGCTTAAATCCCAGAGACAACGACGACTGCACTGAAACTTGAAACAAAACAGAGGTATTTCTTTCACCAATAACTTCTATGAAAAAATTCATCAAATCATCAGTCAAGGTATATTGTTCCAAACGTAACATGATTATTAATTCATGATGTTTTTGACTAAATAAACCCGCCACTTATTTTTCTATTCCTGGATGGTACTTTATTGTGCAATCATAATATTTTATCATTTAAATCCCTCTTCTCTACCACATGTTTAATTCCATATGAGTGAAAATATACTATAGACTTTTATGGTTAGTATATATTTTATATTTGGCTATGTATAAATGATGCCTCCAAATATTCTAAAAAACCATAGTATTCAATTCCAAATCATGTGTGGGATTATTTAACTCATGAGGTTTTAGTTTTCATGAAGCATAAGAAATTACCTGACCATTCTTCGTCAAAACAAAAACAATTCTATTCAAAGAAACGTCAATGTATATGACAGTCTCATCATTTTGGGAAGGTAAGGAAAAAAATGGAGCATTCACATATATGTTCTTGAGTTCTTAAAAACACACATCACACTCTTCTGTCCAAATTGTTTTTACCCCTTTTCATGTTATCTTAGTTATTGGCTCGATAACCATGCAATGTTCTTGAAAAAATCTTGGTAATAACCTGCTAATACAAGAATACTACGAATATATGTATCATTTTTAGGTCTTGTCCATTCATCAACCACTTTCTTTATGACTATATCAACTATTATTCCCTCCTTATTTACAATGTTCCCATGAAAAGAAATTTTTGAAAGCAAAAAACACACTTGCTAAATTTTCCGTACAGTTCCTTTTTTTATGGTTTGTAGAAACTACCCTTAGATGTTTTTCATGCTCCACTATATTTTATGAAAATACCAAAATGTCATCAACAAACAAAACAAAAAATTATCTAGGAACTCATGAAATATTCTATTCATATAATTAATGAATATAGAATTTGAACTAGTAAAACCAATAGATGTAAAAAAAATTCATAATGCCTATATCTAGTATGAAAAGGTATTTTCAGGATGTCATCCTACATAATCTTCTGCTAATGGTATCCGAATCAAAATTTAATCATGGAAATGTACTAACCTCCCAAGAGATGATCAACCAAGTCATCAATGTGAGGAAAAGGATACTTGTTTTTAATAGTGATATTATTCAAATCACTACAATCAATGAAAATTATCATGGAACAATCTGTATTTTTAATGAACAAAACTGGAGCACCACATAGTGAATTGCTAGCGTGAATGAATCCTTTATCAAGAAAATCATTTAAATTATTTTAAAATTCAAGAATTTCTATTTGAGCCATACGATATGGGGCTTCTAATATTTTCTTAGCATCCAGAACTAATTCAATTGCGAATTCGACTTCTTGATTAGGTATAAAACCTGGGAACACATCAGAAAAAACATCTATGTCTTCATTTACCATTGGCACATCATTAATCTAAATAGATTCCTTGTTTCAAAAAATGAGAAAGATAACTCTCATTTACATATTTCAATAATTTCACATATTCCTGTTACGTTATCAATTGTATGGGTTTGTTCTTGTAAAGAAACTAAAAATAATTCTAAAAACAACTTCTTGAGATCTATAGTCAATCGTAACATGATAAACAGAATTCCAATCTATTCCCAAGATAACATAAATCTCGAATAAGGAAAAAATAATGAGTATTGCAGTTTAAGACTTTCTACAGACCAAAATAGAAAGGTTATTATAATTATTCTTTCAAATAATATTTCCCCCCTTCTATTTTAACAACAACATCTAGTCTCATTTGATGGGGTTATATTTCCAATTTACCAAAAAAATTCTCAGAAATAAAGAAATGTGAAGATCCTCTATCGAACAAAACATTAGAAAAAAAAAACAAAAAAAAAACAATGTACCTGGTACAATATCATTGGATGACCTAAAATCTACTGACAGAGTCACAAATGATCTCAATACACCTTTCTACTTATAGTCTGGACTGTTTGATTCTTTCAGATCTCTCCTTGGGTAGGCAATTTTTTAATGAACAATCTCACCACATTTAAAAAATTGTACAACATTATTATCAGAATTAGTCTCTAGATCATTTTCATTACCATCTTGGGCCATATTTCCTAACATACCACATCAAAATCACTTCCCAGTTTTTGTAGGAACTTCCCTATGGAGTTCTTGTCTCACTTTTTAAAAACTAGAAGATGGATTTTCTTTCCATCAGATTTCATTGGTTGATTATTACCCATAGATTTCCATATGGACATATTCTTCTCATTATTCCCAAAATTTATGTGATCATTAGAAAAATCCATCTATTCCCTCTCAGGATATCAGTCAAGTTTATCATAACTTTGGAATTCACAGGAGGCCGATGTCCTTCAATACCTTGGCTTAAGTCTTGAGTAAAAGCAATTGATTTTTCTATCAAGATCCATAATATGATCTAAAGCATACCATGCATGTCAGGTGAAGTTCACTTCATACACAGCCACTGAATCCTCGTCCATTTGTTATAATTCAAGAAATTTCTTCTTCATCCTACGTCTCACCACATTAGGAAAATATTTTTTAAGGAAAAGAATTTTAAAGTCATCCCACTCTAAAGCATCAATATCCTCTATATCCCTGATATTCCTTACCACTGACCACCACTGATCATCTTCACTATCAAAATGTTAAATGTAAATACATACCTTTTTATTATCTAAACAACCCATTACTTCAAATATCTTTTCAAAGGATTTAATCCATCCTTCCACTACTAATGGGTCAGAAGATCCATTGAATGTAGAAGGTATTTTTCATATAATATGATCCATTGTTGTCATGTTCTGTTGTTGTAATTATAGTTGTTCTCTTGAATGGATTCGACCACCATTTTATTCCTGCATTAGCTGATCCATTACAGTAAAAAACTACTTTGTTTAAATTCCTACCATTCGGGGCTGTAGATTCTGAAGGATGTTGTTCTGTTGGTGTATCTCCTCTTCGTCTTCCTTATTTATTATACATAAAACCATTATTAAGAAAAATATCTTGTTTTAAGCAACATGGTGATATTTAAATTTTATAACATTTCAAATTAACCATATTGTAAAAAAACATTTATGGTATTATATTAACATCATCCTAACAACTAAAGTTATCTAAACCATCATTTGATACGAACTAAAAGGACCCAGCCCTATTAAATAACATAACATTGAATTTATTCAAGAAATAACTTCCTTTAATATTTAGGATCTTTTCATGTATATAGATTTAAAGGAAAGGTACATTATACATTCATGACATTACACATTAATACAGAGTGGATAATGTAATAATAGTACTCATTCAATCCAAAATAAAAAACTAAAACATGTTTTCTTTGGAAATTATTAAAAAATTTAACTTCGATTCCTTTTGATTCTTACACATCCTTATAACCTGTGAAAAAAAATTAAAATTGTGGATGATCACAAAAAGCTCAGTAAGGGATAAATAATGAAAGAACACACTAGTTCATGAATACTTGTAACATATGAAATCATTTTCAAAAGGAATAATTGTCACCCATATATACTTAATTTGTGAAACATGATATTTACACAACATTCCCACATAAAAATAAGAATATAAATACAACCATAGAGGTATCTTGGGCCATTACATACATATTTTTGTAACCCTCTCGGCTACCTTATAATTTTTAACCCTCACGGCTACCTTACAATTTGTGTAACCATCAGAGTTACACATGGAGTAACCATACAACCGACCTAAAGCTTACACATTCCCAATGCACTGTAGGGAGATATAGGTCCCACCATTCATCATAAAAAATTCCCAAGAACCTTAACATAATCATAAAACATGAATAATTTCATAAAAACCTTTCTTTTGAATTTTGTAAAACATAATTTAAAAAAATATTTAAAAGAAAAGTCACTTACAAATAACATATAATTGATATGATAATCAAAATAATGAAATTAAAATGAGTATACACTATAAATAAACATTATAAAACATAATATAAAAAAATTTAATCACACAAATGATCATAAAACCACACAATTAATGAAGTAGAACGTTAACCAAAATAATGAATCTTCGGTTAAGAATTCCCTTACCTCGTGTTTTTCTTACATCAAACACATTTAAACCTTCTATATAATGGTATAAATAGTGTTATTAATAACTTAATGAAATATGACCATATATATAATACCTTATATGATCATTTCATTTCATCATTTCATCTTTAATTGTTAGTATTTTGTTCCTTGCAATGTTTATGGTGTGTTCATTACATGTCTTCCACGATCGGTTCATGATGGATGTTTTTATCGGTTGGAAACAAAACTCCAGAATTGGAATGGAGTAGTATTTACATAATTCTATAACCATAAATTATACCATTTATCATTTTTAATTCTTACATGATGATGATTCATATGTTAAATAATTATTTTTATTTTATGGTCATTATAGCGATTCTTCGATCGTAAAGAACTAATTTTGTGTCATAAATTAATATAATGTGTGAAAAATTATTCTAGATTCTTAAATAAGATATAATACATAAATTTTAATCTCTTTAAACAATAAAAAAGGTTACATGACAATTTTTGATAAATGTAAATGAAATTTAAATCACGTTGTCCACGATGTCGGTAATTCGACACATCATAGACAATGTCTTAATTTAATGAATAAGTTGGAGAGGAGATGAAATGTAATGGTGAGTATTAAAAAAATTGATGACACCTGTAATATTTAAGTTAATAGATCATTCATGACTCTTGGTTATGTGGAGCTGACGAATGAAGAAGAAAATAAAGGAACATGAAATAAGACAACATTTGATAAATCCCTTAGAAAATTCGGCAGCCTGACGGCTTCGCATAAAATTTAATAATTTTTTTGATGGGGGAAAAGGATTATATCATCAGTAATACATAATATGGGAAGTAAATGTGATATTTAATGACATATACCAACATAAGAAAATGGAAATTAAAATGAATAACATAAAATGAATGAAAAGATAGAAAACAAAAGAGGATGTTTACTTTTTGATTTATTCTCCTTGAGATCCTTCTTAAGGCCTTGAGTTTTGGAATTTTGGTGAGAACAGAAGCTCTAAGATGTGGAGAAGAGCCTTGAGAGGAGTATTGGAAATAACTTAGTAAAAGATCAAGGCATGAGTGGTGTGGGAGGATGATGGGAATGATGGTGGTATTCATAGTGGAGGAGAGGGGGTATTTTTCATTATTTTAATCATTATTATAATATTTTTTCTCAAGACTATGAATAATACTAATTAATGTGATCCTAAATAGTAATAATGGCTTGTTATTTAAAACCAAGTTTCCTTAAATCACGTATAATTCCATTAATACAGTATATAACCGATAATTTGAATATACGGTATTTTATCGTATTTCACTATTAATAAAAAATTCTAGAATTTCAGAAAAATCCAAAAAATTCACCCTTACCATTTTCAACGTTTATAATGAAAAAATGAAATCAATTTTTGAAAAATAAATTTATCAATATTATTAATTTTATTTTTTAATAAAATCATACAATATTAAAAAATTAACAACTTTAAGTCTATAATATCTTTTATATCACAATAAAAAATTAACCAAGATGTAATTATATTATATCCTTAAGAAAATAAAATAATAATACAATTTAATATTCCTTAGGGTCATATTATAATTTTTAAGGGTATTTTACTATTCACCAAAAATCATGTTTGTTCCATTAGACTTCAAATAACTAGCCTATAACAATTATAGATGACTGTTTTTCGAAATTCAAAACATAGAAGCTGAAAAAGTATTTTTAAAGGATTGTTATAAATATATATATATGACAAAGTTTCATGAATTTCAATATATTTTTCAAAAAAGTTGGGATGTTAAATATTTTTTATTTCCTTTATGAGATTATGAGAGTTAGAATTATATTTTTGTGAATTGGGATTTAACATTTCAGAGTGGTTTATTTAAATATGAAGACTATATAAAAATATATATATAATAATTCATCCCACCATATATGAACACTAACTTGATATTAGGTACGTCAACTAGTATCAGAGCATGGATCCCTCTATAGGATTCATTTGGGTGTTGAGAAGGGATAATCAAATTTATATGATTACTAGTTTATTTTGTATATTTTAAGGTAATAACATCCATGGTTAGAAGAAAAATATGTTTACATATTTTTTCCCTTTATATTGGTGGTTGGTTTACCACCTATTAGGATGGGTAAACCAATTTACTTCACTAAATAAAAGGAATAGAAAGGTTTATGATAGGGTAAAAATTCATATTCTTATTTCATTTTTAGAAACATTATTCACCAAAGTGATAGGGATTCAGACTATAATAGTAATCATGCATTAATTAGAATGTATTTATGAAGGAAATTTGAATGTTAAGGATGGTAAATTGTTTATTTATAGGAGAATTTCTATTGTAATCAAGATGGTGGAGGAAGATAACATTGATGAATAAATTACATTTGTAAATTAAATTACTTGCAATATCTATGGGTTTTGAGAAGAATTTAAATAATATAAAACTATTTAGAAGATGAAGATAATTTTTTATATTGGTGTTATACTATGATCTCAAAAATATATGATATATAATTTGACACACCAACATTTTAAAATCATTTCATTTGAAATAAAGTTAAAGAATTAGATATCTTTCTTTACACACAACTAAGAGTTTAAAAGAACCATGAATATAGTATACCTATATAACCTATATATTATATTTTTAGGTATGAAATATATTAAAAACATTATAAAATAAATTTATAATGAGAATACTGAATAAAAATGTATTGATTAATTCTCTGTAAAAAAGTACTCAATGTTTCTTGAAGTAATTTCCTGTTTCAAAAGACTTCTTCAAAAATTGGTTTTATTTCTTTTTGGGATAAAATGTTATAAATAATTTATTAAAATTTTGGAAATTCTGTTTTATAAAAAGGATATAATTTTTTAAATCAGCATATAAAAATTATCTTTTGGTTGAATTTTGTGGGTTTTCAAAAAAGTTTTATTTTTTAGTGAATAGTGTGAAAATGCTAGTTTTATATAAACATATAATTTTTACAAGTATTAACAAAGTCTCCTTTGGTTTTGAATTTATTTTAATGTTATATAGTTTATTTCAAATTATATTCATTGCAATTGAAATTATTCTTAATTTTCGTATTAAAACATTTTTATACATAAATAAGTATATTTATTATATTTTGTTTCATCTCGTTTTGATAGTTTATTTTAAAATAAATATATACCAATTATATATAATGAATTTGATAAATGGATCCCATATTTTTATTCATAAAAATTAAAATTATTTGGAATGTTCATCTTAATTTTTGTTCATTCTGAATAATGACTGAGGTGAAATTTTAGTACTATAGTAAATCTTTAAGTAGTTAATAGGGGGTTAAACTGAAGTTAGCAATTTTAAAATTATCTAAAAAATTTAATAAATCGATGGGATGAACACATTTTGGTTATATATCATCTTATATTATAAATTGATGCATTTTTTTGGTATTTTTCTTGACTAGGACATTAATATATTTTAATCATTTGAAAAATTTCAAGTGTGTCCTCTCTCTCTCCCATATAAAAGGAAACAACCCCTCATTTATTATTCACACAAAAAGAGCCTACCAGCTCATAAAATTCCTACTCATATACATTGAAAACATAAATCTATATATCTTATATGTATGGTTTATTATCTGAGTACCGTCCTTCATAGGTTTATGGTGTAATCCAAAAGTTGTTTGTCAACAAATAGGTATAACACATAACTGAGTAATTTAAATTTTATTTATACATTATCCTTCTATATATCTATTTTTTCAATCATAACATGATGAAAACTATAACACCTCATTACATTTTTTAGGTACTATCTTGTTTATTTTTTGTTTATCATCCTTATTTGGTTTCATTTTTGGGATTCTAAGAGATATAGATAATTTCCTGGGCATATGACCTACAGTTCAGGGATGTATTTTTATTAAGTTAATGGAATCCATGTATAAATGTGTCAAAGTCTTAGAGGGGTTCTTCATATGATTAGGTAACAATAAATGTAGAGTCTTTGAGTTTTATTCTTAAAACCTTCAGTTTTTACAGTCTTCTAAACAATTACATGTCGTGTAAATGTGTCACATCTGATGTAATGTTCAACTATAAAGCTCATAGGGGCAATTTTATAGACCACTGAACCTTCAAAAAATTTTCATTCAGTGATTGATTTTTATTGCGGCTTCAGTGAATTTGTCTAGGTAAGAAATTATTCAGCGTCTTATTTCATTTGGTTGTAGATTTTTCTTTGTATGTGATTAGGTTTCAAATTCCTAGTCAGATAGTATTTTCAATCAATTTGTTATAGTTTCTTACCGCGACATGTCTTTCAAAACCCAATATTGTGGTTTCAAATCACTATTGTCAAAGGAATATTGGTTTATTCAGTTTTAAGGTAAATATTTCTATACAATTGTTTTATTTGATTACTTTATTATGACTAATGTAAATTTATTTTGGTTAGTTATATTATTTTAAGTGATATGTGTTTTCAAAGGATTAACTTGAGAAGAATTTTGTTTAAATATTTTTTTATTTGAAAATATATTTTCTTGATTTGGAAATAGATTTTCAAACCCTGAGTCATATTTTCTTATATTTTCAAATGTTTTATAAAATTCTGATCATGGTTTTTAGAATTTATTTGGAAAATTCACAGATTGGGAACCTTGGATGCATTGGGAAAGAGACAAAACAACCTTCTTGTCTGTGGAACTACTATGAGGTAAATTTTTTGATATTGATGGACTCTGACATGACTTGATATCTATTAAATAAAATTTTATTCCTATTTAAGATTTTGAGATTCTAGTATGTATGGTTCCATTGGATAGGTATGCTTATGAGGTGTATTTCATTTATAGTTAGTTATTTCATGGTTGTTTTTATAATGGATTTTTTATCATATGTTTTTATATGAGTTTGTATCACACCGAATTACATGATTGGTTATTTCATGGATATGTGTTCAATTTCTTAAATCATGATAGATGAATATGATTTCATGTTTATATCGCTTCTACTTGCCAAATTTCTGATTCGATGATATGAAAAGATTTTATGAAAAACAAATGTGGGAAATGATTTAAAAATGAAATGGATATATTAATATTTTTGTAAAACTATTTTATTTCAAAAACTAGTACATTATTATTATTAAGCATGTATATAAATAATGGTGGTATCCTACTAGGCTTTGAGCTCACATAATACTTTTTTCCTTTCAGTGGTTGTTGATGATTTATCACAGGATACGAGAAAAGAAAAGGGAATCTTACAGCATGTAGACTCATCCTTCGGTTTTTTCATTATAGTGGGGTGGTTTGGAGGTGACTGATGGTCACATAGAGAATCATTTGTCTTGTTTTATTTACAATCATTAATGAATCTGGTTTGTCTTTAATTTTAAGGATCTGGTTATATACTTTTCTAATATATATTAATCTATTCTTATGTCGTGTTTTCTTTTATACAAGACTTGTTCTGTTTTCATGATTTACCTCACTATGTGACTTCCATCTTCGAAGTATGGTTTGGTTCTCCCGAGTTGATATGTTATAATTTGGTATTAGAGGGAAGGCTCAACATGAAGTATGATAAAACTACCTGAGTTTAGTACTATTTCATCAGTATATAAGATTTAAAACCATCATATTTCAGATAGTATATGGGTAAATGGGGCTTAACCATCTCACTTCCATAACTGAACTCAATTTACCAGGGGTGGATATGGAATTTTATCAGGTCAGATACTTGGGTTTTGGGGTTGTTTTAGTGAACTGTTATGGGGAGTTTATTTAAATTGACTTATTTCTTCCCAAAAAAGTCTTCAATAGATTAAATACTTGATTAATTTAAATTTTTTGTTTTAAATAATTGATTTGAAATCTAGTAGTGTTCCTAATATTTAATGAACATTCTATTGATCTAATTGGTTATTGTATTGTGTTTATTATAAAATACCTCTGAGAAGAGATCTTCTAAATCCGATAGAGAAATATATGAGAAAGGTTCCGTGGGTAATCCTCTAATGGACCATTATTTGGTAGAAGCTATTAATTTCATTATTCCAAGTCTAGGTCAGGTATATGTTGGAATCTCATTACACATGGTGGATTATGGTGTTGAGTTTACTAATCATCATACATTTACCTTCTAGGGAGAAAAATTACTTCATGAATCTTAGGAGTGTCTTTATCGAAATGAGAGGATCTTTAATTTATTGAAGATTCAAAAGTGTTTTTCCCTTTTACAAGATCAATGAACTGGGGAGGAGATAGGGGGACTATATTGTGCAAGATAAGTAAAAAAATGACCTTATATGAATATCAATCAAGAAAATCATTAATTGGTAATTCTACCATAGAGATGTTTCATAAAAAAAATACATGGGAGTTCCTGACCCTAGAGTATGGAGAGCATAGCATTCTGAATTATTCTACTAGTTTGGCCCTGTGGGGATATCTGGCACATGATCTTTTCACTAACTAATTACTAAAGGCTTGAAAGTTTTAGTTCGAAATGATGGATGATATCATGTCAATGTTTACTCTTATGTTCCTCCTTACCTTAATAGAGGTACATAAAAAATAATATTCTGTTGAGGAAAACATATCTATGGTGATGGGTTTGGGATGAGTCTCATTTGGTGATGTTTTTAGAAAAAGTGTATCTTCTATCCCAGGGAAAAATATCAAATATGGTCAATTTTTTTTCTGGACTAGTTATAGGGATTTCGATTGGGAAATATTTGGTTATTTTATATCATTGTGGCCAGTCAGTTCATGCCATACTAAACTATACATAGTCTTCTACGAATATTCATCATAGTAGATTATCAGGTAATCTGATGGGTTTTTGTGAAAGTATTTCCCTTGGAAGTGAGTAAGGGTCCACTCTCAACAAGGTTTCTCAAATTAACACTAATTCTTAAAAGGGTGGTGGGTCCAAACCTGAAGCCAGGTGTGATGTTCATTTGGATATGATTGGAAATCCAAATATGGATGAGTATGTTCAAGAGTAATATTATGTAGGGCCAGCTACTGTTAAAGGTTCATTTTTGTTTCTTCTTATATGGTGGTAGATTTTTTTGATACATTTTATACTCATTATTTTTAACCACAAAATTAATTTGATATGATGGTCTTGTGT
This sequence comes from Viscum album, assembly GCA_963277665.1. Taxonomy (NCBI): domain Eukaryota; kingdom Viridiplantae; phylum Streptophyta; class Magnoliopsida; order Santalales; family Viscaceae; genus Viscum; species Viscum album. The sequence goes on along the minus strand of OY728119.1, from coordinate 1,972,334,668 downwards.
TTTATATTTATTTAATACATTTTGTATCATTCCTTTCCTTTGCGAAAGATGTTTCAACAAAATTTTCTTGTTCCCGTTTGTTAGGTTATTATAGAATAACTTGAGGTTGGATGAGATTTCTTAGAGATTGATCTTGACACCTTCAACCTGATTATCATAATGGATTGGATGATTAGTGTTAATGACTAGATATAATGTTATCATCATCATGTATAGCTCATATATCCCAATGGGGTCACTCATGTCTTTCATGGTGAGTGGGACTCTAGATCAGGAAGAGAAGGGAATGTTGTCCCTTTTTCATGGTTAATCTTATGTTAGTTTTTAGGTAGGTTTTTTAGTTTGTCATTTTCTGTGTTGTCAACATTCTGCAATGGTGTGTGTGTACCCTGAGATATTTTTGGATGAATTTTTTAGTTTACCTCCCTATATAGAGGTGGATTTTACTATCAACTTTCTACTAGATATAATGACAATTTATAAGACATCTTATTGAATCGAACCAGTTGAGATTGTGGAAATTAAGTTCCATATTGAGAATATATAATCCAAATGATTTATCTATCCTAAAATTTCACCATGTACTTCTCATATCCTCTTAGAAAAGAAGTTATACCAGAGTGATTCACTTTATATTTAATATTTATTATTAAACCTAGTGACCATTAAGAACAAATTTCCTTTGCTTAGTATTAAAATCGAACAAACGCTCTAACAATATTTATGGATTTAATGAACCATATTTTTCATTTGTTCTTGGACTCTTTGGTTGTTGTGTTTGGGGATGATATTTTGGTGTACTCTAAGTCATATAAAGTGCATATGGACCATTCAGATATCATTTTCCAAACCTCGAGGGAACATATTCTGTATGGAAATCATTCCAAATATGAGTTTTAGATCGTGGAAGTGAAATTTATAGGTCATGTTATATCTTCGAGGGGCCTAAAAGTGGATCTTAAAAAGACACAGGTACTGATTTTCTCAAAACAACACAAAAATGTGTTTGAGATTCAAAGATTCTTGGGTTTGGGTGGGTAATATAGATAGTTAGTTTAAAATTTCCCTATGATCACATCTATGATGAATTCATTATCCTTTAAGGGTGTAATGTTTGATTGAAATCTCATCTATCAGAGATCTTTTTAGGAGTTGAAATGAGTTCGAATTCATTTATAGTTTTCATTATTCCAAAACCATGTTTGAGTCATGATATTTTCTTCGATGCATCTAGCATAAGATTGAGATGTGTCCTGATATAAGGGAAATAGGTTGTGGCCAATTGACCATACTATTAATTCCCTCACAAGATGAACTAACATGACCATGATATTGAGTTGACAATAGTCTTTCATGAACTCAAAATGTCGCATCACTATCTCTTTAGGGATCGGTTTTTAGTGCATTCAGATCACTAAAGCCTGAAATATATTTTTACTCTAAGGGATATTAACATGTGATTGATTATATGTTTAGGGTATCTTTATACCTTTTTTTGATATTTCATAAACCTCTATAATAGGGAATTATGGTTCTCGTTGTATGGAGAATAAAATTTCGTATACAATCTGTGAAGTAATATCTTTAGAAATGATTTATGATGAGTTTTTTTCTATGATGAGAATAGGAGAAGAAGAGGTTGGGGATAGGTGTCCTTTTATTTGATGAAAGATTATTCATCTATTTATGAGTGTGTTTGTATCGATCAAGTGACATACATCAAGTGAAAATGCTTTAGTAAAATATTTTATGATGGGGGGACCTCATGTGGGTGGACTCGATCTCCCTATGGATGTTTGTGTTTCTATAGTAAGTTGGTTATTCTATGTTCCCTAAGGAATGAGTTTTTAGATAGTGGACACTGGTCTTGGTGGTCTATGCACCATGTATATGTAGTCAGTTACAGATTTTGAATCATAGTGTGTTACTTGGTAAAAAATTAATGTTGAATATCAGAGACCTGTGGGTTTGATACATCCACCACCCATTCTTGTATGGAATTGGGATGATATTTACATGTTTTTTCCTTTTTTATGAAATACTTGTGAAAATTATTAAATTTTGTTGATCCTTGATTGAATCATAAAATTGGTACACTTTATCCCTATGAAGAAGGTGAAAATGGTGGAATATCTTGGGGACTTGTATGTCTGAGAGATTAGGATACCTCATAGAGTTATTTTAATGGTTGTATCTGAAAGGGACATGAGGTTCATTTCATGGTTTAGGAAAGGTTTTTTGGAGTCCATGGGTTCCAAGATTCTCTTGATCATGACTTATAATTTTCATATGAATGGACATAAAAATAGGACTATCTAGGTTCTTAAGGATATGCTACGAGATTTTATGCTTGATTTTGGAGTATCTTGAGAAAAGAATCTTTCTCTGGGTTAGTTTTCAATTAATAATAGTTTTGATGCATGAATTTGAATGTAACCATTTGAGTCTTTATATTTGTAGCCATGAAAATTTCCCTTGTGCTAGGAAGAGCAGGAAGAGAAGTCCTTGGTTGGGTTGAGTCTTGTTTGGGAGATGATGGAGATGGTGTAGTTGATCTAAAGGATAATGATCACGGCGTAGAGTCATTATCAATAATATATGGACATTTATCACCAAAAGATGGAGTCTGAGGTCAATTGTTGATATTTTCTCATAGTTTCACCACTCTTGGGACATTGTCTTTTTGGAAAGTAGTGTATGTTTGTAGCAATGTTTATAGGGACCATTGAGAACATTTGATGACTGGGAATGGTGGATTATTCATTTACAATCTAGTTTGACATATATTTACAATGTGTTTCTTATTTCCCAACCTATGAGGTATGTACCAGATCCTTCCCATGTGATTGGATGGGAGGATGTTGGTATAGAGATCGAAACCACTTTCGTTGAGTAGAAAATTTAGATTATGGATCACTGAGGGAATGTACCACTTGAAAAAATAATTCCTCTAGTGTGTGTTTTGTGGTAGTGCAGATGGGATAACCAAGAAATTATTGAGAGGTAATTATTGAAGTGGTATTAGTTTCCTTCTCATTTTTTATTTTCAAATAATTTGAAGGATTTATTAGGAATTTATGGCAGGGAGATTGTAAGAGACTACTATATTTTTTAGGTACTCCCTTATTTTTTCCCCATTTATCTTCCATGATAGGGTGTGTTTGGAGGATTATTGGGAATGTAGAGCCTCTATTGAATAAAATTACCAATTGTTTAGGGATATGTTATTATTTTTATTAGTTTAATTTAGGTAGAAACATGTCAAAGACATAGCAGGGTTCTTCCAATTTTTAAGGAACGCCTAGAGCTAAGTCTTTTATTTTTCTAAATATAACCTATAATTTATATAGTTTTATCAAGTACCACACACTGTGTAAAGGTTTTATAGACTTTGTAATTTTCAATCGGTGTCTTTGATGAAACAAGTTCAGGGTGTGAAGGTTTTTATGCTTTGTACTGGGTTCACATCATAAGCTATGAAAAATATGGCTTTTAATAAAAAGGTAATGGGGTTTTCAATGTATTTAAGCATTGTAGATTACACAATGTGTAATGGAATTACATGATCTGTAATGGGATTACATTTCATGTAATAGTTTTGAGTTGTGATTTTAGGGTTTTTCATCGTTGGTTTCTTATTTCATTTTCTCGAGCCCTTCTCCCTCTCAACCAGGAAGCACTCACAACAAATTTTGGATACAAACAACCCTTCAAGATTGTTTCTGTTGGCGATTGATCATTGTTTTGGTAATGTGAACTTCTCCGGAAGTTTTCTTTCATTATATTATTTCCTTCTTTCATGGAATTTTCTTTATCTATGATTATGTTTTAGATTCCTAAATAGATAGTGTTTTCAATTCATCCATTGTAGTTTATTTTTTCACCTTAACTTTTGAAGTATGATTTAATGTTTTGCAATCACTATTTCCAAAGGTATCTTGATTTATACCATTTTTGGTATAAATTTTCATAAAATGGGTTAATTTGATTACTTTTTTATTTTTCTTGTCAATTTCCTTTGGGGTTTTCATTTAATTGAAGTGATATATGTTTTCAATGGATTGATTTGGATGGAGAGTGTTTTTAAAAAAGGTATTGCTTTCAAAAAAAATCTTCTTGATTTAGAAATAGACTTTCAATCACCAAAGAAAATTGGATTGGATTTGAATTTTTTTTATATAATTAGGGTCATGTTTTTTAAAATTTATTTTGACAATTGGTACATTATAAATCTTTGGTGATTTGGGAAAGTGACATAGATAGCCTTGTTGTGTCTAGAACCATTAGGAGGTTTGATTTGAAATATAAATATATTGTGGATGCAATAGATATTGGTTGGATCCAATTTTATACTTGTTCAGGTTCTTGAGTGCCTTGTATGTATTCATCAATTATCTAAGGCCTAATATGAGGTAGTTTTACATTTATAGTAATTTAATGTATGGTTGTTAAAATCTTGGATTGTTTCTCACAAGTTTTTATATGAGGTTGTATCTCATGGCTACATGATAAGTTATTTCATATATACATGTTTATTTCTTCCCTATTATTGCATGGATATGACTTTATGTTTATATAAAATCTAATTTTTATAATTCTGGTTTGATAATATAAAATTATTTTATAATAAAATTGGGGCAAATGATTTACAAATAAATCAGATTTATTAAAATATATGTAAAACTTTTTTTTTAAATCTTGAACCTTTTCATTTATGATATTAGACCTTGTATAGACACCATGTTTGTATCCTCCTATGATTTGTTCTCACAATATACATTTATAATTATGGTGGTTGTAGATTTTTTTTACAAGATATTAGTAAAGGGATGTGCATCGTGTAGGTTGTCAGCTTCTCTATTGGTCATTACCTTTATAGTGGGGTGGTTTGGAGGTGACAGTTGGATATAAATATAAGATATATTGATATTAGGATCAAAATAATATGTTCTTTATGGATAAATTATAGGAGGACTGAGTTCTAGATTAAATAACATTAGTTTAAAATAATTAAACTAAAACAATTCAGAAAGCTTCTTTTAGTAAAAAGATCAGATTCAGAATTAGAACTCAGTCAGATGACCAAAGTATCATAATCAGTTTATTTTCAATATATTAGTGTAAAATAATCATAATCAATAGAGGTAAAGTTTTAATATATAGTAATCAGAATAGATGTTATTATATCAAAGTGTCTCATATTCATAGTAAATCTAATTAATAGTTCAGATTGTGGTTATCATATTTATAATTGTTACGATAAAACTAATACAAACATGAACAATAGAATATAAATCATGTAAGAAACAAGTTATAAAATATAAACAATGTATGAATGACTTATGAATATATAAAAATAATATATTACTTTTAACCTTTATATTATTTTATCCACAAACCTTGGATAAATCTATCCCTTGTATTATATTTACAAGAAATTTTTTCTTTTTTTAAAAAGGAAGGCAGTCGATACAATGATCAAGTTTGTAATCATTGACTATCCTCGGAAACCCTCATTCCATTGGACCATTTGTATCATCTTATCCCTTCAAGACCTTGATCATAATATTGGATTCTATGTCTTTCTATTGTGATAAGATCTCAGTTGTAATCACATAAGAGACACATGGTCACAATGAAAAAATTCATTAGGAGACAACCCAAATAAGGATTCCATAGAAATAAAAACTCCAAACAATTAGAAAGACAAAAATTAAGTATTTCACACTTTGTAATCTTCAGAACTCCCACACAATGAGAAAATCAAAAAGAAATTGATCAGAAAAATCCAAACTCTTCGTACAACCAGGTATTTATAATAAAATCCCAAACATTAATATTTCCTCCTCAACTGTTATATTTTCTCTTAGTTTTTTACAGTGTCTTGGACACCTGGAACTTCAACAGATATTTTGTAACTAGTTGTTCAACATCATATTTATTTATATCACTACAATGTAAAATATATTCGTTACATTAGAAATAAATTTTCTATATTCAGAATTAAAACACAGTCAGTATAATGAAGATCTTTACAAATGTCTTTACGATAATCTTTATGAGGGTGAATATGATGTTTATCAATTACAATATCCGTATTATTATTAAGAAATTCTCATTGTGAAATATAATACAAAAAATCTTAAATATGATCTAATAAAGCTGAGTCTGATGTTTTTCGGATCCATATTCATTATGATAATCGTAATAAAGATTGATTGTTTATATTCATTAATACTTTATATCTAATTCCATGTATGGTAAAATATTATGTTTTCTTAAAAATCATTCTAAAAATTATTTGGACATGAAAAGTTAGTAATCATATATTTAAGAAAGAGTTTTTGGTTTCCAAAACTAAGGGAATATATTATTTATCCTCCAATGGCCTGAAGACCTTCATTTTTTATTGATTTTTGATAATCCACCTTTCAAGGGGTGAGGTGGAAACCCTAAAAAGCCCATAGGTGTAAGTATTACATGTCCCATAGGCCTTAGAGTTAGTCATTTCCTGTAGTCTTCAATCATTACATGCAACCCAGACTAACTACATGGAACTGCTAATCCCGAGAATCTTCATCAGGAAATCAGCTCTCCACCTTCACATGACTATTCAAAAAGGCTTTCTCGTGCATTCCCAAGCTTGTCCTGATGGAAGGTGTCATGCCCTCTCATTCTTGCAATCCATTTAGCTTCTTCTATGGTGAAATCTCCTTGCTCCTCCTTCCATATAATGTATGTTCCTTGTAGGTTGTCTGGTATGCATATGCACTTAAGGTGGACCGAAGGCCTTGAGGTGGCCTAAAGGCCTTACTGACCCAAAGGCCTGGGTGGCTTGAGGCCTTCAAGGACTCAGGGACCAAATTGGTGGCCCGAAGGGCCAAACGGGGGCATATATCTGGATGCTACAGTACCAAACAGTGTCTACTACAGTTTCGCTACCGTACCTGCTACAGTTCCTGCTACTGTTCTTGCTATAGTCTGCTATAGTACTTCTGCACTACTGCTACAGCAACCCAGAAATTATCCCCCACCTGGATTTTATCCTGGGTCTCTTGGATACACTTAAGGAGTCCTCACCAACTGGTCTAAGGCTCATGAGCATTGATTATTCATAAGTATAACTTTACTCTAAAAAATATCACAATTTTTGGAAAGAACAAACCCAAAACCTAAATAAAAAATAAATTTTAAAAAACCTACACTCCATATCCTTTTAGGTGCTTCGTATTTAGAGTTAAAAATGAAAAAATTAACTCCACTATTTTTTTACAATTCTTAACACGATGATGATACATATTGAAAATAATTATCTCTCCCTTGGTATAAAATCTCTTTTAGGAGTCATAATCTCCCGTTACTATAGAAATATATCTTTACAATGAATTTCTCCCCCTTTATAAAACAATCTCCCCAAATAATAAAATTTCACACCCTTTTTTATTTGGAAGAAGAAGGGGGAATGTCTTGAGTTTTCTAAAAAGGGTTAAAAAACAAAAATAGGAAACAATCTATTGAACTCACTAATCATGTACAAAAAAAAATGAATATTCAAGAAATTGGAATTGGATAACATTAAAACAATTAGTAACATGTTTAAGTAGTTAATATTTCGTAAACATGGTTTAAAAATAAAATTCAAAAATAGTACAATGAGAAAGATAATTGTAATCATTATTTATCATGGATTTCAAAATGGTCTTCATATTCTTAATGTTTGTTCTATCTTCCTAAACATTCTCTATGTTTTCATCAGGAGAATAAATTTTTTATTCATGAGTATAAAGAGTTTTAGAAAAATATTCATTCTAATTTTAAAAATTGATGATTTTCTATTTATAATAATTGAGTTTTTCATTCTCCCTCTGCACATGTTTCATCTTCCCTTTCAGCTCTAACACATCCTTGGTTTGACTTTCAGTTGTACCTCTTAATTATTCGATGAATTTGACCCAAGCTCCCAAATCATTATAAAATGGAATGAAAGCTTCTTAGGTATCATTAATTAGATTCTTTATGTATTCAAAATACTCATCACGTATCTTGACGTCAACAAAAATATTATGAGACCACTTCATAACACTTTTTTAAGGCTTTTTGTGAGATTGAAAACTTTCTTATAAGAAATTGAGATTATCCTTTAACTAAATCATCTTGTCAGATAAAACATTGATTGATTTCAATTTTATCATTGATTCTAAAGAATCAATTCACCTCTGGCTACAAGTCCTATAAAATATGGGATTATTACGTTAAGTCTCAATAATTAATGAATGATATAATCCACTCCATGGATGTGTAATATATTAGATGAATCAGATTCATTTTCTATTTCAGGATGTTGGGCACGACTCTTTCTAACATCAGTGACTTTTCTTTTCATAGTTTCCTTTCTTATGACTGGTTTTTTCACTTTTTCTCCAGCTTCCTTTCTTTTAGGTAATTCATTGATATCTATTTCATTCATATCAGCTTTATTACCTTCGATTCTTTCATTTTTATCTTTATCATATTTCTTATATATGGATACATATTTTTCTTTTGATGATGATTTTTTCTTCTCAAACCATTCCTCTTTTTCTTTTGGATCAACCATGGATGGAAAATATAATGATAATTCCTCATATGATCCCAAAGAAACTTATTGGATTGAGATTCTTTTTTATTAGAATCTTCACATTTTTCACCATTTTCATCCTCATCCATTTCAGCATCTTCATCTCCCTTAGTTTTTTTAACTTCATTTTTTTTCTCTTCTTCTTCAATATCTTCATCATTTTCATTATTTTCATCATCAGTTAATTATCCTTACAAAAACAACATAATCCCATTAATTTTTTTCTTCAAATTGTACTCATTATTAAGCCAATTTATTAATCCTTACATCATTTTCATCCAAATATTTAAAAAATCCACCTACTTTTCATACTCAATTAATAGGTCAGCCTTTCTGACTAGTGTAGAAACCGATTCTCATTCATTAACTAGTACTGATTTTTCATCAATTATTTTCTCTTTTCCCTTGTTGTTCAGATAGGTACATTTAGTATTTATAGAAGATGTTTCTGTGAAAGAAAAAATGGAATACAAATTTTGTGTATTGGACTAGGATGGAGGTAAAATATCATTTCTGGTGGATGTATCAATACATTTAATAAAAAATATAACATATTTATATATTGAATTTTCTTCTTATTCTTATTCTTCTTGGTTATTTCTTGAAGAGTATTGGCACTATGTATTCCCAATAATATTTCTTCTTCTCTTTCAATTTAAAATTAATGTTGACCGGGTTTCCTCTTATCCTTTCTCTATACCCATCCATACCTTATCCCTTCAGAACCTTTCTTTTGTTTCTTTTATTTTATCTATGAAAATGTTTATGCATTCATTTTCCTCAGATTTCCCATCTCAAATTTCATTTTCTTCTACCGATTACACAGCTTAGATATCCTTGAGGTATCTACTTCCAAAACATTTTCATCAAATAAATTTTATTGTGCATAAAAATTAAACCTCATCCTCTTTATTATATCATTACTAACGAAAATAATTTTCATCATCATCCAATTTCATTTTTTTTTCAATTTTGGACAACTGCTTACATTCATCAATTATCTTAGTTATCATAGCCATGAATATAAAAATATTTAATTTAATAGATCAGTATAAGAAATTTTATATGGTAAGAAAAATTAATCCCATAAGACCAATTTTTCTCTTGTTGAATAAGAAATTCAATATAAAAACATCTTAGTCATTTGTTTTCTCTCGATATCTCTTCCTCAGAATTAGGAGACCCTACATTTATAGGGAAATAACACTATTATCTAGGGTCATGTGAGACACTAAAAAAATGTTATAATGATAAAATATGGTATAATATTCTTTCTTCATATCAAAACAACCCATGGAATCTAGAAATTTATTAGAAGGATATTATGCGTCTCATTCCGATAAAACTCGCAAAAAATTTATATCGTTATTATATCAAATTTTAAACGTTTTTCTATATTTCATAAAATAAATATTTTTTCCATTCTATATTAAAAATGTGACTAAACTATAAATTTCTCAAACAATATCAAGAGAAATAAAATAATATCCCTCACTAGTGTTTTCTACAAACAGAAATTCCCACCATTGGAAATTTATAAAATTTATTAATAGTGAATAATACATAACATAAAATAATTTTTCGAATACAATTTCACTAATGTCAAACCATATTTTTAAAACATAATTATATTCCAACATATTTGGAGAAGAATCTAGAGATTCATTCATAAAAATGATTTCTAACTAAGAGTTTTGAAGGAAGTTGTGACTCAGAACAAGAAATACTTAGGTGATCTATGTGGTAAATGGGGGTCCTCATTTATATAGGTAATATGAGTGATGTTTCATCTTACAAAAAAATTCTAACAAGAAATAGTCATCCTTATCAAATATGGTAGTTGAATGATATTTGAAGAAACACTAAAATAATTTTATACTCATTAGGTTTAAAAAATTAATTATATAGAGATTGAATAATCATAAAAAATATAACAATGTTTTTTTAATAAAAATAAAAAATAATAACAAAAATAAGGATAAACAATCATAATGAAATAGTGGTAAAATCTGAATGACAAGAATAATACTTTTTAGAGTTGGAAAGTGTCATTAGTATTAATAACATGTTCTTCTTGTTTTATTTAAACTAACTCTATTACGATAGTATTAAAGAAACTAAATACGATAGACAAAAGATAAAAAATAATGAATTTTTAAAATAAAATTTAAAAGAGTTTTTAGAAATAATGTTCAATATTTCCTAAATAAAATCTCATTATTGAAAATATGCGAGTTTGATTTTTTTTAATAAAACTTGAATTTTGGAAATTTATAACATTTTATGAGTCCAAAAATAGTTTTGAGACTACTAACTCCGATAATATTATAATATAATATGTTTATAAAACCTCATTAAAAAAAGAAGACTACAATTTTTAAAATCATATAGTTTTGAAAGATAGAAAACATATTTTCTCCCCCTATAAAAAGGAGTAACATAATATAAGAAGATAGGTAATAAAGAAGATTGTATGAATGATAATTTTAAATTGATCATTCCCAGCTTCTGTTTAACAAATTCATATCTATCAGAAGTTTTCAGTTTTGAAAAAATATCACCAACATGATCATATATTCTGATGAATTATAAAATCATATCTCATTTAAGTGTGTGATCTCTACTAAAGAGATTCCTAGCATCTATATTTTATAAATGTCAGTAAAGTTAATGGTTTCTACTTAAATAAATGGAACTAGTATTTTCAAATACTATTTTATTATTTGTTAAGATCATTCCATGTTCAATGAGTGTGTGTTGAACCCATAGCACTTGAGTACAACAACTTCCAGCTACTACATATTCATCCTTTGTAGTGGAAATTTCTACTGAGTGTGGTTTCCTACATGATCATGAAACTACTGAATCTCTTATGAAATGACTTGTTCGGATGAAACCTTTTCTATCCCTTATAAAACCACTAATGTCAAAATATAAAAATAATAATTCAAAAATATTTATCGAAGAATAAAAAGTCCTAAATCCATATTTCCCTTACAAAATTAAATATTTGTTTTATTACTTTTAAATTGAATGAGTTTGATTTTTCTAGATATATTTCACAAATGGATAGAAAAAACATCAATTATATACGAATAATAGTTATATGAAGTAAAAATTCTATAATACCTCTAAAATTATTTTGATCAACTGGTTTCCCAGCCTCATCAAGATCTATTGTATTTGTTGCCCTAATTGGAAGACTAATACTTTTAGAGTTATCATATCAAAAAAAATAAAGATATTTTATATTATTATGTTGGGATATAAATTTTCATTCTAATTTTTGAGAAATGTGAAAACCAAGGAATATTTTTAACTCACCCATCATACTAATCTCAAAATCATATTTCATAAAATCCATAAAGTAATATGTTACGTATTTTTGAGTTGATTCTAAAATTATTTCATCAAAAATGATTTACACTATCATAATATTTTTTTAACTATCTTTATAAAATCAGTTGGATATGTAGTTCCCTTAAAAAAGTTAGTTTGTAACAAAAACCAAGTTAATCTATCATACCAATCTATAGGGTACTTTTTATGTCTACATAAATATTTGTTATTTTTAAAAACCTTATTCAAGAAGTTTTTTATCTTCAAAACAATAATTTTGTTCAAAAAAACATTCACATGAAAAAATCCATTATAAAAAGAACATTATAAAATCATTTGGCAAAGATTTAAATTAAATAATGTTACAAAGGCTAGTAGAATGCGAATAGAATCAAGTATAGATACTAATGAATAGGTTTATTCATACCATATTTCTTAATGTGGGTTATAACTATTTCTTAGTTCCTTGAAACAAGTGTTCAAGTTTTAAGAATCATGTATTCCAGGTTGTTTCCATTAGATCAATTCAGGGAACTGGAAATATCCAAAAGTTATTTATGCAAAGGGGAACTGCTTTCTAAAGGCAGGCGTTCATTATGTTTTAACTTTACAATACTTAGAAACATGCGTTGGTTGAGGGGATGGGAGGTCGGACTCATCACACCCTTTTGTATGGAATTATTTTCTACTCCGGGACTCTCTTTATAAATTTAATATATTTTCATGAATACTTATTAATTCACCAAGTATAACATCAGTTTCCCTTGAAATTTGCAACCACTTATTAACATGTGTAATGATTAGAATCATCTGTATGTATTCTAGGTTCTTCATTAATGGATATATCCATATGTAATCGAGATTATCCATCAATGGTATCCTCTAATATACTATTTAGTGCTACTTTTAGTCATCTTTATTATGATACCAGTTTTTAAGACACTCCGCGGGGCACTCTGGAATTTATTATCATCTAGGGAGATTAATGTTTGTTCTGATTTTGGGATCATACCCATGTAATGTGTTACCTATGTATCATTGTGAAAGGAATCATAAAACTTATATTTAAGTGCCGCATAATGGGACACATCATACCTTTTAAGGGCATGTGATAAGAACCTAACCATACAGTTTAAGGTCATGTGGTAAGGACATCTAAAAGAATGGTGTTTAGTAAGATTTTGATGTGGGACTTATGTTAAAAACAGTCCGATGATCTTGGAAAGAATATGGATTTCCAAGTAAGATTAGACAATATTGGGAATTTGGCGAAAGGAGAACATGGTTTATTTAAATTTTTGGGTTTGATCCTCAAGGAGGATTCCTATATACCCCATTTGGATGGGAATAAAATCCCATGTAGTTCAATGAATCTCATAGGAGATTGTAGACTTTTTATAGAAATGAGTTTGGGAATACTTCTAAAAAAGGATGCCTTGACGATTTTGGGGGTTTAATTTGGGGATTATTCCTAAATAGGATTCCTAGATTAAGGTAATTAGTGTTGGATTCTTGAAGAGAATATCCAGTGAGATCGGGCCATGGGAAGGCTTCCTACGTATCCCAATTAAGGTTGGAATTAGACTTCTCTTAGTTAATTCCCCATGGGGTTTTGCGCACATGTTGTAATCATTGAAAATATCCAATCCCATGTGATTCATGATCAATGTGATAAATAAAAGGATGTGAAAGATTCAAAAATGAAACACACATTTCCTCCTCAGTTGGTGGAGGAGAGCGCACCTACGATTGCGAGGGTAGACGAGGGAGAGGCGACGAGACATCCCAATATTCACTTTACATTGGAAAAGGGTACAATGAAAAGAAGAAGGGATGAAGGTTATTGGTTTACACCAGGATGGATACCCTAAAATTGGTCCTGGTAGGGGAGGGAGACTTTTACTGTGCTTTTATGGAAAATCAACTGTGAACCATACCTTCCATATTAAAGACCTGTGGTTCCATCTCTTTAATAAGGGAGAGGTTGAGACCTAAAACCTATTTCTAAAAAATAGGGATCTTCATAGCACTGTTTTTGGGAGAAAGGTTCATGTGACTGTGGATATAAAATACCACATGCACTACATGAATCCAAACCCCATTGTGAAACACATGTGGGAAACCTCAGACTGTGAATATATAAAACCATATAGAAGACACGCTAAAGTTTATTTACTAAAGGATTGATAAGTCAAGAGGTTTTGGTGGAGGTCTCAATAGAATACCCTTCAAAAAAGGGTTCCAATGAAGAAGAATCCTTGACATGAATGAATTTGAAGAGGGATTTATGGCTTTTAGACTGAAGAGAGAAAGTGAATCATAGAGGGGCATTTATGTTGATAAGGGCGCGCATGTATGGGTATAAAATTATGGGCGTGCATGTTGGCTTGGGCTACTAGATGTACACTTAAGCGACAGAACAACCTGTAATGTAATACTTTTGTGAGACCTAGCTCAAGCCATCATGAGTATTTACAGGTGATACCATAAGTGGGGTGCTTATGTTCCTATGAAAGGAAAAGGTGGTGCACAAGTGTTTCTATTTTTTGGAGGTTGGGTGCTTTAGGTTCCCAAGTGTAATAGATTTCAGACACTAAAACGAATTATGTCCAATAATACACCTTCAATTCATCTGCTTTAGGTGTTAAATAACTACCTTGAATGTTTCAGAGGACTTGGGAGAAGTAATTGGGTGACCAGAGTATCAATTAGAATTCTGGAAAATTTGTCTCTACAAATTCATGCCCTAAGGGTCTATTTATAAAACAAATAAGACCCTAGGAGAAATAAGTTTGGTTGCACAAGTGGGTTCTATGCCAGATTTGCGGCGTGCAAGTGGTTGTGCACCGGATGAGTGGTGCCCATGTAGACTTGCATGCAGCCAGTGATTTGACTTAACTAGGGCACCGCTTCGAGGACTTATCCAAATTTATTGCTTCATTTAGCTCCATCATGGAATCGTGCAAGAATGTTTGTGTAGGTACCTTGGCCACCTCTTTGGAGACTTAGAAAAAGTAACTACTTTATAATGTGGTAGATGCGCCCCCACACCCCTGCTTGGGATCAGTGCTGGGTAGCGGCCCCGGCCCTTCGGGGCAGTCCCTTCACTACTATCATTGACCCCCATGAAAATTGGAGAGCCACACCAAGATCTTTTCGAGCCCCGTTGAGGAAATTTTGCAGAAAAGTGCATGGATGTCATTTCTTGGTGTCTAAAAAAACCATGAGCAACAACAATTGTTTTATTTATAGTGATAATTCCATTTTCATCACATTTATTCTGAAATGAATAATTTACACAAATTATGGAAGATTCTTTAGGTTTTTTAACCATGGTCCATACATTGTTCCTCTCAAATTCATTATGTTCATCGTTTATTACCATAATCCAATACTCATCACATAGAGCCTCATCAAAATTTTTCTGTTAAAATGGAATCAAAAAGATAAATGCACACTTTTATTCCTTAAGGATCTTCTAGTCCTAGCTAGTTGATCAAAATCTCTAATGAAGCTATGACTAGGATGATTAATACGAAACACCAAATTTCATAAGTTTTGAAAATTTTGTTATTCAACATATGGTAAAAAAGCATCTTACGCAATAACATTAAAATCAATTTGTTAAGTAATTTCAATATAAGAATAATTTTCTACCAGAGTTTGAAAATTAGATTTAAAAATAACATATGAGGAGTATATGGTTTGAGGTTGTTTGAAAACCAAAGTGTAATTTTCATAATATATAGCAATTTAAATTTCATCAATAGTATATGAATTTTTATAAAAAACATCATATGCCTTACTAGTATCGGAATAACCTAAAAACATACCTCATCTGATTCAGGTGCTAATTTATGAAACTTTTATTTCGTATTCAGGATGAATACTTTGAATCCAAAAACATTGAATCATGAAACATTTGGTTTTCTATTAGTCCACAAATCTTAAATAGTTTTATTACGAAAATGTATAAAAAACGTGAATTATAATATAATAGATAGTACTACCCACTTTATCCTAGATAGTTTTAGAAATTGAGTAATTACTCATTATGGTTCTTGTTATTTCTTGATGAATATGATTTCTTTATTCAAAAAAAAACATTTGTTGTGCAGTTCTAGGAGATGAATAGTTATCTTATACAACTTTCATACTACAAAAAAATTTATAATTTTTATTTACATATTATCCACCATGATCACTATTAATTGTTATCAAAGGAATATTTTTATCATTTTAAACATTGGAAGCAATATATTTTCAAAAGAAAAAACCTTCATATTTTTTTTGAAAAAATAAGCACATGTATATCTAATGTGATCATAAACAGAGAAATATACATCATATTTCCCCCCAATCCCCCAAATGTGTGTAAGAATTAATAAATACTTGTGTACTAACTATAATGTATCAAAATTTGTGACTTCACTAATAGATTTAAGACTAGGCTAATGATTCTTACCATAATGACAGGGGTTGCATACTGTTGAGTAATCATACCTATGCTCTGGTATATCCTTAAGAAGTCTTTTCTTAGTCAACTTATGTAATTTTCTAAGTTTATAATGTCCTAATGGTATATATTATATAATTATTATTGATATTCCATTTAACTGAGTCAAGGTAGTTCTTGGATCCTAAGGTCTTCTAATTTAAATGTATAAACATTATCATGTCGATTGGAAGAATTAAAATTTTCATCCTTGGAATTGTGTACAAAACATTTATCATTTATACAATTCACATGTTAACCTTAATCATGTAATTTACTTATGATTATAAGGAGGTTCTTAATCACATTAACCAAAAAACATTCTAAATTAAATATTTACAAATAAGAATGATATTACATATATTAATAATCTCTCCTTGAGCATTATATCTAAATGAAACTTTTCCACATTTCATCTTGATAATATTTTTGATGAATTATTTATGTTGATTCATATATATAGAACACCCTCTATATACGTAACAAATATTTTTTTGGTACTACTTTGTTTTCCAAAAAACAAAATAACTAGGCTTTTTCCACCCAAACCTTGTTGGGTATTTTTCAGAATTAAAAACTATTAGAATATATTATTAAAAGAAAAATAGGAATTATGTAAACCATGAGATTTAACATTATTAAATAAAAAATTAATTTTAACATGTAAACATTTTTATTTTTTTTTACAAAAGGTGGATATTTTTGGGACACATAAATTATCACTAAAAACCTGATTTTTATAAGTAAAACTCTTTCTTGAACTAGTATTATGGGGAAATATTTTTTGAACATCTTATCAATGTTTTATTTACCCATAGTAAATTCATACTAGAGATTCTTCAAATAATATATATTATATTTTAGTTTTATAACAAATTTCTTAACCTCACACGTTTTAGTTTCAGAATAATGTTTTGTTTCTATATTTTTCTCATAAATTACATTTCAAATTTTTCAGAAATATTGTCTTTATTAGTAAAAAAAATTAATAATCTTTAGGAATAATTTGTTTTTCCAAGGTTTTCATATCAAGATCCTCATATATATCTGATACTTCTAGTTTTTTAAACAATTATCCTAAAATTAACCTTACAATGTTTTTTATAGCATTCCAATTCAAATTTTCAAGGAGTTTAGAAAAATGAGATACTTCCTCGTAAGAGGGTATGGTATTATCTTCCCAATTTGATGAATATTTTTCTTCTTGAGATGTATAATTTTTCACATTATCAGATTCAGGATAATGTTCACATAATGATATGTTTGTTAGGTTTCTAGAAGTGTGTACCTTATCCATAAAACAAAGATTTTATTTAGGTGTCCTGGAAAGAAGACCAATATTCCTATGTTCAAAACTATTATTATTATAAGAGTTATCTATGTAATATGCTCCTCTTTATCTTAAAGAATTATTATATTTAATAATATTATTTCTTTTTGACTTATAAAACCTTTTGTGATTTCTATCAGAATGTTTTTGTTTTCTATCTTTACATTATAGCTTTGTAAAATATACTCTTATGTGTCCATATATCTTATAATAATAACATGTTACTTCAAAATATTTATTATCTTTCCTATTTATATTAATTTTCTTATTTTGATACTAAAAAAATTCATACCAACAATCTTGTTTATTATTAAAGAATGATTATCTAGATCAATTTATGATTTTTTCAATAGTGATTGTATCGAACTAGATCACAAATTTCTACTTTCTGGAAGGCTTAAAAACGTTTTATGTTATCTTAACTTTAGTAGGATTTGTATTAGTATTGAAAGAAACACCTCCATTATTATTTTTTGAATTCATATAATCTATTTTTAATCAATCCTCAAACTATAAAAGGGTATAGATCAAATTATCTATAGTGATATTTTTCAATTTCATTGTATCATAAACAATAGAACTTTTGGATTCCCATACATTGGGAATGTTATACATAATCTTCTACATAATTATTTCATCATCTAAAACTTTATTTTTAAGTTATTTTAAAGTATTTATAAAAGTCATAAATAATTGGTTCATCTTGGCCACAAATTCTCAATGTAAAAACTCAAAATATTAATAATCATATCTCAACATAGATCTCCTAGTTTCAACAACATTAAAAGTCCAAAAATGTGTAACATGTAATATTTTCCAAATATAATTTTCTACATCCTGGGAAGAAATATCACTATAGATACTTCTAGTCATTGAGAATATTAAAGTCTTTATAACTCTATATTTAGTTGATACTCTTACTTTTATTGATGAGTAAATTTTTTAATATTCTTATCTAAAATTACATAATCTCCATCCAACTTTATAAAATATTCTACTCTTATGTTGATCGTAGAAGTATTCATTATTTATCCCCAATATTCAATGTTAGCACCATAAAAAACTGGTGGTCTATTAGGATTAATATTATCAATGTACCAAACACTAAGTGCTTATATCTTAATAGAAAAACATTCTCTTCCTAAAAAATGTTACACCATCAAATGATTACAAAAAATTATATCAATGTTAAACAATCATTCCATAGTAAAGAATACAAAAAGTTCATCAAGTATTTGTGTAGTTGAATCCTCCTCTAATATAAATTGTTGGATATCAATATGAGAAATATTGATATTAGAATAAAAAAATATGTTATTGATGTCTCAATTATAAGAGGGCGTGGAATTATAGTTTAAAAAATTGTATATTAAATGAATTAAACTAAACCATTTCAAAAAACAACTTTTAGTAAAAAGATAAGATTCAGAGATTTCCCTCAATCTGATTACCAATGTATACTAATATGGTTTATTTCGATATATTAGTTTAAAATAATAGTAATCATAAGATATAATATTATAATAGATTGTAATTAAAATATAAATGTTTATATTAGAGTGTCTCAGATTCATAGTAGAGATGATTAATAGTTCAGATTGTTTTTATCTTATTTAGAATCTTTACAATAAACCTAATAGAAACTTGCACAATGCAATATAAAACTTGTAATAAACAAGTAATACAATAGAATCAATGTATGAATGACTTACGATTATTTTAAAAGAATAAATATGGTTTAACAATAAGATTAATGTAGCCACAATCCTTGGAATATAGTATCCTCTGTTTTATACTGACAATATAGTCTATCTTTCCTCAGCAAGGAAGGAACGCAATAGAATGACCATATTTGTTAGGTCATCCTATCCTGGTAATCCCTCAATCTAATGAATCAACTCCAAATTTCTATCCCTACAAGGAATCAATCAGATGATTTAATTCTCTATATTTCTATCCCCATAAGACATTGATCATAATGACAAATCTGATGCACGATTACGACACACACTTTCATATAGATACAAACCTTACATGGATTTCTTAGAACTAAAAAACTCAAGAAAATCTCAAATCCTATGAACAAGTTGTTTAAACTATTTAATATCTATAGATATCACATAATGGGATATTTCAAATAAAATCGAATAGCAAGATCAAAACTCTTTGAATAACAAGGTATTTATAGGAAAATCAAAAAAGGTTATATTCCCTTCCACAGGGTCGTATTTTCTTTGATTTTGTTGCAGAAACATGGACACATTGAACATCAATAGATATTTTTTTACTAATTTTCTAATGTCAAATTGTTTTACTCTATTACGGTATAAAAGGAAATCCTTACATTAGAAATCAATTTTATCTATTCTGAATTTAATCTTATTCAGTATAATGGACTTTTTTAAAAATATCATTATGATAACACTTATGAGTGGGAATCATTTGTTTATCGATTCTGATTTTAGTCTGATTAATAATAATTTACCAGTTTGAAATAATAAATACAATGTCTTGCATTTAATCAGATTAAGATGAATACGATGTTTTTCAAAAACATACTCATTAGGATAATCATAATTTATGATGTCAGTTTATATGGGATTACTACATTAAGTCTCAATAATTAATGAATGATATAATCCACTCCATGGATGTGTAATATATTAGATGACTCAGATTAATTTTCTATTTCAGGATGTTGGGCACGACTCTTTCTAACATCAATGACTATTCTTTTCATAGTTTCCTTTCTTATGACTGGGTTTTTTTCACTTTTTCTCCAGCTTCCTTTCTTTTAGGTAATTCATTGATATCTATTTCATTCATATCAACTTTATTACCTTCGATTCTTTCATTTTTATCTTTCTCATATTTCTTATATATGGATACATATTTTTCTTTTGATGATGATTTTTTGTTCTCATACCATTCCTCTTTTTCTTTTGGATCAACCATGGATGGAAAATATAATGATAATTCCTCAGATGATCCCAAAGAAACTTATTGGATTGAAATTATTTTTTATTAGAATCTTCACCTTTTTCACCATTTTCATCCTCATCCATTTCAGCATCTTCATATCCCTTAGTTTTTTTAACTTCATTTTTTTCCTCTTCTTCTTCAATATCTTCATCATTTTCATTATTTTCATCATCAGTTAATTATCCTTACAAAAACAACATAATCCCATTAACTTTTTTCTTCAAATTCAACTCATTATTAAGCCAATTTATTAATCTTTACATCATTTTCATCCAAATATTTAAAAAATCCTCCTACTTTTGATACTCAATTAATAGGTCAGCCTTTCTGACTAGTGTAGAAACTGATTCTCATTCATTAACTAGTACTGATTGTTCATCAATTATTTTCTCTTTTCCCTTGTCGTTCAGATAGGTACATTCAGTATTTATAGAAGATGTTTCTGTGAAAGAAAAAATGGAATACAAATTTTGTGTATTGGACTAGGATGGAGGTAAAATAACATTTCTAGTGGATGTATCAATACATTTAATAAAAAATATAACATATTTATATATTTAATTTTCTTCTTATTCTTATTCTTCTTGTTTATTTCTTGAAGAGTATTGGCACTATGTATTCCCAATAATTTTTCTTCTTCTATTTTAATTTAAAATTAATGTTGACTGGGTTTCCTCTTATCCTTTCTCCATACCCACCCATACCTTATCTCTTCAGAACCTTTCTTCTGTTTCTTTTCTTTTATCGATGAAAATGTTTATGCATTACTTTTCCTCAGATTTCCCATCTCAAATTTCATTTTCTTCTACCGATTACACAGCTTAGATATCCTTGAGGTATCTACTTCCAAAACATTTTCATCAAATAAATTTTATTGAGCATAAAAATTAAACCTCATCCTCTTTATTATATCATTACTAATGAAAATAATTTTCATCATCATCCAATTTCATTTTTTTTCAATTTTGGACAACTGCTTACATTCATCAATTATCTTAGCTATCATAGCCAGGAATATAAAAATATTTAATTTAATAGATCAGGATAGGAAATTTTATATGGTATGAAAAATAAATCCCATAAGACCAATTTTTCTCTGGTTGAATAAGAAATTCAATATAAAAACATCTTAGTCATTTGTTTTGTCTCGATATCTCTTCCTCAGAATTAGGAGACCCAACATCTATAGGGAAATTACAATATTATCTAGGGTCATCTGAGATACTAAAAAAATGTTATAATGATAAAATATGGTATAATATTCCTTCTTCATATCAAAACAACCCATGGAATCTAGAAATTTATGAGAAGGATATTATGCGTCTCATTCTGATAAAACTCGCAAAAAATTTATATTGTTATTATATCAAATTTTAAACTTTTTTCTATATTTCATAAAATAAATATTTTTTCCATTCTATATTAAAAATGTGACTAAACTATAAATTTCTCAAACAATATCAAGAGAAAGAAAATAATATCCCTCACTAGTGTTTTCTACAAACAGAAATTCCCACCATTGGAAATTTATAAAATTTATTAATAGTGAATAATACATAACATAAAATAATTTTTCGAATACAATTTCACTAATGTCAAACCATATTTTTAAAACATCATTATATTCCAATATATTTGGAGAAGAATGTAGAGATTCATTCATAAAAATGATTTCTAACTAAGAGTTTTTAAGGAAGTAGTGACTCAGAACAAGAAATACATAGGTGATCTATGTGGTAAAAGGGGGTCCTCATTTATATAGGTAATATGAGTGATGTTTCATCTTACAAAAAAATTCTAACAAGCAATAGTCATCCTTATCAAATATGGTAGTTGAATGATATTTTATGAAACACTAAAATAATTTTCTACTCATTAGGTTTAAAAAATTAATTATATAGAGATTGAATAATCTTAAAAAATAGAACAATGTTTTTTTAATAAAAATAAAAAATAATAACAAAAATAAGGATAAACAATCATAATGAAATAGTGGTAAAATCTAAATGACAAGAATAATACTTTTTAGAGTTGGAAAGTGTCATTAGTATTAATAACACGTTCTTCTTGTTTTTTAAACTAACTCTATTATGATAGTATTAAAGAAACTAAATACGATAGACAAAAGATAAAAAATAATGAATTTTTAAAATAAAATTTAAAAGAGTTTTTAGAAATAATGTACAATATTTCCTAAACAAAATATCATTATAAAAAATATGCGAGTTTGAATTATTTTAAATAAAACTTGATTTTTGGAAATTTATAACATTTTATGAGTCCAAAAATAGTTTTGAGACTACTAACTTCGATAATATTATAATATAATATGTTTATAAAACCTCATTAAAAAAAATAAGAAGACTACAATTTTTAAAATCATATAGTTTTGAAAGACAGAAAACATATTTTCTATCCCTATAAAAAGGAGTAACATAATATAAGAAGATGGGTAATAAAGAAGATTGTATGAATGATAATTTTAAATTGATCATTCGAAGCTTTTGTTTAACAAATTCATATCTATCAGAAGTTTGCGGTTTTGAAAAAATATCACTAAATTAAATGAAAACCAAAGTGTAATTTTCATAATATTTAGCAATTTAAATTTCATCAATA
Source organism: Viscum album (assembly GCA_963277665.1). Taxonomy (NCBI): domain Eukaryota; kingdom Viridiplantae; phylum Streptophyta; class Magnoliopsida; order Santalales; family Viscaceae; genus Viscum; species Viscum album. The sequence goes on along the minus strand of OY728119.1, from coordinate 1,972,311,286 downwards.
GTATATGATTTTTTATAAAAAACATCATATGCCTTACTAGTATCAGAATAACCTAAAAAAATACCTCATCTGATTCAGCAATTTAAATTTCATCAATAGTATATGAATTTTTATAAAAAACATCATATGCCTTACTAGTATTAGAATAACCTAAAAAAATACCTCATCTTGAATAAGGTTTTTTAAAATACCAAATATTTATGTAGACATAAAAAATACCCTAAAGATTGGTATGATAGATTAACTTGGTTTTTTTTACAAACTAACTTTGTTAAGGGAACTACATATCCAACTAATTTTATAAAGATAGTTAACAAAAATATTTTGATAGTTTAAATAATTTTTAGTATATGATTTTTTATAAAAAACATCATATGCCTTACTAGTATCAGAATAACCTAAAAAAATACCTCAAGGTGCTAATTTATGGAACTTTTATTTCGTATTCAGGATGAATACTTTGAATCCAAAAACATTGAATCATGAAACTTTTGGTTTTCTATTAGTCCACAAATCTTTATTTCGTATTCACATAGTATTTTAGTATTTGTATATATCATTCCATGTTCAATGAGTGTGTGTTGAACCCATAGGACTTGAGTACAACAACTTCCAGCTACTACATATTCATCCTTTGTAGTGGAAATTTCTACTGAGTGTGGTTTCCTACATGATCATGAAACTACTGAATCTCTTATGAAATGACTTGTTCGGATGAAACCTTTTCTATCCATTATAAAACCACAAAAGTCAAAATGTAAAAATAATAATTCAAAAATATTTATGGAAGAATAAAAAGTCCTAAATCCATATTTCCCTTAAAAATTAAATATTTGTTTTATTACTTTTAAATTGAATTCATTTGATTTTTCTAGATATATTTCACAAATGGATAGAAAAAACATTAATTATATATGAATAATAGCTATGTAAAGTAAAAATTCTATAATACCTCTAAAATTATTTTGATCAACTGGTTTCCCAGCCTCATCAAGATCTATTGTATTTGTTGCCCTAATTGTAAGACTAATACTTTTAGAGTTATCATATCAAAAAAATATATATTTTATATAATTATGTTGGGATATAAATTTTCATTCTAATTTTTGAGAAATGTGAAAACCAAGGAAAATTTTTAACTCACCCATCATACTAATCTCAAAATCATATTTTATAAAATCTATAAAGTAATATGTTACGTATTTTTGAGTTGATTCGAAAATTATTTCATCAAAAATGATTTAAACTATCATAATATTTTTGTTAACTATCTTTATAAAATTAGTTGGATATGTAGTTCCCTTAACAAAGTTAGTTTATAACAAAAACCAAGTTAATATATCATACCAATCTATAGGGTATTTTTTATGTCTACATAAATATTTGGTATTTTTAAAAACCTTATTCAAGATTTTTTTTATCTTCAAAACAATAATTTTGTTCAACAAAAACATTCACATGAAAAAATCCATTATAAAAAGAACATTATAAATTCATTTGACAAATATTTAAATTAAATAATGTTACAAAGGCTAGTAGAATGCGAATAGAATCAAGTATATATACTAATGAATAGGTTTATTCATAACATATTTCTTAATGTGGGTTATAACTATTTCGTAGTTCCTTGAAACAAGTGTTCAAGTTTTAAGAATCATGTATTCCAGGTGGTTTCCATTAGATCAATTCATGGAACTGGAAACATCCAAATGTTATTTATGCAAAGGGGAACTACTTTCTAAAGGCAGGCGTTCATTATGTTTGAACTTTACGATACTTAGAAACATGCGTTGGTTGAGGGGATGGGAGGTCGGACTCATCACACCCTTTTGTGTGGAAATATTGTCTACTCCGGGACTCTCTTTATAAATTTAATATATTTTCATGAATCCTTTTTAATTCACCAAGTATAACATCAGTTTCCCTTGAAATTTGCAACCACTTATTAACATGTGTAATGATTAGAATCATCTGTATGTATTCTAGGTTCTTCATTAATGGATATATCCATATGTAATCGAGATTATCCATCAATGGTATCCTCTAATATACTATTTAGTGATACTTTTAGTCATCTTGATTATGATACTAGTTTTTAAGACACTCCGCAGGGCACTCTGGAATTTATAATCATTTAGGGAGACGAATGTTTGTTCTGATATTGGGATCATACCCATGTAATGTGTTACCTATGTATCATTGTGAAAGGAATCATAAACCTTCTATTTAGGTGCCGCATAATGGGACACATCATACCTTTTAAGGGCATGTGATAAGAACCTAAGCATATAGTTTAAGGTCATGTGGTAAGGACATCTAAATGAATGGTGTTTAGTAAGATTTTGATGTGGGACTTATGCTAAAAACAGTCCGATGAACTTGGAAATAATATCGGTTTCCAAGTAAGATTAGACAATATTGGGAATTTGGCCAAAGGATAACATGGTTTATTTTAATTGTTGGGTTTGATCCTCAAGCATGATTCCTATATACCCCATTTGGATGGGAATAAAATCCCATGTAGTTCAATGAATCTCATAGGAGATTGTAGACTTTTTAGAGAAATGAGTTTGGGAATAATTCTAAAAAAGGATGCCTTGACGATTTTGGGGGTTTAATTTGGGGATTATTCCTAAAGAGGATTCATAGATTAAGGTAATTAGGGTTGGATTCTTGAAGAGAATATCTAGTGAGATCGGGCCATGGGAAGGCTTCCTACGTATCCCAATTAAGGTTGGAATTAGAGTTCTCTTAGTTAATTCCCCATGGGTTTTTGCGCACATGTTGTAATCATTGAAAATATCCAATCCCATGTGAGTCATGATCAGTGTGAAAAATAAAAGGATGTGAAAGATTCAAAACTGAAACACACATTTCCACCTCAGTTGGCGGAGGAGAGCACACCTACGATTGCGAGGGTAGACGAGGGAGAGGCGACGAGACTTACCAATATTCACTTTACATTGGAAAATGGTACAATAGAAGGAAGAAGGGATGAAGGTTATTGGTTTACACCAGGATGGATACCCTAAAATTGGTCCTGGTAGGGGAGGGAGACTTTTATTGTGCTTTTATAGAAAATCAATTGTGAACCATACCTTCCATATTAGAGACCTGTGGTTCCATCTCTTTAAGAAGGGAGAGGATGAGACCTAAACCCTATTTCTAAAAAATAGGGATCTTCATAGCACTGTTTTTGGGAGAAAGGTTCATGTGACTGTGGATATACAATACCACATGCACTGCATGAATCCAAACCCCATTGTGAAATACATGTGGGAAACCTCAGACTGTGAATATATAAAACCATATAGAAGACATGCTAAAGTGTCTTTACTAAAGGATTGATAAGTCAAGAGGTTTTGGTGGAGGTCTCAATAGAATACCCTTAAAAAAGGGTTCCAATGAAGAAGAATCCTTGACATGAATGGATTTGAAGAGGGATTGATGGCTTTTAGACTGAAGAGAGAAAGTGAATCATAGAGGGGAATTTATGTTGATAAGGGCGTGCATGTATGGGTATGAAAGTATGGGTGTGCAAGTTGGCTTGGGCTACTAGATGTACACTTAAGCGACGAAAAACCTGTAATGTAATACTTGGGTGAGACCTAGCTCAAGCCATCATGAGTATTTATAGGTGATACCATAAGTGGGGTTCTTATGTTCCTATGAAAGGAATAGGTGGTGCACAAGTGTTTTTGTTTTTTGGAGGTTGGGTGCTTTAGGTGCCCAACTGTAATAGATTTCAAACACTAAAACGAATTATGTCCAATAATCCACCTTCAATTCATCTGCTTTAGGTGTTAAATAACTACCTTGAATGTTTCAGAGGACTTGGGAGAAGTAATTGGGTGACCAGAGTATTAATTAGAATTCTGGAAAATTTGTCTCTACAAATTCATGCCCTAAGGGTCTATTTATAAAAAAAATAAGACCCTAGGAGAAATAAGTTTGGTTTGACAAGTGGGTTCCATGCCAGCTTTGCGGCGTGCAAGTGGTTGTGCACCTGATGAGTGGTGCCCATGTAGACTTGCATGCAGCCGGTGATTTGACTTAACTAGGGCGCTTCTTCGAGGACTTATCCAAATTTATTGCTTCATTTAGCTCCATCATGGCATCGTGGAAGAATTTTTGTGTAGGTACCTTGGCCACCTCTTTGGAGACTTAGAAAAAGTAACTGCTTTATACTGTGGTAGATGCGCCCCCACACCCCTGCTTGGGATCAGTGCTGGGTAGCGGCCCCGGCCCTTCGGGGCAGTCCCTTCACTACTATCATTGACCCCCATGAAAATTGGAGAGCCACACCAAGATCTTTTCGAGCCCCGTTGAGGAAATTTTGCAGAAAAGTGCATGGATGTCATTTAATGGTGTCTAAAAAAACCATGAGCAACAACAATTGTTTTATTTATAGTGATAATTCCATTTTCATCACATTTATTCTGAAATGAATAATTTACCAAAATTATGGAAGATTCTTTAGGTTTTTTAACCACGGTCCATACATTGTTCCTCTCAAATTCATTATGTTTGTCATTTATTACCATAATCCAATACTCTTCACATAGAGACTCATCAAAAGTTTTATGTTAAAATGGAATCAAAAAGATAAATGCACACTTTTATTCCTTAAGGATCTTCTATTCCTAGCTAGTTGATCAAAATCTCTAATGAAGCTATCACTAGGATGATTAATACGAAACACCAGATTTCATACGTTTTGAAAATGTTGTTATTCAACATATGGTAAAAAAGCATCTTAAGGAATAACATTAAAATCAATTTGTTAAGTAATTTCAATATAAGAATAATTTTCTATCAGAGTATGAAAATTAGATTTAGAAACAACATATGAGGAGTATATGGGTTGAGGTTGTTTGAAAACCAAAGTGTAATTTTCATAATATTTAGCAATTTAAATTTCATCAATAGTATATGATTTTTTATAAAAAAACATCATATGACTTACTAGTATCAGAATAACCTAAAAAAATACCTCATCTGATTCAGGTGATAATTTATGAAACTTTTATTTCGTATTCAGGATGAATAATTTGAATCCAAAAACATTGAATCATGAAACTTTTGGTTTTCTATTAGTCCACAAATCTTAAATAGTTTTATTACGAAAATGTATAAAAAACATGAATTATAATATAATAGATTGTACTACCCACTTTATCCCGGAAAGTTTTAGCAATTGAGTAATTACTCATTATGGTTCTTGTTTTTTCTTGAAGAATATGATTTCTTTATTCAACAAAAAAGCATTTGTTGTGCAGTTCTAGGAGATGAATAGTTATCTTCTACAACTTTCATACTACAAAAAAATTTATAATTTTAATTTACATATTATCCACCATGATCACTATTAATTGTTATCAAAGGAATATTTTTCTCATTTTAAACATTGGAAGCAATATATTTTCAAAATAAAAAACCTTCATATTTTTTTGAGAAAATAAGCACATGTATATCTAATGTGATCATAAACAGATAAATATACATCATATTTCCCCCCAATCCCCCAAATGTGTGTAATAATTAATAAATACATGTGTAATAACTATAAAGTATCAAAATTTGTGACTTCACTAATAGATTTAAGACTAGACTAATGATTCTTACCATAATGACAGGGGTTGCATACTGTTGAGTAATCATACCTATGCTCTGGTATATCCTTAAGAAGTCTTTTCTTAGTCAACTTATATAATTTTCTAAGTTTATAATGTCCTAATGGTATATATAATATAACTATTATTGATATTCCATTTCACTGAGGTAAGGTATTTCTTGGATCCTAAGGTCTTCTAATTTAAATGTATAAACATTATCATGTCGATTGGAAGAATGAACATTTTCATCCTTCAAATTGTGTACAAAACATTTATCATTTATACAATTCACATGTTAACCTTAATCACATAATTTAATTATGATTATAAGGAGGTTCTCAATACCATTAACCAAAAAACATTCTAAATTAAATATTTACAAATAAGAATGATATTACATATATTAATAATCTCTCCTTGAGCATTATATCTAAATGAAACTTTTCCACCTTTCATCTTGATAATATTTTTGATGAATTATTTATGTTGATTCATATATATATAACACCCTCTATATACGTAGCAAATATTTTTTTGGTACTACTTTGTTTTCCAAAAAACAAAATAACTAGGATTTTTCCACCCAAACCTTGTTGGGTATTTTTCAGAATTAAAAACTATTAGAATATATTATTACAAGAAAAGTAGGCATTATGTAAACCATGAGATTTAACATTATTAAATAAAAAACTAATTTTAACATGTAAACTTTTTTTATTTTTTTTACAAAAGGTGGATATTTTTGGGACACATAAATTATCACTAAAAACCTGATTTTTATAAGTAAAACTCATTCTTGAACTAGTATTATGAGGGCATATTTTTTGAACATCTTATAAATGTTTTATTTACCCATAGTAAATTCATACTAGATATTCTTCAACTAATATATATTATATTTTAGTTTTATAACAAATTTCTTAACCTCAAAAGTTTTAGTTTCAGAATAATGTTTTGTTTCTATATTTTTCTCATAAATTACATTTCAAATTTTTCAGAAATATTGTCTTTATTATTAAAAAAAAATTAATAATCTTTAGGAATAATTTGTTTTTCCAAGGTTTTCATATCAAGATCCTCATATATATCTGATACTTCTAGGTTTTTAAAGAATTATCCTAAATTTAACCTTATAATGTTTTTTATAGCATTCCAATTCAAATTTTCAAGGAGTTTAGAAAATTGAGATACTTCCTCGTAAGAGGTTATGGTATTATCTTACCAATTTGATGAATATTTTTCTTCTAGAGATGTATACTTTTTCTCATTATTAGACTCAGGATAATGTTCACATAATGATATATTTGTTAGGTTTCTAGCAGTGTGTACCTTATCCATAAAACAAAGATTTTATTTATGTGTCCTAGAAAGAAGACAAATATTCCTATGTTCAAAACTATTATTATTATAAGAGTTATATATGTAATATGCTCCTCTTTATCTTAAAGAATCATTATATTTAATAACATTATTTATTTTTGACTTATAAAACCTTCTGTGATTTCTATCAGAATGTATTTATTTTCTATCTTTACATTATAGCTTTGTAAAATATAGTCTTATGTGTCCATCTATCTTATAATAATAACATGTTATTTCAAAATATTTATTATCTTTCCTATTTATATTAATTTTCTTATTTTGATACTAAAAAAATTCATACCAACTATCTTGTTTATCATTAAAGAATGATTATCTAGATCAATTTATGATTTTTCAATAGTGATTGTATCGAACTAGATCACAAATTTCTAATTTCTGGAAGGCTTAAAAACGTTTTATGTTATCTTAACTTTAGTAGGATTTGTATTAGTATTGAAAGAAACACCTCCATTATTATTTTTTGAATTCATATAATCTATTTTTAATCAATCCTCAAACTATAAAAGGGTATACATCAAATTATCTATAGTGATATTTTTCAATTTCATTGTATCATAAACAATAGAACTTTTGGATTCCCATACATTGGGAATGTTATAAATAATCTTCTACATAATTATTTCATCATCTAAAACTTTATTTTTAAGTGATTTTAAAGTATTTATAAAAGTCATAAATAATTGGTTCATCTTGGCCACTAATTCTCAATGTAAAAACTCAAAATATTTATAATCATATCTCTACATAGATCTCCTAGTTTCAACAACATTAAAAGTCCAAAAATGTGTAACGTATAATATTTTCCAAATATAATTTTCTACATCATGGGAAGAAATATCAATATAGATACTTCTAGTCATTGAGCATATTAAAGTCTTTATAACTCTATATTTAGTTGATACTCTTACTTTTATTGATGAGTAAATTTTTTAATATTCTTATATAAAATTACATAATCTCCATCCAACTTTATAAAATATTATACTCTTATGTTGATCATAGAAGTATTCATTATTTATCCCCAATATTCAATGTTAGCACCATCAAAAACTGGTGGTCTATTAGGATTAATATTATCAATGTACCAAACACTAAGTGCTTATATCTTAACAGAAAAACATTCTCTTCCTAAAAAATGTTACTCCATCAAATGATTATAAAAATTTATATCAATGTTAAAAAATCATTCCATACTAAAGAATACAAAACGTTCATCAAGTATTTGTGTAGTTGAATCCTCCTCTAATATAAATTGTTGGATATCAATATGAGAAATATTGATATTAGAATAAAAAAATATGTTATTGATGTCTCAATTATAAGAGGGCGTGGAATTATAGTTTAAAAAATTGTATATTAAATGAATTAAACTAAACCATTTCAAAAAACAACTTTTAGTAAAAAGATAAGATTCAGAGTTTTCCCTCAATCTGATTACCAATGTATACTAATATGGTTTATTTCGATATATTAGTTTAAAATAATAGTAATCATAAGATATAATATTATAATATATTGTAATTAAAATATAAATGTTTATATTAGAGTGTCTCAGATTCATAGTAGAGATGATTAATAGTTCAGATTGTTTTTATCTTATTTAGAATCTTTACAATAAACCTAATAGAAACTTGCACAATGTAATATAAAACTTATAATAAACAAGTAATACAATAGAATCAATGTATGAATGACTTACGATTATTTTAAAAGAATAAATCTGGTTTAACAATAAGATTAATGTAGCCACAATCCTTGGAATACAGTATCCTCTGTTTTATACTGACAATATAGTCTATATTTCCTCAGCAAGGAAGGAACGCAATATAATGACCATAATTGTTAGGCCATCCTATCCTGATAAGCCCTCAATCTAATGAATCAACTCCACATTTCTATCCCTACAAGGCATCAATCAGATGATTTAATTCTCTATATTTCTATCCCCATAAGACATTGATCATAATGGCAAATTTGATGCACGATTACGACACACAATTTCATATAGATACAAACCTTACATGGTTTTCATAGAACTACAAAACTCAAGAAAATCTCAGACTATGAACAAGTTGTTTAAACTATTTAATCTCTATAGATATCACATAATGGGATATTTCAAATAAAATCGAATAGCTAGCTCCAAACTCATTGAATAACAAGGTATTTATAGTAAAATCAAAAAAGGTTATATTACCTTCCCTAGGGTCGTATTTTCTTTGATTTTGTTACAGAAACATGGACACATTGAACATCAATAGATATTTTTTTACTAATTTTCTAATGTCAAATTGTTTTACTCCATTACGGTATAAAAGGAAATCCTTACATTAGAAATCAATTTTATCTATTCTGAATTTAATCTTATTCAGTCTAATGGACTTATTTAAAAACATCATTATGCTAATGCTTATGAGTGGGAATCATTTGTTTATCGATTATAATTTTAGTCCGATTAATAATAATTTAGCAGTTTGAAATAATAAATATAATGTCTTTCATTTAATCAGATTAAGATGAATATGATGTTTTTAAAAAACATACTCATTAGGATAATCATAATGTATGATTTCAGTTTATATTCCTTAATATTTTAGAACTAATTATAATTTCTATAAAATTTTATTTTATCTAAAAAACATTCTAAAAACAGTTTGGACATGAATATTTAGTTATCAAGTATTTAAGAAAATGTTTTTAATTTAAAAAACTAATGGACTTTAAAATTCATAAGTATAACTTTTTACTAAAAAATATCCCAATTTTTTGAATGAACAAACCCAAAACATAATTGTAAAAATAGCATTATTATAAGACTATAATATTTTTACATTCCTATGTTTACGTTATGATCTAATGGATAATGTTTTATTATTTATTATTCCACACAGATATGAATCATTCCTATTATTATGAAAAATATTTATCCCCTGAATCATTATTTTAAAAAATTAATTTATTGGGAATGATTTTTTATTAAAAATTAAATTTTCCATTTACCTAATTCTCATGATATTCTTACATGTGATAATTGATTGATATCATTAATGTATACCCTTAATGAGCATATGATTTCAACCTTCATTGTGTTTTATTGCCTTATGTTTTGATGTATGTTTCTATGTATTATATTTTTCTAACTATAAAAATTTGAATAAAATTATGTGTGATGTTGAATATAATTTATTAATTAAGTTGTTTTTTATCTAGTATCCAAAGACACTAAACCATTATGATTTTGAGGCTCGTATAACTGTCTTATTTATTATAAAATTATCTAAAATGATGTATTATTTATGTTTGTTAAGTTCATGTATCATTAGTTTGTATCATAGCATGTTTTAATTATTTTTTGCGATTAATATTGGAAACAATTAGTGAATATCTTAGGTATAACTCTATGTATTGGATAACATACTAATGTTTTGGTAAATTAAATTTTTGATATTTATTCATGGAAGAAACATCCATATCAATATAATTGGACTTGATTGTGGATATGGTTCTGATTCACCTAAGTGGTACAAATCTGAAATTTGTGGATTGGTTATTAGCTTAATAAACACTAGAGAACGTTGACTGGCCTAAGACTACACACTTAGCCAAAGACTAATGGGAGATATTACATGGTTAATTAATAATTCTATTTATGAACCATTATGATGGAATTAAATATTTGATGACCCTGGATGACCTAGGTTTAACCTAACGCTTCATGGATTGATAAGAATGTGTCATAATTTAAGAAATATCAAGAATAATTTCGATCAATATATAATTTATTAATATAATTAGTAATTCATTATTAATACACAACAGTTTTAGTCATAGTAAATGGTTAAAACTAGAAGGAATTTTACAAAAAATGAATGTGAAATCCAATTTAATGATTGTACACATGATGAACCAAATGGATTGGTATTTAGTATTAATTATATTATTATTAGGATTAGTCATATTTCCCAAGAAATAATGGCTACCTAGAACATGATGATTATATACTGAAACTAAAGAGGTAAAAACATTTTCTTGAATTATTTATGAGACAACTTCAAAATTGATTCTACAGTTCTTCTAATCAACCAGTTTTTGGACAAAGGATCATGGTGATGGAAAAGATATTTTCCATTATACAATTCTAAAACCACGAGAATTTTGTCTTAGAATTATATCACTTGGATAGAAAATTTGATGAATCATGTAATCATATCAAGAATAAAAGTATTTCATAAAAAATCCATTCCATGAAATGATATGATTTTAAGAGGGTATTAATAAAGAATTACTTTCTCTAAACAATTCATACTAAAATGGAGAGGAAAATTATAAATTTTAAGTATATGGATGATGAATCCATCAGAACAATTGAAGAAATTTTTACAAGGCTTAGAATTTATGATTCTAGTTTTATCATTGACCTAAAAAATGATGTTTTATTGATTTTTTAGTTTTTTGATCAAAGGATTCAAAATGAGTTAACCATTAGAGTCTTTAGAAGCTATGAGTAAATAAATTTATATATACTCAGTGTAGAAAATATATGTTGAAAAAACTAATGATTTTCATGATTAGAAAATGATATTGAGTTTTATTGAATATCTTGTGGTATGCCAGATGGATGATAGATGATGTGTCAACCTTCTGCATGCCATAATCATGGTAAGGATCACTGTGGTAATTTAATGAATGAATTAAGAAGAATTCCCATGTGTATGAGGTTGATCCATCAATCATATTAATGTCAATATGATATTAAATGTCCAGTCAATAGAATAAAGTGGGCGAAATATTTGACGAATACACCGCCAATAATATCATTCTTTATATGTAATAGTTTGGTAATTATGTTTATCAATTCCATAATTTAAGGGAAAATGAGTATTACCAGTCTCATAATCATAATATGTTAAAGTAAAAATAGAAATCTCATGTGATCATGACTGCAGATGTGGGCCATGATAATGACATTGTGAAAGGTATTCTTATCAAACAGTTTAAAAAATATTTTTTTATATGATTATACTTCAATTCACTATTTTATATCAATGTAATTTCCTAAGGCTATAAAATTTCCACCTTAGTGATTAAATGTTAACATAGTAGTGAAAAATCCCAATGGTATGACAATTGAATCTGAATAATATAGCTCATATATGATAAAATAGTAAGGGAATATTCTTCCTACAAAAGTTCTAATTATCCCTCTGGTTAAATTTGATTTGATTTTAAGCATTGAATTCTTGTCTCTATATATATCCCATTTCAATTTACCATGAATGTAAATAATGCATGATATTAAGAAGCAACATATCTTCATATTTTGGTGTGAGGATTAATGTAAACATCCAACATAAGTTACTTCCATTATATGGTCATCACTTCCAATTCATGAGGGATTATTATCTCAACTAGTTGGGGAGAAAATAAATATCAAAAATATAAAAATTATTTTTTATTATCGTAGTATATTTCATAAATATATCCCTATTCCTCCACTATAATTGTGAAGTTGAGTTTTTAATAAAACCCATTCGTGGTGCTACACCTGTTTTGATGAATCCATACCAAATATTCATAATTGATTAGCATGAATTGAGGAAGAAACTCTAGAAACATATACATAATGGAATATTTAGGAAACGTTCTTATCTATGAGGTGAAAATATTCATTTTTTTAATAAGAAATATGGTGGAATTCATCTTTTAATTCATTACCAGGAACATAACAAGAACACAATTAAGAAAAAGTATCATATACCCCATATTGATGATCTGATTGATTAATTACATGGTGATTGACATTTCTCAAATATTGATCTTCAATACAAATGTCTTTAGCTAATGCTTAAAAAGTACTATATTCCAATTAAAACATTCTATATGAGGTATTATAATTAATAATTTACAATAATTTTATTTGGACATATAGTGATCCTTCCCCCATCATGTATTTAATGAATAGTCATTAGATAATACTTTGACCAGTTTATGGTAGTATTTATAGATAATATTATAATATATTTAATAAGTAAGGAATATAATGAATAATATTCGGGGATTATGTCTAATTAATTAAGGAGGGATAAACTATATAAAAAATTAACCATTTGTGAAATTTTTGTAAATAAAGTCTCATTTTTTGGCATATTATTTCAAGTTAAATTATATCAGTGGATCCTTAAAATATGAACGTTATTAGAAAATCAACAAGTCTAGACACAATGACCAAATTTTATATTTTTATTTGTTTTAATGGATTACACTGATTCTTGTTGGGAAATTTTGTGTGGTTATCAAATCCATGAACATTGTTATTGTAGGAGGGATCCACGTTCTTGTGTAAATATGAATGTTATGAGATTTTCAAAGAACTAAATAGAAGTGTGTCTAAAACACATGTGATCACACTAACATGCAGTGAATAAGGGTTTGTGATATATAGTGATTCATATATCAAGGGAATGGTATGTGACTTCTTTCATAACAAAATAGTAATATATTATGCCTCTCACCAATTAAAACATCATGGAAAAATTTACCAACTCTTGATTTATAGTTAGCAGAAATAATTTTTTAATTGGAAATATAGAGGCACTATATAAATGCAGAATGGAGTGATATATATATTAATAATAAAATATTAAAGTATATATTCAAATAAAAATAGATCAAAATGAGCTATATAATATTATTGTAATTTATTAAATATTATTACTACTCAATGCACTACCTATATGGGTTGGAGAATATGGAGGTCAATGCTTTTACTACAAAGGAACATTAAGTTTTTTCAATGATGAGGATTAAATGAAATACAATATAAATGTATTTATAGAAAAGTTTCCTTGATATCATGTGAAAAGGGTAAATTTACTATCTTTACCATGTGAATTCTCAACCATCCATCCATGAGAGTATTAAAGAGGTGCAGAAAGAGGATGTGAAAGTAGAAAAAATGTGATAGATTTTCCCGAGTTCAACCTTGATTTTGATGGAATGATAGAATTTATAAATTGAGTATGTGTTTCATTAATACAAGACATTAATAATGAGTTGTTGGATAAATATAATATTTCATCATTATCAATTCATCATAGAACTATGATGATGTATATATATATCTGAAATAATACTTTTGGTCAGAAAAGATAAAAATGAATATTGCAGAGCATGCATCAAGATTCATGGTATTTTAACATATTAAAGATTATATATAGAATTATATGGGGATTTTATAACAATTACCCATAGCTAAATAGTTGTGAGAAAACATCACAAAAATTTTATTATTAGACTCCCCACTATATATAAAGGGAATAATGCTATTTGGGTTATATTTGATCTCCTTAAAAATTCAACACATTTAATTTATATTAGACAATATTTATCTCTTGAAATAATTCCTATGGTGTACATTACTAATGTTTTAAGATCCTATCTAAGACCACTATCAATTGTATCTGATCAGGATATGAGGTTTACCACATTATTTTTGAGGAGTATTTATAATACTATTGATATAGTTTTGAGTTTTGGGGATTTATATCATCCTCTTAGATATGGTTAATCTTAGATGATAATTCGTACTCTTGAAGGCATGTTGATAGCCTTATTTATGCATTTTTGATGTGGTTGGGATCAATACCTTCATTGTATTTCATTTACCAATAATAATAGTTTTCACTCAAGCATTCAGACAACTCTTTATGATGCCCTCTATGGTTGGATGTGAAGGACAAAAATGTAATGGGTATAAGTTGGATAAATAAATAAATAGTATCTGAGAAATTTGTGGATATATTTGAAAATATTAGTTCAATTTAACAACACATTGATGTATCTTAGAGTAAAAAAAAGATTTTTCCAAACAATCATCAGTGAAATATAGAATTTTATATTAGTGATAAGGTATTACTATGAATTTATCCATGGGATAATTATATTAGATATAGGAATAAATAAATGATAAACAATAAATATACCATCCTTTATGATATTCTTGGTTGGGTGGGGATGATTTCATATCTTTTGGTGCATCCACGGAACCTCCCTCAAGATCACTATGTGTTCCAAGTATTTTTCATGAAGAAGTACATACAATTTCCTTCACATGTTTTAAACTCAAAAGTTATACCATTGGAGATTGATATTTCCTATGAAGAATAATGGGTATATATCTTGTATTATAGAGTTAATTATCTATGGAAGAAGACTACTAACATAGTTAATTTTCACGGGAGGATTCATAAATTTGAGGAAGGTACGTGAAAAACAAGTAATCATTAAAGAAGATACATTGTTATTTTTTATATGTTTTATGGAAATTATAGGGTGAAATTAATTTTAAGGTGGGTCAAATATAACACCCCACGATTTTAAATGAATTTTCCTTAAAATAAACATGACGTATTGGATTGCATGTTTGCACAAAATTAGGAGTCTAACTTTGCCTAATAGACCATTATAACATTAATATTGGATTGGTGGGTATGATTATGAATAAAACATTATGAAATATATTTATCATATTCTATGAAAATAATAATGTTTTGATTAATTCTCTATAATTAAGAACTCAATTTTTTGTGAATTTATTTTATGTTTCCAAATTAATTTTTCTTAAAAAATTCTTTTTATTATTTTTATGAAAATATTATAATTTTGTTTAAAAAAATTAGAAATATTTTATTAAAAAACATATAACTTTTCAAATTAAGGTATCAAAATTATCTTATGGTGAAATATATTTATTTTTCTAAAATGATAAAATTTTCTATGACTATTGAAAAATGCTGATTTTAAAGAAACTATATTTTGTTATCAAGTAATTACAAAGGAAATTTTTATTTTTATAAAGTTTTAAAATAATATTTGTTAATTTTTATTAAAAATAATACAATTAATTTCATTTTAATCAATATTTCACATAATTTTTTTTATAAAAATGATTTCACACTTAAAAAAGAATTTTTCTAGGAAACCAATTTCACCACATTTTATGGGTTTACAATAAAATTAATTTGTTCTAATTATAGATATTTTATTACATAAAATATATTCCATGTTTCTAACCATAATTATTATTATTATATAATAATTTCAACATAATATTTTGTAAATTTGAATAGTAACTAAGGTAAAAAAATATTTATTGCAGTAAAGGTTAAAATGTGTTAGTTGGGGGATAAACTAAGGAGAAAATGGTAAAAAAATCTAAAAACATTTCTAAATACTATTGGATGAATATATTTCTATTCTATATCATACTTTATTCTATCATGATCCAATTTGGATAAATATTTCTCAAATAATACATTAATATATTTTAATCATTTGAAGAAGTCCATGTGTGCTCTTCCCCACCCTTATAAAAGGACACCACTTATCCCCTTATACTCACACTTCATGATCATATTATCTCGGTGATGGGATACCTAAATACTTTTTTGACATTCATCCCCACATCCTAGAGGTACTGGTTAGATCAGAATACCGTCCTTTCAATGTGTATGATGTAAGCCAAAGGATGTTTCTCTATGAAGAGGTATAACTCTTAACCGGGTACATTAAATTTTATGTCTTCATAAACCTTATCTAAAACTGTTATATCAATCATATAATGATTAATAAAGTATCACAAATACATTTTTATTTTATTATTTCAATGTAACAAACTTTATTCATATATTTATCTATCAAATGAGAAACAAAATCATCGTTTGTGCACATTTGGGGACTACCACCTAATAAAGTGACACATTTCACTTTTCATCATCATAATTCATGGATAGTTATTTTTATTGAATTAATTCTAATATATTTTGTTTATATATTAAATTTGATTTGGAAATTATATGATTTTATCTACTTCATTAACTCCCAATAAGGATTGGAAAGATAATATATCTAATGTGTGTGTTTGGACTACCACATCCACGAAGCGATGAGATGCATTTTTAATTTCTGATTTACATGGAGTGTAATAAGGACATATTTATTGAATATATATAATATTTATGATATAATAATTATTCTGTCAAAGTGTATTACTTTTTACCTTTCTGTAATTCCATATATTTAAATGTTGAAACATCACTCATGTGTACGTACCAAGTACCATCTCAATGAAGTGATGTAATAAAATTTTCATCACCACATTATATGAAAATTTTCAGAACTTTATATGTTGATTAAATATGATAAAAATTAAATTATCAAAGTTATAGATATGATTTAACCTTGATCAATATAAAAATACTATAAATCATGAATAAAATCATGCATGAAAAGTGTGATACTTATCACCCAAAACATTAATTTTAATAAGGAAGTATTAATAAACAAGAAGTAAGGTGTTATAATTAAATAATATATTCAATTATATATATGAATAATGTTATATAATGTATTTATAATCAATATTTATTTATTATAAATGTGTTTTTAAGGAATAACAAGAAGAACAAGACATGAGATAAGGCATTATTTGACAATCTCATTTTCATTCAATATTTTCTATGATAAAATTAAATTAAATAAAGATATATATATAATTTCCTTTAAAATAATATATTTTCTTCTATATATCTCATTAAAAATGATTTTATATATTTTAATTATATACTACTTCTTGTTACTTAAATTTCTTAGAATGTTTTTAATGAAAAATCAACATTATTTCATTTTTGGTTGATAATTTTTTTCTTCCATGTCCTTGATCATCGAAATTACTTGTGAATGTTATTAAATATAAATTAATTACTTAAAAAGGTATTTTTTTTGTAAATTTAAATTTATTTAAAAATGGTTAAATAGGAATATTTTTAAATAAATAATTTTCAACCTATTTTTTTCGAATTATTACAAATTCCAGAATAGAATGCGTTTTTATGTATAAAACATGAATGGATAATACCCTGGTCATGATAATTATTTCCTTTCAACCATACATTACAACTTTCCAGATTTCTTTTCAAATAAATTTATTTTATCAGTACAATTTTTATTATTGGTTAAAATGTTATCAAAAGGATAGGTTATTTTTATCATGTTTCCAAAGAGAGGTTCGACTGATGTTTTAAATATACTTCTCATCTATCAAAAATTCCTTCAAGGATTTTTATACTTCATTGGTGATATGTTCTTTTGATACCATAATAATTCATTATATGGGTAAATGCCCAGATTTTCCATGTAATTTTTTAAATTATATGGAATTATTAAGAGTATGTGAAAATTGACAGTGCGTGATTCCGTGGACTAGTGTGCCCGTAATGAATTTATTAACCTTTTTTAAGTATGTTTAGTAAATGAACTTGTGGCATTTTCTAACAATTAAACTAGTGCTCGGATTCAAAACCTAAGGGTACCATTGAATCCACAACGCCAGGATTCAGTTAAGGGAGACTTTACTTTGAGGAAAATATGTCTGGAGAAAATTTTAAGTTTTATTAATTTCTAGAAGAAATAAATAAAATATATTTTTATTTTATTTGTTTCTAACTTATCCTCCAATGGAAAAGAGGATGTGGGAACAATGATGTGCCAAGCCAAAAAATGTCTTGACCTGTCAATCTTATGTAATGACATTGTCGGATAATTTAGAAGGTTCCTAATTAATGATCCCCCATTAATTCCCCACGTCGTTACATACCCTCCCCCGCTATTATTTATATAGATTTTGGGGAGAGGTGTCAGCATAGCATCACCATGAAATGAAGAGATGAAGAAGTGCTGAGACAACAAACCCTTGGAGGACCTATCCGGTTCTGGTGAGCAGTGACAGGAAACAAAGAAACCCCAGACTGAAGGACGACATGCAAGCGACGTTATTACATGCCGATGGTGGGAACGAAGATCACTGATCCACCTTCAAGCGCGGATGTTCTCCAACGAGTTTAAGAGGTAGGGATTTTGATTCTCATTTATTTCAAGTGAATTTATTTTAACCTTTATCCCCCCTTATGTTACAAGCTAACATGGAGGGCATGAGCCTAACGAACATGACCAAGACCCTCTGTTACTTTGTTATAGCCTTGCATTCTCCATGGAATTCTGCTAGATCAACGACACCGATCGGCTATGAAGAATGCGTGCATTGACGCACGCTGCAAGAGGAGGCCATGACACAAAGTCAGGATGGTTATTAGATTGGCCGGCACTAGCCGGCCACAGAGGAGGTGTGGTGTGCCATTGCGCATGCACTGGGGAGAAAGGGGTCGCGACTCATTAGCCACGGCGATCAGAGAATGCATCTAAAACATCAGCTGGCCGCAGAAGGAGGGGCGGCGCGAATAGCACGCCATCGACAAGCAGGGATGCAGTGTGACTAGAAAGCCTTCGGCGAGAAGATGTTGTGGCCAAATCCACGATGAATGCAGAACCCATGCCTCTGGTGGGTTCTGCGGCGACCATGGGACACCCACGTGGTGCCGCTATTTCATGAAACCGAACGGCCCCCGGGCCATTTGGGATAACAGGGGGAAACATTTTTCCCTTTTCCAGCTCGGGCAGACAACGACCATTCCGCCCCTTGAAGCAGTGCCCTATGTGGCTGAATCAAACTTTGCATGCCACCCTATTCAAGTTGGGCCGCCCTATTGCGGGCTGCCCCCTTTCGGGCTGGGCTGCCCCCCTTGCAGGCTGGGCCAAACATTGGCCCAGCAGCCCAAGCCTACCATGGCCCAACCCAGACCAGGGAGGTTTGGGTAGGCTTGACTAGGTCAGACCGGACCCAAGCCCAAACCGGCCTAGAAACACATTAAGGGCCATATATCAAGATCCATACATCTGTTTGATGAAATTTATGCAACGTTGGGATCCTTGGATCGAGGTGGTTTATTCTGGTATACTCTTCTTGGGTTTTGAAGATAGTTAGAGTATGACCGGGTTGGATTGAACCTTGAATCCAACCGAGCCACTAGAACTAAAATTCTTATAACTCATAGAATAGGTGCCCGATTGATGCATCGTCTGTCGTGTGGAAACCATTATGACATAGCGGTCCTTTGGGTTACACAGTTGTGGAGATTTGTGGAGGTTGAGGTATGACTGATATCTCAAGGGGAAGACACTATAGATTTTGATCGCACCAGGTGCGAGAAATCTAGTGGAGGGCAGTGAGGCGGAGGTTGGAGACAGATCATATGAAGGTTAGTACCAAGCAACCTAGTGTGGGTCCACAATGATCCTGTGTGGGTTAGATCCTATGTGGGTCAATGCTCAGTGATCCTATGTTGGTCTGTACATACCGATCATATGTGGTTCTGATCCGGTGTGGGTCAGTGCTCAACAATCTTGTGTGGGTCATCACATAAAAATCCTTTGTGGGTATGATCCTATGTGGGTCAGTGAGGGTTAGTTACCTATCGATCCTGGGTGGAACAGATCCTGTGTGGGTCATTGCGGGGGTAAGTACCTATCGATCATATGTGGGTCAGACCTCGTATAGTGAGGAATAATGCCTATTGACAGAATAAGATGATCTAGCTTCGTGACTATTCATTTGTACTTCTATACTTCACTGAAAACCTAGTTTCAGTTGAGACTTCATTTGAGATATGTCCACTTATTTGGGATTTTTTATTGAGATCATGTTTTTTGGTTTTCTTTTGTGTAATTCTGAGATAACTTCAGGGGTATTGGGTTCCCAACCGGGTATTTTTATACTCACCCGTGCACGGGTTTCACCCGCACCATGTTTTTTCTTGTGAAAATGATGAGCAGCTGGGCAAAGGTTTGAGGGAGCCATTACTAGGTGTTACTTGGAGGAGACGAGCGGACATAAAGTGATGAGGAGGATATCTATACCTACCCATCAGGTAGGATCCTCGAAAGACGACCCAGGACATGTTTTTCTCATTTTCAGTTGTATTGTACCTATCAGTTGTACTTTTACCTATTAGTTGTGCTCTTATTCCAGCCCCTTTATTTTCATAACTCTTTTAATAGAGTATTATACTTCATGGTGGCATATTTTTGTGTTTGAGCCTTTTTTTGTATAGGTTTAAATCCAATGACTTCCCATTATAGGAATACGCCTTTCTGGTGCTAATCAACAGCCCCTGGCCTATGGAAGGTGGTCTTTGGGTAGTCACGGCATGGGCCCTGAGGGACGGTTCATGAAAAAGTGGTATCAGAGGAGATGGTTCTATAGGAGAACTAAGACTCTTAAATTTTCTCCCTAGAAATAGTTTTAACTGTTATGAGTTTTTTTTTCAGTTCGGGGAGTCCAGTGTTGGTGCAGCAGCCGATGTATCCATATACGAAGACCCTGAATCCTGATTTCCGACTCAGTACACAGAAGCACTAATTACATGTGTTTCTTAGAGTTTTTCTTGTGATTTATTAGAGTAATCTCACTAGTTATAAATTATTGACCATGGAAAATCTGTCTTCTTTCAGTATGCCACCACAGAGATAGCTTGCTAGGATTCCTAAGAGATTACACGACGACGGGCCACTGGGGGATGAGTCCTTAGTGCAGGGCCCTCTTTGGTGTTATCACCTTCTGGTGGTGTACCGGCGGCACCACTACCCATTGGGTAGTTGTTTCGACTAGCCCCACCAACAAAAGGTTCACGCCGACTAATCACACTGCATGAGTTTCAGCAGCAGAGGCCACTAAGGTTCGAAGGCGATACGGACCCACAGGCAGTTGAGGACTAGCTAGAGGCTGTAGTCAGAGTTTTATGCTTTGTTGGGACACCAACTTACCTTATAGTGATCCAAGAAGCTAGTCTCTTCCAGGTAGTAGTAGGGATATGTTGTATCATGATCTTCTAGATACACAATGGGGCGACCCTCCTCTGGGCGAACTTCGAGATCCATTTTAGGGTAGAGTTTGTCCCATTGACCATACTCTCTATGCATATACAGGAGCTACTGTAGCTACAAAAGGGAAGCTTGACTATGGCTCAATACTCGGAGAGGTTCACTGATCTCTCCGCTACTCCACTGACATGGTACGTGACACTTTCTTCAGGTTTTGGACCATTGATTAGGGTCTTTGATGGGAGATCAAATCATTGATGATATTGCTCAGCATTCTAAAACAGTATGGGGTGCTAGAGCGAGTGATTTTGGTGGAGGGATTCTTAGCTGAGCAGGAACATACATCGAGACCCACAACGGGGAAACATGTAGTAGATTCCTCTGTAGCTGGTAGGAGGAAGATGACATAGAGGTCCAAGAGGACCATACCATTTGGTGGAAATCCCAGGGATGTAGCTTCGGAGGTGTAGGGATCCCGAGGCAGAGGAGGTCAGACGAGGGACAAGCAGTGCTTCACATGCGGCGGTATGGGTCACATGGCTTGTGATTACCTGACTCGCCATACAGATGACCAGAAGATTTTTGAGGGACCACTGAGGTAGAGGTAGATATATGAGCGAGGAGGTCTACAGATTGGATAGTGTGGCAGGGGGTGGTCATGTAGTAGGTGGTGGGAGGTGATTCGAGGATCTACCATCAACACCACATGGTGGCCCACCCTGATCATAGGGAGTAGGTAGTCAGGGATGAGCTTATCTCTAGGCAGTTGAGGCCTACAACCATGGAACACCGAAGATTATTAAAGGTAATATATGTGTCTACTCCACCATAGCTGCTATACATATAGACACAGGTGAAATTCACCTTTTTGTTTCCATGACCCTCGTTTGGAACTCAGAGATTCCGGTGGAGCCGTTGGATCGATCCTTACTTCTAGAGACTCCTATGGGAGAATATTCGACAATTAAATATGGGTTTCGATAGTGTGATCTTACCCTAGGAGGTGAGATCTTTAGCTGGAATCTCCTAGTAGTGGCATTGAGGTCTTATGACGTCATCTTGGCTATAAAATGGTTATCCACAGTCCATGATCAGATTGACTTTATTAGGTGAAATTTGTGGTGTGTCCGGGAAGAAGGGTGTTGGTTTCCCTTCACTAGAGAGAAGGTAACTTATGCAGCACAAGATGGTATTACCCAGAATAGGGTGAAGACGATTACACATCAGTTGTCCAGCCTTACCCTCAGATCAGTAGATGTTGAGAGTCTGTGCTCTCTTGTAGTGGTGGACCAATATGCTGATGTTTTTCCTAATGATGTTATTGGACTACCTCCACGTAGTGAGGTCGAATTTAACATCGATCTATACCCTAGTATGGAACTGATATCTACACCAGAATATCAGATGGCTCCCATATAGCTTCATGATTTACGGGTACAGTTGGAGGGCTTACAGAGAAAGGGGTTAATAAGGACCAACATTTCTCTATGGGAAACCCCGATTTTTTCGCCATGAAGGAATAAAAGAGTTTGAGGTTCTTTGTGGATTATCGGCATCTAAAACAGGTGATCATGAAGAATAAATATCCACTTCCGAGGATTTATGATCATTTTGATCAGCTAAAGGGATATCGTTGGTTTTCATAAATAGACCACGGATCAGGCTGTCATCAGCTTTGGGTATGAGATGGGTATGTGAAGAAGATGGCCTTCAGATATCAGTATTTCCACTATGAGTTCTTGGTTATGCCGTTCAGTGTGACCAATGCCCCGACAGTGTACATGGGACTCATGAACATGATATTTCATCCATACCTCAATTTCTTTTTGGTGGTGTTCATCGACGACATCTTGATATACTCAGTAACGGGGGAGGAGAATGCCTATCATCTACAGATTGTTCTGGATACACTCCGAGAGGACCAGCTTTATGATATGCTCTCCAAGTTCCGTTTTATATACAAGAGGACCACATTCTGGGACACGTTATCTCGGAGGCTGGAGTTGCAGTGGATCTAGTGAAGATGGATGTTGTGCTTGCTTTGGAGCCACCCAGGAGTGTGGTCGAGGTTCAAAGTTTCATAGGGTTGGCTAGATACTACTGGAGGTTTGTGCCATACTTCTCCAGAATTGTGACACTATTTTCAACATTGAAAAATAAGGTACAACCCTTCTTATGGATGGAGATATTCCAATAGACTTTCCAAGATATGAGGAATTGACTGACGAGTTCCCCCATCTCAAGGATACCAGAGGAGGGCGTTGGGTATATAGTCTTCTGAGACACATCAGAGACCAGACTTGGGTGTGTACTGATGCAGGAGTGAGCAGTGATTGCCTATGTCTCATGAAAGCTCAACCACCATGATTAGGACAACGCTACCCATGACCTGGAGTTAGCAACAAAGGACTTCTCCTTGAAGGTATGGTGACTTGACATGATGGGAGAACGTTTTATAGTCTACTCTGATCACAAGAGTCTCATATGTATATTCGGTCAGAAGGACCTGAACCTGAGACAGTGGTGATGTCTAGAATTCCTCCAGGACAATGACATTGAGAGTCTATACTACTAGGAAGGGGAACGTGGTAGCATATACACTCAGTAGGAGGTCTTTTCTACAGTTACAGAGTGAGGAAACTGAGCATCTAGAAGCGTTGTAGATATCCTTCATGGATAAAGATGGAGCATCTTACCTTCAGTCTGTGACAGTCACCCCCCACTCCTTTAGTGATTCAGGGAGGCGCAACTTGGGGACATTGACTGAGAGGCTCGACGTGCTCTGATATCCTCAAGATATGCTCCTGATGGATTTTTTTAAGTTGGGGAACACATCATCTTCTTCAGAGGATGTACCATGGTACCAGTGGCGCTATGGGAGGAGGTGCTGTAGGAGTTCCATACATCCTCTCAGGTGGTACATCCAGGTGTGGTGTAGATGTACTAGGACCTCTGGCATCAGTAATGGTGTCCAGGGATAAAGAATATAGTAGTGGAGTTTTTTTCTGATGGCTCACTTGTTAGCAAGGGAAGGCCGAGTTTGAGGTACCAGTAGGCTTAGCACAACCACTAGAGTTGCTGGAGTGTATGTGGGATAGGATACCCATGTAATTTTTAACATGGATTCTATGTACTTCTAGGGGAAATGATTACATATGCGTGATCATTGACTGAGTCACCAGGTTGGCCCACATCGTACCTATCCAAGAGCAGGGATCAGTAGAGGGCTTGAGAAACCTATATGTACATGAGATTTTATGACTTCATGGGGTGCCATCGACGATCGTCTCTGACCTTAATGCATGTTTTACATCCCGATTGTGGAAGGGATTACAGGAGGCGCTCAGGAAACAACTACGTTTGAGCATTGCCTTTCATTCTCTAATGGATGGTCAAATGGAGCAGACAATTCAGACACTGGAGGACATGCTTTATGCATGCATACTAGACTTTTGCCATAGGTGGGAGGATCACTTGCCTTTTGTGGAGTTCGCATACAACAACAGTTATCACTCCACCATCAGTATGGAACCATTTGAGGCCCTATATGGTAGACCTTACTGATAACTGCTATGCTTGACAGATCTAGGGGAGTATGTACTTATGGGTCCAGATTTGGTATGAGTGACCACTGAGAATGTTCATGCCATCTAGGAGCTGATGAAGACTGCACAATGCATACAAAAGTCTTTAGCTGAAAGGAGATTGAGGCCTTCGGAGTTCCAGGAGGAGGACCACATATTCTTGCAAGTCTTTTCTCTATAGGGACAACATATATTTGGATGAGGCGTCCAGTTATCACTGAGGTTTATCGGTCGTTTTCCTATACATCGAAGGATATGTGAGGTGGAATACTGCTTGGCATGTCCACCACTGTTTGAGAGGGTGCACGAAGTCTTCCACATATCCTAGCTGAGGAGATACGTGCATGATCCATCTCACATAATCGACCAAGACGAGCTAGACATTGATGATGGGGCGACGTTTCTGGAGGTTTCAGTGGAGATTGATGATCCATATGAGCATGTCCTTCAAGGGGGGTTGATACCTCTAGTGCACATTCACTGCCAACACAAGAACCTCCAAGAGACCACATGGGAGTGGGAGGCTCAAATTCGTGCTCTGTACCCCCATTTGTTCCCTTAGTCAATGTTGTGGATTTCTTGGCCTAAAATCCATAAGGTGGGGAGAATTTAAAGACATGGATTTTCCAAGTATTTTTTTTAAATTATATGGAATTATTACGAGTCTAAAAAAATTGATTGCGCGTGATTATGAGGCCCTATGTGCCTGGAATTAATTTCTAAACTTTTTTTATGGTATGTTCAGTAAACGTACGAGAATCATTTTCTTTCATTTGAACCGGTGCTTGGATTCAAATTCTGAAGGCACCATTAAATCCACAACATCAAGATTAGCTTAAGGGAAACATTACTTTGACAATAGAAGGTCTAGGAAATTTTTTTTTTTGACTTTTTAAAAGAAATAAATAAAATAACTTTTTTTTCTAACTTATACTACAATGGAGAAGTGGAGGTGGGACCAGTGACATGTCAAGCAAATAAATGGCTTGTCCTGTCAATATTAAGTAATGACATCATTGGGTAATTATGAAGGTTCCTAATTAATGACACCACATTGATTCCCACATCGTTACTTACCCTCCCCCTATCCATTCACAACCCAACCCAACCCGAGCTCGAGCCACAACTACCCCAAGCCCGCCTCCATAGGTCAGGGGCTGACAACAAGCACCGAAGGCTAAACAACTCAGGGAGGACTTTTCCTGATTACAGGTACACACACACGCAGCACACTCAATGAAAAAGTGCAGAGTAAAAGGAGAAGAAAAGTGCCAAATGCTATAAATAAACCACAATGTGCATCGACCTCTAAAAGTACAAAGTAAAAGCTGCAGGTACACTGAAAAGAAAAGGGGAAAAACATGCGCCCATCTAGAAAAGTGTCACAAACCGACAACAGGTAAAAAAAAGGAAACAACAAGAAGGGCCCGCCACCTGGAACCCGACTCCGACCACCACACGTAGTCCAAGCTCCTGAGCTCCTAAGCTCCATTGAAGTCACGGTCGACCAGTCCGTCGTCTTCAAGGGCACACCAAGTGCGGGAAAATACCAAGCAGGGGTGAGTATAAAAATACTCAGTAGGATACCCCGATGTCTCGAGGGAGCAACAAAGGAGGTACCGAAGGGTGAGTAGTAGATCGAACAGGGAATAGTAAAGGAATACAACAAGGAGTGCAGTAGAGAGTACAGTAAAGATTCCAGCTCAACCCAATAAGTGAAAGGAGGTAGACTCGTCCAGACACAAGGATCTGGAAACAGTGATAAGATGAACTACCCATCGAGTATTCTCTACCTATAGAAGGAGAGTAGACTTGTCCAACCATAGAGAAGATAGACACGGAAAGCACGTGGCATACCCCGCGTGTATTTACCTCTCCTAGAAGGAGATTCACCAAAACCCAAGAAATGGGTACCAGAAACAAGGTATATACATATCTATATTCTGAACAAGAAACCCAAACAAGATCGTAAGGGGATCTCCATCATGTAGCTCATCCCATGAAATGAGTAGCCAATAATCCCAGAAATAAACACCATCGATACCCAGCATCTCGCACGTCTACCCCAAAATACAAGTCAAGGGGCTCAAATCACCGCACCTCGACACTATCCCCTTTGGGCGGCACTGACTCGCCCACACGGTATTAGGTCGCGTCTCAAGGACGCATCTTGGTGGGGAAATCAACCCTCGTACTTGAGAGTTCTGGGGGAATGTCCAACCACTCCTCGTCACTGCCATGCAGTCGAGAGGTCTCCTCAAAGTCAAAGTCATCACATCAATGACCCATAAAAATAAGGGTCCCACTCCGGTAGTCACGGAATAAAGCCGCAGACTAGCCTAGTATAAAGGACTGATTCTGAAATGTCAACAGGTGACCCACTACCCAGCCCTGCTGGAGTGTAAACCCTAGAAGGATATCGGGTGACCCACTGCCCAGCCCCGCTGGAGGGTAAACCCTAGAAAGATATAAGGTGAACCACTGCCGAGCCCCACTGGAGGGTAATCCCTAGCAAGATATTAGGTGACCCACTGCCCATCCCTACTGGATGGTAAACCCTAATACATCATCAGGCGACCCACTGCCCAGCCCCGCTGGAGGGTAAACCTAGAATAAGTCGATAGGCGACCCACTGGCCAGCCCCGCAGGAGGGTAAATGTGGAATAAGTCGACATGCGACCCACTGCCCAGCCTTGCTGGAGGGTAGACCTGAAATAAGTCGACATGTGACCCACTGCCCAGTGGTGCTGCAGGGTAGACCTGAAACTAGACGACGAACGACCCACTACCCAGCCCTGCTGGTGGGTAGACCCTAAGAGGTCATCGGGTGACCCAATCCCCAGTCTCTACTGGAGGGTAAACCCTAGAATTCAGCGAGAAACCCACTGCTCAGTCTCTCCTGGTGGGTTAACCCGAAGAAGTCGATGAGCAACCCACTGCCCAGCCCCGTTGGAGGGTATGCCTGGAACTGCTCTGGCCATCTCCACCGGATGGTACAACACAGGCCAAGAGAACTTGGAGTGGGTATCGCACAACCACCCAAGTCCAGAACAAAACCAGGGGAAACCACTCAACCCTCCTGGTCTAATCCATCAAGAACAGAGGGACCCTCTACGTCGCGAGAGGTCAAAGGTATGTAAAGTATAACACGACACGCACATGGGGCCCACATGACGTGTGTCCCCCAAGTCAACCCCAACCGAGCACACAATTGTTCTCAGGTACCAACGACCACATGTACCTCCAAGTGTTCTCACATACTCCCAGAGTATTCCATGTCTCCAGACCAAAAGGCTAACGTGCACACGACACCCAACATCCACACGAAGGCGTAACGTAACAACTCTAACTTGCTGCCTCAATGGCTGAGGCACGACCAACCACATCTCTTCAACATTTACCTCACTCTCACGGGAGTGAACACGATCACACGTGAAGGGTTCTCTACAGTCACGACAAGAAGAACTTCCAGCCGTTCACCTTTCCTGCTTCCACATTAATAAGATCACGTAAGAGACTCCACTCACCTGAACATATTACATCGTTGTAATCCTCGCGGAAAAACATGTGAGGTCGACTACTTACCCGCCCGAAACAGTCAACCGGTGAAAAAGGTACTATTCACAATAACCAACCCATGTGGGGCCCACACCAAGATCCGGAAAAAGGTCGGGCAAACTACGCCATAGGGAAGCTCTCGGAAAAACACGTCAAAACAAGTATTCATTCTCCCTGAACGGACGTCTGATGGAAAAGTTGCAATACACTGCACACAAAACAAAAGATGGACTGTGGGGCCCATGCCTCAACTCTGGATTCATCACCTGAAACGACCCTGGTCAACCTCGTCTCGATGCCAGGGTCACAACGCCACTGACGGTGCCTAAAACAGACTCCGGATGTAGAAGCTGTCACTCCCCGCGTTATACGAAAGTAGGGCCCTGTGGGGCCCAAACCTCAAGCCCGAATCTAGGCGGGCAGATTGCGCCGTTGCAATCCCCTCAGAAAAACACATTGAATGCAGTTCTCAAACACGCCAAACGGATGTCGAGTGAAAATTGACCTTTCATCATAAAACATCAGAACTAGGCCCTGGGGGGCCCGCACCCTGTCTCCAACCTAAACACTTCAAAAAGCGTCTCATAAAGTCCGCACGAGGACTGAGGTCACGTTGCCACTGATGGTGCGTCAATCAGACATCCCAAATAAAAGTTAGGTCTACCGCAACAATAATTAATTAATTAAATAATTAATTAATTGTTCGTATAAATCGTTTTGTGCCATCGAGCAACGAATCCAAACCGCAGGGGCTCCGATCCAACATTGGAAGGGTCGTCTCAGCTTCGGGGCCATTGTGCCTCTAATGGCGCTTCAAACGGGCGTCCGGCTCGCGAAGACCGTCCGTTGCAAACTTAAATAATAATTTAATATTATTAAATTAAAGTTTTGGGGCACCCGTCTTCGGGCACAGGACCGAAAACCCCGAAATTCACTTCAAACAAACCGCCCCGCCGATACGAACTCGCCACCGTAGACAGAGCGTCAAAAAGACGCGCCGTTTGGAAATTACGACCCCCCGAATATAGGAGGGCCAACCAGGCCGGTCCGGACCTGCCAGATCGGTCCTGGACTACCGGCCTGCGGCCCAGCTGTGGGTCCGGTCCAACATGCCACGACCCACTGGACGCAACCCACCTCAAGCCACCAGACCCGAGCGGGTTCGGTTCTTCCCATCTGACCGGCCAGTCGTCCGGTCCTCATTGACACCCAGCAAGACCCGCACGGCGCGGGTCCTAGTCTGCTGCTCCGCCCCTGAGGTCAGCGCGGCTACCTCCTCCGACCGTGACAGGCGCTGCGTCGCGGCCTCCGCCGCTCGCCACTGCTCCGCTGAGGCCGGCTCCGCCTAATGTCGGTTCCCCACTTCTGTTCGACCATGCCTTCTCTCTCTCAAAGCCCGGCACTCCGCTGTTACCCTCGGCTCACAGGATGCCGCCGCCGAGCTCCGCTGCTACCTTCGGTTGATCTACACCCGCTCAACGCACCGCTGCTGCTGCGCGCAGCTCTCGGCCACCCGGCCATACCCGCCTGAGCCCGTGACTCCGGCATCATCCCGGTTCTCCGCCACCTCCTGCTGTCGGAACTCCCAAAGACGGCCGGAGAAGCTCGTTAACCACCAGAAAAACAAATTACCGCAAACTTCGACGAATGTTCGCGACCCCATCCGAACCCGGATTTCAATTCTAAAACAAGTGTTTGAGAGCTTAGAACATAGGCTATTCAATCATGGGGTTCCCTCTAAAATTTAATCGCATTTCAAAGTATATAATTGAATTCAAAGAGTGTGCGAGAACCAAAAATGAAAACACAACAAAGCCTACTAGCTGGGCGTTGCCCGGAGCTTCGCCGGTGATCTGCACCTCGCCGCCGGTGCTTCCACCTTGATCGGTGGAAGGGGAGGGAATGAGAGAGAAGGGGTTGAGGGAGAGGCTTCGCCCGGGGATGCAAATGAGGGAGAGGGGGAGAGTTTGGTTTAAGTAGAAAAATAAAAATAAATAAATTTAATTAATTTTTTTTTATTAATTAGCCACGAAAGGAACCACCTCCGAAACACCCGACGAGGGCATGGTTAGACCTCCCCGAGGGTAAACACCACCTCCCGAGCACAACAACCATCTCATAATTTTAATACGAGCCTCCATTTAAAAGTTATACAACTTAACGCCTAGGCTGCCAAATTACGAAAACGCCCATTGGGCCATTTTTCACAGATGGCCCGCGCCCGCAAAAAATTCACCCATACTAGGGTAAACGACACGTTACCGATTCAACGGTGCCCTCAGTTTTACAATATGAGCCACCGTTTAAGAGATAATTTAGTTTAAACATTAAACTAATAAATTAATCAATTAATTTATCCGTTAACGTTCCGAAAGCGGGCGAGGGGCCCAAACATCCCGCGCCGACATGCTTTAAGTCATTCCAAGGGTACAATCCCCATTTCGGACCCATCCATGTACTCCGATCTCAGATCCAAAGTTCTGTTTAAGATTTATCTCATTTATTTGGCGTTCCAAGTGTGAACGCACTGAAAACTTAATTCCGGCCACACCAAGGCTCGGAATTGCACGCCGTCTGAAGGCGCTGCTTTGGAATATCATTAGGAATATTCCGAAGTCTTTCACAGCAAAAACTGGATTCTTACATCATTCCCTCTTTCAATATTTTAATCCCCGAAAAGCCAAACCAGGGAACAACTCAGGGTACTGTGCCGCACCTGGCTCTCCCGTACCGAGTAAAACTCACGCATAGCTCTGCGCCACCGCAAACAGACCAAAGGATTGATCCATTTCACATGAGGTCTTCCCTCGCTGATGACGTGTATATAAGCACGCACACTTCTTCTCGGGTGAGTCACGTGGGAGACGTCGTGCACCCACTCCAGACTTTGGGTTTAGGGCAAGGCGGTAGGGAACCTCGCCATCCCTTTACACGGTCTCAAACGGCCCAAAGGCTCTCGGGGGTAGATCACCTCCCCGACCGAACCTCTATGTCGCATGTTGAGACTGGAATCACTGCCCGCACCTGGAACAAGGCCCAGTGATTCCCTCCGTCAGAATATCCATATGGTGAAACACCCAAGGATATGTGGTCACGCAAGGTTCCATAGTCGATTTCCCACAACCAAGGCTCTCTTACACGGTCGAAAGGCAAAGGAGTCGACACCATCGACTAGAGAAAAAGGTCCCATGCCTTTTACCTTACCAACACAGGGTTACACCCGACGCCCTACGTCACCCTGGTAACACCTCAAACAAGGAGCAGGGAGGAAAAAATTCCACAAAAAGAGTCTAACCATTCTACTGGAAAAGGTAGAAGAGCCATAGAGCGTACCTCTTATCACCTCATGCTATGCCGGATCGTAGACATCCAAAGCTCGCGGCTGTCCGTGGTCCAAAATGGAAGCTCCCGGAGCCTGACATGGTCTGCCTAGTGGTGATGAGAATACATCGTAAAGTCATCCCCCACTACCATATCCTCCATCTCCTCTGCTAGCACCACCTCATTGGGCGCTACTTCGATCATAGCGCTCCCTCCGTCGTGGTGGTCCACCTGCTGCCTGCCCGAAGCTCTCCGCATGCCTGGTCAAGAAATCCCATGCCAGGTGACCTCGCCCGTCGCAAGAATAACACCGGAATTCTCCGGGATGCACTGGTGCCCTTCGGTGCCACTATGGTGTACGACCACGCCCCTGAGTCTGGTTGTCAGAAATCCATCTGTGTTGAGGTTCTGTCTGCTGACGCCTGTTAACTACGGTAGACATCTCGGCTCCATCGAGCCTGCTGCAACCACCGACTGTAGAATGCGACAGGAAGATCCCTATAACCAGTGCCTGCTCTAGCACCCCGGTATATGGGAAAATGCCCAAGGGTACTATGACAGCTTGAAAATCTCGACGGAGAGCCTAATCAAACATCCACACTCGGATGTTGTCGTCATGGACCAAGTCCGTGTAAAAGCGTGCATGGTCTGCGAAACTAGCCGCGTACTCACACACCATCATACCTACCTGCTGAAACAGCAGGAGCTCCTGAATCTAAGTGGAGGGCAAGCAGGAGGGGAAAAACTCCTCATGGAACAACAACTGGAAGTCGCCCCACGAAAGCGACAACTCATCGAGAGACTGAGTCACCAGACTCCACCAACGCCAAGCTTCTCCATGAAAAGGTTGGCGGCTAAATCCACCATAAGACCTTCCGGTGTCTGTACAAGCCTGAAAAGGCAAACCACTGTCTCCAGCCAAACCTCTACTGCCTAAGGGTCTGGCTCACCACTGAATCTCAGCGGTCCCTGCCGCTGGAACTCACAGAGTTCGCTCAACCTGCACTCAAACTTAGCCTGCTCTGCCGAAGCTATCTGGTGCTCAACAGGCATGGGTGCTGCTACCGGCCCACCCGGAGAAAGGGGCCCAGATGATGGGTCATGGACTGAGGCCTCGTAGCTCACAGGGTCTTCATCACGAACCAAAGCCGGTATCCTGGCTGGCTATCTTCGCGGAGACATCTGGAATATTATCAAGGAGTGCTGCGGTCAGATGAGCATATATGTATATACCAATAACAACGATGGGGAGCTGACTCAAGAAGGACAGTCAAAGACTCAATCATATGTAATGCACAAACCAATTTTCCCTACAACATGTGTCTCAGCATGCCGAGTCGACAAGCAGGTTATTAAGGTCCTAGTGAATAGATACGTCGGCCGCCGCACCATCACTGGACTCCCTGGCCTGAGAGCCGCTCTCGAGACATGTTAACACTGTTGCCTAAATCCAAACCAATTCCTTTTATTTTTAGGGAGGTCCGAACAACGTCCCAAGGAACGAACCACCTCTGATACCACTTTGTCACAACCCGACCCTACCCGGGCTCGAGCCGCAACTACCCCAAGCCCGCCTCCATAGGCCAGGGGCTGGCGACAAGTGCCGAAGGCTAAACAACTCGGGGAGGCCTTTCCCTGAGTACCTATACAGACACACGCAACAAACTCAATGAAAAAGTGCAGAGTAAAAAGGGAATAAATGTGCGACTACTATAAATAAACCACAATGTGCATCGACCTCTAAAAGTACAAAGTAAAAGCTGCAGGTACACTGAAATGAAAACTGGAAAAACCCACACCCATCCAGAAAAGTGCCACAACCCGGCAACAGGTAAAACAAAGGAAACAACTAGAAGGGTCCCCCACCTAGAACCCGACTCCGACCACCGCACACAGTCCAAGCTCCTGAACTCCTAAGCTCCACTAAAGTCACGATCGACCTGTCCGTCATCTGCAAGGGTACACCAAGTGTAGGCAAAGCCCAAGCAGGGGTGAGTATAAAAATACTCTGTAGGATACCCCGAAGGCTCGAGGGAGCAAAAAAAGTGGTACTGAAGGTTGAGTAGTAGATCAAACAGGGAATAGTAAAGGAATACAACAAGGAGTGGAGTAGAGAGTACAGTAAAGAGTCTATCTCAACCCAACAAGAGAAAGGAGGTAGACTTGTCCAGACACAAGGAGCTGGAAACGGTGAGAAGATGAACTTCCCGTCGAGTATTCGCTACCTATAGTAGGAGAGTAGACTCATCCAACTATGAGAAGCTAGACACGCAAAGCACGTGGCATACCCTGTGTGTCTTCACCTCTCCTAGAAGGAGATTAACCAAAACCCGAGAAATGGGTATCAGAAAAAAGGTATATACATATTTGTATGCTCAACAAGTAACCCAAACAAGATCGTAAGGGGATCTCCATCCTGTAGCTCAGCCCAAGAAATGAGTAGCCAACAATCCAAGAAATAAACACCATCGATGCCCAGCATCTCACACGTCTACCCCGAACTACAAGTCAAGGGGCTCAAATCACCGCACCTCGACACTATCCGCTTTGGGCGGCACTGACTCGCCCGCACGGTTTCAGGTCGCGTCTCAAGGATGCGTCTCAGTGGGGTAAGCACCCCTTATACTTGAGAGTTCTAGGGGAACGTCAAACCACACCTCATCACTCCTCGCAGTCGAGAGGTCTCCTCAAAGTCAAAATCGTCTCATCACTGACCCGTACAAATAAGGGTCCCACTCCAGTAGTCATGGAGTAAAGCCGCAAACTAGCCTAGTATAAAGGAATGAGTCTTTAATGTCAAAGGGTGACCCACTGCCCAGCCCTGCTGGAGGGTAAACCCTAGCGAGATATCGGGTGACCCATTGCCCAACCCCGCTGGAGGGTAAACCCTAGCAAGATATCGGGTGACCCACTGCCCAGCCCCGTTGGTGGGTAAACCCTAGCAAGATATCGGGTGACCCACTGCCCAGCCTTGCTAGAGGGTAAACCTAAATACATCATCAGGATACCTATTGCCCAGCCCCGCTGGAGGGTAAACCTGGAATAAGTTGACAGGAAACACACTCCCCAGCCCTGCTGGAGGGTAGACCTGAAATAAGTCGACAGGGGACCCACTGCCCAGCCTAGCTGGAGGGTAGACCTGAAATAAGTCGATAGGTGACCCACTGCCCAGCCTTGCTGGAGGGTAGACCTGAAGTTAGACGACGAGCGACCCACTGCCCAGCCCTGCTGGAGGGTAGACCCTAAGAGGTCATCGGGTGACCCACTTCCCAGTCTCTACTGGAGGGTAAACCCTAGAAGTCAGCGAGCAACCCAATGCCCAGACTCTACTGGAGGGTAAACCCGAAGAAGTCGACGAGCAAGCCACTGCCCAGCCCCACTGGAGGGTAAGCCTAGAACTTCTCTGGCCATATCCACTGGATGGTACAACAGAGGCCAATAGAACTCAGAGTGGGTATCGTGCAACCACCCAACTCCAGAACAAAACCAGGGGAAACCACTCGACCCTGCTAGTATAAACCATCGAGAACAGAGGGCCCCTCTATGTCGCGAGAGGTCAAAAGTATGTAAAGAAGAACATGGAACACACATGGGGACCACATGCCGTGTGGCCCCCAAGTCAACCCCAACTGAGCACACAAACGTTCTAAGGTACATACGACCACATGTACCTCCAAGCATTCTCGCATACTCCCAGAGTATACCACATCTCCAGCCCAAAAGGATAACGTGCACACGGCACCCAATGTCCACGCGAAGGCGTAACGTAACAACTCCAACATGCCGCCTCAACGGCTGAGGCATGACCAACCACATCTCTTAAACATTTTCCTCACTCTCACGTGAGTGAACGCGATCACACACCAAGGGTTCTATGTAGTCACGGCAAGAAGAACCTCCACCCATTCACCTTTTCTGCTTACACATTAATAAGACTGTGTAAGAGACTCCGCTCACTTGAACAGATTACACCGTTGTAATGCTCACAGAAAAAAATGCGAGATCAACTACTTACTCGCCCGAAATGGTCAACTGGTGAAAAAGGTACTATTCACCGTAACCAACCTATGTGGGGCCCGCGCCAAGATCCTGAAAAAGGTCGGGTGAACTGCGCCATCGCGAAGCTCTTGAAAAAAAACGTCAAAATGAGTATTCATTCGCCTCGAACAGACGACTGATGGAAAAGTCTCAATACACTACACACATCACAAAAGACGGCCAGTGGGGCTCAAGCCTCAACTCCGGCTTCATCGCCTGAAACCACCCTGGTCAACCTTGTCTCGATGGCAGGGTCACAACGCCACTGATGGTGCCTAAAACGGACTCCGGATGTAGAAGATGTCACTCCCTGCGTTATACAAAAGCGGGGCCCTATGGGGCCCACACCTCAAGCACAACTCTAGGCGGGAAGATTGCGCTGTTGCAATCCCCTCAGAAAAACACACTGAATGCAGTGCTCAAACACCCCAAACAGATGTCGGGTGGAAAAATGACATTTCAACGCAAAACATGCGAACTAGGCCCTATGGGACCCGCACACTATCTCCAACCCGAACACATCAAAAAGTGTCTCAAAACGTCCGCACGAGGACTGGGGTCACGTTGCTGCTGACAGCGCGTCAATCGGACATACCAAATAAAAGTTAGGCCTGCCGCAACAATAAATAATTAATTAAATAATTAATTAATTGTTCGTATAAATCGTTTCGTGCCCCCAGGAAACGAATCCAAACCGCAAGGGCTCCGATCCATCTTTGGAAGGGTCGTCTCAGCTCCAGGGCCACTATGCCTCTGACGACGCTTCAAACGGACGTCCGGCTCATGAAGCCCATTCGTTGCAAACTTTATTAATAATTTAATATTATTAAATTAATGATTCGGGGCACCCGTCTTCGGGCGCTGGACCCGAAAACCCCAAAATTCACTTCAAACAAACCGCCCCGCTGATACGAACCCGCCGCCACAGACGGCACGTCATACAGACGCGCCGTTTGGAAATTATGCCCCCTCCGAATATAAGGGGGGCCAACAGGGGCGGTCTGGAACGGCCAGCCCGTTCCTGGACTACAGGCCTGCGGCCCAGCCGTAGGTCCGGTCCAACATGCCGCAGCCCGGCTCAAGCCACCGGACCCGAGCATGTCTGGTTCTTCCCATCCGACCGGCCAGTAGGCCGGTCCTCATTGACACCCACCAGGACCCGCGCGACGTGGGTCCTAGTCTGCTGCTCTGCCCCAGAGGTCAGCGCGGCTACCTCCTCCGACCACGACAGTTGCTGTGTTGCGGCCTCCGCCGCTCACCACTACTCCGCTGAGGCCGTCTCCGCCTGACGCCAGCTCCACGCCTCCGTTCAACAATGCCGACTCCCGCTCGAAGCCCGACACTCCGCCGTTACCCTCGGCTCACCGGACGTCGCCGCCGAGCTCCGCCGCTCCCTCCGGTTGATCTCCACCCGCTCGACGCACCGCGACCGCCGCCCGCCCGACCTTACCCGCCGCCTGCCCGACTGTACCCGCCGGAGCCTATGACTCTGGCTTCATCCCGATTCGCTGCTGCCGCCTGTTACCGGAACTCCCAGAGCCAGCCGGAGAAGCTCGTTAACCACCGGAAAAACAAATTCCTGCAAACTTTGACGAACATCCGCAACCCCATCCAAACCCGGATTTCAATTCCGAAACAAGCGTTTGAGATCATAGAATGTAGGCTACGCAATCATGGGGCTCTCTCAGAAATTTAACCACATTTCAAGGTATATAATTGAATTCAAAGAGAGTGCGAGAACCAAAAATGAAAACGCAACAAATCCTACATGCTGGGTGTTTCCCGGAGCTTCGCCGATGATCCGCACCTCGCCACTAGTGCTTCCGCCTTGATCGGAGGAAGGGGAGGGAATGAGAGAGAAGGGGTTGAGGGAGAGGCTTTTCCAGGGGATTCAAATGAGTGAGAGGGGGAGAGTTTGGTTTAAGTAGAAAAATAAAAAAATTATTTTAATTAATTTTTTTTATTAATTACCCACGAAAGGACCCACCTCCGAAACACCCGACGAGGTCAAGGTTAAACCTCCCCGAGGGTAAAAACAACCTCCAAAGAACAAAGGCGGTCTTATAATTTTAATCCGATCCTCTGTTTAAAAGTTATACAACTTAATGCCCGGGCCGCCAAATTGTGAAAATGCCCTTGGGGCCATTTTTCACAGACGGCCCTCGCCCGCAAAAACTACACCTTTCCTAGGGTAAACGGCACGTTCCGGATTCAACAGTGCCCTCAGTTTTCCAATCCTACCCACCATTTAAAATATACATGAGTTTAACCATTAAACAAATAAATTAATCAATTAATTTATCCATTAACGTTCCGAAATCGGGCGAGGGGCCCAAACGTCCCGCGCCAACATGCTTTAAGTCATTCCTAGGGTAAACACCCCATTTCAATCCCATCCGTGTACTCAGATCTCAATCCGAAAGCTCATTTAATATTTATTCCATTTATTTGGCGTTCCAAGTGTGAACGCACTCAAAACATAATTCCGGCCACACTGGGGCTCAGAATTGCACGCCGTCTGAAGGCGCTGCTCTAGAATATCATTAAGAATATTCCAAAGTCTTTTGCAGCAAAAAATGGGTTCATATATCTCCTATTTCTTTAGAGCTTGGGGAGAGGTGTCAGAAATGTTTTCCAGGAAATGAATTACTGAAGGAGTGCTAAGGGGCCAAATCCTTGGAGAACAGAGCCAGTTCTAGTGAGTAGTGACAAGCAACACTGAAACCCCGCACTAAAGTTCAACATGAAACCGACGTCATTAGATGCCTACGGCATGAATTTAGATCACCAATACACCGTTATGTGCAGATTTTCTCCAATGGTATTAAGAGATAGGGGTTTTGATTCTTGTTTATTTCAAGTGAATTTATTGTAGCTTTATCCTCCCTTATGTTACAAGCTAACACGAAGGGCATGAGCTAAACGAACTCCTCCTGGAACCTCCGCTACTTTGCTACACCCTTGCATTCTCCATGGAATATCACCAGTACGGCGACACCGACAGGATACGAAGAAGGTGTGCACCAATGCAGGCCGCAAGAGAATCCCGTGAAACAATGCTGCAACGGTCATCATAATGGCTGGTACTGGTCGACCATAGAGGATGTGAGGTGCGCCGCCAGTGAGCAAGGGGTCGTGGCACGTTAGCCGTGACAATCAGAGGAGGAAGACGGCTGTGGAAAGAGAGGCTCCACGACCAACACAGCACTGGCGAGCAAGGAGGCGGAGAGAAGAAGTCGCGGTCAAAGCTGCGGCGGAGGCATAACTCGCACCTCCAGCGGGTTCCGTAGTGACCAAGTGGTGCCCACATGGCATCACCGTTTCATGAACATGAATGGCTTCCTGGACCTTTGGGAAACTGGGGAAAAACGTTTCCCCCCTTTCTAGCTCGGGTGGACAACAATCATGCCACCCCTTGCGGTCGCACCCTATGTGGCCAGGCCACCCCTTGCGGGTAGCACCCTACTTGGGTGGGATTCCATTTTCAAAGATCTCTATTCAGGCTGGGACACCCACTTGCGGGCTGTCATTTCTGCTACCCCACCATTCAGGTCGGGCCACCCCTTGCGTCCAGCCCCTTGAGTGCCACCCCTTGCAGGCCAGCTTTTGTGGGCCGCCCCCTTACTGGACACCCTTTGCGGGCCGCCCCCTTACGGGCCAGGCAGACCAGAACTTACGATTCGAGACATATGAGGCCCATCCCAGAACAGGTCAAGCCGGGTCGGTCCGACCGGGTCGGACCGGACCCAGGCCCCACCGGCCCAAAAATAGGAAAAGGGACATATCTAGAGAAACAAATGTCTGTTTGAAGAAACATCAGCATCGTTGGGATCCATGTATCGGGATGGAACTTTTGGTATACTCATCTTGAGTTTTGGAGATAGTTGGAATACGTTCAGGTTGGATCGAACCTGAATCCAACCTGTCCATCAGAACTAAAACGCTTATAAATCATAGACTGAGCGTCCGATTGATGCACTATCCTTTGCGTTGGAACCCTTAGAACATATAGGTCCTTTGGGTTAAATCTTTGTGGATATTTGTGGTGGTAAATGTATGACCAATATCTTGAGGGGAATATACTAAAGAACTCGAGTGCACCGTTTGTAAGGAATCATGTGGCTGGTAGGGAGGTGAAGGTTCGAGATAGATTATACAGAGGTTAGTACCGAGTGATCCTGTGTGGATCAGAACCGATCCTATGTGGAATTTATCCTGTGTGGGTCAGCGCTCAATGATCCTATGTGGGTCAGCTCATACCGATCCTGTGTGAGTTAGATCCAGTGTGGGTCAGCACTCTGCGATCCTGTGTGGGTCAGTGCATACCAATCCTGTGTGGGTCAGATCCTATGTGGGCCAGTAGGGGTTAGATACCTATCGATCTGGGGAGGACCAGATCATATGTGGGTCATTTCGGGGTATTGTACCTATTGAACTAGTGTAGTTATTACTCCGTATGGCCAGCAGTAGTGCCTTTGGATAGAATAATATGATATAGCTTTGCGACTAATCATTGGTACTTCTATACTTCATTGAAATCATGGAGTCATCATTGACTCTATTTGAGCTGTGTCCATTGATTTGTTCTTTGTGATTGAGATCATGCATTGGGGGTTTACTTTGTGGAATTTTGAGAGACCTTCGGGGGTCTCGGGTACTCTACTGGGTATTATTATACTCACCCCAGAATGGGCTTCACCTGCACCTTGTTGTGTCTTGTGAGGAAGATGAGCAGCTGGGAAAAGGTTTGAAAGAGCCAAGACTAGGCAGTATAAGAAGGAGAGGTGCAAACAAGGAGTGCTGAGGAGGCGATCTACACCTACACTTTAGGTAGGATCCTTAGAGGAAGACCCAGGAGCTGTTTTCCCATTTTCAGTTGTATTGAAGATTTCAATTTTACTTGTACCTTTCAGTTGGGATTGTATTTCAGTGCCTTTACGTTCAGCACCATTATACAACAAAAATTTACTTCATTGTTTCATCTTGTTGCGTTCTAGTCTAGGTGTTTGTACATGATTAAAGGCAATGCCTCCCGTTATAGGAATACTCCTTTTTGGAGTGAGTCGCCAGCCCCTGGCCTATGGAAGGCGGGCTTGGGGTAGTCACAACAGAATCCCCGCGGGACGGGCCGTGACAATATGTATGACATATAATGAAGATTATTTTATAAAACACATTTTTTAATGAGTTATTCTATGATGTAATTATATAATAAAACCCATTTCATTTACATGACTTATGATATGATAAATTGATGAATGTTTATATGAACTTATAAAATATGTATGGTTTAATGTTATGTGATGGGTGGTTATATAATAATCTAAAAATTGATTTTGTAAATATGTATAACTCATGGGATAATTATGTTATGTGTGAACTAGATTTCATGTTCACAATATTATTCATGGACCTAGTATCATGTTCATATGTTAATGAATTGACCCAGTTTCATGTCAATAACATTATTAGTGGGCATCATTTCGTGTCCATGGGATTTTGAGAGGACTTGATTTCATGAACATAACATAATGAGTGAACCTGTTACTATTTATACAAGTTTAATAATGTTATAAAATGATATTTTTCATATTTATATGTTTATGATATTCTCTTGGGGATCATGATTGACCATTAACTATTCTAAACAGTTATAAATTTTATCCTTTGTTTTGAAAAAGAATTATTCCACGATTCATGATTAAATATATATAATTTGTTTGGTATGATTTTCTATTTATGATTAAATGTTCTTATAACATTATAGTTATGATATGCTTACATATAATCATTAATTAGATTCTCCCATGTTTACCCTTACTGAGTATCTGAGATAACCCATTATTATTTTTTCCTTCTCTAGGATTTTATAGAAGGATATAAGTATGATGTGTCTAGATGGGTAAAAATATAAAGAAAATATTGTTATATTTTGAATATCCTTTAATAAATAATATTTTTTTAGGCATACTCTCCATAGAAACTACGACTTTATAGTTTTGGGGAATGTAATTTTTTTTTAGGTATTGAATATTTATCTAAAATGATGTACAATTTTTTTATGTTATTATTAAGTCTCCTCAGAGAATATATTTCCTTATATGAATTACATAAAATTCTCATATATTATAAAATAATAAAAATGAAATCTGTTAAGAAACAATTTACAGATGAAATGGATTTCAAGGAAATAATAAAGTTATAATCCAATAAATTTTTTATAATGTTGATTTAAATGTATATGAAAATGAAGAGTTTGTTGGGTAATATCAAAAAATAGTAATCATATTTCAAATAGGTTTGGAATGTGATATAGGAATATGAATGGAGTATTTCTAGTTATATAATACACATGTATTGGAATTAGTATATTTTCCATTTATTATCCTATGAATAAAGAAGAATATTTTGAGTCTAAATATGATGAGACACCTTAATAAAATAAGAGTGAAAAATTCTTAAAATTACAATTCAATGATTTAAAATGAAATTAATTACTTTATAGAATACATATAACAAATTTAATTATTAATAATGAAGATGATAATCATTTATCTAACAGTAAATATGAAAGAGAATATGGTGACAAATTAACCAATTACATGGATCATGTTGAAAATGGGGTAGATACTTTAATTAGTGAAGATGATCATTTAGAACCTATTAAGAAAGAACACATAGAGAATAATGAACATGTATATTCTCATGAAAAAAATACCATGTTTAAAAAATAAATGATGAAAATGGAAAAATATAATATAATACTGACTTAATTGAAGAATGATTTTGAAAATAAATAAGAAACCCTTGTTGACGAGTTAAAATAAACCAATTTGAAAACTACTGACATGATAAGTTTATAAATTATCTTGAATAAATATTTTACTAGAAAAAAAATGAAATATCGAAGGCATATTATGAGTTTCTTGAGGATTTAAATGAAATGGATAAGTTAAAGGAGAATTTAAAATAAATTATCGATGTCATGGTTAAATTCTATAAGTTAGATAAGAGCTCGTTCACATGTAAACATATTTTATCTAAACCTATAAAATCTTATTATAATCATGTTTTTTATAATAATTCATGTTTAGACATAAGATTTTTAATTGTTTGGACTAATAAAAATGTGGATAAATATTATAACATATCAATAGAATAATGTAGAAAATATATTTACTCTCCAACATTGAAAAATAAGAAAATATATTCCCCAAGTGTACAACATGATAGAAAAAATTTATAACATTTCAAGAGGATGTTTAATGATTGAATAGGATTAATGTTACATGAATGATACATGTGTTGTAGAGTGTTTGGGAACAAGGAATAAACCTGTTAATAAAGCATTTATCAACATATAATGATTCAAAATATTGGGGGGAGTTATTCATAGGAGTTTAAATAAGGTTCTTAGAGATGAAAATTTGTAAATAAAAATAAATCATTCTAGACAAATATAAATAGATTTGACTATCTTGATGATTTTTTTGGAAGGTGTGAACAATATGGTTATATTATAGTGATGTGTATGAAAATTTTTCTAGGATATGTTTCCTTATTTTGGAAAGGGAAATGGTATTCATAAGTCCCTTGAAGAAAAAATAATTTATAGTAAAATATTAATTTAAGGTGATCCGATGAACTAAGTCTTATGTTCCTGATAATGGGTTACCTTCCCGTAAATATGTGATATGAATATTCTAAAAAAATAGAATCTTGAAGGTGAAGAAGTTCCCTTTTGTAATGTTTCTATTCTAAAAATAAATAGAATCTTCTCAACTGAAATGGATGCTAAAAATATGAAATTAAATTATGTTTTATATTTCGATGGGATGGAGTAGATTATGTTGACATTCAGTTAACAAGTACGTTAGTTTTTTTTAAAAAAGACCCATTATTCATTAAAATAATAAAATATGGAAGGAAAATTACTAAATGAAAATAAATAAATGACAGTATGTTTTTAATTGATGATCCAAATAATTATTATTATTTGGGTGAAAAAAATGACATTATTCTATAAAACTGGTTTCTTAGTCATCTTGGATAAAGAAGCCCAAGAGAAATTCAGAAACGTTATGGAGGGATAAATCTTTGTAATATAAAAACAAAAGGTAATATATCTTCTAAAACATGCTAGAAAGAAAATATGACTCATGAATCTCATAAGATGGTTGAAATTATTTTTACCGGACCACTAGAAATAATTTGAAATGATTTATGTAGTCTAATGTAAAACAATTATACAAGTGATGATTTTTATTTCATCACAATCATTGATGATTATGATAGAATGACCAGTGTACTATTCTTTAATCAAAATTCATAATCGATTGAGATTTTTAAAATTTAAAGGATGTAAAAAAGAAAATAAATTTTGACTCTTCATCAAGATATTGATATATTATACTGGTAAGGAATACAAATGTGAGGTATAATAAATATATCCTTCCAATCATGGAATCAAGAATCAATTTATCACACCATATACTCCCAAAA
The DNA here is from genome assembly GCA_963277665.1 of Viscum album. Lineage (NCBI taxonomy): Eukaryota > Viridiplantae > Streptophyta > Magnoliopsida > Santalales > Viscaceae > Viscum > Viscum album. The sequence goes on along the minus strand of OY728119.1, from coordinate 1,972,266,513 downwards.
AGAACGGTGTCTCATAATAGAAGAATATATACATTGTAGAGATAGAGAGAAAAATGTTTGCTAAAAATAAATCCTCAAAATACATTTAGGGATAATGTGTGAATAATATTGTACATATTTAGAATTTACTCCATTTGATACCAAAGACCCAATTTAGTCATAAATATATATGGTACATGAAGAATCTAATAATAATGTACTTCAAAAGTTTTTAGAATTCTATAATTTTGAATGATTAAAATAGAGAGATAGTAAATATTATAGAGAAATTATATGAATAAATATTTATGTTTTATTTATCCAATGGAATCAGTTAAAAATTCATGAATAAGATTCTATAAAATGTTATTTAATTTTTTATGTCAAATATTAGGAAATAGTTATAATGATTAGTTATTTGTTGAGGCTTAATGTTATGAAATACATTCTGTAGGATAGTATAATTTTATAAAATATATTAAAGAACAAGTAGAATTTGAGATGAATATTATTGATGCTGACTCATATCAGACCTATGATCATGTGGCTATTGTGAACAAATATTTGATATAACCAAGGTTGAAAATAAATATTAGTACAAATAACATAATAGGAAAAAAAGTATTATCGAGTAAAAACTAGAAAAATATTGAGAATTAAAAACCAACAAACTATTATACCATCTTTTGAACCAAGAACTGTGGTTGAATATATTAAGCCTAAATAGTGGGTGGAAGATATAAATTAACAGATTAATCAATGTGGGAAATAATTCACTTAGTATCTTGTCTCATTGATAAAATATAAAAATTTCATTAGCACCAAGTTTTTTCTTAAAATGAAAATGAGTGAGAATTTTTTAAGTGACAAAAAATAAATCTAGTTTGGATTTCATGGGATATTATAAAATAGGAAGTACAAAATTTGAATAAAAAACTTCCCCAGTAGAAATGATTGAAGTAATCATGATTTTTTATGTGTCTATACACAAGAATAATAAATACTGTAAAATGGATGTGGAATCAGAATTTTTGAATGGTGGTTTTGAAGAGGAAATATTTGTTCATAAAGTAGAGTTTTTTATTATTTATATAAATGAAAAACATGTTTTATATGCTGAAAAACTCATTTTATGTCATGAAAATCTCCCCATGATCCTGGGACTCAAAACATGATTTCCATCAAAAAATGATGGGCCTTATAAAAGGAAAATTTGACAACATTTTTTATGTAATGGAGATTACTATTTGTAACATGACTCACATTGTTTATATTTATGGAACAATTTTTCCTTATAACAAACAGTACCTTGGTGAAAAATTATATAAGAAAATAGAGAATAATAGTGAAATGTTAATTTTATGTGACAAGAAATACATTATGGTACTATAGATTAATTATATATTTTTCTCATTAAAAATATATAAAGGAATTTTTGATAAAAAATTTCCTAGAATAATTAAGAGAATTGGTTACTCAAAATTTATTTAGAATAAAAAAGTATATGTATGAGAATTAAAGAAAGGTTGATCAAAAAATAATTTAGAATTTTAATTATAAGATTTTTGTATTTGATAGCTTCAAGACCAAACATACACAATGAATTGAATCTTTTTTCCAAGATTTCATAGTAACGACGGGGGAGTCGCACATACTTCTGAAAAAAGTGTTTTGAGATATCTTAAGTGTAAAATGATCATTAGGTCATTATATAGAGGAAATATATATATTTTGGAGTCATTGATGAAGATTGGGCAGGTGATTTCAATTATAGAACAACCACTTTATGTGGTGATTCCTTCTTTGATGAGGGATTTGTGATCTTGTATAGTAAGAAGTAAAACTCTATAAAACATTTCACAACTAAGGTTGAGTTTCTGGATATCACTCATTCATGAACATATGATTTATGTATTAAAGTGTAGTTAACATAATTGTTTATATATATTGAGATACCATTGAGGATACATTATAACAATAAAATGGATATCAATATATCCAAAAACCCATTATAATATTATCGATCAAATTACCAGGACATTCAATGTCATTTTATCTAGGAATTAATCAATATTAGAGATATAAAGTTGTAATTTATTTCTAAAAATAAAAATACATATAGTTATATTTTGAAAAATTTATTTCATGAGAATGAATCTTTTATTTGAGACCAAAAATCCATGTTTATACCTCTCATATCAATCGATAATAAATAAAAATAACCCACAAATGTATTAGGATAATAGATAAATAGGTGATTAATAGTGACACTACTATTTACCAAAGGGGGATAATAAAAGAGGTTAGAGTGTACACTACACATTTAGTCATAATATAGGGTTAATTAATAATGGGGGGGGGATTTTGAATGGTATATAGGGTGTAAGAATCAAGGGGTATTTAATCTATGTCACTCAACCAAAATTTATATACACTAAGGGATAGTATTCTATAAAGACATTAAATTATTTGGTGGTTTAGTTCAATACACTTCCCATTTTAGAATGTTTATGATTTCATCAATCTTGAGAGTTTTGGATTATTTTAAAAATATCTCAGTTTATTTTGATGATTTGAGTAATTTTATCAAAAAATATCAAATGGAGATATTGATGTTCCTATGGTGCTTTTGGTGGTTTTAATTTTTTTAAATTCTGATTTCGAAATAGATATTAGTGTGATAGTGTTTTAAATGTGAAGAATGTTGTTGTGACATTATGAGAATATATGTGGTGAATTCGGTAGGCTCTATAAATGTTTGGAGATAATATGTAATTATTTTTTGTGATGAACATTAACAATGTATATCTAAAAAACAATATTATAATTTATAAAAAAGATTTATTTTTTTTGCAAATATTAGGATGGTTCTAGCCTATATAAATAACATCTGCATCTACATAACCATCATCTACATAGGAATAAAAAAATGTAAACATGAATAACTTGTTAATCATGAGACACCCTAGACTAGCACCCCTTGATATGGTTCTAGAGAAAAAAATTAATCTCTTTCATTGATACTATCTGAGATGATTCAATCAAAAATTACATATATTTCTCCTACATAAACATTAAATCTAAGAATGATTTCACAATCCCATGACCAGAATTTTTTTTGTATTTGGAGATGAGATATATAAAAATATTATGGTTAAAGTTTTTCCACAATCACACTATTCTAGATCCCCTTCAATACATCTCTTATGTTATACTAATATTTATAATCTTAGAAATGGAAAACATATGAAATGGGTGATCTAAAAAACGTAGTTAAGGAAAATAAGAACAATTAGTCATAAAAGGTTAGACTATAAGAATAGGGGAAAACATAAACATGGGAAATATGATAGAAAGAGGAATATAAATCAATAATAGTTTTCTACATGGAATAATAGAAGGACTTGTAATCTCAAATGATCAGCCATATACCATGATATAAGAGTACATAAACAAGAGGAAATAAAAGTAATACATGAATAATAACATAATCATATATAATTTTTTCATAAGAAAATGAAAATGAAATAAAATTATAGTGGAAACAGTTTTACTACCAGATTCTTATGACATAGTAAAGCAGGCATCACCACTAGAATCCCATTGAAAAAAGACCACTGATACTCAATTCATATAATTATTTGATGAGTTATATAAGATAAATCAGTGAATAAGAGGAATATAGAAAACTCTAAAAATATTATATTGATAATACATATGCATGTGTGCCATAAAAAAATCCATCACATATAATATCATGAAATTCCATTGTATAAACATGTGTTTTGTAACATTTCCAAATAGTGCTACATAAAATTACCTCTATAGTATGATCATTTAATACCCTAAATAATATCACTAAAAATAATTACCTCCCAATGAAAATTATTGGGTGATTCATGAATCATTAATCCCATGTAGATTGATATATTTGAGATATGGTTGAAAATAGAAGTTAAATCATTAAAAATGTTCAAATAAAACATTTATATCATTATAAAAAATGATGATATGTGTCACATTCCAATGTTGATTTTGAGAAGTTAAAATGAAAAAATGGACATTGTTTTGGAAATAAATATCTATAATTAAACCTATAAAAATTAAAAAAACCATAGTATACATGGTGTGGATGATAAAACATACAACCAATGAAAAAAATCGTTAATATTTTACAATTTATTTGTTGAAACACACATCATAAATCGGGTAATAAGGAATATTTTTTAAAATTAATAAAGGTAAATATTAAGATAAAATGAAAAAATAAGTTTTTATATTTTATTATAAAAAAGGAGAATATTTTTAGGAAGAGATAATATAGACATGGAAGGAAAGTATATTGTTGGAAAGGATGATAATTATTCTTAATAAAATTATTCTTTTATGATAATGAAATTCACTATAAACTGATATTTTAATTAAAAAATAATTGTATCTAGATATAATGAGAATATAATATATAATGAAATATTATTATTCAAGAACCCAAATATGTAAGAATGGTTAAGAAGAAATTTTATAACATATGGAAATGATATTTGCGTTAACAAAATCCCTTACAAATTTGGTATCTTTTGAATTGAAAATTCTTCAAATGAGAGATCATGAAATAGATTTATAAAAACTAATAATTTAATGAAATATATTATTAAAGGAATTAATATGGAAATATATATACAATATAATATGAAAAAAGGTAGTTAATATGGAATTTTTATTAATGAATAAAAAATGAGATAAGAAAAACCCTTACATTTACTCATGACTCCTATGAATGTTCTTTGACCAATTTTATAATCATCATATTCATCATAAAAAATTATTTAATGAATAAATTAATATATTATACCATTTATATAATAAATTTATTATCACTATCTATTTATATTTTATTTATAGGATATATTCATTATTGTTTGTTAATAATTTCATTTTTTTATACATGTTTCATAACAGCGGTGATGGATCTTATTTATTGATAAAATGTTAATATTTATTATATTATAAGATTTAATTAAATATATGTTTCATAATGATTAAAAATTATTTAACATCATTCATTAATAATTTTATTTATGATATGTGAAGATGAAGCCAGTGAGGATGTTTTTTCATGTAATTTAAAAATATCAAAATGTTACTTTATAAGGATCGCTGATTATTGTGTCAACCTTTTAGAACCAAAATCATCAAATATATTAATTATAAATATCATATGTATGTTCAAAATAAATTTTTAAAACCATTAATTTATGGCGATGATGATATTGAAATAAATTTCCCACAGAGGTAGTAGTCTACACATACACATCAGCAATATTTTAATTTTCCAATGAATAGGAGAGGTGGAGTGTATATAATGGTTAATTTTTAAATATTATTAATATTTTCATAAATATAATATATATTCCACAAATAAATTCTTATAACCAATCATTTTATCTAGTATTGTAAAATAAAATATACGTTCATAGTGGCGGTGGTGTGCATGTACGCCTTTGTGACACATTCATTTATCAAATAGTTGGGGAGGATGGTAAAAATTAATTATTACATTAATATAATAAAATTTATTTTTATGTATTTGATTTATTTAATTATGTTATAATGGTTATAATAATTTGTATAAGATTGAATAATAATGAGATAAATAGAATTGAAAAATGAGTGATTAAGGGTTTTTAACACACTCTATGGAAGAACTCCTTCTAAATTTATAGTATGCATTTGAAAGGGTAGTACATTGTTGAATAAAATAACTTTAATTAATGGATATAATTTTTTTTAGAAACTTTTTTAATTTTTTTCTAACTAGAGGGTTTTTTTGCATGGAGTAGTTGGGTGGTAAAGGGATTCTTTTATAGTGGGAGGAGTGGTATTTTCAGAATCAGAGGTGCACTATTCAAAATATGCAGCTACAAAAGTGGTAAATAATTGAAATGGAATGATGTTATATTGATAAATAAATAAAACACTAATTGGATACATGTTTTAGATCTATTAAACCAAAGATTCAAACCTTGTATCATCTTTTTTTATTATGGAATCTAGTTTTTACTTATGTAAATTATTTTTCTGTCTATAAGTAAAATGAGTCATATTACATAATGTTTACCTTATAATACAAAATAAATAACCTATTTTATTACTTATAATGTCTAAAAGTGGGAAAAATAAATTCTAAAATATTAAATTACAAATGAATTTAAATATTTTTAGGGAAAAATATAACTTATGTCCTATAATGTTAAATATAGGAGTTTAAATTAAAATTAATATGTTTCAATGTATAATTATAATTATAAAACACATTTTATTTAAATTTTTTTTTCATATAATTTATATTATATTTATATCCTAATGTTTTTATAAAAGTCCTGGTATTTTTAAAAATGTTATATTTCACTACTCAGTAAAAAATCAACTTTTTATAAAAATCCCAAAAAATCATCCTAACATAATTTTGAAATAATGAACAAAAATATTTCAACCATTTTATTAAAATAATTTTATCGATATTTTAAATTTATTTTTAAAATAAAAATATCATTTATATGGAAATGAGTTTATATTTATAGAAAAGCAATCCTTGAAAATCATTAGGTGTTATTTATATATTATCATGTTAATTTATTGTTTAAAATGAGTGATATTATATTTATTTTAATGATGGAAAATTTATAAGAATCCATTAAATGTGATCAATTTAGTTTATTAGGATAAATATACATAATATAGAGAAAAAATTAATTGGAAAATATATGATAGATAATTTTATTTTTTAATAATGAATAAATTGTTTAATAACTATTCATTAAATTTCCTCAATATTTTCAAATGAAGTTAAATGATTATTAATTGGTTAAATTAATTCACTAAAATAAATTTTATACGACTACCAATGGTATAAAAATATATTTGTATAAAAATAATAATATTTTGAAGAAAAAATCATATGAATTATAAAATACTTATTTGGTCATGTAAAATTTAAATATATTTCGATTTATTCTTATATCTTAATTATGTAATAGAATTCGAGGTATTTTTAAAATAAAAATTTCTATTAACATAAAATTCAATCCTTTTTAAAAAAATACTGAAAATTCATCCTAATATAATTGTGGTATGATGAATAAAAGACTAAGATCCATTTGAAGGAAATAATATTCTGTATATGATAAGTTTAACATTTAAATCAGACCAAAATTTTTATCGTAATAAAATTTATTCTATAAAAAAATGATCTTTAAAAATCATTAATTGTTCTTAAAATTATATCATATTAAATATTAATTTTAAATGGGTTTTTATATAATTATTTTTCTTAATAATAAATTAAAATAATTTTATAAAAGTGTTCTATTTATTTAATTATTAAAAAATTTGAAAATATATAGATAAAAAATTATTCAAAAAATAGACTGTAAGTGATTATATTCTTTCATATTTATTTTATTTTTTAATAATTATTATCTAAATTTCATTTGTAACATTTTCTTAAATATATTTTTAATATTTTGTTTAATTCATTTGTTAAATGTAAATTTTATTGAAATACCAATTGTATAGAATACATGTATTAATGTAATTTTTTTTAAATTAACAATTACAAGTTTATATCATCCTACAATCTACTTAAAAATCCCTTAAAACAATCAACATTAATTCTAAGGGTTAGATAATAGGTGGAGATTTTCATGGGTTGGGACTCAGATGTCATGGATCTCATAGAAATTTATAAGAGTTTGAACTTCTAATAAAACCTATTTTTCTAAGGACGCAATTATTGATTTTTGGATTTGGAATGGTCTAGGGAGAGCCTTTGTTATTATACCTCTATTACATGATTAAACAAATCATCTTTATAAATAATAAGTATTCTACTCGATTCTATTTCATTCATAGATTTCAAAATACATTTACTTTTATTTATACTCTCTAATTAAAGGATTTTATTATAACTATCACATTTAAAACCAAAAATAATATTAATAAAATGTATTATGTTTAATTTTATTTCAACAATATGTGTGAATAATGTTCTTCATTATTGAATTTAATTAAATAAAAATAAATTCTTAAATCTTGAGGGGTTACATGTAAGAATCATCTTGACATCATAAACATAATCTTCATAAAAAATTCATATTTTTGTGTAAGAGTCAATATACCCATATAATAATAATTATATTTTAATAATAATAAATATGTACTGAATTTGTTTAACCCCCAATATTTTAAAATGACTATATTTTCGATATTATATACAACCGAAAACATATATCTTAAACAAACCCTAAAATATAATTTTTTTATGACCATTTTAAAATCGAGAATTAAATTGGAGGTTATGAATATGATTAAAAAAAGTATATAATATATGTAAATGAACTACTAAATATAAATTTATTTATTAATTATTGGTATATAAGTACTCAGTATTTTTTAAAGCCAATTTTTTTCTTCAAAGATTCATTTTCATAAATAAATTAATTTTAATTATTTTTGTGAGAAAATAATCTATGTATTTTTTTACTCTTCTAGATAAAATATTTTAAAACATTAACTCAATTATTTAATTATTAATTTTAAAAATTTCTTAGACTGAAATTTTGAGGATTTTCTGAAAAGTTTGACATTTCAATGAATAGTGAAAAATACTGATTTTTGTTAGACTGTATTTTTTATTCTAGAATTTACAAAGTCCCATTTTATTTATATTTTTTTAAAAAAAAGTTATATTAGTATAATTATATTGTTAATAATTCCATTACTTTAACTCGGATATATTTTAAGGTTTATTTTTTATAAAAATGTCTTCACACATGAAACACATCCTTCTGAAAAAAACTTTTGTCATTGCATTTGTGGTTTTTATCTAAAATAAGTTTAATACACTTATTGAATTTGTATATTAAAAAAATTTATTCCATAATTTCAATAATTAGTTATATAGTTATTAAAAAGGAACCTTTTATTTCTGGTCAAAATGAATAGTAACCATTGAATTTTTTTGTCACCTCGGTAATGGGAAAATGGGTTAATTAGGATTAAAAATTGATATATGTTATGAAAATGAACGATAAAAATATTAAATAATTTTATTATCTGGATTAATTCCACCAAATTCATCTTAAATTAAAATATATTTAATTTTGGTTCCACTTTCCCTTGAATATGAAATTTATATTATTTTTAGTGAAGAAAATTCCAAAATGTCACTCTATATGCATTAATATCTATAGATTTTTACATTAGGATTAGAAGAGGACATGGTTGGTTATAATTTTTTATTTGAAATAATAATTTTTTTTATCTTTTTAATTTTTTTAACCTTCATAGATGACATAATTACCTTAAATATTTAAACTACACTAACAACATGATTGCGCAAATAGTAGAAAAATCATGTCAAATATTTTAAAAACTATAAAAGTAATTTTTTGGAATAATTTATAGTGTCATATAATTTTCATGTTAAATATAACATAATAGATATGTTTTTTAGGATATTATTTAAATGCCATTATTATCATATTGTTTTCATAGTCAAATGTTTTGAATAATGTCAAAATAGACATTAATGATATTTCTTGAAAAATACCATTTTATAAGATGTTTTTAAATCATAAAAAAAATTAAAGGGAAATATAAAGATTTTTAATGTTAAAACATATAATTACATGTAAATTTTTAATCCAACTAGCTCATTATATTAAAAAATATTACCCTTTAGGTGTGAAAAAGAATATATTGTGGTTAAGGTTAAAATTTGATAACTAAGGGATTGAACCAAAATATAAAGATTAAAAATCCACTTAAACCTATTAATATTTTATTGTTTGTTGATAATTAAATATAATACGAAATTATATTATAATATCTATAAATTTAGAATCATTTCTCTTATGAATTACTATGTTATTAATTTTTCTTTTAAGAAATTCCATGAGTACGCCTCCCCACACTTATAAAAGGGAACCCATCCCTTCTCTAATTTTCTTCAATTTGATACTTATATATAAAAAAGAAAATATAATAACTTATAAAATCTCATATACATTAATTACATGTTTAATCTTCTCAAAATAAATTTTCATGTGTTCTTTATTAGTGATCTGAAGGAGGCCTTCCGAAGAATTAGTGATCGTTTTACCCGACCTCTTTCAATTTAATTCTTCTTATAACTTCTCTATTTCTTTGATATTTTTAAATTTATAATAACTAAATTATAATAAATATAATAAAATGTTATTATTATTATGATATAACTTTTATTCACCCTTATTCACATAAATAGTAATTGAAGGTATTTCTTGTGTCTACATTCATCACACCGTCTCCACATAGCGATAAAATTCATTTTTGACCCCCATCATTCACGGAGTATTATTATTGGGATTTTAATGTTTACCTGAGATATTTATGAAATAATTATCCTTATTTAATTATATTATCATATCAACTATCTTACTCTCTAATCAGTTGGAAAATGGTAATGTCACGTATGAGTACATGTGGATAACCACGTCCATGAAGCAATTTGATCTATTTTTAATTTCTGAGTTACATGGATAGTAATAAGGATACATTTAATGAATATATATGACATATATAATATTTATGATATATTAATGATTATTTAATGGGTATTTATTATTTAACATTTTTTTTCATCCTTCAATACGTGAAAACATCGTTCAAGTGTGGGTATAACCTACCATCTCCATGAAAAGTGTATTTAATTTTTATCTCTCTTCCTTTATGGATGACACTAAATATATATTTAATTTGTTTATTTTTATTTTATATAATTTTGAACATTATGGATATTATGTAACCATTATAAAAGTATAACTATTAGAATTACTAAATTGAAATTCTCATGAAAAATGAAACAATTAACACTCAAAAATGATTATTTTCATATGGAATTATTAATAAATGGGTATTGAAAGGTAAAAATTGTATAATATATTATGGTATAAGTATGTAAATAATTATTGAATATAAATATATTAAATTTAAATTTATTATACATGGGGTTATTTTTCTCTTCACACACGTCAAACTTAAGGTAATGGTTTATCATCTCAAATTGGATTCTATGGGACATATGTTATGTTATGAATATATATTATTTTATTATGTTTATGCACAAAAATTTGAATTGTTATATAATTAATATACATATTTAAATGATATTTAATGTTTCAATTTATGTTATTCGTCCATGGGGATTATGATTTCAATGTAACCAAAGCAGTAATGGATTTATTTTATAATCACATTATTTATCAAGATTTCCAATGATAAAGTTTCAAATGATGGAATATTATGAAATATCTCTAAATAAATATTTTATATTTATTATCATTTATCAATTTATTATTAATACATATTTTTATTTCATTTTTCTCACTTTAGGTACTCCATAGACCAAAGTAATTATTTTATTAAAAGTAAACTATATTTCACTCTTTGGTCGAAAATTTGTTATCTTCCATTTCTATGTTTTTTTTGGAAATTTTATCAATGTTTTTGAAAATATAATATTACTTTTAAATTATTTTTTACGCATTATTTCATTTTACAAATAAAAAATTAAAATGTTTTTTTTTATTTTATGAAAGAGAAATTTTGTATTTTTACAAAAAAAGTGGATAGATTTTTTGTTTTAATGTACACGATATAAACAACCCTTTTCATTATCATGGCCTCTCAATTACTTGAATATTATTTCATAATATTCTAAAAATAATTTCAAGGAATATATTTTCAATTATTTTTTATAAATTTTTAAATTGCAAAGAATTTATTCTAAAATGAATAGGGTATTTTCATTAAGAAATATTTCGAGTGATATTTTAAATTAATTTTAATTTATGATAACATCCTTTGATGATAAATATTACTTATAAGGGATATGATCCAATAAAAAATCATTATTATTTCTATGTATATTTTAAAATTATTAGGATTATATTATTAGGATACCACATTATTTTCAATGGGTTATGTTATGAGGAAATGTTGGAATGTTTTGGAAACTTGTTTCCTTTACATGGGTGATGATTTATGATGAATGATTTATGATATAATGGAACATATATGAATTTATTATTATTATATTATGGATGATTATAAAATTATATATCCCTCCAATGCATTGGGTGATGAGGTATATCTCATGAGATGATAGGGGATGAAATTGGAAGTGAACTACATTTAACAAGGTAGTCTAAAAACAATGAAAGTTTTGGTAGTAGACTGTGACTAAATATATGATTTAATGAAAATTTAACCCTATCCACTATAATTGTCTTAGTAGTTACATTGACTAATGAAATGATGTTTTATTATTATGTATCTTCTAAATACTTATTTCTTGTACCAATTTTATGACCTCGTAGCCATTATTCTTAGATTTCTATATTATTCATGTCATACAAACTACAAATATTTTTATCATGACTCAAGATAATGATCTATGATATGTATGGTATAGTTTTGAAATTTAGTTCTCATATTCCCATACCTTTATTCTCACGTTATGTTTATTTAATCGTTTATATATCCATTTTTTATCCTTACTAAAAATTTTGGGCTCACCCTTTATTATATTTTATTTTCCCCAAGATATAGATAAAATTTTAAAGTATTATGTGACAATGAAAAATTCTAGTGACAATGAAATTAATGGGAGATGATGGATATATTTTTATGAATATTTTTTTACATGTTCCAAAGACACTAAACCATCGTTGTTATGGCATGAATTTCATTTTTAACTTATGAGTATACATATAATAAGTTGTAACATTTATGTATAAAAATAATTTTTCATTATAGTTAATATCTGATTAATTTTTAGTTACATTTGGTAAATTAGTGGATAAAACTTATGTATAAAAACATAGGATAACACTATGTATTTTTTAACTACCAATTTTATGGGAAAGAATAGAGGGTAGTCTTGCTAGACACAAATAGATGCCTAGATACTACATGTGGATGTGGTTTTAGAATAGATGCATCTAGGGGAAATGATCCTAAAGACAGTTAGTTAAGTATTTCTCAATTTTCATTCAATTTAATAGCGAGTGTTACCTTACAACACACCAGTTTAGACACTATTGATATATATGCTTGGGTTACTTCAGAATTTCCTTATAAACCATTATTAATGATTTGAATAGCTGGTAAATAATAATTATCTAGGTTAAACCTAAGGTGCCCATGATTAAAAAGAATATGTCATGATTTAGACACTATAAATTATTTTTATTATTCTCTCTATAGGGAAATTGTTTCAAAAACTATTAATTTTTATTTTATTCAATTGTTGAATGAAGGTAGATTTATGTTAACACTGAATGTGATGAAAATTGGAATGATTAAACTCATGAGATCCTAAATTAAGAATAGAGAGGAATGACAAACTTTTGATTATTCATAATCATTTATACCATTATATGATCAATAAAAACAACTTGGGTGAGTTTTATAGAACAATTATAAAGATAAATATGGGTTTTCATAAAGACCATAAAGTAATGAAGATTCAATATAATATATGATGATAATTTTGTAATAAGTTCTCAGGTAACTTCCTTAGATGAATGAGGGGATGTTTTATTTGTGGAATATAAGGTCATAGATAAATTAATTATAAATTAATAATTAAGATTTATATATAGGGAAATTATGTTCTTCCTAAGTTACAACTTATAGTTTAATGTCTTATTTTAGAGAATATGGTTGTTATTCGAGTCAATTCCCTAACATAATTAGGTCACTCATAATCCCTTGAAGGCCATATGTTATTATAATCATTTATGTTAATGTATTGAAATGATCATTTATATGGATTCAAGAATTATTTTTTATAAGAGTTATATTAGTGATTTTATGTATATAATAATGACGAAACATCTAAGTATTATTCCACAATAGCACATCTTTACGGATTTCAAAACATATGTTGAATGGGACCAATAACCAATAAATGAGAAACAGTGGTAAGGTAATAATTTTTATTGGAAAAAAATATAATTAACATTGGTGGTATAAATAGGATAGTATTAGTGAACTTGAATTTGGTTATTTATTTGATTAGAAAGTTATTTATCTCCTCTTTAATATTTTTTTTTTCATTTTTTGATATATGAAGTATATTTAATATTTTGTGATTTTTTTTAAAAATATGTATTGTGTTTATTTTTTAAAGAACCGATTTTTACTTAATATTCAAGGATAAAATAGTGAGAGTATAAGTTTAAGGTAGATCATATGTTCAAAATCATAAATACCAAATCTGAGTTTTTAAGTAATTATATTTTTAGGTGACCTAAAATTTTTAGAATCAATATTCTATTTAATTTAAAACAACCCATTGGGTTAATATATAATTTAATGTTATGTTAATTTCATATTAGGATATTTAAAATCATGATTGTTGGAAAATAATTTATTAATAAGGATATATATTTGAAGATATTTATGGTCAAGATGGGGATTATCTTTCAGGTATTGTATCTAAATTTGGTTCATCGTGTTTTTTTATTTACTAAATTATAAGATTATATGGTGATTTTTCATAGTTGATAATGATATTTTGGGATATACATCATTGGGTTGAGGAATATGAAACCTTCTAGTTTATCATGTTTTTTTCGATATAAAGGATTATTTATAAAGAATGGAATTAAATTGTTCGGTATGTATGTTGAAATTTTTGTGATCACTTTTATGATAAAATATTCTTCAATTTTCTGGATGTTAAGGTAATTTTGGATGTGTGGTAGATTATTTTTAAAATGATCTAAATTAAACCAATGGTGTTATTGTGGAAATTTTTGGTTAAAATGTATTATTAATTCACATGAAGGTTTATAAATTTTGGATATTATCTTTTCCTTATGCTATTAATTTTTTGTCTTTTTAAATGTTTAAATACAATAGAAATATATTATTATCCATTATTGGGTTATATGATTAGTTAGAAGTATATTTTAGTATATCAAGCATGAAAAATTGATCTTGAATAGTCATTTATTAGATAAAATATAATATTATTGTTTAAATTCAATAAAGGTTGAAATTATGTTTTTCATGTATGTATAATTCATTACGTTCATTTTTTAGGTGTTAAAAATTTTCCAAAACACAAGGAAAGTGATATTAAAACAAAAATGTTATCCTATTAAGATTATTTTCAATGAATCGATTTTCATTTTCACACTTCATTTATTTGTGGTTTTATGGTCATCAACATGATCATGATCATTCACTTTCAGGTGATCAATGTTCTCTATCACATTATATAGTTATTCAAACATTAAGTTTTCCATTTTGTAAATAATTTCACTTCCCATTAATTTTTTCATATTTGGAAACCTAGTTATGTATCATTTTATAGGACCTTTATATTTCACTTTCCCACATTTCAAGTGGATGTTTTATTAAAACTTTTTATGATTTTCAAAAAACTGTTTTTCAAATATCAAACCCTTTATTATTGATCAAAAGTTCAAATTAAAAGGATTAAATTTATTAAATTTTTGGAGTAACACCATGATATTTTAAAATAAAACAATGTTTAATTTCATATACAAATACAACACTAGGCTTAAACGAGCCAAACAATATTAATATTGTAGTATAATTATAACATCACACATAGAATTAGTGGATATGAATTAGATTAATCTTATAATGATATATATATATATATATTAATAAATAAATATTTATTTATTGATTAATGATTAATAAAAATGTTTAATTTTTTTTGTAAACTCATTTTACATTATAATGATACATTTTCTTCAAATATGGATTTTTTTTAATTTATTTGGGAATAAACATATATATTTTCTCAAAATTTATAAAATGTAATTTTAAAAATTATATCCATCTCTAAATAAAAAATGAAAAATATTTTAGAGTTTAATTTTTAGAATTTTCTAAAAAGATTAATTTTTAATGAATAGTGAGAAATACTGATTTTTATTGGAAATTTTACTTTATAATTCAAGAATTTAAAAATATATGTTTTCTTAATAATTATTTAAATGATAAATTAGTTATATTATATTATTTATAATAAAATTAGGTTCATTAGAAACAATATTATTGTTGAATTTGGAATGAAAACATTTTTATACTTTAATGTCATTTTTCTAAGAAAATGTTATTTTGTTGGGGTGTGAGTTATTATCCTAAATTAAATTATGACACATCTAGAAATTGAATCTTTAAAAATGGTCTCAATATTATGTATATATAGGTAAAATTTTGAAAAATACTCCCCTTTTAATTTTTTTTCAACATAATAAGTAACGATAGTATGTTTTTTGTTTCCACAGTAAATGTAATATGGGTTATTTATTGTTAAAACCATGTGATAATGACTTAAATTCAACCAATAACTTACCTTTATTTCATTTTAAGGATTAAATTATACCATAGTATTAAAAAATTATAATATATATTATTTTTGTTACATTTTCCGTTGATAGTGAAATTTTTATTATTTTAAGTAATGATATTTTCAAAATGTAACTCTCTTCATTTAAATATCACTAGAATTTTTACATAAGTATAAATATAGGATAATTTTTGTTATAAATGTTTATTTAAAATATAAAATAATTTTTCGTTATGTAACTTTATTTTTAATTGTTATTTATAAAATTATTACCTTAAATGCTTAAGCAATGCCCACACTATGCATGTGGAAGCAGAAGAAAAATCAAGTAAATTATTTTAAAAACTCTAAAAGTAATATTTTATAGAATATTTATAATTAACCAATAATTTTATAGAGCAATACATCACATTAATGTTTTTTAAAATTTTATTATTTTAATTCCATTCATATCATGTTGTTTTCAAAGTCAAATTATATGAATAATGTTAAATAGACATTAGTGATATTTTATGAAACATAATATTTTATTAAATTATACAGAACTGATATATTAAAAAGAACAATTAAGATGAGAAATAATTAAAAATATCACCCATTTACAGTTATGTTCCATTTTCACCTAATAAGTAAAATTATAACGCTTTCATATTGAAAAAGACATTAACACAATTATGGTTAAAATGGTTAGCTAAGGTGTTAAACCAGAATATATTGTTTAAAACACCAATTAATCTAGTCCAAATATAATTGGTTTTTTTAATTTAAATAAAATAATATCTTATATTTAAATATCTATCAATTTTCTATAATTTTCTTTTAGAACAACTTTATTATTATTATTTTAATTTAAGAAAATACAAGAGTACCTCTACTAATAAAATGGAACCCCCTTTCCTTTATTTACACTACATTGATCCATATATGTCAGAAAAAACAACCCAAATATATTATAAACACACCTATTCCTTAATTATAGGTTTTGGTATTCTGAAAAATTCATTATATGTGTCCTTAATAAGGAATCAAAAAAATGCATACTGAAGAATAGGTAATCACCTTACCCGACATATTTCAATTTGAATTTTATTATAACTCCTATAAATATTTGATATTATTTGTAAAATAATAAATTATTTATATTAAATATACTAAAATTTTATTATTAAAAGTAAACTTCCTTTATTTACCCTCTCTTCCATCAAATAGGAACTAAATGTATCGCTCGTGCATACGTACGACTTACCATATCCACATATAAAATAATTAATTTTCCACAAATTTCTTTCAAGGATTGTTATTATGATGGATTTAATATTAATATCTGTTAATTATTAAATAAATATTATTCTATATTTATAACATTAGATCAACCTTGTTACCTCCCAATCTGTTGGAAAACAATAACGTTGCTTATGCATACGTGTGGAATACCACCTCCACAAAGCGATATGATATGTTTTTCATTTTTCATTTAAATTGAGAGTAATGAGGTCAGATTAATTAAATATATATTATATATATATGATATAATAATAATTCTAGAATGTTTAATTATTATTTATCTTTTTTATTTATCTTTTGAAAAGTGATAACAACATTCTTGTGTTTGTACATCCTACCCTCTTCATGAATGGTGTAATTAAATTTTATATGTCAATATTTTAAAGATGAATATATATATATACTAAATTAATATATATATATATATATATAATTATCATCATTATTCATATAATGTAACCGTGATCAAAGTACAATGATCAGAACTACCAAAACAAAATTCTTATGAAAAATGAAAGAGTTAACACATTGAAATAGTGATTTTAATAAGTAATTATTAATAAATGGGTTTTTAAATGTTATAAATAGATCATATATGATTTTTATAATAATTTAAATGATACTGTTATATAATTATAAAAATAATAGATTTATTTTACATGAGTTTATAATTCCTTTGAATCAAATAAAACATAAGGTAAGGGCTAATCATATAAAATTGGCTTCTTTGGGATATATGTTATGTAATACTACTCTTTTGTTTTTATGTTTATATACATCCATATTGACAAGTTATATAATGAATATCCTTATTTTCATGATCTTTTATGTTCCATTTCACGTTATTTTTAATAGGCCTTACAATTCAAATGTTACCAAAGTGGTACAAGATTTATGTTAGATATTATTTTTTGTCAAGATTGATTATACTAATGTTTTATGTGATGAAATTTTATGAGATATCTCTCAGTAAAACCTTTAATTTTATTATCATAAGGTTATTTTTTTTGGAATACATGTTTTCTTCCATTTTACATATTTTATGTACACAATATACCTAAATAATATTTTTAGGAAAACAAATATTATTTCTCTCATTAATCAAAAAATCCATTTTCTTCCAAGTCCATGGATTCTATTTTCATAATGAATGATATTATATTATAATATTATTTTTGATTGTAATTTTTACACATGATTGAATTTTTAAATAATCATTTCCAAGGATTCTTCATATTATCTTTGAAATCATGTACTTTTTAATACTTCATGAAATGAAAAATAAAAATTTATTTTAACCAACATGGAATGATTATAATTTCCCACCACCATTACAAATAAATGATTTGAAGCTTTATTTACCATTTTATATTTATATTTACAATAAATAATTCTATGATATTTTAGAAATATATAGATTCTAATGATGTTATTTCAAAATGATAAAGGTATTTTAGATAATAATTATTCCAATCATTATTTTAATTGAATTTTAATTTATGATAATATCCTTTATTGCTAATTATTTTTAATTAGGAAATTATCTAAGGATTTCATCCTTATTAATTTTGTTGATGGTTTGTTATTATGATGGTGTGACTTTTATGAAACCCATTTATTTTTCATTAATTATGCTATAATGAAATGTTGAAATGTTTATGAAACCCAATTTTTTTCCATAGGTTATGATATATGATAAAAGATATATGATCATATTGAACATAAATGAATAGATTATTATTATGTGATAGGTGGGACAAGAATTACTTATCCCTCATATTCATTGGTAAATATGGATAACTCATGAGATGAAACGTACTAGAATGTGAAGTGAACCGTGTTGAGTAAGGGAATCTATCCACTATGATAATATTAGGAGTGAAACTTGAATAAGGATATAAATGAATGGAAAATTAACTCAATCTACTATGACGGTCTTAGATGTGATATATGAAATTTGAAATTATTTTCTTTGATTATGTGTCTGAAAAGAACTTATCTCTTATGTTGATGTTATTCTATTATAACCCATTTTATTTTATTCCTTTATGATTATTATATAAATAACTAGCATGATTTTTTCCATGACTCATTATTAAGATCTGTAATATTCATGGTGCTATTTTTAAATTTTAATCTCGTGTTTTCTTACCCTTATGCTCATGTTCTGTTTAATTGATCATTGATATCCACCTTTTTACCCTTACTAAGCATCTAATATCACCCCATATTATGTTTTATTGTCCCTATGATATGAAGAAATGTTTGATTTATGATGTCGTTATAAATGGTTCTAGTTATAAAGAACTAAGTTAGAGATTATGTAGATATTTTTTGGATATGTTTGTTATAAATCGAAGCTTCTAAATAAAATAAACCTATACTGTAATAGTATGGATTGTAATGTTATATAATAAATATTCATCAAGTAAAATTTTATATTTAGATATTAATAATATAATTCAATATAATATTGAGGAGTATATAGAGAAAAAATTCAAATGTTCGTGAATTTGAATATTTTGAGGAAAATAAATCTGATGATGCTTAAAGTAATATTGAAAGGTTAAAGAATCACATTTAAAATTTTATGCAATATGTCTCATTTAATAAAAAATAGGATTCCTTTAAAATAAGATTATAGTTTCAAAGTGATTTTACTTGAAATATTTTATGTTCTATTCAAATTGATTTTTTTGACGAACCGCCATATTATCACATTGGTATTTAAGTGTGATTATAATTTTCTAGTTTTTATTTCATATTTTAACATGAAGCTTATTTTGAAGGGATCATTAATAAGCTTATGAGTTTAGATTTTTTATTTGTTCAGTTTTGATATATTGAGATTCAATGTGATTTTGTGAGTGGAAGAATATCATATGTTTTAGAAGATTCATATATATATATATATATTTATAATTAAAAAATATATTATTTGTGAACTATTTTCTATCCTTTTTAGCACCTGGAATATCATAATGGAATTTTAATTACTATTTAAATTTATAAATAAGTAAATAAGGGTAATTTTGCTATTTTGGTAGATATTGGAACTAAATTAATTGTTGGGTAAAGTGTGAAATTATGAAATGGAGTAGGTTTCTCATGAGGAGGTTGAACCTTGTATAAATTCACATCTTCTGAGATTTTTGTATATATTTCATGAGAAAGATAGTGGGATAAATAATATTTGAGTGAATTGGACATCAATAGGTCACATGGTATTGGGAATAATCCCTAATGATGAAAGTTTTCAGTTTCTAGGTTGTACTGTTGGTTGAAATAACATAATGATAAAGTGGTTTTGAATAGTGCATTAAAGTTGGATTCATATCCCATTGTTTTAAAATATTTTGGGCCTAAGAAAATTTTGTTTCAAATTTAGTTTATGAAAATTAATATTTTCCATTATTTATAGTATGAGGATTATGAGATCAAGTATGCAGACCATGAGTTCATGTTTACTGAATCATGATAGAAGTCCACGGCTAGTGGACTATGAGGTTAAGAACATTGAAAATTAGGTTGAGTAGGCCATCATAATTTCAAATAGAGTATGTCGAGATATACCATTAGTAGAGTATATATAATTGTATTTGAATTTTATTACATGACCTAATAGTGCATAAGGTGAATACACCATGATAGAGTGGAGGTCGAGTTTATGAACCGAAAAATGGAGTTTGAGATGTGCGATACAAATTATGAAGATGATTTTTTTATGAAGGGGTAAGAAATAATTGAGATTAATAGATTTATTGAAGGGGTTTTATATAAAACACCATAATTATTTCATTTTAATATAGTAAACTTCATTAGTGAGTATCACCATTGAAAAAATTCATCTAAGATTGACACAGTGTATATGAAGTGTAGTTGGTGGAAGGAAGATCACATAGGTGTAAAAAAAAAGTTATATCTCATGGTATGATAAATAATGTTTTGTTAGAGTGTCTGAGGTGGCTAGTTATTTCATGAATATGTTGTTTTCAAAGCCAGATCTTGTGGTGAACTGCTTCTGTAAAGGGAAATTCAAGGTAACAGGGGTCTCTAAGGTTAGTGTTTATAGTGATAATTTTTCAGGAAGTTTAGGTATGTAATGCAACATTGGAGTTCTTGGATAACCTTGTCATTAATATTAGAGGTCATGGTGAACCAAGTATTTTATGTTTGAGGTTGTGGTGAATAGTTCTCTAAGAGGATAATTACATGGAAGGGTTTATTTCATCTATTATATGAAAACAAATATTCATGCCAAAGTTATTTCAATGTAAAAAATTATAACAAGTATATATTATTAATGTATCTTTTGGTGGAGCAATATATTCACATCAATGAATACTGTAGTGTATTCTCAACTTGTGAATACTTGTAAACTAGAAGGGATTGTGATTCAACATAGAACCTTGTAATAGAATCCCACATTCACGAATCTGATACATTGTCACATTTCCTTTTCATTCACGTTGGAATAGTCTAGCTAATGGAGAAATAAGTAAAATTTATGTGAATCATGCTTGTTTTTATTTACGTTTATATTCTTCTATGAGAAACAGAGAGATTAGATTTTGGTTTATTGATTAAACTAGATCAAATTGGAAAAAAATTAATCTATAATACCATGATTCAACCCCCTCTCTGGATACTTTACCTAGTGGGACAACAATTTTAATTAATGAAAATGTTCAAATTCATTTCATTATCTCTTAGTGGAAATAATGTAATTTTTTGATCTTAAAGGTATTTCCAAATTTGAAGGAACTAATGTTCAACTATGGAAGAAAAATATGAAACTTATATTAGAATCATTGGTCATGTATGTATATAGAAATATCAATGGTTGGAATTTTAGTTAGTATGGATATCTATGATATAATTGACGTAGAAAGAAGAGAATGTGATACAGATAGAAAATGCATCAATACATTGGGGGAGACTTATCCAATAAAATATATAAAAAATGTGATGTTGTTTAAATCCCTATATGCATTTTTAGAAAATTATATCAATATATATAAAAGAGATTTAAATGTATAAAAATATAATAAATAGGTTTCTAGAACAATTTTTGGTATTTGAGGATAAAAAAAGTGAATCTATTGGTGAATTCATTGATCAGGTGAATGTTTTTTAGTTGGAAATTCATAGTCTCAGAGAAATACATGATTATGTAAATATTTTCTATCGTATAATGAGAATAATTACACCCCATTTACAGAAAAAAAAAATTTATAATGGTATAAAAAGATCCAAAGAAGCTATCATTTAGTATTTTGACACATACTCTTGTGAAAGATGAGATGTGAAATGATGATAGTGAGGCTGTAGAAAAATAGATGTCTAAATATGTGTTATTTATGCCCATGAAAATACTTAACAGATATTATAGATATGAAGAATAAAATGAGAATATATTCCTATCATTCTATTCCTCAAATATTCAAATAAAAAAAATTAAATGAAAATTTCCATTAATGTGGTATAAATGTGGGATAGTTGGGAACTTTGAAATAATGTGTCCTAGTTAGTTTTACGTTGATGATGAGAATAATGATGAAATTCTAATAATGAATTTATCATCCAATGTGAAAGGAAGGAAAAAACAAAGTGAAATTTATTCATGAATAAGAACCTATTTCGCATGAAAATGAAAATTCAGAAGAAATTTACTTAAAAGAAATTGAAGACAACAATTATAGTTGGTAAAATGTTATTATAGCAAGTTGCAGGTAGTTATCAATCAAGGGAAAAGAGTTATAATGATGACATATAAGTGGAATGAAAATTTAGTTTATCAGTTGAATTATAAACTTATATAAATGATATAGTTTTGTAGGTAGAAAAAATGAATAAATATAATATATTAGTTCTTGATTCCAAACCTTTTGTTAAAATGATATAAGAGGAGAAGATTGAGTTGAAGGAAGAGATTGAAAAACATAAGTATGGAAATATATATAACTCAGAGAAGGCCATTATGTTCATATAAAATTTTTAATAATGGAATAGGGTTATGAATGTTTTTATATACATAGTGGAAACGAAAAATAATAATAGAATAATGTAAGGTTGAAATTTTTGGAAAAGGATAAAAAGTAGAAGACCAGTTTGGATTCATGACTCCTGATAAGACATCAAAAAATATAGGTCTCATAGGATGAAAAAGAAAGTAAACGTAAAGAATATATGTTCATAAAAATATTTAATGTATTGTTAGTAGAAGAAAAATTCACATCAAACTGATAAAGCTATTTCGCGGATTGATAAAAAATAGAAAGTATTGGTGGTTTCTATGAAACCACAAGCACCTGCTATGAGGATGAAGTTTGATTTGAAAAAAAATAAGAATAAGAAGAATCTAAGAACCCATCATGTATCAAGAATTATTATATTGTAAATATGATTCATTCATAATATGCATGTTTCACTGATAATATACACATGAGGGATCAGGAGAAATAAGTGAAACTAATTAGATTTCAATATTCTAGAAATTATTTGGATTATCACAAATTTAGTGGATTTAGATATATGTGATGATATTTCATACAAAAATAAACAATAATTTACCAAAGAAAATATAATTTTTTCATACTAAATAGCTCATCGAAACACCAATCAAGATGATGTAAAATCATTATGCATCTTTTCATGATAAAGATAATCCATCCCACTCTTTGGAATATCAAGCATGTAAATCAACACAATGTTCCAAACTAAAGACATGGATCAATAAAGGAATAGTTGATTAAAAAGTAGTTATAAATATATCTATGAAAGAAACAAATCATATTAGTTCATGGATCACAAATAATCAATGAACTCACCAGATTATGGGAAATAAGAATATATTATAAGTTATTAGGAACAAAAGGGAGGTTTTTTAAATTTTGGAAATGATGAAAGAAAAAATATTATAGAATATGAGAAATCCAAATTTCATGGAAATTATACTAGACACGTATATTTCCTGGTTATTAAAAGTCTCAGTCAAGACATTAAAAGTGTTAGTCAATTGTGTGACTCGATACATACAACAATATTTGATAAGATGATTTTTATCATTAAGGGAAATGATATTAAAGTGGTGATTTTGGGGAACCATATGAAGATGAATCTATACATTTTGAATAGAGGATAAGAGATGGTATTTCTATCATAATATGAAAAAAATATTTTATATCACAAATGTTTTAAAGATACTGATCGTAATAAGACCCAAGAGGTTGGTGAGTCAAGTGCTTTAATGTATTTTTCACTTAGAAAATCTACCTCTCTTATTTACGAAGAAATTCTATTAAATTATTTAATAAAACATATAGTGTAAATAAAATAATAAAAATAAACATAAAAATAAATAATTATAGTTTTTTAAAAAATATAAATCCCCAGTACACTCCACCACCACTCTTATCAATGAGAGTGACGATTTTCACAAGACTATTTCTTTTTTTGGGCACTACTAGTCCTTGTCCATGGAAATGAATGACTATGTGAAATCATTACACATATGAAACAAGTATAAGATCATTCTACCATGCTCTACAAATACTTAATGGAAAAAATAAATCAATATTTATTTTACAAGGAACCTTTTCAATGAGAGAAGAAAACCGAAAGTGTTTAAAATTTTTCAGATCACAACTGAAAGAAATATTTTAAAATTGAAATAAATCTATAAAAAAAATAACATGTAGATTAATAAGATCCATGAGATTCTTCTACTCATAGAAATGATTTTTTTAAATAAAATAATATAAATTAAACTTATTCTTTCATGTTTACATATAGAAACAATGTCACTGTAGAGGATTTTTTTAAATTATTGAAATTATTTTCATAAAATTACATTTTTTAGAGATAGTTTTTCACTCACACAGCATATGTGTTACTTGTTCCCTCTTGAAAATTCATTCACATCCACTTATTCAAAAACACATAACAAGATCTGTAGAAAATAGGGATGAGTGACACATCTTTCAACATGAAAAATCCTCTTCAATATTTGAGATAAATAGACATATATCTTCCATTTTCATTTTTATCGGTACATGGATCATATTATATTCAATTTTATATTAATGATTAAATGAAGCATTTTGGGATTGTACAGGAGAATTAAAAACAACACTTTAGTGCTTCAACTATAATAAATACCAACTTGTAGCATTATGTAGCCAACATGGAGAATTGAATATATGTCGCCAAATTGAAAAAATTAAACAATGTAGCTGATTTTTAGATTTTAATCCATATATCCAACCGTACTATATATATACATATATCATTATATATGCATTTCATTCACATAGTCAAAAAGGCATAGTTTATTTTTAATGATGCAACCGTTTTCTATATATAGCAGAATCATCTATACTGATGTAATTGATTGATGTGACATACCTAATCTCACAATATTGGAGATTTATGTATATTTTTATATATCCAATGAATCATGTAGGTGATCTCTCATGGATCTTATTACTCAAAAAAATCACTTCATGAAGCTGAATGATCATGTAGGTGATTCATTGCATTTGTGATCTTTTGTATATGTACAATTTTCACATATTTGATGTCGAAATTTAGGCAGTTGAAATATCCATTTCTTTCATGTACATTTTTTATTTACATATCCATTTTCATCATGTAACCAAAACTTTCATGTAGGAAATTAACCAAAAATTTCCAGTTTTCATCCAAAACATCCATAACTCGTGCTTAACGAAATTAATGGCAACATTTATCAGAATAATATTAAACCTAAAAACACACATAGAAAACAAAATCATCAGTAATGTATGATGGTAATTTAATATCATCAACACGTAAATAACATGAAATATGTTGGATCAATATTAGTAAACCAACAATCATCCACTTTTTGATAATCACAGAAACATTAAATCTTGTAAAAATGGATAGATATTCTAGTATATATTAAATAATAAATTTTAAAAAAGTTTAACAATAATTAAATGATATAATGAAAAAATTTATTATTCTCCCCCTTAGTAACATCATAACTTTTCAAATGTTAGAACCTTATCCCCCATTTAAAAGTTTTTCCCTCCTTTTTTATGAGTTTTTAAGAGAACATTTCTCCACATTTTATGTCCTTAAAATAAAGAATAAGAAATATAAAATGCATGTCAATATAGAATGTATAGTTATTACCTATATAATTGTAGAAATAAAAGGGAATATTTACTTATTTAAATATTGATTTTCATTATAGAAAATTAATAGATAAATAAATTTAAATAAATACATTCACTAAGAAACACATGATAAAGAAGAAAAAATAAAGTATTTCAATTAATAAATTTAAATAAAAACATACATCCACACAACACAATTAAAAACTATAATTAATTTTACATGTTTTGGTTTTGGTGGTGGTGTTTTTTGAGGTTGGATCAGGATGGTAGTTTAAAGCAGTTTTTTGAGGTAGAGGGTGTTAGAACATAAAACACAAACGAATAATAAATACCTTCTATTCTGTTCATGTTTTGTTGAGAAGTAATTTCTAAATCAAGACCAATTGTTCTTCTAATTCTCATATAATACAAGTAATCAATGTACATGACGATCATTGGAACCACATATGACTTGATAAATCCAAGGATCACAAGAGATTATTTCTATGGAATTTTATAAATTTATGTTCTTTAATTTTTGATAAACGTCGTATGATGTTTTAATTTCATAGAAGAGAAACTTGTATATTCCAAAATAGAAGGATTGTGAAGTAGCTGGGAAATATCTACATATAATATAACATATAGAATATCTACAAGCATCTTTTTAATAACAATATTTGGAGACGTTTACACATCGATTAGCCTTACAGTTAGCAACTGCAGTTTGTGAGCCCTGTTATTATATTTCACTAAAAAATTCTAAAAATATTTCTTAATATCATTGATAGAATACAGTAAAACATTAGCACAATTAGTAGGTTTGGGATCAAATGGTCTTAAAACAGTAGGAGGTTTGTATACAACCATCTCTCTAACAATACTTGGGACTAACTTCCCTAATTATTCATCTGATGATTTCAATGAATAAGAATATGAAATTTCTTCTATCCCATTATACAGAGGCACAAACTTTAAAATATTACATTTAGATCATTGAAAATAATGTGATTTATTGTGTCAATAATTTTAAAGACACATGAGATGTTATCTCTTTCTATATTTGAGACAACCATATTCTATTTAGGCAAATCAACAATATATTTCTCAAAATGACTAACTTAGTCATTTATACATCTCTATAACTCAAAAAAAACATCTTAATAACTTCTTGGATATCATGAAATTTAATAAAAAATATCTATTTTCATATCATACATGAATACTTGGGAGATAGTATCAGCATTATGGCAATAAATCTATGAAGACAAAGAACTTTACTCAGACATTATCTGATCAACACCATTCTGAAAATCTAAAAGAATTTGAGCATCTGAGTTAGTAGTAACATAGGACTGGAATAACTTTATAAACTCAAACCAACTTATCATATCACCTTTCAATGGTTGAAATGTATCCATCTCCATATCTCTAAAAACATTTTTATCATCAACCACTTCTTGAGATACACCTTATTGTTTTAATGAAGAATCACGTAACACGTCATTTTTCGATGAAACTAAATAATAAAACTCACCAAAAAATACCTTTGTAGAGAAAAATGATTCAAAATAGTTATTTAGAACTTCATTTCCTCACGTTCCTTAGAACGTATACTTGAATTTACTTGGGGAATATGTGTATCTATAAAAATATTATTGATTATTTCTATTTATGAATGCACCATTCCAAATAAATTTTTAATGTATGATTTTGAAATAAAGGAATCTTGTAGTTATTTTATCTCACATTTTCAAGAATAAATATATACTCTTAATCCACACAAATATTCTATTAGATTTTCAATATCCATTATTTCTTCATTAGAAAACATTTTATTTTCCATGTTTTTTTGAACTCTTGCTAATAGAAAGAGACACTTCATGATTAGTTTGAGGTTAAGATTTTACTGACTATGTAAGATACTCTTTTTTGGTTCCATAACTACATCAATATCCATTCTTTTATCATCAGGTTATCCAATGAAAATTGGATCATTTTATTCTAGTGAATAGATTGACAATATACTTATCTGAACTTCAAAACATATAGGCTTTGTCTAAACTAGACTATATTCATAAAAAAAGACCAGTTGTATCATCATTTATCTTCACATTCTAACCTTATTCATCTCATATAGAAGCTTCCCAATGTACTTGATTTGGTCCAGCCACATCCTCCTAAAACCCAATAGGCTCACCGGGTACAAGACTGATAACTAGATCTTAAGACATTTTTTACTGATTTTCCTCCCCTAATCCTTTGAGACACCATCTCAAAAGGTGTTACATTACTTGGTAGAGAGAGATGATTTGACTCCCCCAACGTCACACTCTCATGATAAACTCTATTCAATGATTTTGAAATAGAATTACATAAATATACATTATTCTTCATGAGAAATGGTGATTGGGTATTAAATTTATGATATTTCACCGCATCAACTTCCTATAAATATACTTCACACTTCTTAAAACATTAGAGATTAATATAACTTAAGGATAAAAAATTATCTTCCTTTTTTCCTTCGTATCAAGGATACAAGACTCTCATCATGTATCTTGGAAAAAATAACATCAAATTATCAATCAAGGCACACATAAAATACATATCTTGAAAAATAACTTCCAATATTTCTTATACTCTTAGTTCTATACTAGTACATACAAAATTATGTTATAGTTTCCATTTAGCATCAACCTATTTAACTAGATTATTTCCAAAAAAATATTTCAGACCAAAAAAATTGAACAAATATATTGTCCCAACTAAGAATGTTATAACTCGTATCTGAATAAAAGAATACTCCCCATCATTGGGAAAATGAAATATTTCATCCATCTCAATAGAAGAGACTACCATATTCCTTTATTAAAAATTAGATGATATTTTATCCTTTTTTGGATTAAACTAAAATTTTTTAATCCTAAATAAATCAATAACATCTTCCTCAAAAAGAAAACCGAACTTCTTTTATTAAAATACAATCTCCATCCAAGAAACTCATGTTCTTTCATTAATATAATTTCAGTTGTCTCCCACCATGCCATATGAATGGATTTTCTTACAAGAACTCTTCTTCCACTTTCTTTGATCTTCATAGATGATCATAAGCTTCAATCATCAACAAGCATCAACATTATATTTTTGAACATGTCAGTTGAAGGTAGAACTGTAATTGATAGGTTAGAGATGACATTTCGACCTCAAAGGTATGTTATTTATTTGAATGGAAAAAGGTTTGAGAATTTATTTTCTAACCATTCATTTACCCAAATCCAAATATTCTTACGTACCGGAATTTGGTTTATAGTGATGTTCAACTAAGAAATAAATTAAATAAAAAACGAAAAAAATAAAAATAAATAACTTTTTATTTTTTGAATTATAAAAAAATTATAACATGAATAAGAATAATTTTCATTTATCATTAAATGATATAAAATAGTATAACAGTAAACATTAATTTCGATAACAATAGTGCATATAAAATAATTTTCATCAGAATCAATTAAAACACATTAAAAATATTTAAAAAAATTAATCCTAATAATTTTTAAATAAAATATAAATGTTCACATGAAGGGGGATTAATAAAAATATTTTCTAACTACTTTTCTGTATAGTTATATTCAAGATAAATAACCCCTCCATTAGTGTTATAACATAGATAATGTTTTCTTAATTCTATATGCTTCATTTTTGAATGATTTATCAAATTCATAGAAATATTTATAGCACTAGTGTTATCACATATAATTTGTAGTTGATTATAATTGAATCCAAAATCAATTATGGTGTGTTTCATCTATATTACATGTTCACAAAAACTACTAAAAAATATATTTTTCCTCTGCAATAGATAATACAACTGGGTATTGTTTATTAAAGGATGAGAATACTAATGGTTTTCATAGGAAATTGAATGTTCTTGATGTACCCTTTCTATCTATTATATAAAAACTAACATCAGCATATGTATATGATATTATATTAATTCCATATGTTTTAGTAAAATATAGGGAAATCAAAATTGTTTTATTTAAATATCATAAAATTATTTTGAAATATTTAAAATATGATTCTTTGGGATTAGATTTAAATAGAGTAGAATAAAATACTACAAACATTATATCTGGTCAACTAGAAATAAAATACAATTAAATCCAAATTATTCCTTGGAAAATCTAGTTTTCAAGTAGGGTCCCAACCACATCAAAGCCAAAAAATTTATTAGATATCATAGTGGCCGTATTTTTTTAACCAGTGTTAAGTCCAAAACCTTTTATATATGTAGAGTATGTATTTTATTTGACATAGGACATACCCAAAGTCTTTTGGATAAATTTTATAACATAAAAAATAAATTAACTCAACCAATATTCTTATTCCAAATTATTTTTGGATGATTTTTGAAAATTAATTACACAATTTATGATTTATGTAAACAAAAATTACATCATCAATATATATTTTTACTAAAAATATATATGAATATGATGTTTTTATAAATCATGTAGAATATGACTTACCTTCTCAACACCCATTTGATAAAATAAAAAAATATAAAATATTAATACCATGTACTAGGTGATTATTTAAGACAATAAAGGGCATTGGTATATTTAAAAAATAAATTCTAAAAATAAGGATTTTCAAAAACTGGTGGGTGTTCCACAAAAACGTCCTCAATTAGATATTTTTTGGAAAAGATGATTTTTCATCCATATGATATAATTTAAAATTTATATATGATGTATAGGATAAAAGAATCTTAATGCGTTCCGACCTAGCCTTTGAGGAAAAGTCTTCCTCGTAGTATCTAAATTATTTCTTATTAAAACCCTTAGCAACTAATACAGAATTATTCCTAGTTATCACACAAAGGTTATATTTATTATTTCTAAAAACCCATTTTGTTTCGATAATAAGATAATTAAAGGGTCTATCAACTAATTCCTATTCCTTAATCTACATAAATTGGTTTAATTCTTCACGAACATGTTTCATCATAGAATTACCACTATAGATGGCCCAAGAATTACTATGAATAAGCTCTAGGGTTCTAGATATA
Organism: Viscum album; assembly: GCA_963277665.1. Lineage (NCBI taxonomy): Eukaryota > Viridiplantae > Streptophyta > Magnoliopsida > Santalales > Viscaceae > Viscum > Viscum album. The sequence continues at coordinate 1,972,234,595 of OY728119.1, read as the reverse complement.
TGATCTTATTTAGTTGATTTAAATGATTTATTGTGGTGCGTTCTCATTTTTCATGAATCACAAAACATTTTTTATTTAATTTAAGTTGACATAAATATGAAAATAAATATCATTTAGAAATTTTTCCCAACAAAAAAATATTATAATGCCCTAATATTCATTTCCATATCCAAGATTTATTTATTTCATCATTTAAATAGTTCAACTTTTGTCTAAAATGATAATTATCTTCTATAGTGTTGAATTTTTTTTCAATTATTCCTTAATCATAATAATCATATATTTAAAAATAGAGCATGCATTATTTAAAAAATAAACACAAAAACATTTATGAAAATGTTGAGAGATACTTATCAGGTTGTTCTTTAAACCTTCAACATAAAGAATGTTATTTTAATGGATAGAGTTTGGATTTATAATAGATTTATCTGCCATGATCTTTTCTTTTTCATTATCCTTAAAACGTACTTGACATAAATCAATCATTGATAATGCAATTTAGAGAAATATAAACTCATATTACTTGTGAATAAACTCTCATTATACCATATTATATTAGTTCTCTTGGACCATTATATCTATAAAGATAGATTAAACAACAAAAGTTTTTGTTACCCATATTTTCTTGGGTCCAATAAGGTATAAAATTAAGGATGTAGGAACCCAAACCTATTTGGTCTATCCAAAACTATTATCACTCATTTTTAAAAAAAGAAATATGAGGAATGAATATTTATCTCTAAAAAAACATTGGGATTTCAAATTGAATTCATTTTCATAGTGTCCTTGTTCACTAAAATGAAAACATGTAATGTTTGAAATATTTATATTCATGGTAATAGGTAAAAAATAGTTCAAACAAATAGTTTATTTTTCACCACTACTATACATCCAAATAAATTTTTAGGAGTTTTATTGTTACTAATAATTTTATTTCAATAGTTTTCACTTTTTTTGTAAACTAGTAACATCATTAAAATCCTAAACTTCTATTTTGAGTTTTTAAATTTTATTCATATATTCAATATATGATGCAACATAGTTTTCTGTCATGGTTTTTAAAACTAACATTTGTTTTGTAAATTTCTCTTATTTATTTAAGCGAGTATCTTTTATACATTTTAAATCCTTGTTTTTCCTATTTAAATATTCATACTCAGCTTCTAACAAGGTACAATATTCATCAAATTCATAAAATGATCAATTTTCATTTTCTAGTTGATTTTCATGATCAGAATAATAGAAAGAATGCTCCTCATCAATTTTTTCAACAAAATAACATATTGGACTTATCATTAGAATACTCATATTATGATTCTGAATATGAAACCTCACTATTATCCTCTTAATAACACCATGATTCTATCATAGTTTTCTTAGATATATTTTGATAACGAAATTTCATTAATTATTTATTTTCTAAATTTTTATCACCATGATGGTACAGATAATATGACTTCATATGTGCACAATTATTATACTAATTACATATTAAATACTTAAATTATTTATATATATTCATATATACATTGAATGGTTTCTTAAAACCTATTCTATATATATATAACTTTATGAATTTTATGGAAAAATGATAAAAACCCCTAATGAAATCATAATTACCTGAATAATTTTAACCACTTGACTCAGTTATTTGAAATTCATTATACTTATTTTGATCTCATGTTTTTTAAAGAAACAATTACCTTTATAACTAACATATATTCTCTAGATATAGATTCCATATACACCTCTTACATCATCACAATATCGATAAGATATTTTACTTTTAAAATTTTAACCTATGTTGAGTGCTTGATATTAGTATAAATAAAACACTACCTTGGTGGTAGTATCCTGAGAAATTTTAGAGCCTGATTTGGTTCAGTAATATATATCCCTAAAAAATAACATTATTTTAAATTTCTATAAGTCTTCTATTCAAAAGTGTTCTACTATAACCATCCATCATTTTCAAGGATTCAAAACATAGTATGGAAGTATTATATCTATGAGCCTGAAATTTATTATTACCCTTCATAAGAAACAAGAATTTTAGTCAACATACCCTAATCATTTTTTATATTGAAATACTCTGTTTAAATAACCGAGTACTAATCTATAGATTACACCATTCATAGGTTTAGAAATAAAATCATCATTTTCATAATTTTCTACATCCCATGTTTCTTTTCTTGAATTTATAATTTCATAATATTTCATGGAATTGAGGGAAAACATTAGAACAAGGCTCTAAAAAATTATTATCATTCATTCCCTCCAATATCCATAGTTCTCAACATTAAAATAAGGTGAATTTTTCATATAAATTATTCATCTATTATCATTAATTGTAGTCATATTTTAATAGATCTTTATATTTAAACCTTTTACGATTGAAAAATCTAGATTCACTTCCATTGATATAATTTTTTTATATACTACCCATAATAAGACTCAATATGGGGTGTGTTTTCTTCTTTAAAACATTTATTCAATTAGAAAAATCTACCTGTCTAGTTTATGAAAGAATTTTTCTTTGTTCTTTAAAAAAACATGTAGTGGAAATAATGGAATAAAAATAAATAAACACGTGAATATTAATAGTGGATCGATAAATATAAGTCCCCTGGCCCACTCCACCACCACTTTTCACAATGATTACGTTGATTTACACTATGCCCGACCTTTTTTGGGTGACTTCCAATCCTTTTCAAGGGACCACATGACTGAGTGAAATAATTCCACACATCGTACAATCACATGAGATTTATACCGAGCTATAAAATGATTTAATGTAAATAGAAATAATTCTTTATTTTATCAGGAATATTTATAATGAAATATGAAAATTTAAAGAGTTTACAATAGTTAGTATGCTTCTGCAAGAAAAATTTGACCTTAAAGAAAAATGTTCCAGAGAAATAATATGAAGAGTAAGCAACTTGAGGAGAGCCTTCTACTCACATAATTTTTTTATATGCATAGTTGATAAATTGAAACTTCCTCGTTATTGTTTATATAGAGAATCACAGTTTTTTTTGAATATTTCTGAAAACAATTATCTATATATTTTTAATTCAATTTTTCATGCATAACTCCCCACTAAAATATAATCTCTCTTAGTTTTAATATCAAGAGAATACATGCACATCCCACTATTTAAACACACTTTGCAGGATCCGTAGAAAATATAAATCAGTGACATGTCTTTATACTTGAATAATACATCGAAATATTAGAGGAAATACAAATATAAAATTCCTTTTATTATGTCCATATAATTGGAACTTATTATTTTAAATTTTATATAGATGAAGAAATTGAGAATTTATGGATTTTACATAAGGATTAAATTCATCACATGAGTTCTTTGACGGTAATTATTACTATCGAGAAAAAAATGTAGCCAACATGAAGAATTCAATACACATATCCAATTTTATGAACCAAAACCATGTAGCTGACTTGTATATATGAATCCACATAGCTGATCATACTACATTATGACAAATTTTGTCATGTACGAATTTCATTCATGTATCCGAATAAGGTGTAGCCGATATGAAAGGACAACCAATTTTCAAAGGTATCTGATTCCCTAATACTAACTTTAATGATTGAATCAACATAAGTGATTTCATAATGTTAGAGATTCACATAATTAATTTACTTATTCAATTACTCATATATGTGTTTTCTCATATATATGATTAATTCACATAATCATTTAAATTAGTCAACTGATTACGTGGGTGATTCATTGAATATGTGATCTTTTCGATGTATCCAATTTCAACATAGGTGATTTCATAATGTATCATATTTACTTATCTATTTCCTTCATATGTGTGTTTGATTTATAAATCCATTTTCCCTACATAACCAAAACTATCAGATAGCCAATTTATAAAACATAGGTAGTTTTCAAAAAACATAAGCAGAATCCATAATGAAATTAATAACCAAATTCATAAGAATAAAATAAGACAAGATAAACACACTTACAAAAAAAAATAATGTATGAAAGGTATTTGAGATCCTTAAAACCTGAAGAACATGGAATATATTGGATCAAAATTAATAGTCCAAGTAAAATGTCTTAGACATTTAAGTTAACCATTCCTATAATATCTGGTAAAATGAAATTAAATTTTAGATATCCCAAATGCTATCATGTGATCATACTCATATAAGTGATGGTTTTCAATAAATTATGATTACTCATAATATTTACTGGGGAAAAATAAAAACATTCTACAAGAGGGATCGATCTAGTTCATATTAATATTAATGTACCTATCTCAAAAAAATCCATTTATGGGAATAGATATAGCATTCTTTTATTTTATTATTTTAATAGAATGTCTAGGATTCTATTCCTCAATCAAAAATTATTACTGTTCAGTTTCATAAAAAAATATCATAGGGAAGAAAAACAATAATTTTTACTGAAAATTAAAAAAATCAAAACTAATAATCTCATCGAGTTTATGAACCACCATATAGAGGAATATCACAAGAATGATTAAGTAAACCCAAAGTATTATTAGTGATAAATACTTAGCCGAATGGTGTGGTTGAGGGAAGAAATTATATTTTTAAAAGTACAGACAAAACCATAAAAACAAAGAAAGAAATTTCATAAATGTTTTGGGAAAAGTATTCTTGAAATTGATCAATATTGTTAATAGATCCTTCTTGTGTCTAAGAGAATAAAAGACTCTATATGAGGTGGGGTATTGAAATATTATGAAATTAAATTACATTCAAGCATTCATAAGTTAGTATACATTTTCAATATGTAAAATAATAATAATTTATAATCTCATAGAAATAAAAGAATATTCCTTAGGTACCCATGAATAAGACTTCCATATAAATTCACCAATAAGTCGATAAAAACAGTTTTGTGACTAATGCTATCAATGTGGGGGGAAATGAGAAGAATCAAAAGTAAATCAAGGATTGATTTTAGAGGGATTGTAATGAGGATGGTACCAGATTGGGGGGAGTTAAAGTTATTAAATATGTCTCTGAAGATGATACTGATAATGAGGATAGTGAAATAAGATCTATTTATATATTAAATACCAAAAGGTGTGAAGAAACCAATAAGTAGAGTATCATCGGTCATTATACATCACCAATAAGGACAAGGATAATGAATTCTATATATAAAATATCATTAAAATCATTTTTAAAAACAAAATAATTTGATGAAGCTACAAAAGAGGATAACTGGATGGAATAGATTATTGAAGAGCTTGAAGAAATAAAAATAAACCCAACATGGTAGATTTTTTATGCGGACAGATAAAAATTTTATTAGGAAAAAATGGTTATTGGATATACTGAATGAAAGAATGATTATTATTAAAAAAAGACTCGACTTATGTGTAATGTATACTCTAATATTAAAGGAATTTATGTAGATGAAAAATTTTAACATGTTTCATGGTTTGAGTCAATTAGATTATTCTTATATATAATAGTGAAAATGAAATTCATTATTTTCAAGATCGATTTGAAATGGGAATTTTTTAATTTAATACAAGAGAAACAGGTGTACATATAAAAATGAGATACTTTTATTCTCCATGAATATGATAACAACTTTTATTGGCTATTGAAGGCACTACATGGGTTGAAGTGGTCATCAAGAGTATAGTATTTAATATTTGATCAGTATATGATGAAGCCTGGGTTCCATTGTGGTATAATTGATATCAATATCAATGTAAAAAATTAGAGTAATAAAATAATTATGGTGTTGGTTTATATAGAAAAAATAATGTTTGGTAGATAAAATTGGGTGTATTAAAATATTTTTTATAGTATGAAAAATGTGAGTTAGAAATGTTGATGATTGGAAATATAGATTTTTTTTTCATTGATTTAGAGATGATATAAAATAGACTGGTAGTTTTTTCTTATTATAAAAGTAAAAGATGTTTTAATAATATTTGGAATAGATGGACCCAAGGATATCAATATTCCATCTGCTACCCAAATGATATTTCCAATGGATGATAATGTAAATGTGGTCAGTGCCATAACATATAAGAAGGTCATTGGGTTATTGTTTCAGTTATCAATGATATCACCCAATGTTTTTTTCCTACACACCATGAGACACGGTATCAATGTATCCCAATGATATCCACATGGTTATATGTATAATAATGCTACGATATGTTAAAATCAGACTATATTTTGGCATTTTTTATAAGGAAAAAAGATAATATGAGTTGTGTAGTTATGAAAATGTGGATTGGGATAGTTCAAGATATAAAATTAATTCGTTGTCATACATTATGCTTTTTCTTGGAGGAATATATATTTACTATCTCAGTAATAAATAAGAATTCATTTCCATTAGCACTGCATAAGATGAATATATTCCATCAACAAAAGTCTACATACATTTATTTTGGATAAATTAGTAGATTGAAGATAAAGTAATTGAGACGAATTATCATATAATTATCAATTATGAAAATTCAAGTCCTATATAGATTTTAAATAATATATTCTATCACTCAAGGATGAAACACAATGAAATAAAATATCACATTATTATATAATAAATTGGAATATGGGATAGTTAAGATGGAGTATGTTCCCACTAATATACATGTTTCAGATATCCAATTAAAGGACTGGTCTAAATAGGCTTTTTGATAACATTGAACGGATCTTGGAATCTATCTAACTGACCACATTTCAGTAGTTTGAAAGTGGGATTACCTCTTCCCAAGGCATGGCGTGTTTTCCCTAGATAGTAAATGATCTTATATTCCTATTATAGACTAGGTGGAGTTTTAAATCTAATGATATTGAATATTTTATTTTAATGAATACATATCATGAAAGGATGAAATATGGGTTTTTGATAGATGAATTTATATAATATGATCGAAGAAGTGGTCTTATATGGAGCCTTACACTATAAGTTCCAAAAAAATTATTTAACTTCATTTGTTATTATGAAATAATACGTAGCTTCAAAAATGAAGTGATTCATAAATGAAATTCAAATGATACTCTTTTTTCACATGCCTATATTATCTTATGTGGGAATATAGTATGTTTTTAGTAAATATTTGATCACTGTATAGACTCTTAGAGAGTAATTTTTGGATATAATATAATTTTTTTTGTTTATATCAAAAGATTTTTCATAGTAGTTTTTATGTATTGTCAACAAACCCAAAGGGGTATTTTTGGGAAAAAATCTATAATGATGGAATTTCATATTTGTTGTGATGTTGTGTTTATCTCTAAGGAATTATGGAAAAATATTTTGAATGTGGTATCATTTATTGGTATGTCCCAAATATTTGGGTCTATAAATTTTGAGGTTCAAAATAGGATTTTAGTAAATGAAAATATTCCATAAAAAAGAATAAGCAGAATTTTTGGTGCTAATATTTCACTATATATCCTCCTAAAAAATAATATATAATAACATGTTTCATACAATATACCAAACTAAAATGGCACTGATTTTTTTGGGAAATTTAATATTAGATTTAAAACATATCTATTAAATTAGATATTAATAATTGAAGTACCATTTAAAAAAAATCAATGAAGTAAGAAAAATGACATCAAAAATTAAAAGTATTCGACAAAATCATTTTTATATTAATATAAACAAGGTATATTTTCTAGTGTTGTACTTTGATAAATCCTAACCCAAACTAAATCAATTATATTTTGATTGAAACTATATACAAGATAATTTCATGATCATGGAGATTTCCCCAAGATCCATGCAGTCTAAACAACTACCCAAAACTATAATTATAGCTTATACGATTCTTAAGTATTATCTGGATATAATAAGGGGGTTTTTATGTATAAATTTTTATTAATATAGAATGATTTAACAAAATATTTGTATCTATAAAAAAATCATGACTTTTTATTATTTTCAAAAAATAATTTTCCATCAATTCACCTTATACTTTAAAATGTATTTTCCAAGAATTGGTGTCTTATTTAAAGGAACTAATTTTATTCTGAATAAATAATGTCAAGATATATTTATTTTGAAAATAATTTGTTAACAATAAAATAATTCTTAATTAGAAGAAAAAATAACACTTAATATACCAAATGTTATTTTCATAAATAAAATATATTCACTATATTTTATGAATTTAATTAGAAATTGAATTAATAAATTTTAGAATTTCAATTTTTAAAAATTAACATCATTTTTGAATTCATAATTACAATATTATATATATATATATATATTGATATTTTTCAGAAAGAACAAATTTTTTGGTAAATAATGAAAAATAATTACTTTACTAAAAATCTAGCTTTTATGAAATTATTCAATGAAATATTTTTAAATAAAATATGTATTATTTTTATAATAATAGACATTTAAATTACAATTTAATGAATAAAATTGATAATATTATGGTAAACATAAATCTTATTCTTAAAATACACTTTTTTTTAAAATAGATTTTTATACGTGATATGTGGAAATACAAAACCAATTATAAAGTTAAATAAAATTTTACTTTGGTAAATTATATCAATATTTTAATTCATATTCATAAATTTATTAAATAATTTCATTTTTAATTTTTTCCATTCAGATTAGTTTCCAAGGAAGAAAGTAGAGTTATCACGGTAAGGTTTATTTAAGGTAAAAGTGGTTTAACATCATGAAAAACGATAAAATGTGTGGGAAACATATTTTATCATATTTTTTAGGGTATATAGACCTTATATTCATTACCAGATGATTATTTTCTATTTTTGACCCTTATACATGAACAATGGAGTGATATTATTGATAAATAATAGGTTTTTCCAAAATTACCATTTTATTCACTTATAAAAGGAGACCACCTCATCCCCTTTTATAAACCCATCACAAATATTTGAATTACAAAAACTATACCCTTGTATCTCCTCAAAAAACTTCCTAGGATGTTGAAGCCATTATATCCTAAAAAGTCCATTATAAAGGGCCTTATGGAGTAACCCAAGGTAGGACTTTCAATGGAGAAGTAATACGCTCAACCTGACTTCTCGAGCTCATTTATTCTTCTACACCCCTAAAATACACTATATCAATGAAAGTTTGATAAAAACAGATTTATTATGATCATGTGTTATTATTATTACGGAATATCCATTTTATAATTTCCTCCAATGTCATTAACAAAATATGAATTGTTGTCATGTGTATGTGTGGACTACTACCTCCGTGAACGACGTGTTCAATTTTCCGTAAACACCATAAATGGTAGGTTTATGAAGATTATTTATTTAAAAAAAATTATATTTTTCAGACCATTAATAATATTCTATAATATTATTAGTCATTGTATATGTGGGATTAATAATAAATGATCTTAGTATCCTTAATCATCTTAAATGGAGTAATAAAGTCACCATTCTTAATTTGGATCTATTTTGGGATTAATAATAAATAGGAATATGTTTATTGGGTATATATATAATTAACGTAATTTGATTAATCAGGATGTTATGTGCAACAAAAAATTGCTTTTTGTTATGAGGTAATAGTTTTCATCTCAATCACCCTTCATTGATGCATGCTTTGATATGATTTGACGATATTCATTTTTATGGAGTAACTACTAACCCCTTGATGTATAATATCCAAAATTATTATTTATCCTTCAAAATAAACTTCCATTCATTGTTATCATTTCTACAGGCTATGATAGATGTCTTTCTTAAAATATATGGGTTTTCATAACTCAATGTTATTTCATGAGTTATTGTATTTCTCCTTGTGTTTTGTAATACATTTCATATAGTATAACTATTTTATATCACTAGATATCACGTTTGAATGATGATTTCCCCTCCTTGTATATAATTTCTCTTCAAACCAATGTTAACCATTTTATTGGAAACAAAATTAAGAGTTATATCAAGGTGAAATAATATTTAACATCTAAACTTTTTAAAATAAAACTTAATTATCTTTTTTTACGATGTATCATTTCAACAATGGTGTTTGATAACATAAAAATGGGATCCTCTCTACCACCCTCGTTACTCTTTTAATACACTTTATCATTATTTTTAAAACATTTAAATAAATTTTATTCTAATTAATATATTTTACTTTTATATATATGTACCAAAAATATATAAATAGTTAAATTTCATTTTAAATTGGTGGGATTATATATGTTTTGATTTTCCCTAACGCTCTAACTCTTAAGAAAACATGATTTTATGGGATCATTACTATTTATTGTATCATGTCATGAATCTCCCCCATAAAAGGATTAAAAATGATAAAAATATTCTAAAATTCATCATTATATTATAGAGAACCCTCTTGGTTAAACAGTTGTTTTATAGAAAATAATACACTCTTTCTTTGTTTATAAAAATATCCTTTCTTATTTTAAAAAGAATCACCAAAGTGATTCTTTTTTATTTTTTCATCTCCTAATTGCATCTCAGGAATTTTCAACATTGGAACATGATGATCAAAACCAATTCTTTGTTTTAAAATATAAAAATCCAATTGATTTAACTTCTTCTAATATTGGGAATCCTTATGATTTTTTACTTTGGTTATTCCTCTATTCGGAATCATGAAACCCACTTTCTTCTTAGGAATTTTATCTTGCTTATGATTTATGAATGGTTTATTTCCATATATGAAATTAATATATATGATTTTTTTATGTTATCAATGGGATCATAATTATATAGCCCTCCAATAAATTTCTTAATGTTTTATAACACATGATATTTTATGTATGGGATTTGGGAGTAAACATAATCTACTTGTAGACATTGTATACTTTATACTGATAGAAGTGGGGGTGGATCTTATCTTATGTTTATGGTATCATGTTTTATCTCTTTGACATATGTTTATGATTCCATGATATTATGATATCATTTCCTTACCACATGTTTATACTCATATGATCATCACCTTTATTATTCCCTAATATTCCTCTTAACTCTCATGTTATTATTTATTTCTATGATTATTCCCTTACTATGATTTCTTTATCCAATGTTTTCATATATATTTTCACTACTCTATCCAATGTAGTTTTTGAAGTTATAATTGATTCAGGAGAACAGTTTTTAATTTAAAAAAACATTTAATTTTTTAATATGATGTAATTATGAATCTAATATTTTAATGATAATATACGTATAGATATTTGGTATATATGGTTGGGAATTTTTTTTATAAAGGATGAATTAATTTTTTTAAATTAATGTGTCACTATAGTGGTCCCAGATCCATTTATAGTTATTTTTTGATATTCGGATGACTAAATATTAGTGAAACTCCTAGGGATTAGTCTATGTGTTCATCCTATGTGAAGGATAACATCATTAAATTTATCTAAAATAGAGATTGTGTAATTTTTCATGAAACAACATTAATGTCCTGCTGTTACAAAGTGAATAAAAAGAGGAATAATTGTTCACCTATCTAGACACTCTTAGGGAATATGGTTTGGTTAGTCTTATGCACATTATAATCTTTTATGAAGTATTTAATTTTTTAGTTAGCTTGCGGAACTTGGGTGAAACGTATATGAAAACCTGAAATAAAGTAATGTATGTTAAATTAAAATGGATATAGTTTGAAAAAATTAAATTACATGACAATGGGATTATGTAAAATGGTAAAACAGATTATGGTTGAATACCTTTTATGTTATTTATTATGATACTTATCATATAATATTAAATTTACATCATCCATGTTAACCCTTTTAGTGTTTGTAATAGACAGACCTAGGATTAAAAAAATATTGAGAAATAAAATGCGATGATTACCACAATGGACGACCTATCAGAATGTGAGATAGAGAGAGAAACCTTTTGAGTATGCCCAACTAGATATCATTAAATATTATTTACAATTTAACCACTGTTTAAATATTGAGTACACTAAAGAATATAATAATGGAGGATCATGAAAATTTTGGTAATGATAATGGATAAAAAAGGGGTGTTAACTGAAACATCTTTTTTTTATTTTTCAAATAAGTCACTTTATGGGTTAGTGAGAACTGAACAATCAAGGAGAACCATTGGCGGGTGGGATTTGGAACCACTTCCAAATCCAAACCCACCCAAAAGAGAAACTGAACAATAACCAAATCCTCTCAAAAACACATTAACACGTAGAACCAACAAAGGAGCACTCTAAAAGTTCAATCATAATCATGAACCCCTTCATAATCCAAACAATCATCGAATCCAATGCACCCAACCAATTTGGGGTCCTTCGCGATGGATCATGATGCAATGGAAGAGGGAACCAAATAAATTTTGAACCATCCAGGTGAAAAACACCACGACATCTGCCGTAGCAACAAACTAGTCCCAGGATGGATGGCCGGTGTCCATGCAAGCGCCTGCAAGCATCCAGAACCGTGGCTGCCCACGTAAACCCTAGGAAAAGATCCTGTGCATCAGAAGATCCAAAACAATGTCAAAGCGGAAGAGTGAAGAGGGGATATCAGAACCCCTCGACACCATAGTAGCTACAATATGGTCCCAGGATGAACCGATGTCATCCATGAAAGCAGTTGCATGCGTCTCTCAATGCGGCTGCCTATGTAAACCCTAGACAATGACCCTGCACATCAGAAGAACAAACCCGACATCGATGCAGAAGAACAAACACATCAGATATGAATAGATCTGGAAAGAGGGGGACATGCAGCACGAAGAACATCCAAGACCAGAACTGGAACATCGTAGCTACAGACACCGGAACTGGGGGCCGAAGGGTGCCAGACAATCACGGGGTGTTCAACCACTATTATGTAAACCATTTGGGATGAATAACCAATGGAATATCCTCAATGGGGCGGAAAAATAATTTACATGAGGAATGGGGGTTATCTTTCATCAAACAACATAAGAATATGATAGGTTCTTTAGCACATTGGGAGTGGAAATCAAGCATCATAAAAAATATTGATTTTCAAATTACAAAAGTGTATACAACCTATATATTACCCAAGTGAATGTTATAAATTCAATGATTACATGAATGATGGACATGAAAAAATTCTACATTATATAGAATAAGTTTTATCCTAATAAATGACTATCGATGAGGTGTAATCAGATAACTAAATCATCCACATTAGAATTATGAATATCAGATCATTTTCAAGCCTCACTAAATTTGTTAAAATGTATTCTACATGTACAAACATGATGTTATTTTTATCTAATAAATCATATTTTTGTATAATTAATTCATTTTGAAATTCTAGTTTATGGGAATATAAATACTACTGTGGGTCTATTAGTTGGGTTTGACAAGATTCCAAAAATTGTTTAACTATTTACATATATAATTCATATTAAATGATCATGGGGAGATTACCCACAACATCCTAATTATTTGAAAATGGATGGGTGTAGAGGAAATTAAAAATATATTTCATGTAGATATCCCTACATCACTAAAATAATAAATTATAACAACATATCATATTCAGCATCATCCATAAATGTTCTATCAGCACATGTTGGCCCTAATTTTTCTATAGAGGATAAAAGTTTCATGATAATGGTTGATGAAAAATATAACCATCTTCCACCAAAACTACTAAGGCTTGGAATTATGATATGGTGAAGAGGTGGAGGCCACATAGTGACCATGAGGATATGATCAGTTAGAGAATTAGGTTTGATTCCCTGATACATGTGATCCCATTTATCATGTATAGGAAACAATCTAGATCTTGAGGGGCTATTTAGAAACATGAAGTGCCACCCAAAGTTTATGTGGTGGGGTTTTCATCCTATTTTAACCTATTGATGATATGAATTCCTAGAGCGGGAAATGTAGATATTGGTTCAAAAAGTGGGAGAGGAGTGTGTGGTTGTGTTTTTTGGATTGTGAAGTAGGTGAGGGATAACATGAAGAAGATGTGGGAATTTTTGGTGGAGCAGGCTACTCTAGAAATGTATGGGAGGGGTCTAAACATGTATCCAAATATTATTTATGCGGATTATTCTTCATTGCCTTCATCATTTGACTTCGACTTCTCATTGACACCTTCATGTTGTGGAACCATAAGGTACCTGTGATGGGTGTGTGTGGTGTATCTATTATAAAAATAGGGAATCACATTCCATACCTCAGGTGAATTTATGATAACATTTCATAGAATTTCTAACAATGAACTCAATGAAAAATATAATTTGTCTTAACAACATTCTCTATGAGGTATTTAACTCAAATGGTTTGGAAGATACAAAATATAAGAACTGTACTTATTTTAAGAGAATAGATATGATTGTTACCTCTATATATTTTTTTCACTTAAATAAATATAATGGAAACCCATATAAACATTTTTTAGTGAGTAATAATTTAAATTGTAATAATGCAACTCATTTAATGGGGGGAGTGTAATGACCCAACATTTCAATGTATATACTCATTAAATAAATATTATATATAATAACATGTATCACACACTAAAAAAAACAAAAACAAAAAACCATTATATATTTTGAATATTGAATATGATCATTATAACATAACTATTATAAATTGAAGTAACCCAATTGAAAAATAAACAATGTAAGTAAAATTAAATTGAATTCAGTAGTTTAATTATTCCACATGAATCCCATTTTTTTAGCATAGGAAGGATGCATGTTCTGTAGGGTTTTATTTGGACTAATCCCAATATGAACATGAGAAATTATGGTTTTAGGGAATTCATAACGACCATATATTAACATAAATTGACATAATGTAATTTTTGGAGAACATTTAATGCATTACCCAAACACATGCCGAAAGACTATATTATTTTAATTCTTTGGAAAATGTGGAACAAATTATTCTAGTCTATTGAATGATCATCAATGTTTCTGAAAAATATCATCCACTTTAGTGCTCCTACCTAAAAAATTCATTATAACATGGGGAAAATAAAACATAATAAAATGGTGGGCTCAAATTCTCATTGAGGATAATCAAGAAAGATAACAATAGTAACATAAAAATATGTGTAAAAATTATTTTTATATTATACCCTGCATGTTAAAGATCATAATCATGGTTCATAAAATGAATCATAAAAATTTACAAGACATGAACCATAAAAAAAATATTTTGCATAAAACATGGAATTATAGAAAACACATAAGAAAAGGAAATCATTTCCATATTATTCTAGTATTATTTCAAAGACCATCAAGCATACAAAGTCAATTTTTAAAATGAGTACACTCCCTATTCCAATCTGGTATAACTAAACAAAGATTACTCTCATTGCAGTTCAGTATTATGAAACTTATTTTACTTTCCATTTCAGTCTTGTATATCTCATGAGATATAAATCTTTTCCGATTGAATTGGAGAGAGATATAGGTCCCATATTTCATATAATGACAACTATACATATGTGTACCATAAGAACATAAATCATTCTTTATATCAAAACCGCTAAAAAGAAATGGGTTTCATAAACAACAATAAATCATAACATAAACCATGGAAAGTAGTGGGTTTTATAAATATCAATCCATATTAAAAATAAACCAACTATATGAATAATAGGTATATCATCCTTTAAAAGTATCTCCATTAAACAAATAACATTTGTAATATAACTTGAAAGTAATTGTTGAGGAACATATATTTTCTTCGTTGTAAAATTTTTTTTATCTTAAAATAAAAAGTATTTTTTAAGATAAAATTATCTTTAAAAATGACCTTATATCATTTTAAATAAATCATCAAGACATTAAGGTTTTATGAGTGTCTAAAAATAATTTCATGTTATATAAGTAAAATAAACATTCCATTTGTATTTTTGTCGAAAAAGTCATAATGTAAATAATTTGGAAAAAAATATTTCTTTCAATCCACATAGTGAAAAAGTCAAAAATGTGTAAAAATGACTTTAAAAGTCCATATGAGAATAAATAAAATATTTTTATAATAAATTTTTGGAAAAAATAGACAAGGATGATAAATATTCCCCAATGGAGACTTAAAACAAAACAATCCAAAATTTTGAAGAGATTGTTAATTAAATACTCATCACTTTATAATCAGTAAAATAAAATTCTCCGTAAAAGAAATAATATTATAAGGATATTAAAGTACCATAATATTTTTGGTAGAAATCATAAAATACATTCATGTTATGGATATACATTAGTTAGATTAAACAAGTAGTGTATAAGGCATGTGTCTCATATAAATAAAGGTGAGACAAAAATCCATTACCTTAGCTTTGATTTCCTTCATTTGTATCTTTAACACATGTATAATTTTTTAAATAATGTTATTAAATTATTTAAAAATAATATTCATATTTATTATACCATATATGATCATCTTATCACTTTTTTGTTGATTACATTCATTATTATTGTTTTTGTGTGTTAGCTGCCTCATTTTTCTATGCATGTTTTGTCATATAAGTCCCAGTTCATACACATAAGATATAGATATAAAATTTCCATAATTATATTAGTATAATAGGTAAAATTATTATTAATTAGATATATTTATATAATCCATATTTAATGGTTATCATGGAGAATGAATCACATCACATCATGGAGACAGTATGTCATACATACAAATGGGCAATAATATCATTCCCATAATTGAGAAATGGTATAGAAGTTAAAGGTGTATATATTTTTTACAGAATCAATATCATGTAATAATCATCATATATAGTTATTATTTCCTTCATTATACCAATCCTTGTAATGTGATGATGAAAAATATATTACATCATGGTGTGGAGTCAATAGGTTGTACGTATGCACATGTGGTGATTTCTTTTTTCAAAGGATAAATAGAAGTTGGAAAATGGTTACTCAAACATTATACTAAAATCTCATAATAAAATAGATAATGGAGTTATTACCTTATAATTTAAACAATTTAGTAATACTAAGTATAATAAGAAATGATATCGAAAGAGTTGTTAAAAGAGATTACTTCTTCTTCGGCAGACTCCTTCAAGATCTCCTCTTAGGGAAACTTGATTTTGTGTTTTGAGAACACACTTATTTAGAATGTGGATATGTATTTTTAGAAGTAAAATAGGTAGGGTATTTATAATATTGAATTTTAAAGTTAAAGTGATGAAGTGAGGGAGCTGGTTCAATTTTATAATTGAGGTGGGGCACCTTTTGAATTTCTAAAAATATGAATTTATAAAAAATTAAATTTCAATCCAAATACCTCTGAAATAGAATTTATTAATATATGATATGATATAAGGGTTTAATAGAATCATAAAATATATTTTATACAGGTTTTGATATTAATTTAAACCACATCATTTTAATAAACCCTTTGAAAACCGTTTTAAATTTTAACTAAGGTAAAAAATTGTTCAATATTAATAGTGTGCAAATTTTACATATGTTGTTTCAATTAATCAATAAATGAATAATTAAAAACATTTTATACTATATTATAATCATATAGAATATTTAAAAATGATTCATTATTTTTAAACAATTTAATAAAACACTATTTAGATAAAATATAAGTAGTGTCAATTTTGACAGTATTCACTCCCTATATTTTTAAAAATATCCAAAATACAAGTTAAATTTGAACTAAATATTTTAATATATCCAAATGGAGTTTAGATGGTCTATAAAATTCATTGGATACATTAATTAACTCAAATTTTATTTATTTAAATATTTTAAATATCATTAATTTGATTTATTCATTAATAAAATAATTACCGCATCATTGTTGTTAAATCCATTAAGGAAATAATTTGTTCCAAAAAAAAGTATTATTAAATTTCTATAAACGATATAAATTTATATTATTTTAAATAATTATTTATATTTTAAAAAAACTTTTGGAAAACTAAAAATTAAATTAGTATATTAACTAAGAACCTATAGTGTGAACAACATGACTTCCTTTTAAATAAAATAATATAAGGGTCTTATTCATATACATGTGTCTCTAAAAGGTCATTAATTAGACTCTTCAAAAACCATGGCTAGGATATGATCAACCAAAAATATTTATCCATTTTTTGGAGTCATTTAAGAGTTCTTATAATTTGAATTAAAATCATTTTATTTGGTTTTTGTATACTTGTACAAGAACTGAATCGGCATTATATAAGCCTTTTAGGTGATTCTTTACTTTATAAATATTAAAATAAAATACCATAATTGTCAAAAATATTTTATATTTCAAATTCCTATTTATAGTCAAATTTATCTTATTTATAACTCAATATTAAATGTATTTTAGTTATTAAAATATGATTATAAAATCTTTATCATTTTTTAAATAAAATAAAATATATTTCTTACACTCATCCAAGTGACTTAAAAAGGGTATAATTTCAGCTCATGGATGATATTGTTCAAAATAGATTCATCCTATGAAAATAAGAAATGTTTTCAGGCAATTTTATAGTATTAATAAAACTATTTGTTTACCCTTAATTAACTCGTGTACCTTTTATCATGTTAATAAATAATTACTAAAGTTGCTATTCATACTTATTCAAAAACTAAAAAATAATATTTATATAATTATGACCCACTCATTCTAAATATGGAATCTATTTTTCCAAATTCATAACACATAAGTTGTAGTAATTAATTTAATTTTAATCCAATTAATGGAGTGAGAAATGGATATTAATGTTAAAACATGCAAAAGATTGAAACATATTTGTTTCTAAATTCAATATAAAATGGATTATGATTTCCAACATTAGATTATATGATAAATATTTTTTATAATTATAAATTTAAACCAATAAAAAATAAAATTTCACACTACAAATTATTTCAGTGAAAACTGTTGCTTCAAATTAAAATTTATTATTTTTTATTATTCATCAAAACATGAATCTTTTCAGAAAAATACGAGTAATTCAACCAAAGTTAATTTTTTCCACTTTAAAATAAGAATTTTATTTTTTATTATAGAATATTAAAAATTTTCAAAAATGGATTTTATATTCTTTCCTCTATAAAAGGATATAAAATTAACATTTTGAAAAATTTAAGTTTTTATGCATAAAATTGTGTTGCTTATAATATTATGATTATAAAATCTATTTGATGAAGTTAAAAAATATTATTTTGAATATATAACACATTAATTTCATTAATATCTTTTAATAGTTTTAATTATTTCAATTTATAAATATAAAATGTCTTTGAGAGAATAAAAATAAAAATATTACATTTATATTCAATTAGTATATTTTATTTCTAAATAATTTGTAACCAATGAATTCATGTTATAAAGTGGATATTTTTATAAGTTATTATAAACTACTCATAACTTTTAATTTAATGGATATGTTATATCTTATTATATATAAAAATATTATTTTAATAATATGTTTTTGTTTGGTAAAACTCAGCCCTGTGTGAAATGAAAGCTATCGAAAGAACCAAACATTGTGTGTAACACAACACAGTCATAATGTTGCATATACTGCAATCTAAGATAGATTTGTGTTTAGAACAGACATATAATGGTTTAGTGTACAACACATGACATTAATTAAATCAAATTATTAAAAAAATTATCTCATAAAAATATCAGGATGTTACACTCTACCACAATTAAAATGAATTTCTTCCTCAAAATTCATCTTAGTTATTATAGTATTAATACATAATATATTACTCCATAGAAACCCAGTTCTTAAAAATTAATAATAGAACTTCCTTTTGAGAAGTAATGTTTGAAATATAATTGTTAACCAAAGTAACTCATTGATGGGTTTCCACATAGGAGAACATAGTTGGAAAGTAAAAACATGGATATTTAAGAGAAATATAACTATCATGTTCGGATGGAGAATTAATTATAACATTTTCATAAGAATGTTAACAATCACTTATCCATGAATCTATGATGATCTATGGGATCATTTTATTTATCAACAAATAAGGTACAAAGATAAAATTTTTGTTTAATGATTTTTTCCCTAGAGTTAAATATTTTTTTGAGAGGTGATACATTGTTGATTAAGAATAATCTCATCCTTTAGTTAAGCCTTGATAAATTTCCATTTCATCTCTTATTCCAAGAAATAAAGGTGAATTTTTCATTCTTGATGTTCAAACTGATCATGATATACATACATAGGTTGATAAATCATTCCATCTAACTTTAGTTAACATAACTGAAAAAATGATAGCCTAGGTTATCAAATATTCATAAATCCCTATTTGAAAAGATAATAAATTAATCTATAAAACCTCATCTGAATATTAACATAAACAAAACATAAATTTTTAAACTTCTCACACTTAAAAATCATAAAATCAATAACATTATATTGAAGGTAACTAAATTTCTAAAAACCATTGCATCATTTATCACTCATATTTTTTAATGTAGATCTTGATTTTCATATTCCAAATATGTTAAAACAATTACCATATATTCTCTTGAAACCTGGTAATAACCTATATTAATATAAAACCATAGTGAAAACATGAATTATTTGAAAATCAAATCTTTCCATATTTTCAAAAAATTAGTCCCAAGGTCATTAATACAATTAAACATCGCCGTATTTCATTATCCTATCATTTTTCACATATCAAGGGTCATCCTTCCCTTAATAACCTTACAAAATCAATCACTCTTCATGTTTATTAATTAGATTAAAAAATACATTAAAATACATAATGAAAAAAATAATATAGAAACAATACATATATGTTTCATTATATCATAACATAATTCTTTAATTCCAATACATAGACATCAAAACATTCTAATAACTTCATAAAACATTAACCAAGATTCATTAGTTTATTCAGTAACACTTATTTGATCTCATATTTTATTCTTAGTCTCTTAATCATCAATTATATAAAAATTAATCATATTATCTTTTTGATTAAATTCTTGATATTTCCCCTTAGAGAATCAATTTTCATAATTCTGATACATTCGACATAAAGAATTTAACTATCATTAATACAATACAAATTCTAATATCCTTGTCTATTGTGTTAACTAAACCTTTTAATTTTCAATTACCTATTTTTTGTCCTTATTTTACACACCCAAATCATATTCCAATTCCTTTATAACATTATCCTTGATTCCACTTACCATATGATTTTAATGTGGGAAATTGAACATTAAATATTTGGTGTTCACCATAAAAATCCATATTTATCTTATTACGTGGGTCAGTAAACTCACCAAATTTGAAATTATTAATCATATTATGAGTTTTATGATTAGGAATAAAAAAAATATTTTACTATCCAACAATAATTTAATTTATTTAGTCAAGAGGAAGATCCTTCCATTGTCTGTCATATTCCCCAATAACATGAATCCTTCTATTTCCAGCCATTATGTAAATCCCAAAAAAATGGCATGAATGGAGAAAATCATACTAGTAAAACCACATAATCAAGTGGAATTAATTTTAATATATAACATCATAGTTTTAATCCTTGGTTCTCCATAATCATTAAAAAAATTTAGGACTTTAACCATTAATTAGACTTTTCCTTAGGGACATCCCTAGACATGTCCTTAGAAATATCTCTAGGAATGTCATGAAATGTTTCACATCATAGTTTCCAATGTTTGACTAAACCTTCACTCTGATACTAACTATAATGACCCTATATTAAGGTAAATTTAAATTACATCATTTTTCAAAACATCTCATAAATTACACAAACACATGCCCAAATACCATATTAATTTTGGTGCCCTTGGAAACTTGGAATAAATTCTTATAGTGTAGTGCAATATCATCAATATTTCCCACAAAGATATTACCCTTTTTAATCCTACCTAATTTTTTTTAATAACCTAGGGAAATGAAGTCCTCAGATAATATGAGCTAAAATTTTCATTAAGGATAATAAATGGAGATATGTATCATAACATAGTCATAAGGGTATAATAATTTGAATATTTTTTCCCGCATGTCAAAGATCATAATATTGAGTTATAAAAAATCATAAAAAATCATAGGACATTAATTATAAATTAATATCCTGGTCATAAAACATGGAATTGTGGGAAACACATAAGAAAAGAAAGTAATTTCCATATCATTCAAGGATTATTTTTAATACTATCATAGTAGAAAAATTGCCTTACAGAACTGAGTTCACTCTTCTTTCTAGCCATGTATTACTAAACCAAAATTACTTCTGTTCAAGTCAAGTATTATTGAAATGTGTTCAATTCCCATTTAATTCATTTCTATCTCATGATATATAAATCTTAACCACATTTATTGAAGGCACATATCTTTCTCTCCCATCATATAATGAAAACCATGCATTTATGTTCCTTATGAAAATAAATTAGTCTTCATTTCAGAAACCATAAAAAGGAAATGGTTTTCATAAACAACTATAAATCATAACATAACCCATGTAAATGAATGTGTTTAATAAATATCATTTAATATTAATCATAATCCAACCATAGGAATAATAGGGGTATCATCCTTGAAAAATATATCCACTACAACATAAGTAACATTTGATATATTACTTGAAATTAATTATTTAGAAAAATATCCTTTCTTATATGAAAACTTTTTCTTTTCATAAAATGATATGTAATTTCTAAAGATTTGTTTTTTAATAACCTTATAGTATTTTAAATAAATCATCAAAGAATTAAAGAATTATGATAGTGTAAAAATCCATTCGTTCATTATATGATAAAAAACATTCCTATAGTATTTTAGTCGAAAAAGTTATAAAGTACCACGTTTAGAAAATAGAAAAAATGTTTCTTTCAAACTATGTAGTAAAAAATAAAATTGGGTAAAAATTACTATAGAAAACATAGGGGAATAGTAAAAAAATTGAAAACAATTTTAGAAAACATGGACATGGATGATAAATATTCCCCAATAGATACTTAAAAGGAAACAATCCCAAATATTAAAGTTATTGTGAAATGAATACATAAAAATTTATCGTCAATATAATAATATGCCCAATTAAAGAATAATGTTATAAAGATGTTCAATTACCATAATATTATTGATAATACGCATAAGATACATTAATGGGCTATATTTTTACCACGTATAAGAAACAAGTAATGTATAAAGAATGTCTCTCACAGTAATAATGCTGAGATAAAAATCCATTACCTTAGGTTTAATTTACTTCACTATTATCTAATCCACCTATATAATGTTTTAAATAATTTTATTAACATATTATTGAACCATATTCATATTTGTTATATCCTATATGATTTTCTTATAATCTGTTTGATAATAAAATTTCATTATTACCCTTTTCTTAGGTGTTAAATACTTAATTCCCCCATGTGTATTTTGTTATATAAGTCCCGATTCATGAAAATACAATATAATTATTTCATTTAATGAATTAAATGATCATAGTAGGTATCCTTATTATGAATTATATATATTTATATAATCATTCTTTGATGGTGAACGTGGAAAATGAATCTTATCACGTCGTGGTGATGGTAGGCCATAATACCCATAAGAGATGATATCATTCCCTTAATTGTGAAATGGTATCAATGTGGATGATGTATATATTTTTTACAGAATCAGTATCATGTTATAATAATAATATATAGTTTTTATTTCCATAAGTATACACATCCAATTATAATGGTGTGAAAAACATATTACACCACGGTGTGGAGACGGTATGCCGTTTTTACGCACACGTGGTTGTTTTGTTTTTCCTAGGATGGATATAAGGTGTGAAATGGTTGTTCAATCATTATAATAACATATAATAATATAAACGATACTTTATTTATTATTTTATAATACAAACAACTCTATAAGAGTATGCATAAGAAGAAATGATATTCAGAGAGTCAGTAAAAGAGATTACCTCTTCTTCTAAGACCTCCCTCTAGATATCCTATTAGGGACACTATATTATGTTTTATGAGAAAGAAAACCTATATAATGTATATAAGGATATTTAGAAGAGAAATTTTCAGGTATTGGCCCAAATTTAAGGATCAATGTAATTTTTGGAAGCATGGAAGGATGTTCCCACTTATAATATATGTGGGGGAACATTTAGAATTTCAAAAAATATTAATTTATAATAAATTAAAATCATTAAAAATACCACATAAATGTCATATATTAATATAGGACATTATATAAGGTTTCAATATGATCAAAATTTATTTTTTATACAATTTTTTCTATCAATTTATACCTTATCAATTTAATTAACCCTTAGGTAACCGATTTTAATTTTATCTAAGGTAACAATTTTTTCTACATTAAAAGCATGTAAATTTTAATTATTTACAATAACTTAGACCATAATTTTACAATTAAGAAACTATTAGACTATATTATAATTATTTGGTATTTTAAAAAATGATTTAATATATTTAAATAATTTATTAAATCCTTATTTTGATAAAATATCAACAGTGTTATTTTTATACTATTCACTCCCTGCATTTTTAAAACATTTAAGATAAATATTTTCACTTAAAACAAAATATATTATTATATTTTAAGGGGTAATGGTACTCAAGAAAACTAGTTTTTTACTTTAATTAACTCAAATGGTATTCATTTTAAATTTTTTAATATCATTGATTAGATATATTCAATATCTAAATAATTATTGCATCATCTTTGTAAAAGTCGTTAGGTGATGTATTTGTTCCCTAAAAATGACAAGTACATTTCCTTGGAGAATATAAATTTATTATCTTTAAAATGAATATTTATTTTGAAAAAACACTTCTGTAGAACCATATATTAAAATTGTATATTAATTAAAAACCTATAGTGTTAATAACTTGAATTTATTTTAAATAAAATATTACAAGGGTATTATTAATATACATGTGGATCCAAATGGAAATTATTTCATCCCGAGGAAAACCATGGATGATATATAAACAATAAAAAAATTATCCAAATTATTGGGTCATTCCACGGTTCTTATAATTTTAATTAAAATATTTTTTCTATTTTTGTTCTGCTTGTACAAGCACTTCATAAGAATTGTATAAGCCGTAAAGGAAAAAATTTAATTCTAAAAAATAGAATAAAATACACTAACAAAAAAATTTATATTTAAATTTAAAATTTGTTGTCAAATTTATCTTATGTATAACTCTATTTTAAAAATGGTATATTTTTTAAAATATGAGTATGTCATCATTACATTTTATTTTAATAAAATATAATAAATATCTTAACCTCTTCAAAGATCCTTCAAAATGGTATAATTTCATACCATTGATGGTTTTTTTGAAAAATCACTCATCCAATTAAAATAGGAAACGTTTTCTGGTAATTTCATAATATTTATTATATTATTTTTTACCCTTAATTACATGATTTACCTTTTACCGTGATAAAAAATTACTAATCATACTATTCATACTACACAAAAATAAAAGGGTTCTATTTACATAATTTAGACCCACAGATTACAAATATGGAATCCATTTTTCAAAAATCAAAACACATAAGTGGCGGTAATTAATTAAAAATTAATCTCATTTATGGGGTGAGAAAACGAGTTATTAAAGTTAAAACATCAAAATGATTGATATGCTTTTATATCTAAATTTAATGTAAATTTTTTTAAAATGAATTAAATAAGATTAATTGATAATATTTTTATGTAAATAAACATTAAAACCAATCAAAAATAAATTTTAACACAACAAATTATTCCGATGAAAAAAGTTGTTTTCAATTAAAATTTAGTATTTTTTAACTACAAATCAAATCATGAAAATTATTAGAAAAATAAAAAAAATCAAACAATGTATATTTTTATATTACTATTAAAATAAATAATTTTATTTTATTAAATATATTATATGAAAGTCTAAAAATTGGATTTAATATGGGTTCTTCAATAAAAGGTGAAAAAATATCCTTTTGAAAAATATAAAAGTTTATGCATAAAATTGAGTTTGTTATTATCATATGAAAACAAAATATATTTCAAAAATATAAATTTTTTTATAAAATATATAACATATGTACTTAATTAGTATCATTTATTAATTTTAATTAATTTAATTTACTAAAAAAATGAATTTTCGAGCATAAAAAATAATGTATATTCAATTATTCTATTACCAAAATGCCTTTAACATTGCTATAAGTGGCCTTTATCAACGCTAAAAAAGTACCAATAATTAGATTATAGTTATAATCTAGAAACATTTAATAATATTTTTTAGCTCTATTAAAGGGAACTTTTAAAAGTTATTTTTTTGGCAATGTTAAAGGGGGTAAATTTTTTTCAGACATCCATGAGTGCCTAAACCCCTTTATCAGTACATCCAAGACGCCATTATCAGCATTTTCACCCTACCACCCCTTTTATTAGTGGTTTTTGAATTTTTCTTTCTCATACATGACTTCCTAGATTCAAACCTTGCACTGATCCTTCAAATAAAGAATACCTTTACAACTACATCATGTTATTTTTTTATCCGTTTAATGAAATTTCTATTTATATATATATTTATAGATATTTATATTATTTTTTTAAATACATTTATACAATATGTGTTTTTTTGATATATATATATATATACTTATTCGTATTTAGATATAGTACATATTATATTAATTTACATATACTAGAATATAATATAAATATATATATTTGTTTACTAATACAAAACTATATGTATATATATGCATTATAAATATATTTGTATAATGTAAAAAATAGTAGATATTGTTTTCAATACATTTTTAGAATATTTACTTATATATATATATTAGAATATACATTTTT
The DNA here is from genome assembly GCA_963277665.1 of Viscum album. NCBI lineage: Eukaryota > Viridiplantae > Streptophyta > Magnoliopsida > Santalales > Viscaceae > Viscum > Viscum album. The sequence continues at coordinate 1,972,207,784 of OY728119.1, read as the reverse complement.
ATGTAAATATGTTGATATATGTATTTATATGAGTGAATTATTAGATGAAAATATAACAAAAAATGGATAAATAAATTATAAATAAAATTACATTGTGAAAGAAAATAAAATTTAAAAATCAAAATATCAATATAAATGTAAGAAAAATGAATACATTTAGTCCCCATAGAAAAAGGGAAAAAGACCCCCTTAAATGAGGCAGAAAATCAATCAAATGGTAAAAATTTGGGGTACCTCGAATAAAAATTCTATTCTAGAGGTATTTAGGGCCTTTTTAGCCTAAAAAACTTGTCATATGATTATTTTTGTCACTAAGGGTGTATATCTCATCGTAGGATTTGATTTGATATGTGGTATAGCCCAAACGGTCAAACAGATCAAAAGTTATGGTTGTTTTAAATTCATGTATCATTTTTATCTTATTTTGGATCTTCTGTCCATTTTATGATTTTTTTTATCGTCAAATTGATATTAAATTACTATTACCCAGTAATTGTAAGAAATTAATTAATTAATTTTTTACTCATAACATGATACATCATTTTCACTAAATATCTTATATATTTTGTGTGAATGTCTATTTACCTTATCTAAAACATATTTTAAAAAATTTATATTAAATTTCTATCAACATAAATATACTAATAGATTAATAGATTATTTTTAATGATTTTTTTAAATCATACGGTTATCATTGCCTTTAAAAATGTGCAGATAAAGGTACCAATTTAGTAGCACATTTTTAGTGCTGTTAAAGACCCCCTTTATCATCGTATAAAAGCATTATTAAAGACCCCTTTTAACAGTGCTTTTTAGCACTAAAAAGGGGGGTCTTTAACGACATTTTTAGCTAGTGTTGTTAAATCCCTAGTTCTAGATAAACACAATTTTGTAGTATTATTGATATATATTTTTGTTTATAATTAATTGGTAACTAATGCATTTATAATATAAACCTTATATTGTCATAAGTTAGCTACTACAATTTATAGACGATTTTTTGACCGCATGGTTATATCTTATCGAATTAAATAATAATATTTTAATAAGATGTTTTTTTCTAGTAAAACACAGTCTTACAAGAAATGAAAGCTATAAAAGGTACTCGAAATTTTTTGTAACATAGGGAAACTATATTTTTTCATCTACCACTAAAAATGTTAGTGTTATCTGTGACACTATATTATATTGTTTTAGTGTACAACACAAGACATCAAATAAATATTATAATTTTAAAAAATTATATCATATAAAACTCTAAGGGTGTTACAGAAACTGTGCATAGGATAAGTTATTGATTGGAGAGATTTTCAAAAGATTCATGCTAACTAAATGAAATCCATAACTACAATCAGAACTTATCTGATGCTTAGGAATTACATAAAGATCATAAGCCATTATGTAAGTATAAATTAAGATCATATCACCATGAAATAATATATATATATATATAACATGATTTTTTTATGCTTTTTGAAAAATCATTATTTCTCAATTCACCTTATGATTGAAAAAATGTATTTAAAAAAAATGTTTTTTATTTCAAGGAACTATTATTCTCATTACAAATTAATTAGAATACATGTTTATTTAAAATATAATTTGTTGACACTATACAAATTAGTATTTTATACGAAACAAAATTCATAATATAACTAAAATCATTTCCCTATAAAATTATCTTTTCTATTTATTTTATTCTATAAATATAATATTGAATTAAATAATTTTCTAATTTTAATTTTAAAAAATGAACATAATTTTTGGATTTATAAAAACAATATATACTTCAAATAAATTCAAAATATTTTTCGGAAATAAATATTTTTTAGTTAAATAGTGAAAAATAATAATTTTAATATAAATGTAAAGTTTATGAAATTATTCCATAAAAGTTTTTAAAACCCTTTTTAATATAAACAATTAATTTTTAATGTCAAAAAAATTATTTTAAAATACTATGTTGATATATAAAACCCAGACGAAACATTTTCAAAAATTTAGGGAATGTTTTAATGAAAATTATTTTTCATCTGTTTTTTAATTAAAAATTCAAATGATTGAATTCATTTTTAGAATTATTTTAATTTTAATTAAAAATTATTTTAATAATAATAATAATTATTATTTAAATTTAAATATAATTAATAGCGTTTATAATTTTTTCTTAAATATAAATCATCTGCTTAAAATACACTTTTTTCTAAATATTGGTATTTACATATTATATATAATAATTGTAACTCCCCGACCCCAGTTACCCAGAGTCGGTGCATTATTACATTACTTTGGCATGATCACTTGAATGATCAAATCTCGAAAGACCGATTAGTTTAATATCCTTGGAATCAGTAGATACATTCATAATGTTTACATTACATCATAAAGTGAAAACTACAACAACATCTTGTCTCCACACTCATATCCCCTTATAATATCCCCGTAGGTCATTCATAAAATAATTCTTCACATCCTGGGAAAAATAAAACATTGAAATGGGTGATCTCATATTCTCAGTAAGGATAAAAATATAGCAGAAACCTTCATAAATAAGCATAAACATTTAAGGCAATGTATAACTAAAAAAAGCTTTCTAAACATGAACTTCCGCATAACATGGCACAGATAAAATGAAATAATTCCATTTAAATATTCACATGGATATTCTACTAGTCGAATAATCACATGCAATATCAATAACCTTTTTTATAATGATAGAATGCATAATTCCAGACTATCATAACCACATAGTCAAGGCCTTGTGCCAAGAATACAAATAAGATTTTCTTAAGGCCTTGTTTCAAGACACTAGTTTGTCTAATTAGACCTACCGATGCATCGAGGAGCTATAGAGGTCTCCACCTGTCACTTATTAAGTCCAATGCATTCCTCATATGAAGAGTTTTAAACATAACATAAACATTCTTATTAAAAATAGCATATGAAATGTCAATACTTTCACAACAAACCATGAATGGTATAATAATAACACATCCAAAGTCAAACATATCACAAAACCTTCAATACAATATGGAAGATTTTTATCATAATAAATCATCTTCAAATAAGCTTAAAATCCATCAAAGGATGTTGACATAGATGAAATAAAAACTATTTGAGAGAAATATATTTTTTTTAAATCATTTAAAAGTCACATAATTATAAATAAAAACATTTGGTTTGAAAATATTCTTATAATCCTGTAAGGGAAGCTTCAATGATTTTATAATGGATGAAAATAGTTGCACCTGCCGTATAAGTTAAAAAGTCATTCTTAACTAATTTTTTTCGAAAAGGTTAAAAAGGACCTTGTTTGGAAAATGACAGAAAGATTACTTTATAAACTTCTTATAAAAAGTAAAACAAGGGTATAAATGACTTTAAACCATATTATGTAAAATAGTAAGAACATTTTGAAATACATTTTTAATAAAAATGGATGTGGATGATAAAGAGGTCCCCGTAGATAATTACGTATAAACTACCTCAGATAATGAAGAGATTGTGAAATAAACTCTTACCTTGTACTTTTCCTCGGTAGAGGGTAGGTTAAACTTCTTTATAATGGTGAAATTATTGTTATTAAATTATAAAAGAATCATATATGATAATATGATATCATATATTATCTTTTAACATTGATTTGTTAATAATATCTTATTATAATCATCGTTTCGGGTGTAAAAGGATTCGTTTTCCTTTATATTCTTTGTTATGTGAGACATATTTGTTATGGATATGATTTATATTATTCATATCCAAAATTATATCATGTCTCTAAAAATTATTTTTAATCATCATATGAAATTTAGTCTTGAATGGATACTATGGGGAACGAATCTCATCACGTTTGTGTAAATGATAATCCGTACGTATGCACGAGTGAAAATATCATTCTTTTGTTATTGAAATAATATATAATTGGATGGTATATCATATATAAAAAATCATTATCATGTTATATTTATTATTTACATGAATTACACCTCATTATTAAACCCATCCAAATAATAATGTATTGAATAACAATTACACTACGACGTGGAGACGGTAGGCCGTACGTACGCACGTATGGTGACATGTCATTCAAAGGATGGATAGAATACAAAATATGGTTGTACCATATTTATAATGACATCACAATATATAAAATATAATGGAGTTATTATTTTATTATGGAAATAACAAAGAAATAATAAGTTGAAGAAGGAAGGAACTTGAAAGAGGGCGGTGAAAACATTACCTCTTCTTCGGGTTCTTCATTTTGATTTGATCAAAAGGGCTCCTTATGATGGATTTCTGGTCAAACTAAGGCCTCTAGGTCTAAGTTAGGTAATTTTTTAGGATATTTGGGATGGTTTTGGCAAAAACAAATGTCCTGAGGGTGTGAGGAATTGGTTAGAAGTGGTGTCCTTTTATAAGGGGGAGGAGGGGCTCTTTAGAACAAACTTAAAGTATTATTTTATAATAAATTTATATTCGGTTTATAATGTCTCCAAACTGGATTATTTAAAGTATAAGGTGGGTATGGGTGGAAAACCAATCAACCAATAGGTTTTAGACAAGTTTGGGTCACTATTATACCCTTATCTTTTATATTTAACTCAAAGTTAAATTGTTTGACATTTACCTTGTCTCTTTATATTTTTAAATTAAATGATTAATAAACATACAATAAATTACCAAGAGAACCCAAAGTGGTTAATTAATGACATATATATCATCATATAAGTCCTTTGGCCAAGCCTTAGATTTTTAGGAAAATTATATCAATTAATGATATAATATTTTTATTAAAAACTCCTTTATGTCAATTTTGACCCCATTTAATAATTGATTTTTGTTAAAGAATTAATAACTTTATAAATTCAAAAAAATCATTTAATCAATCCTAAAATGTCATATTAACCAATAAAATTAGTTTAATTTATTAAAAGTCTAAAATTATATTTATTTGGGTATTTATAATATCAATTATTTTAATATTTCACTAATAAAGTAATTACTGCATCATCATTGTGTCATAAATAAATTAAATTATTTAATGTTTAAAAATTATAAATAAAATACCATTATGTAGGAGATATATTTATATTTCTAATGAATATTTATTATCGAATTTATCTTATGTATAACCCAATATTAAAAATGATTTAGTTATTAAAATTTGATTTTAACTCTTTTAAGTCTTCTTTGAATTAAATAATAATAAATGTCCTAATCTAATCCAAGTGGACCTAAATGATAATTTTTTTTCATAAGGATTATTTTGGTCAAGATACTCTTGTCCAATAGAATTAGGGCATGTTTTAGGGTAATAATAATTCAATGTTACCCTTAATTACCCTATTTACTTTTAACAGTGGTAAATAAAAGTAAAAAAGTTACTATTCACCAAAAAAAATTTATCTTATTGAACAAAATTTTACTCTTTGATATTAATCGTGTATCTCGTATTTTTGAAATTCCACTCATAGAAGTGGTAAAATTAATTTTTATGTGAATTTGGAAATTCTCCTAGGAGATTGGTAAAAATCGGTGAAAAGTTCAATAAAATTTTTATATATCTAAATTTAGTTTGAACTGACTCCAATGAATTACATTGAATTTATATAGGTATTATGTATCTATTTTTACCTAAAATAAATTTAAATAAAATAAATAATAATTTAAATAAAAAGTCTATTTTAACTAATAACTCAGTGTTTTTCACTTTTCATAAAAAATTGAATGTTTTCAGAAAAACATCAAAAATTTACCCTAATATAATTTTGATATTTAGAATTCAATAATGAATTATATTTTACCAAATTCATAACATATACGTTTCATTTATTAATTTAAAATTAATTTCCACTGTCAAAACCAAAAGGCGTATTTTTTAGAAATAATTACTATCAAAAGTTTGACACTTGTTTATGTCGAATTTCAAAGTGAAATTACATACAACGACCATCATTGGATTAAATTTTAAAAATAAAATATATTTATAATTCCAAACCATTAAAATGTATAGGCTAACAGTATAAATTATTTTGATTTAAAAAGTTGTTTTCAGTTAAAATATAATATTGTTCACTATTCACCCAAATATGAATGTTATCAGAAAAAACTAACACTTTATTGAAATTTAATTCTTATTTCCAGATTATAAAGAAGAATTATATTTTTTCAATTTCAATATATAAAAGTTTCAAATATTTTATTTAAAAAGGTTTTTCCATTAAAAGGCGGTAAAATTGCATTTTTTGAAAAATACTTCTTTTATCTGAAAAAATGTATTTGTTCTTATATTCTGTCTAAGAAACTCATAATATGGATTCTAAAATTATAAGGATTATATAAAGTTGAAAAATAAATTAATTCTATTCATAATCATTTTTGAATGGCTAGTTTGGTAAGTCACGGTGTGCTAGAACTCAGTGTTGTGTGTAGTGCAAGTTATTGAATTACTTTGAAGAAATAACGTACTATGAAACCTTGGGGAGTTACATTCTTCCCTCCTTCAATAAATTGTGTCCTCGCAATTTGAAATTGGTCTTTGAAAAGAAAATGTTGAAAATTGAAAATACCTTTGTGGGGAAACCCACATCGGAATTTGGGTTCATAAAATTTAGTCTTAATAAGAGGAAAAGGGAAATAGAAAGGTCACCACCAAATTATGTTCTGGATTAGGAGAATATTGGTGGAAATCAAAGACATATAATTGGATGAAAAACGTAAATATTTATAAGGAGTGATGGAGTTCATCAATCATAGACAATTGTAGAATTGTGGGCCTTAAATCCACCAATCTATGATGATTTAAAATACCGCCAGTTCAACATAACATAAGGTATTAGGATAACACATTTTTGGTTTTAGGATGCCTTACCTAATGTTTAAGAATTTATTTCTTCATAGAATAAGAGAAGAAAAAATGTATTCTTGTCAAGTAGAGTTCTATCCACAAACTCATATTTCACCCTAAAAGATAATAGAACTTAAAAATAATATTCTATTTATCCTATTCCTATAGGGTTAAAAAATGAAGTTATAATTCATCTACCAGAATTTTTGAAAAAAAGACTACATTTTTTAATCCAGGACATCACGTGGGCCAGTGGTAGGTGATACACCCTTATCGCCCTTCAGTTGTGGGTTCAAGTCTCGTGGCCTTGCCGGACGGGACGGGTTTCCACCCAACCTCTAGGTTGTCCTTTTATGGCAATCCAAAAATAATCTCAAACAAGAATTATCCAAAATAATTCTGGTCAAACTCATAGTCCAAAATTTATAAGGAATGTAAACATAATGAAGATACTTTTTGTCACGTAATAACATGTGAAATCCTTCATCATTTATTCTATTAAAACACTACAATATCCTAAATTACAATAAAACCTTATTGATTCCATTCATGATCCCTTATTACTTATAAAATACTGGATATACTCCATCTATCCAAAAATGTTTTAAACTCATGCAATGATGGAATATACAAATCATTAATGACTTTCATGGTAGTCAAGAATATACAATATAATTTATCCAAATCAATCAGGTATTATTCCAAATTCACTACCTCGGTATCAGAACCATATTATGGTTTATCTTTCTCTGAACCATATATTTTCCAAAAATTTAACCTTCTATTGAGTCACTTTTCTTGGTTCCACACAATCTCATGTCCTTGATAAAATAGTATTGTAGTACAATCCTTATATACTCCATAATTATTATTACCATTACATCGTTGATACAACACTCAAATTCCATAATTATTTAATAACAACATAAAAACTATAATCATTACTCCTCATCTATGGTAGTATCATAACTTGATTATTATCCAATAGCATCATTTTAGGAATACTCTGATGATTTGGACATCAGTTCGCGTAGTGTCCCAACTCCTTGTAGATGAAGCATTATTCATTTGAAACCTTTTTTTACCCTTGAAGTCACGTACTTGGGGTCCCATTTCTCCACACTTATAACAAAATCTCATTCCCTTTAGGAATGTTCTAGGGTATTTCTTCCCACATTTATCACATATGAGAAAATTCTTCTTTTCCCTCTTCCCTTTATCCATCTATCTCTCTTCCATCATTTTCTTCTCTTCCTTCCCTTCATAGCCATAGGACTCAGAGAATTCATTACTTGTCTTATTAACACATGATACTATTTCTTCATATGTTGAGAATACATGAGAGACTATTTCCCTTATAAATGTTGGCTTAATATTGTGAAATATATGATCCTTCTTACTCTTTGGATCATACGTATTACTAGAGTTCACATTCCTTTTACTGGGCACCATTTCTATACAATAGCAAAAACTAGGTGAGTTTATGAATTTTAATGAATAATTCCAAACTTGTAAAATACCTAATGTAAATTTAATGGTTTATTGATATAATCCATAATCATAAAGATGTTTTCATTGAGGAATTATATACTCATAAACCCTTCATAATTATTTGTAAAGATAATGATAATTATCCTAGGAATATCCCCCAAGAGTGTCGTAACCAAGAGTGCAGCAAGACCCGATGTCATGCACCAGTTCCCATTCGAGTCTAGCACAAAGCCGTGTTTTCAGTTTTTACCCCTAGGTACATCTGTGCCAGAACCGCCTCTATTTGCTTGTATCCAGACAGGGATTTATTTCTTGGAAAACTCACAAAATCTCTACAATACCAAAATTCTAGGAAGTTCTTCTATACTAATTCTCAAAGTCCATCTTATGTCTATGTTCTCTAATCAGAGTTTATCTAAATCTAGCATCCAAGGTTTGTAATAAACTTCCTCGGATACCAAATGTAATGCCTCGACCCCAGTTTCCCAGAGTCAGTGCATTATTACAGAACATTGTCATGACCACTAGAAAGATCAAATCTCGAAAGTCCGATTAGTTTAGTAGCCTTGGAATCACTAGATACATTCATAAAGTTTAAATTATATCATAAAGTGAAAAATACAATAACATATTGTCTCCACACTCATATCCCCTTATAATATCTCTATAGGTCATTCATAAAATACTTCTTCACAACCTGGGAAAAATAAAACATTGAAAGGGGTGAGCTCAGATGCTCAGTAAGGATAACAATATAGCGGAAACTTTCATAAATAAGAATAAACATTTAAGGCAATGTATAACTAAAACAAAAGCCTTATAAACTTGAACTTCAGCATAATATGTCAAAGATAAAATGAAATAATGCCATTTACTTATTCACATGGATATTCTACTTGTCGAATAATCACATGCAATATCAATAATCTTTTTCATAATGATGGAATGCATAATGCCAGACTATCATAACCACATAGTAAAGGCCTTGTGCCAAGACTACAAATAAGAATTTGTTAAGGACTTGTGCCAAGATAGTAGTTTGTCTCATGAGACCTACCGATGCATCAAGGATCTATATCAGGCTCCACCTGTCACTTATTAAATCCAAAGCATTGATCATATGAATAGGTTTAAACATAACATAAACATTCATATTAAAACTAGCATATGAAATGTTAATACTTTCTCTATAAACCATGAATGGAATAAAAATATCACCACCATAGTCAAACATATCACAAAACCTTCAATACAATATAGAAGATTTGTATCATAATAAATCATCTTCAAAAAATATTAAAATCCATCAAAGGATGTTGACATAGATTAAATCAAAACTATTTGAGAGAAATATATATATTTTTGAAATCATTTAAAAGTCACATAATTATAAAATAATACATTTGGTTTGAAAATATTCTTATAAGCTTGTAAGGGAAGATTCATTGATTTTATAATGGCGGAAAATAGTTTCACCCGCCGTATAAGTTAAAAAGACATTCTTACCTTAATTTTGTCGCAAAGGTTAAAAAAGACCTTGTTTGGAAAATGACGGAAATATTACTTTATAAAATTATTATAAAAAGTCAAAAAAGGTATAAATTACTTTAACCCATATTCTGTAAAATAGTAAGAATGTTTTAAAATATTTTTTTTATGAAACATGGATGTGGATGATAAAGGGGTCCTAGTAGATAATTACCTATAAACAACCTCAGATAATGAAGAGATTGTGAAATAAACCCTTAACTTGTAATTTTATTTGGTTGAGGGTAGGTTATCCTCCTGTATAATGGTGAAATAATTGTTATTAAATTATAAAAGAATCATATACATTAATATGATATCATGTATGATCTTTTAACATTTATTTGTTAATAATATCTTAGTGTTATCATCGTTTCAGATGTTAACTGATTCATTTTACTTTATATTATTTGTTATGTGAGACATATTTATTATGGATGGGATGTATATTATTCATATCCATAATTATATCATGTCTCTAAAAATTATTTTTAATCTTCAAATGAAATTTAGTCTTGAATGGATACGATGAGGAATGAATCTCATCACATTCGTGAAGACAGTAATCCGTACGTACGCACGAGCGACAATATCATTCTTTTGTTATTAAAATAATATATAATTGGATGGTATATCATATATACAGAATCATTATCATGTTATATTTATTATTTACATGAATTACAAATCATTATTACACCCATCCAAATAATAATGTATTAAATAACAATTACCCCACGACGTGGAGACGGTAGGACGTACGTACGCACATATGGTGACATGTCATTCAAAGGATGGATAGAATACTGAATATGGTTGTACCATATTTATAATAACATAAAAATATATAAAATATATTGGAGTTTTAATTTTATAATGTAAATAACAAAGATAGAAGAAGTTGAAGAAGAAAAGAACTTGTAAGAGGGTGGTGAAAACATTACATCTTCTTCGGGTTCTTCCTTTTGATTTGATCAAAAGGGCTCCATAGTTTGGATTTATGGTCAAAATATGGACTCTAGGTCGAAATGAGGGATGTTTTAAGGATATTTGGGAAGGTTTTGGCCGAGACAAATGGCTTTAGAGGTGTGAGGAATTGTTTATAAGTGGTGTCCTTTTATAAAGGGGGAGGGTCTCTTTAGAAAAAACATAAAGTACTATTTTATAATAAATTCATATTAGATTTATAATGGCTCCAAACTGTATTATTTAAATTCTAAGGTGGGGATGGGTTTAAAAACACTCAACCAATAGGTTTTAGACAAGTTTGGGTCTCTATTTTACCCTTATCATTTCTATTTAACTCTTAGATAAATAGTTTGACATTTACCATGTCTATATTTTTATATTAGATGGTTAATAAACTTACTATAAACTGAAAATCGATCCCCAAGTGGTTCATTAATGATATAAATATAATCATATAAGTCCTTTGGCTGAACCCTATATTTTTAGGAATATTATATCAATTAATAATATAATATTTGTTTTAAAAACTCCTTTATGTCAATTTTGACACTATTTAATAACTGATATTTGTTAAAGTCGTAATAACATTATTAATTAGAACAAAATTAATTTAATCAATTCTAAGATGTCATATTAACAAACAAAATTAGTGGAATTTATTAAAATCTCAAATTATATTTATTTGGGTATTTATAATATCAATTATTTTAATATTTCACTAATAAGGTAATTTCTGTATTATCATTGTGTCACAAATAAATTAAATTATTTATTGCTTAAAAATTATTAATAAAATAAAATGATGTAAGAAATATTTTTATCTTTCTAATTAATATTTATAATCGAATTTATCTTATGAATATCCCTATATTAAAAATATTTTTGTTATTAAACTTTGATTTTAACTCTTTTAACTCTTATATGAATTAAATAATAATAAATGTCCTAATCTAATCCAAGTGGACCTAAATGATAATATTTATTCCTAAGGCTGTTTTTGGTCGAGATAAACTTGTCCAATAGAATTAGGACATGTGTTATGGTAATAATAATATCATTTTTACCCTTAATTACCCTATTTACTTTTAACCGTGGTAAATAAAAGTAAAACGTTACTATTCACCAAAAATTATTTTTATCTTATTGAACCACATTTTACTCCTTGATATTAACAGCATCTCTTATATTTTTTTAATTCCACTCACAGAAGCGGTAAAATTAATTTTTATGTGAATTTGCAAATTCTCCTAGGAGATTGGTAAAAGACGGTGAAAAGTTCAACAAAATTTTTATATATCTAAAATTATTATAAACAGACTCCAATGAACTAAATTTAAATTATATAGGTATTATGTATCTATTTTGATGTAAAATAAATTTAAATATAGTAAATAATTATTTAAATAAAAAGTTGGTTTTAACTAATAACTCAGTGTTTTCAATATTCATCAAAAATTGAATGTTTTCAGAAAAACACCAGAAATTCACCCTATGCTAATTTTGATATTCCGAATTTAATAATTAAGTATATTTTACAAAATTCAAAACATATAAGTTTTATTTATTAATTTAATATTAATTCCCACTGTCAAAACCAAAAGGCGTATTTTTAAGAAATAATAAATATCAAAATTTTGACACTTGTTTATGTCCAATTTCAAAGTGAAATTACTTAGAACGACCATCATTGGATTATATTGTAAAAATATAATCTATTTATAATTAAAAATATTAAAATTTATTATTTAGCACTATAATTTATTTTGATTAAAAAAGTTGTTTTCAGTTAAAATATAGTATTTTTCACTATTCACCCAAATATGAATGTTATCAGAAAAACACCGAAACTTTATTGAAATTAAATTCATATGTCCCGATTCTAAAGAAGAATTTTATTTTGAAAAATTTAATATATAAAAGATTCAAATATTGGATTTAAAAAGGCTTCGCCTTTAAAAGGCTGTAAAATCGCATTTTTTGAAACATACTTCTTTTTTTCTTAAAATGTATTTGTTCTTACGTTATGTCTAAAGAAATCATAATATGGATTCTAACATTATAAATATTATATAAAGTTCGAAATTTAGTTAATATTATTCTTAACTATTTTTGAATGGCTAGTTTGGTAACTCATGGTGTGCTAGAACTCGGTGTTGCATGTAGTGCAAGTTATTGAATTACTTTGAAGAAATAACATACTATGAATCCTTGGGGTGTTACAATAATACTAAAATTAATTTCTATATCTCAGGGATATTTTATTTTATAAAATAAAAACAAAATAAATAATCTTTTTATTTTTATTATAAAAAATTAATTTTATTTTTTTCCATTAAAATTATTTCCCAAGGGTGAATGTTGAGTTTCCAAGGTAAGGGTAACTCAAGGAAACATGGTTTAACAAGGAAAAAAAATGTTATAACATGGGAAAAATATTTTTTTATTGTATTTTTGCGGTATTATCAAGTATATATCCTTCCCCACTCTATTATTTTATAATTATGGAACCTTTTTCTTTGAATATTGGAGTGATATTATTAAGATATAATGAATTCCTAGTGAAGTACCATTTTATTCACTTATAAATAGAGAACACATCATCCCCCTTTCTCTGCCCATTATAAATCATTTTTTAGCCATAAATATTTCCTATTGTCTCTTATAAAACCTCAATATTCTATTGAAGTTATTTTCTCACCAAAAGATCAATATAAGGATCCTTAAGGAGTTTCCTAAGGGAGTGGTAGTACTCTCAACCCGACTTCTCTAGATCTTTTTTTCTTCAACATACCTCAAATACCCTCTATGAATTAATGAATGATAACATCACAACTATTTCTATTATTATGTTTTCTTATATATATGTGATATCTATTTTATAATTTCCATCATTATCATTATAGAAAATGAAGATGACATCTTGTGTGTGCGCTGGCTACCACCTCCATGAATAATGAGTTCAGTTTTTCATAACCACATTATATAGTAGGTTTAAAGTCTATTTTATTAAATAATATGATATTTATCACACCACTAATATTTTATAACATCTTCAATTATTTTCAAAAAATCAAAATTCTTGCGAGGAAATTAACTGAACAACTTCGTGTAACCGACATAAGTGAAATGTAAATTATAAAAAAGTAAATAAAGATAATATATTGACCTTATAAAATAAAATATAGATGAATAAGGTTCATTGGTATATATCTATTTAACATTATATAATTATTATATAAGTTAGGTTAAATTGTATAGCTCTTTCAGTCACGAGGTAAGGGTTTTCATATCAATTACCCATTATTGATTCAAGCTTTGATATTATACACCAATATTCATTTTAAGGATGTAATTATTGCCCCCAAGTCTTATAATATCATATCTAATTTTTGAATTTTGATGTTTCAGTTCATTAATTCTCTTCTTTTCTCTGGATTATGATTTATTTCTTCTCTAAAGTATAAGGGTATTTCATAACTCCATCAGATTTCATGGGTTATAATGATTCTCCTTGTGTTTAATCTTTTATAACATATGTTATACCATGTGTCTATCTAGATATATAAATTTGTATTATATAATTCCTTGCTAGTGAAATCTAATCACATTTTAAAATCAATCTATCTTAAGAATAATTCCCATAAATTTAAATGAAGGTTTCCTATCTTGTATATAATTTCCAATCCATTCAATTTTAATCTTTTAATGGAAAACCTCATTAAGTTTTATATCATGTTTACATAAAATTTAACCTGAATATTTAAAAAATAAATGATTATTAACTTATTTAATAATGTTTTATTTAAAAAAAATTAAAACATAAAAATAGATCTTCTATACCACCATTATTTCTTGTTAGTTACACATTGAATTTCTTTTATCCCTTTTCATAAAATAATATTATCATAAACTTGTTATATTTTTTATATATGACCCATACATATATACCTATTTAAGTATACTTTTCATTTCTGGTGTTATACATGTTTTGAGTACACTTTTAAATTCACACTCTTAAGTAAACATGATTTAATGGAACATTCATATTTCTTGTATCATGTTAAGAATATCCCCAATAAAATGTTTTTTAAAATATTAATTGCCTAAAAACCACTAATTATATTATGTATAACCCTATTGGTCCAATTATTGTTTCATAGAAGATAATATGCTATTTCATTCTTTTGAAAATATTCATTACTGATTTTATAAAGTGCGGCTTCAGTGGATCATTTTATTATTTCATCTCAGAAATTGTTCTCATGGATTTCTAACACTGGAACTCTATGATAAATTCCTATTTATAATTTTGAAATCTAAACATTAAAATGTTTTAATTATTTCTTCTCTTTATAATCCTTGTGATTTATCCTTTAGTCAATCATTAATTAATAATTATGAAATATGCTTCATTCTCATAGGTTTGATCATGCATATTATTTTTGTGTGGTTTGTTTCCCCATGTGGCATACAAATTTTTGATTTTAAATTACATAATTTGTGGTTAAAAAAAATTATATCCCCCTAATACATTGGTTAAATTTTTATTTCTCATGATATGTTATGTAAGGTATTATAGAGTGAACATAGTCAACCATGGGACATTGTCCACTTTATGATGATGGACATAGGATAGACCCTTGATATATGTGTATGATATAATGTTTTATTCTTATTAACCCTTGTTTATGTTTCAATGATATAATGATACAATTTCATTATTCCATGCTTCCATGCCTATGATCATCCTATGTATTATATCATGTTATGCCTCTTAACACCCATTTAATGATTTATTTCAATGTTTATTCCCTTACAAGGATTTTTATCTCATAATTTTCCTTATATATTTTCCATAAGGTATTATATATATTTCTAGACGATCTTTGGTAGTTAGGATCACTATGTGGTGTTTAAAAAAAATATTACTTTTTGTTTAAAATTATATACTCATGTATCTAATATTCTAGAGACACTATACAACTACATCCTTTGAATGTATTATCGGTAGTGTATTTCTAAGCCATATTTTTGAATGTATTATCGGTAGTGTATTTATAAGACATATTTTTTAAAACTATTGGTCCAGAATATGGAAAATTAGGCTGAGTACATATTCTATGATTTAATTTTTATGAAATCACCAAGAAATCCCATGCGTTGTAAGATTGTGCGGTCACACATTTGTACCATAGGGTAGAGTATACAATCATAAGGTTGAACAAAGTATATAGAAAAAAAATTGGAAGGCAAGTATGTATAGATGATGTAAAAGATAAATTATTAGGGTGTGATTGTGCCAGATTTGTATGTAGAGGCAATGTGGAGGTTTAGTATGAGAATTGATAAAGTGATTTTTTGTATGCGATGATGAGTGAGAAAATGAATCTTTTTTGTAGAGATGAATATTAATTGTGATTTGTATATTTATTTATGGGATTTGACTATAAAAGTATCCCTAAGAAACTTATTTATATTAGAGAATATTCCATTAGAGATCATTATCATAGGAGTAAATTGACTATCTTTTAAAGGATATATTTAAATGTAGTTGGGTGAAGAATGTTTACAGAGGAATAGTTTATGATACTAGGGCTCATAGTAAATTGAATCCTATAAAGCTAGAGTACACATGGTGGGTTATCAGTTTGGGAATGGGGAGTTTGTGACACTATTGTTTGTAGTGAAATAATGTGGTCTGTGTGGTTGTAGTTCATAGTGAATATTCTCCGTGAAGTCCACGTACATGAGTTTGTCGAGGATTTCATGGTTAATGTGGTCCATGTGGTTAGATATTGTGGTGAATCAGGTCCTCACGGTTTGACTTCATAGTTAATATTGTTCCAAAATTGCATGTATGTGTATGTGTAGATATAATATATTGAATGAAAATTGAGGCTCATGTTACACCTATTTTAGTGTGAACCAAAACAAAAAAACATAAATCATCAGGGACATATTATAGAGGTATAGTGTGTTCACTTCAGTCGAAATGGTAGTGCATTCTCAATGTTTTAATTTTTTTAAAAGTAGAAGGGTTAATGAGTCAACATGGGACCTTGTAGTAGTAATTCACTTTAGTGAACTTGTATAAATTTCACATTTCATTTGAAAGATTTTTGTAATAGACTTGTAAAGGGAAAAATATGTTAAATTGTAATGTCCCATGGATGTTTTCATTCCAGTTAATACTTTTCTATAGGAATGATAAATATCTGAGTTTTTTTAATAATGAAACAAGATACATAGGGGTGTGTGTCTTAATATTTCCCACCATGATTCTCCCCCCTCTTAGGGTATTAAACCAAGTTTGGCCAACATATGGTTTATTTAAATTTGATGAAATTATATAAACTGGTCTCCAATAATTCATACCCCATTATTAGTAGATATACCTAATCATTGGACATTTATTATCCAAACATGTAGGGTATGGAATAGAAATATAATAAGGAATGATATCCATTATTACAAGGATAATCATATAACATGAATGGGAATATTGTTTGGTATGATATCATTATATCATATAACAGTTACCTAAGATAATCATAAGCTAGGATTTGGATATGTTGTGAAGTAGTGTATTGTGAAAAATATAAGGTATGGTTTGTATAACATAGTACGATTAATAATTGAAGTTAAACATTAAGTGCTAACATTTAGGAATCTGCCACATAATTCTATATTTTGGTTTATATGTTTCATATTATTAAATGTTTAGGAATAATATCTATATGTATAATAAATGAATACATACAAATGGATGATGGTTAGAATTTTTTAAACTATAAATGCTACTAATATGTTTTATAACATTTGATTATGTTCTTCGAAGGATGAGAACATTACAAAATGTTATATAAACTGGTTGAATTCATATAAGTGGTGTGTGAAAATATTGTTCATTCTCTCTAAAGGAATATCATTATTCATACTATACCTTATGGTAGGTAAAATCAAATTGTGGTTGAAAGGTGGGTCCTACCTAGATATTGGTGATGCAATTGGCACATGGGTACATCATTACAGAAGGACCATGTTGGTTTCTTTGAAGTGATCTTGTGTTATAAGATAGGAGGTTCTACAAACATCAGTGTAAGGTACTCGTGATCTTCAACATAATTATTACATGGTCATGGTTTAGTGTTTTTTTATCATATTAATAATTAATAAGTTTTATTCAATTCTTATATTAAGTGTAGGTTCATATTTAGTTTTAGGTTTCCTGATGTTTTTTATTCTTATATTAGGTTTATTCGATCCTTATAAATATATTAGAGGTATCTTAGCAATGACATACATTTCCATTCTCAAAAAAATGATCATTAAAAAATTATATTTTATAGTATATATTATAATAAAAGATATATATTTTCCTACGAACAATTAATATTGTCAAATATGACATAAAATTTAAACTATGTCTTGGATTACTACTTTGGATGTCGTAATCAATGACTGGATCACATCATACGATATATGATATCTTAACATGACATCTAATGAAATTAATTTTTCATAGGTCTTTGAATATGATGTGGATAATGATAAAAAACACTAATTTAACTACAAAATTGCTTTAAAAAAACATATTGTATCACTATATAGATATCAAAAATATCCTAGGATCTGAATGGAAGGTGTAAAATATAATATTTACATATCATAAAATAAGTATGATAATATAGGACTATCTATCATGGGTATCATTAATAATTTTATAATATGTGATATTAGTTTTAAATAAAATGAAGACTTACGATATCCTTATTTTTTAAAATATTGTATTAAGAAAAAAATTCAAATTTATAATTATGAATTGAATTATATAATTTATAAAATGTTTATACATTATAGAAAATGTATTTTTCATGTTAATTTAATTTAAATTTTATTTATAAATAAATGAATTATAAGACATTTTTAATTAATCATTAATTTTTTTTGAATAATTTGGTTAAATAAATAAAAATAATATTAATTATTAATATAAAATGGATTTGATTTATTTGGCATGGAATAAAATAATGATTTAAATTATTTTTATAGAAAATATAATGTAGTGGATAACGTGTTTAGAAATTAAAAAAAGGGAAAATATATATGAGTTTATATTTAATTATAAATTATTCATAAATAATAGTTCGTAATGTTCATACTAAAATGTATTACTTTAGTAAAATATTAGAAGAATATGAAAAATAATGTTCACAATTAATATGATTAATTATTTATGTAACTTGAAATAAGTAATATTTTTATTATGTAAATTTTTTACAAAAAATACATTTAAAATATTAAGTGT
The DNA here is from genome assembly GCA_963277665.1 of Viscum album. Classification (NCBI taxonomy): domain Eukaryota; kingdom Viridiplantae; phylum Streptophyta; class Magnoliopsida; order Santalales; family Viscaceae; genus Viscum; species Viscum album. The sequence continues at coordinate 1,972,188,639 of OY728119.1, read as the reverse complement.
TTATATTTAATTTAACATCGTATATTTAAGCCTATTCTATATAAAAATGATATGAAGTAATTAAATTAAAAATAAATCTAGTCTCTTTATAAATATTTAATTACAAAATGTCAATAATGAATGGATATATTATAAATTCATTATAACATCATTATTTATTAGTTATTCAAAAATATATATCACATATCTAAATTTATGAATCATTCATTTATTTAGTGTAATTATAATATTTTATTCCAAAAAATAATATTTTCATATCATAAATGGGTATATGATTTTGTTTAAGGTGATAATCTTCTTTTATATTATTAGACATGATTTTAAGTACTTATATGCTGTGAATGATTATTTATTTAGTTGTTCCTTCCTTGAATTTGGAGGGTAGTTGTTTATGAAAAGAAATTAAAAAACAATTATTGAAATTTATACATAATAGGTTCTAGAATTATGAATAAATTGAGATCAATATTTAGAAAGAACTATGGGTAAAGGGAATTTTGGTCAGACTACTCACATTCCTATATAATTCATCTACGTTAAGAAAAATAGTGATTGGATATGTTTCTATCTAGGATTATTATTATAGATATTATTAGTTTTGTAGGATTCAATCACATTATAGGAATGTGTTTCAGTTAACTTATTCATTTGATGTATTTGGATCCGTTTCAATATATGTTGAATTTCAATATGGGTTAATAACACAGGCTATGAGATCAGTAAACAGATACATATATTTTGAACGTATTTATTCAATGGAAATAATAATATTCAAAAAATGAATCATCATAAGAATTTATACAAGAGAAAGGAAAACATGATATATGATAGTGAGATAAAAAATTCCCTTAATCAAATATAGGTAGTTATATTCCATCTGAAGAAATAACTTTTCAAGACCAAGATCATTTAGTTTGGGTAGACTTTATCATTAGATACCTATAAATTATCATGTGTACGGAATTAAAATAATAGGAAACCCTATCCATTAGGTACGTATATGTGTTGTGAGCTTTCAGTTACAAATATATTTTAAACCATAATTTTTAGGATACTAACAAAATAATGTTGGGTGAATCCATGTAATAGGTTAGGATAAATATTTATACACTAAACAATCCAAGATTTATATATGATATAATTAACATGGTGGTGAATCAGATATATTAATGGATTTTTTACGAATGTATATGGGTTGATTCATGATGAAATTTGGATCTTGGGCCACTAATAGATATGATAAATTTTAAATGGATCATCATTTCAGTGTGATAATATTTAAAAAAATCATATTAAATGAATGTAAAATGTGATATTCTTATAATAAAATATTATTTATAGATTAAATATAATCATCATCGTCAAATTTTACATTGATATCAATCCTTGAGAAAAAAAGTATTAATGGAAGCATTGTCCTTGCTTGTCATAGAAGCATATGAATTTAATCTTGAAGAAAAAAATAATCTTCTTCGATTAATATATTTTTGAGTATATATAATTTTTATGTTCTTTAACAAGTGGATCTATATTATCATGATAAGAATAAAAAATTCACACAAAGGTTTCAATGTTATTGAGTAAATTCATGATGAGTGGATGAACTTCATTATCAAATCTTGTGATTATAAGGATTGGGTGCTTCAATGTATTAGAGGGGCTGTATGTTTCTAACAAGATTTTTTTTATAATGGAATTCAATATATATTCATATGTGGAAATGATATCAAAAGGTAGCTCATTTAAATAAAATCTCACCCCAATTTTATCAATGTGTTTATTATTTCAATACAAGTTATTGGATTTCTTCATTTTGATTCTGCATTAATAGTAAAAATAATTAAAATATAATATTATAATAAAAAAATAAGTTCAAAATTTCATTAATTGTTTTTGAAACATAAGGAAAAATTATAGGTGGGGTGATTTTTACATTTTTTCAATCCTATCCACTAGTGGAGAAACAACATGTCATACCTAAAAAACATTGAGAAACACCATGGAGAGTCCAATTTATGTATTAGTGTTATAGAATAAATTATTTTACTTGTTTGAGGATATATCATATCAAATTTATACTATTAAAATGTTATAAATACATATGAGTTCAAAATCCAGGCATGAACTGATAAATCTTGTGAATTTCATTAATTGTTTTGATAATGGATGTTGTTATTAATATTTATAGTGGAATGGAATATTTCATGCTTATATAGATCTAAATAAAGAAGCATGTAGTTATATCATTTCCCTTATATGATTATAGAATCGTTTTATTATTAAAAGTGTTGTTATGAATAAGATGAGGTGATAAATTTTATGCACATAGTTTATGATTTATCATATTTTAAAACATGTTTGAAGAAAAATGGTTTACATTTTGTTTATCTAATATGAAAATTTTTATCACAGATATTTGTAAGAACATGAGGAATAGATGATCCATAACCCAACTACTATCATACATTAATGCATATTATTTTTGTAGAGTAATGTTATATGAATATAAAATACCATATGAGATATAGTTATCAATATTTGTTTTTTAAAATATTCTAACTAAATGGTAATAAGTGTAATTTTCCATATGAAAAAGAATTTTTTATCGTATCATGACACTACTTGAAATGAACGGTATACCAACGGTTAAAAACCGTTGGTATAGGCTGTAAAACCATTAGAATAAATTATACCAATGTATTTAAAAACCATAGCCATGTAAGCCATTACAATAGACATATACCAGTGGTTTCATAGAAACAGTTGGTATATGTGAATAAATCTATATTATACCAATGGTTTTTTGTAAACTGTTGGTATAGAGATGAGATATCCCAACGATTCTAAACCATTGGGATAAACCTTTAATATTCTTTTACCAATGGTTCCTAATCACCATTGGTAAAAGTCTAAACTATTCACACATATACCAACGGTTTAAAACCATTGGCATAGGCTTAGTTGTACAACTAAAACAGTAGTCTGCTGCTCTTTGTGCTGATATGTGAATTGTACAACAGGAAATTATATAATAAATTATGAATACAATAAGGATAAATAATTTAATAATCAATTACGAATACAATACAATAATAAATTATTAATACAATACATTAAAAACTGAATAGCTTTTTATATGTGATACAAAATTAATAATTCAAACAAAATTGCATTTTTTATAACACATACACGATTGAGTTCAGAAATTAGAAGCTAATAACACAAAATAAGGAAATGAATAAATGAATTCAACCAAGCACAAATATAATGTCTTATGGTTTGGGGCGAGTGTCTTTGAACATAGTGATAATGATAATTGGTGTGTATCAGTGAGCTTAGTGTCCCAACACCTTGCAGATGAAGCATTATTCATTTGAAACCTTTTTTTACCCTTGAAGTCACGTACTTGGGGTCCCTTTTCTCCACACTTATAACAAAATCTCATTCCCTTTAGGAATGTTCTAGGGTATTTCTTCCCACATTTATCACATATGGGAAACTTCTTCTTTTCCCTCTTCCCTTTATCCATCTATCTCTCTTCCATCATTTTCTTCTCTTCCTTCCCTTCATATCCATAGGACTCAGAGAATTCATTACTTGTCTTATTAACATATGATACTATTTCTTCATATGTTGAGAATACATGAGAGACTATTTCCCTTCTAAATGTTGGCTTAATATTGTGAAATATATGATCCTTCTTACTCTTTGGATCATACGTATTACTAGAGTTCACATTCCTTTTACTGGGCGCCATTTCTATACAATAGCAAAAACTAGGTGAGTTTATGAATTTTAATGAATAATTCCAAACTTGTAAAATACCTAACGTAAATTTAATGGTTTATTGATATAATCCAAAATCATAAAGATGTTTTCAATGAGGAATTATATACTCATAAACCCTTCATAATTATTTGTAAAGATAATGATAATTATCCTAGGAATATCCCCCAAGAGTGCCGTAACCAAGAGTGCAGCAAGGCCCGATGTCGTGCACCAGTTCCCATTCGAGTCTAGCTCAAAGCCGTGTTTTCAGTTTTTACCCCTAGGTACATCTGTGCCAAAACCGCCTCTATTTGCTCGTATCCATACAGGGATGTATTTCTTGGAAAACTCACAAAATCTCTACAATACCAAAATTCTAGGAAGTTCTTCTATACTAATTCTCAAAGTCCATATTATGTCTATGTTCTCTAATCAGGGTTTATCTAAATCTAGCATCCAAGGTTTGTAATAAACTTCCTCGGATACCAAATGTAATGCCTCGACCCCAGTTTCCCAGAGTCAGTGAATTATTACAGAACATTGTCATGACCACTAGAAAGATCAAATCTCGAAAGTCCGATTAGTTTAGTAGCCTTGGAATCACTAGATACATTCATAAAGTTTAAATTATATCATAAAGTGAAAAATACAATAACATATTGTCTCCACACTCATATCCCCTTAGAATATCTCTATAGGTCATTCATAAAATACTTCTTCACAACCTGGGAAAAATAAAACATTGAAAGGAGTGAGCTCAGATGCTCAGTAAGGATAACAATATAACGGAAACTTTCATAAATAAGAATAAACATTTAAGGCAATGTATAACTAAAACAAAAGCCTTATAAACTTGAACTTCAGCATAATATGTCAAAGATAAAATGAAATAATGTCATTTACTTATTCACATGGATATTCTACTAGTCGAATAATCACATTCAATATCAATAATATTTTTCATAATGATGGAATGCATAATGCCAGACTATCATAACCACATAGTAAAGGCCTTGTGCCAAGACTACAAATAAGAATTTGTTAAGGACTTGTGCCAAGATAGTAGTTTGTCTCATGAGACCTACCGATGCATCAAGGAGCTATATCAGGCTCCACCTGTCACTTATTAAATCCAAAGCATTGATCATATGAATAGGTTTAAACATAACATAAACATTCGTATTAAAACTAGCATATGAAATGTTAATACTTTCTCTATAAACCATGAATGGAATAAAAATATCACCACCATAGTAAAACATATCACAAAACCTTCAATATAATATAGAAGATTTGTATCATAATAAATCATCTTCAAAAAATATTAAAATCCATCAAAGGATGTTGACATAGATTAAATCAAAACTATTTGAGAGAAATATATATATTTTTGAAATCATTTAAAAGTCACATAATTATAAAATAAAACATTTGGTTTGAAAATATTCTTATAAGCTTGTAAGGGATGATTCATTGATTTTATAATGGCGGAAAATAGTTTCACCCGCCGTATAAGTTAAAAAGACATTCTTACCTTAATTTTGTCGCAAAGGTTAAAAAAGACCTTGTTTGGAAAATGACGGAAAGATTACTTTATAAAATTCTTATAAAAAGTCAAAAAAGGTATAAATTACTTTAACCCATATTCTGTAAAATAGTAAGAATGTTTTAAAATATTTTTTTTATGAAACATGGATGTGGATGATAAAGGGGTCCTAGTAGATAATTACCTATAAACAACCTCAGATAATGAAGAGATTGTGAAATAAACCCTTAACTTGTAATTTTATTTGGTTGAGGGTAGGTTATCCTCCTGTATAATGGTGAAATAATTGTTATTAAATTATAAAAGAATCATATACATTAATATGATATTATGTATGATCTTTTAACATTTATTTGTTAATAATATCTTAGTGTTATCATCGTTTCAGATGTTAACTGATTCATTTTACTTTATATTATTTGTTATGTGAGACATATTTATTATGGATGGGATGTATATTATTCATATCCATAATTATATCATGTCTCTAAAAATTATTTTTAATCTTCAAATGAAATTTAGTCTTGAATGGATACGATGGGGAATGAATCTCATCACATTCGTGGAGACAGTAATCCGTACGTACGCACGAGCGACAATATCATTCTTTTGTTATTAAAATAATATATAATTGGATGGTATATCATATATACAGAATCATTATCATGTTATATTTATTATTTAGATGAATTACAAATCATTATTACACCCATCCAAATAATAATGTATTAAATAACAATTACCCCACGACATGGAGACGGTAGGACGTACGTACGCACGTATGGTGACATGTCATTCAAAGGATGGATAGAATACTGAATATGGTTGTACCATATTTATAATAACATCAAAATATATAAAATATATTGGAGTTTTAATTTTATAATTTAAATAACAATGATAGAAGAAGTTGAAGAAGAAAGGAACTTGTAAGAGGGTGGTGAAAACATTACATCTTCTTCGGGTTCTTCCTTTTGATTTGATCAAAAGGGCTCCATAGTTTGGATTTCTGGTCAAAATATGGACTCTAGGTCGAAATGAGGGAAGTTTTAAGGATATTTGGGAAGTTTTTGGCCGAGACAAATGGCTTTAGAGGTGTGAGGAATTGTTTATAAGTGGTGTCCTTTTATAAAGGGGGAGGGTCTCTTTAGAAAAAACATAAAGTATTATTTTATAATAAATTCATATTAGATTTATAATGGCTCCAAACTGTATTATTTAAATTCTATGGTGGGGATGGGTTTAAAAACACTCAACCAATAGGTTTTATACAAGTTTGGTTCACTATTTTACCCTTATCATTTCTATTTAACTCTTAGATAAATAGTTTGACATTTACCATGTCTCTTTATATTTTTATATTAGATGGTTAATAAACTTACTATAAACTGAAAATCGATCCCCAAGTGGTTCATTAATGATATAAATATAATCACATAAGTCCTTTTGCTGAACCCTATATTTTTAGGAATATTATATCAATTAATAATATAATATTTGTTTTAAAAACTCCTTTATGTCAATTTTGACACTATTTAATAACTGATATTTGTTAAAGTCGTAATAACATTATTAATTAGAACCAAATTAATTTAATCAATTCTAAGATGTCATATTAACAAACAAAATTCGTGGAATTTATTAAAATCTCAAATTATATTTATTTGGGTATTTATAATATCAATTATTTTAATATTTCACTAATAAGGTAATTTCTGTATTATCATTGTGTCACAAATAAATTAAATTATTTATTGCTTAAAAATTATTAATAAAATATAATTATGTAAGAAATATTTTTATCTTTATAATTAATATTTATAATCGAATTTATCTTATGAATATCCCTATATTAAAAATATTTTTGTTATTAAACTTTGATTTTAACTCTTTTAACTCTTATATGAATTAAATAATAATAAATGTCCTAATCTAATCCAAGTGGACCTAAATGATAATATTTATTCCTAAGGCTGTTTTTGGTCGAGATAAACTTGTCCAATAGAATTAGGACATGTGTTATGGTAATAATAATATCATTTTTACCCTTAATTACCCTATTTACTTTTAACCGTGGTAAATAAAAGTAAAATGTTACTATTCACCAAAAATTATTTTTATCTTATTGAACCACATTATACTCCTTGATATTAACAGCATCTCTTAGATTTTATTAATTCCACTCACAGAAGCGGTAAAATTAATTTTTATGTGAATTTGCAAATTCTCCTAGGAGATTGGTAAAAGACGGTGAAAAGTTCAACAAAATTTTTATATATCTAAAATTATTATAAACTGACTCCAATGAACTAAATTTAAATTATATAGGTATTATGTATCTATTTTGACGTAAAATAAATTTAAATAAAGTAAATAATTATTGAAATAAAAAGTTGGTTTTAACTAATAACTCAGTGTTTTTCAATATTCATAAAAAATTGAATGTTTTCAGAAAAACACCAGAAATTCACCCTATGCTAATTTTGATATTACGAATTTAATAATGAAGTATATTTTACAAAATTAAAAACATATAAGTTTTATTTATTAATTTAATATTAATTCCCACTGTCAAAACCAAAAGGCGTATTTTTAAGAAATAATAAATATCAAAATTTTGACACTTGTTTATGTCCAATTTCAAAGTGAAATTACTTAGAACGACCATCATTGGATTATATTGTAAAAATATAATCTATTTATAATTAAAAAATATTAAAATTTATTACTTAGCACTATAATTTATTTTGATTAAAAAAGTTGTTTTCAGTTAAAATATAGTATTTTTCACTATTCACCCAAATATGAATGTTATCAGAAAAACACCGAAACTTTATTGAAATTAAATTCATATGTCCCGATTCTAAAGAAGAATTTTATTTTGAAAAATTTAATATATAAAAGATTCAAATATTGGATTTAAAAATGCTTCGCCTTTAAAAGGCTGTAAAATCGCATTTTTTGAAACATACTTCTTTTTTTTAAAAAAATGTATTTGTTCTTACGTTATGTCTAAAGAAATCATAATATGGATTCTAACATTATAAATATTATATAAAGTTCGAAATTTAGTTAATATTATTCTTAACTGTTTTTGAATGGCTAGTTTGGTAACTCATGGTGTGCTAGAACTCGGTGTTGCATGTAGTGCAAGTTATTGAATTACTTTGAAGAAATAACATACTATGAATCCTTGGGGTGTTACAATAATACTAAAATTAATTTCTATATCTCAGGGATATTTTATTTTATAAAATAAAAACAAAATGAATAATCTTTTTATTTTAATTATAAAAAATTAATTTTATTTTTTTCCATTAAAATTATTTCCCAAGGGTGAATGTTGAGTTTCCAAGGTGAGGGTAACTCAAGGAAACATGGTTTAACAAGGAAAAAAAATGTTATAACATGGGAAAAATATTTTTTTATTGTATTTTTGCGGTATTATCAAGTATATATCCTTCCCCACTCTATTATTTTATAATTATGGAACCTTTTTCCTTGAATATTGGAGTAATATTATTAAGATATAATGAATTCCTAGTGAAGTACCATTTTATTCACTTATAAATAGAGAACACATCATCCCCCTTTCTCTGCCCATTATAAATCTTTTTTTAGCCATAAATATTTCCTATTGTCTCTTATAAAACCTCAATATTCTATAGAAGTTATTTTCTCACCAAAAGTTCAATATAAGGATCCTTAAGGAGTTTCCTAAGGGAGTGGTAGTACTCTCAACCCGACTTCTCTAGATCTTTTTTTCTTCAACATACCTCAAATCCCCTCTATGAATTAATGAATGATAACATCACAACTATTTCTATTATTATGTTTTCTTATATATATGTGATATCTATTTTATAATTTCCATCATTATCATTATAGAAAATGAAGATGACATCTTGTGTGTGCGCTGTCTACCACCTCCATGAATAATGAGTTCAGTTTTTCATAACCACATTATATAGTAGGTTTAAAGTCTATTTTATTAAATAATATGATATTTATCACACCACTAATATTTTATAACATCTTCAATTATTTTCAAAAAATCAAAATTCTTGCGAGGAAATTAACTGAACAACTTCGTGTAACCGACATAAGTGAAATGTAAATTATAAAAAAGTAAATAAATATAATAGATTGACCTTATAAAATAAAATATAGATGAATAAGGTTCATTGGTATATATCTATTTAACATTATATAATTATTAAATAAGTTAGGTTAAATTATATAGCTCTTTCAATCATGAGGTAAGGGTTTTCATATCAATTACCCATTATTGATTCAAGCTTTGATATTATACACCAATATTCATTTTAAGGATGTAATTATTGCCCCCCCAAGTCTTATAATATCATATCTAATTTTTGAATTTGGATGTTTCACTTTATTAATTCTCTTCTTTTCTATGGATTATGATTTATTTCTTCTCTAAAGTATAAGGGTATTTCATAACTCCATCGGATTTCATGGGTTATAATGATTCTCCTTGTGTTTAATCTTTTATAACATATGTTATACCATGTGTCTATCTAGATATATAAATTTGTATTATATAATTCCTTACTAGTGAAATCTAATCACATTTTAAAATCAAACTATCTTAAGAATAATTCCCATAAATTTAAATGAAGGTTTCCTATCTTGTATATAATTTCCCATCTATTCAATTTTACTCTTTTAATTGAAAACCTCATTATGTTTTATATCATGTTTACATAAAATTTAACATGAATTTTTAAAAAATAAATGATTATTAACTTATTTAATAATGTTTTATTTAAAAAAAATTAAAACATAAAAATAGATCTTCTATACCACCATTATTTCTTGTTAGTTACACATTGAATTTCTTTTATCCCTTTTCATCAAATAATATGATCATAAACTTGTTATATTTTTTATATATGACCCATAAATATATACCTATTTAAATATACTTTTCATTTCTGGTGTTATACATATTTTGAGTACACTTTTAAATTCACACTCTTAAGTAAACATGATTTAATGGAAAATTCATATTTCTTGTATCATGTTAAGAATCTCCCCAATAAAATGTTTTTTAAAATATTAATTTCCTAAAAACCACTAATTATATTATGTATAACCCTATTGGTCCAATTATTGTTTCATAGAAGATAATATGCTATTTCATTCTTTTGAAAATATTCATTACTGATTTTATAAAGTGCGGCTTCAGTGGATCATTTTATTATTTCATCTCAGAAATTGTTCTCATGGATTTATTACACTGGAACTCTATGATAAATTCCTATTTATAATTTTGAAATCTAAACATTAAAATGTTTTAATTATTTATTCTCTTTATAATCCTTGTGATTTATCCTTCAGTTAATCATTAATTAATAATTATGAAATATTCTTCATTCTCATAGGTTTGATCATGCATATTATTTTTGTGTGGTTTGTTTCCCCATTTGGCATACAAATTTTTGATTTTAAATTACATAATTTGTGGTTAAAAAAAATTATATCCCCCTAATACAGTGGTTAAATTTTTATTTCTCATGATATGTTATGTAAGGTATTATAGAGTGAACATAGTCAACCATGGGACATTGTCCACTTTATGATGATGGACATAGGATAGACCCTTGATATATGTGTATGATATAATGTTTTATTCTTATTAACCCTTGTTTATGTTTCAAAGATATAATGATACAATTTCATTATTCCATGATTCCATGCTTATGATCATCCTATGTATTATATCATGTTATGCCTCTTAACACACATTTAATGATTTATTTCAATGTTTATTCCCTTACAAGGATTTTTATCTCATAATTTTCCTTATATATTTTCCACAAGGTATTATATATATTTCTAGACGATCTTTGGTAGTTAGGATCACTATGTGGAGTTTAAAAAAAATATTACTTTTTGTTTAAAATTATATACTCATGTATCTAATATTCTAGAGACACTATACATCTACATCCTTTGAATGTATTATCGGTAGTGTATTTATAAGCCATATTTTTGAATGTATTATCGGTTGTGTATTTATAAGACATATTTTTTAAAAAATATTGGTCCAGAATATGGAAAATTAGGCTGAGTACATATTCTATGATTTAATTTTTATGAAATCACCATGAAATCCCATGCGTTGTAAGATTGTGCGGTCACACATTTGTACCATAGGGTTGAGTATACAATCATAAGGTGGAACAAAGTATATAGAAAAAAATTGGAAGGCAAGTATGTATAGATGATGTAAAAGATAAATTATTAGGGTGTGATTGTGCTAGATTTGTATGTAGAGGCAATGTGGAGGTTTAGTATGAGAATTGATAAAGTGATTTTTTGTATGCGATGATGAGTAAGAAAATGAATCTTTTTTGTAGAGATGAATATTAATTGTGATTTGTATATTTATTTATGGGATTTGACTATAAAAGTATCCCTAAGAAACTTATTTATATTAGAGAATATTCCATTAGAGATCATTATCATAGGAGTAAATTGACTATGTTTTAAAGGATATATTTAAGTGTAGTTGGGTGAAGAATGTTTACAGAGGAATAGTTTATGATACTAGGGCTCATAGTAAATTTAATCCTATAAAGCTAGAGTACACATGGTGGGTTATCAGTTTGGGAATGGGGAGTTTGTGACACTATTGTTTGTAGTGAAATAATGTGGTCTGTGTGGTTGTAGTTCATAGTGAATATTCTCCGTGAAGTCCACGTACATGAGTTTGTCGAGGATTTCATGGTTAATGTGGTCCAAGTGGTTAGATATTGTGGTGAATCAGGTCCTCACGGTTTGACTTCATAGTTAATATTGTTCCAAAATTTCATGTATGTGTATGTGTAGATATAATATATTGAATGAAAATTGAGGCTCATGTTACACCTATTTTAGTGTGAACCAAAACAAAAAAACATAAATCATCAGGGACATATTATAGAGGTATAGTGTGTTCACTTCAGTCGAAATGGTAGTGCATTCTCAATGTTTTAATTTTTTTAAAAGTAGAAGGGTTAATGAGTCAACATGGGACCTTGTAGTAGTAATTCACTTTAGTGAACTTGTATAAATTTCACATTTCATTTGAAAGATTTTTGTAATAGACTTGTAAAGGGAAAAATATGTTAAATTGTAATGTCCCATGGATGTTTTCATTCCAGTTAATACTTTTCTATAGGAATGATAAATATCTGAGTTTTTTTAATAATGAAACAAGATACATAGGGGTGTGTGTCTTAATATTTCCCACCATGATTCTCCCCCCTCTTAGGGTACTAAACCAAGTTTGGCCAACATATGGTTTATTTAAATTTAATGAAATTATATAAACTGGTCTCCAATAATTCATACCCCATTATTAGTAGATATACCTAATCATTAGACATTTATTATCCAAACATGTAGGGTATGGAATAGAAATATAATAAAGAATGATATCCATTATTACAAGGATAATCATATAACATGAATGGGAATATTGTTTGGTATGATATCATTATATCATATAACAGTTACCTAAGATAATCATAAGCTAGGATTTGGATATGTTGTGAAGTAGTGTATTGTGAAAAATATAAGGTATGGTTTGTATAACATAGTACGATTAATAATGGAAGTTAAACATTAAGTGCTAACATTTAGGAATCTGCCACATAATTCTATATTTTGGTTTATATGTTTCATATTATTAAATGTTTAGGAATAATATCTATATGTATAATAAATGAATACATACAAATGGATGATGGTTAGAATTTTTTAAACTATAAATGCTACTAATATGTTTTATAACATTTGATTATGTTCTTCGAAGGATGAGAACATTACAAAATGTTATATAAACTGGTTGAATTCATATAAGTGGTGTGTGAAAATATTGTTCATTCTCTCTAAAGGAATATCATTATTCATACTATACATTATGGTAGGTAAAATCAAATTGTGGTTGAAAGGTGGGTCCTACCGAGATATTGGTGATGCAATTGGCTCATGGGTACATCATTACAGAAGGACCATGTTGGTTTCTTTGAAGTGATCTTGTGTTATAAGATAGGAGGTTCTATAAACATCAGTGTAAGGTACTCGTGATCTTCAACATAATTATTACATGGTCATGGTTTAGTGTTTTTTATCATATTAATAATTAATAAGTTTTATTGAATTCTTATATTAAGTGTAGGTTCATATTTAGTTTTAGGTTTCCTGATGTTTTTTATTCTTATATTAGGTTTATTCGGTCCTTATAAATATATTAGAGGTATCTTAGCAATGACATACATTTCCATTCTCAAAAAAATGATCATTAAAAAATTATATTTTATAGTATATATTATAATAAAAGATATATATTTTCCTACGGACAATTAATATTGTCAAATATGACATAAAATTTAAACTATGTCTTGGATTACTACTTTGGATGTCGTAATCAATGACTGGATCACATCATACGATATATGATATCTTAACATGACATCTAATGAAATTAATTTTTCATAGGTCTTTGAATATGATGTGGATAATTATAAAAAACACCAATTTAACTACAAAATTGCTTTAAAACAACATATTGTATCACTATATAGATATCAAAAATATCCTAGGATCTAAATGGAAGCTGTAACATATAATATTTACATATCATAAAATAAGTATGATAATATAGGACTATCTATCATGGGTATCATTAATAATTTTATAATATGTGATATTAGTTTTAAATAAAATGAAGACTTACGATATCCTTATTTTTTAAAATATTGTATTAAGAAAAAAATTCAAATTTATAATTATGAATTGAATTATATAATTTATAAAATGTTTATACATTATAGAAAATGTATTTTTCATGTTAATTTAATTTAAATTTTATTTATAAATAAATGAATTATAAGACATTTTTAATTAATCATTAATTTTTTTTGAATAATTTGGTTAAATAAAAAAAATAATATTAATTATTAATATAAAATGGATTTGATTTATTTGGTATGGAATAAAATAATGATTTAAATTATTTTTATAGAAAATATAATGTAGTGGATAACGTGTTTAGAAATTAAAAAAAGAGAAAATATATATGAGTTTATATTTAATTATAAATTATTCATAAATAATAGTTCGTAATGTTCATACTAAAATGTATTACTTTAGTAAAATATTAGAAGAATATGAAAAATAATGTTCACAATTAATATGATTAATGATTTATGTAACTTTAAATAAGTAATATTTTTATTATGTAAAATGTTTACCAAAAATACATTTAAAATATTAAGTGTTTATATTTAATTTAACATCGTATATTTAAGCCTATTCCATATAAAAATGATATGAAGTAATTAAATTAAAAATAAATCTAGTCTCTTTATAAATATTTAATTACAAAATGTCAATAATGAATGGATATATTATAAAGTCATTATAACATCATTATTTATTTGTTATTCAAAAATATATATCACATATCTAAATTTATGAATCATTCATTTATTTAGTGTAATTACAATATTTTATTCCAAAAAATAATATTTTCATATCATAAATGGGTATATGATTTTGTTTAAAGTGATAATCTTCTTTTATATTATTAGACATGATTTTAAGTACTTATATGCTGTGAATGATTATTTATTTAGTTGTTCCTTCCTTGAATTTGGAGGGTAGTTGTTTATGAAAAGAAATTAAAAAACAATTATTGAAATTTATACATAATAGGTTCTAGAATTATGAATAAATTGAGATCAATATTTAGAAAGAACTATGGGTAAAGGGAATTTTGGTCAGACTACTCACATTCCTATATAATTCATCTATGTTAAGAAAAATAGTGATTGGATATGTTTCTATCTAGGATTATTATTATAGATATTATTAGTTTTGTAGGATTCAATCACATTATAGGAATGTGTTTCAGTTATCTTATTCATTTGATGTATTTGGATCCGTTTCAATATATGTTGAATTTTAATATGGGTTAATAACACAGTCTATGAGATCAGTAAACAGATACATATATTTTGAACGTATTTATTTAATGGAAATAATAATATTAAAAAAATGAATCATTATAAGAATTTATACAAGAGAAAGGAAAACATGATATATGATAGTGAGATAAAAAATTCCCTTAATCAAATATAGGTAGTTATATTCCATCTGAAGAAATAACTTTTCAAGACCAATATCATTTAGTTTGGGTAGCCTTTATCATTAGATACCTATAAATTATCATGTGTACGGAATTAAAATAATAGGAAACCCTATCCATTAGGTACGTATATGTGTTGTGAGCTCTCAGTTACAAATATATTTTAAACCATAATTTTTAGGATACTAACAAAATAACGTTGGTTGAATCCATGTAATAGGTTAGGATAAATATTTATACACTTAATAATCCAAGATTTATATATGATATAATTAACATGGTGGTGAATCAGATATATTAATGGATTTTTTACGAATGTATATGGGTTGATTCATGATGAAATTTGGATCTTGGGCCACTAATAGATATGATAAATTTTAAATGGATCCTCATTTTAGTGTGATAATATTTAAAAAAATCATATTAATTGAATGTAAAATGTGATATTATTATAATAAAATATTATTTATAGATTAAATATAATCATCATCATCAAATTTGACATTGATATCAATCCTTGAGAAAAAAGTATTAATGGAAGCATTGTCCTTGCTTGTCATAGAAGCATATGAATTTAATCTTGAAGAAAAAAATAATCTTCTTCGATTAATATATTTTTGAGTATATATAATTTTTATGTTCTTTAACAAGTGCATCTATATTATCATGATAAGAATAAAAAATTCACACAAAGGTTTCAATGTTATTGAGTAAATTCATGATGAGTGGATGAACTTCATTATCAAATCTTGTGATTATAAGGATTGGGTGCTTCAATGTATTAGAGAGGCTGTATGTTTCTAACAAGATTTTTTTTATAATGGAATTAAATATATATTCATATGTGGAAATGATATCAAAAGGTAGCTGATTTAAATAAAATCTCACCCCAATTTTATCAATGTGTTTATTATTTCAATAGAAGTTATTGGATTTCTTCATTTTGATTCTGCATTAATAGTAAAAATAATTAAAATATAATATTATAATAAAAAAATAAGTTCAAAATTTCATTAATTGTTTTTGAAACATAAGGAAAAATTATAGGTGGGGTGATTTTTACATTTTTTCAATCCTATCCACTAGTGGAGAAACAACATGTCATACCTAAAAAACATTGAGAAACACCATGGAGAGTCCAATTTATGTATTAGTGTTATAGAATAAATTATTTTACTTGTTTGAGGATATATCATATCAAATTTATACTATTAAAATGTTATAAATACATATGAGTTCAAAATCCAGGCATGAACTGATAAATCTTGTGAATTTCATTAATTGTTTTGATAATGGATGTTGTTATTAATATTTATAGTGGAATGGAATATTTCATGCTTATATAGATCTAAATAAAGAATCATGTAGTTATATCATTTCCCTTATATGATTATAGAATCGTTTTATTATTAAAAGTGTTGTTATGAATAAGATGATGTGATAAATTTTATGCACATAGTTTATGATTTATCATATTTTAAAACATGTTTGAAGAAAAATGGTTTACATTTTGTTTATCTAATATGAAAATTTTTATCACAGATATTTGTAAGAACATGAGGAATAGATGATCCATAACCCAACTACTATCATACATTAATGCATATTATGTTTGTAGAGTAATGTTATATGAATATAAAATACCATATGAGATATAGTTATCAATATTTGTTTTGTAAAATATTCTAACTAAATGGTAATAAGTGTAATTTTCCATATGAAAAAGAATTTTTTATCGTATCATGACACTACTTGAAATGAACGGTATACCAACGGTTAAAAACCGTTGGTATAGGCTGTAAAACCATTAGAATAAATTATACCAATGTATTTAAAAACCGTAGCCATGTAAGCCATTACAATAGACATATACTAGTGGTTTCATAGAAACAGTTGGTATATGTGAATAAATCTATATTATACCAATGGTTTTTTGTAAACTGTTGGTATAGAGATGAGATATCCCAACGATTCTAAACCATTGGGATAAACCTTTAATATTATTTTACCAATGGTTCCTAATCACCATTGGTAAAAGTCTAAACTATTCACACATATACCAACGGTTTAAAACCATTGGCATAGGCTTAGCTGTACAATTAAAATAGTAGTCTGCTGCTCTTTGTGCTGATATGTGAATTGTACAGCAGGAAATTATATAATAAATTATGAATACAATAAGGATAAATAATTTAATAATCAATTACGAATACAATACAATAATAAATTATTAATACAATACATTAAAAACTGAATACCTTTTTATATGTGATACAAAATTAATAATTCAAACAAAATTGCATTTTTTATAAAACATACACGATTGAGTTCAGAAATTAGAAGCTAATAACCCAAAATAAGGAAATGAATAAATGAATTCAACCAAGCACAAATATAATGTCTTATGGTTTGGGGCGAGTGTCTTTGAACATAGTGATAATGATAATTGGTGTGTATCAGTGAGCTTGTGTGACTTAGGGAATATAGTTTTCCTTGGAATATTAAATGTCATGTGTTTTAGAATAGGGGTAGGAGTTCCTCACATGAGAAGTGGATTGTGTGAGGCTATACCATGGATTGTTGTGCTAAAGTATCAACACAATCCGAATATGTTTGGTTGGTTTTCCGTATTCTATTTTTTTAGTTAAAATGATGTCCATTTTAAACAAAAGAGAGACATTTAGAGTGATACCACCCACACTATGCCTCTTATTGAGGTGGGGTTGACTCGTACACGTCACATATGTCCCATGGATCGTTTTCCAAAATAATCAACACAATCTGAATGCATTAGAATGGTTTTCCGTATGCTAGTTGTTGTTTTCACATAAAAAGTTGTCCATTTCAAACAATAGTGAGACACATTGAGTGGTACCGGCCACACATGGCCTTATATTGAGGCTCGATTGACTCGTACACATCATAAATGACCCATGGACCGTTCTTCTAAAGTATCAACACAATCTGAATATGTTTTCTGGATATTATGTATGTGAGTTGTTTTTACATAAAACAATTTCAATTTTATAAAAAAAATAGAGACACTTAGAATGGTACCGGCCACACCGTGCCTCAGACTGATGTGGGGTTGACTCATACACATCATAAATGACTCAAGGATCGTTTTCCTAATGTATCAACACAATTTTAATGTGTTTGGTTGGTTTTCCGAATGTCATTTTTTATTTCTTTTAAAATTTTGATCATTTCAAATAAAGGTGATACACTTTGAGTGGTACCAGGAACACCATGCCTCAGATTGATGTGGGGTTGAATCGTTCACATCACAAATGACCCACTAATCGTTTTTCTATAGTATGAACTGATTCTGAATGCGTTTGGTTTGTTTTTCGTATGTCAGTTGTTCTTTTCATTTAAAATGTTGATCATTCCAAATAAAGGTGTGAGACTTTGACTGCCACTGTGCACACCGCACCTTAGATTGAGGGGGGGGGGGGGTTGACTCATACACATCAAAAATGACTTATGGATCATTGTCGTAAATTATCAACAAAATTAGAATACATTTGGTCAGTTTTCCATATGCCATGTTTTTTTACTTAAAATGATGTCCATTTTAAAGAAAAGAGAGACACTTAGAGTGACACCGGCCACACCGTGCCTCGGATTGAGGCAGGGTTTACATTTAAAGATCACATATGACTCAGAGATCGTTTTCATAAAGTATCAACACAATCTGAATGTGTTTGGTTGGTTTTCCGTATGCCAGTTTTCGTTTTCACTTAAAATGGTGTTCATTTTAAACAAAAGAGAGGCATTTGGAGTGGTGTCGTCCACATCGTGCCTCAGATTAATTCGGGGTTAACACATAGATGTCACAAATTTCCAATGTATTGTTTTCCATAACTATCAAGACAATCCAAAAGCGTTTGGTCATTTTTCAATAAGCCAGTTGTTGTTTTCACTTAAAATGTTGTTCGTTTTAAATAAAGGTGAGACACTTTGATCGGTACCGGCCACACCACACCTCAGATTGATGTGGGGTTGACTCCAACATGTCACAAATGTCCCATGGATCGTTTTTCTAAAGTATCAGCAAAATACAAATAAATTTGGCCGGTTTTCTATATGCTAGTTGTTTTTACTTAAAAGAGTGTCCAACTAAATCATGCCCCAAATACCCTCATTAACCCAACCATCCTACCATAGGACTTTCAGAAGTGGTAGCATATTCCCTCGCTACAATTTCTTGATTTTGTGAAATAAAAACCCTCAATTTTTGAAATTTTTAGGTTTTGGGGGATCATAATAAGATTTTTTGACAATGAAAGAACACCCAAATATGATTTATCATCAAAATAATGAAACTTTTATAGAAAATGAAAAACATCTGAAAATGGATTTTACCTTGGAGTGGTTTTCTTCTTCCTAAATATAAAGAGAAAATTTGATGATGCATGCTATGAAAATAAATTTGAAAATGGGGTATGGATACTGACCCATGGTTCCATGGTCGTTACAAAAGGAGTAAAGTATGGAACTCTTTTCTTGATTTAAAATTCAGGCGGAACTAAAATTATCATAATTTCAACATTTGATGGTCTAGAAGAATGGAACTGTAAGTTAATTGACCTTAGTGAGAATAATATTAATGTTCTTAAGGCTATGAACACTAAATGGTACATGTCTAGTGCGATCTATTGATCAGAGTAGGATTCCTCCACATCGTGCATCAGATAGAGACGAGGATGACTCGTACACTTTAAAAAATGTCCAATTTATCGTTGTCCTAAAGTATCAAGACAATCCAAATACATTTGGTCAGTTTTTCATATGTTAGTTGTTGTTTTCACTTAAAATGTTGTTCATTACACTAAACTATGTTCCAACCATGAACCATGTATTGTTGGGTAAGAATAATATATTTTCTCTAAAAACACAGAAGTAAATACAATGGAAAAATAAAATACCAAAAAATATATAAATCACCTCATAATTAAATAATGGTTGTTACACTTGGCCAACCATGAACCCACCTAGACAACCCAGCCCACCCCCCACCTGGATAGCCCCCATCCCCCACCCCATCCCCCACCCAACCTGCATACTCCCCCTCCCCACCCCGAAAACATGAAATTGAAATTAAAAATAACTTAAATATGTTTTTTTTCTTAAAACAAACGCAAATATTATGTCTCTACTCCAAATGCTAAAAACGATGACATATTTTTTGTAATTTTGATATTGTTCACAACCTTTAAAGAAGATTAAAATCAAGTTTTCCTGTGCAATAAGACTCTTAAGGGTGTTCTAAAATAAATAGGTGGGTTTAGAAATGAAAATTTAAATGTTGGAAGTACGATTTTCATGGAGGGTTTTGAAATTTCTAATTAAATAGCCCAAACTCATTTAGAAGATAATGATTTCATAATATCCTCTAACCAACACATAATTTTAAATGAAGATATGCCTCAATGTGGTGTTAAACGAGGATAATTCAATTTGAAATCCAACAAGGGAGGTATCAGGAGAACACCATAATGGATTAATAATTACTAAGGAAATCTATTAATGATACTGATATGAATCACCATTTATATATTAACATTGGTTTTATTGATGGATAATGATATTATTTTTCATGTGTGAAGTTGGGTTGAACTCAAAACACCAAATGTGGTTCCACTCTATAGTTTTGTGAATATATTATCGAAAGCTATGAAGCTTCAACTTGTAAACATGACAACTTTATATCAGTGCCTATTGGAATTTCATGACATTTAAGGGATATGTATTTTGTGAAAATCCTATGCATTATAGGGATGTTCATTAATGATGGGTTTTTGTCCATATGTGTATGGAATTTAGTAACGAGGATGGTTTTTTCCATTTAACTAATCTTATAGTGTTTGTTTAGGATGAGTTCTTGCATTTAACTAGTGTTCTAGTTTATGTTTAGGTGAGGTGAGTTAGAAACTAGGTTAGGAATTCATTAGAACATGGGTTCTTCTATTTAACCATACAGTCTTGGATTTCAAGGATGAAACTATTTTGGTTGAGCTAATTACTACCCACTCTATAGTATGGCCAACACTTCATAGGGGCATGCCCATGAAACAAAGGCAGGTTTAAATGGGACGTTTCCAGCACCCCATTTGGCCAAACATACTTTTCACTATAAGGGATTGGCCCTGTATATTTACATGGATATCCACATCATGTACTCTGTGTAAATTTCAAGAATACTAGATTATCTTAGACACCATGTGAGCCCTTATACAAACCATGTGAACCCTTATACCATATAGTCATTATTAAAACCCTTAAAAACAACTTATTAAACAAAATAATTTTTAAAAGATAATAAAATTGAACATAAATTGATAATACTATTGGATATATCATGTAAAATAAAGGCATACTATCTTACATCCTAAATGACCACCCACAACCATGATTAATTTCCACAGAGCTCTCCTTTCTCCATGATCAAAAGAGAAAAAAATAGTTGCAGAACATCAAAACCAAGGTATAAAAAATAGTTGCAGAACCACAAAACCAAGGTATCACATACAGATTTGAAGTTTTGAAGAAAACATTTCCTTGATTGGATATGTATCGATCAGTGGAAGAAGTTTGGCAGGATGAAGAAGAGGGATATTCGATTTAGGGCACCAATCGAGCGGAGGGGGACTTGCAATCGAGTGGAGGGGAGAACTGGATGCCCGATCTACATTTAGGAGAAAATGTTCCCAACAGTTTTTAAAAATTGTTGGGAATGTATGTATATTAAAGACAATACCAACAGTTTGTATAAACCATTGGTAAAGGAGGCAAAATGTGAGGCCTATACCAACGGTTTACACAAACTGTTGGTAAAAAGCCAACATATATCAACATTTATTGATAACTGTTGGTAAGAGTGCCTATACTAAGGCCTATACCAATGGTTTTACAAACCATTGGTAAAAAACAGTACAAAATATTCTATGCCAATGGTTTTTAGAAAACCGTTGGTATAAATAGCCATTCGCAATAGTTTATCTAAACCATTGGGATATAAGTAGTGGAAAAAGTGGGATTTCTAGTAGTGTGATAATTATAACTGAATGTAGATTCATTGAGATTAGTACGAGTAGATATGTACTTAGATAGGTTCAAAAGGTAAAAATTAAAATATTACATCTATCGATATTTATTTAAAATGTCACATTATTTCCTTAAATAGTTTAATATGTTCTAGTAAAGAAATATAATGTAACCAGGTATATTTACTTACCCAAATAATAGAAAAGAATAATTTTAATTTAAATGTTCTAATAATGATGATGATGAACTTAGAAACTATTTTAATTGGAAATATAAAGTTATTAACATCCAAACATTGGATATTTTATTGTAAATGAGTTTAAAAACATGTTCAATGTGTTTGGACACTATGAATATATTATAGTAGTCATATCATTATTCACATATGCATTCTTCATAGATCTTTCCCATTAAAATATTTTAGTGAGAGGGTTTTATGTAATGATCACATATATATGTGTTGGTTATTACATAAATATGTAATTAATTTTGGAAAAACCTAAAAAATAATCAAACAAAAATCCTATAAAGTGGTATATCATACCAGATATGATAATACAATCACTTATTTATGGTTATAATAGTATTTATAAAGGTGATTTATATTATAAAATGTATCTTGATATAAAAAAGGATTTCTCTATATTATCATCTTATCATGTTGGATGCTTATATTTTGTGATATGTAATGATAATTGACCTCTCAAAACACAAATTTTAGTTATCTTTAAACAATGATTATCTTAGTGAATTTTATGTTGTCAAAAAATGACAAGGTTATCTTGTGTAGGATTTCATATAGAGATACAAAATATCCTGATGAGACACAAGATGATTTTTTTTATTTGAAACCCCATGCAGTATACCACATGGAGTGTCATACACTATGTATTTGGTATACTTGGGAGTGCTTGTTTCATATTTGGTTTTACCTATTACATAATGTTAGAGAAGATACATTTTTGGATAACCTCCATCCTTCAATATATTTATTATTCTAGACTTGATGTTAATCTAATCAGGGGGTTGTGGGGTATGTATTAGGTTATTACCTCTGTTGAGTTAAATAAAATTATATTTTTAATTTCATATGAAAAGTATAGAATATGGGTCCTAAATTGGTATATAATTAATGATTATACAACCATACTTAGACTAGTGACATCAGAAGTTCTAAAATATTGGATGAGGGTTAGGTGATGTGGACATCCTTCATGTTAAATTGCATTTTATTTTTTTATAAACCTACTTAATATATACTCGATGAATCAAGAATATATGAGTTACTATACATGATGGAAAAACACAGATATATATAGTTACACAATGTATTGGATAAAGTTAATATATAAAAATACATTCCTATAAATGATGTAATTGGTGGAAATAGGTTCAGAGATACATGTTATTAATAGAGATTACACTAAACCCATTTTTATCTTGAGTATAACTGATGTTTTTCTGGAGTCCACTCTATAATTACATTTTTGAAGTTTTTTAATTATAATTTTTTATGATAAAATTCTCAAGAGAAAAAAATTTGTGGTTTAATGAATATGTAATGAGTTTTAGGAATCCTAGGGAGTTTCCCAATATGTGTTTAGATTTTATTCAAAATGATTATTTAATGAATATTCTTTAGGCATATCATATGATGTGATACACAATGATTATATTTTAAACATTCAAAAAGGGTTTTTGAATATATTCAAATAGTAGTTTTTATATTGATACCCAATTTATTGTATATGATACAATATAATGTGAAATAACAAAAAGTATACCATTCCTTAGTGTAAGTGGGTGATTGATAGAGATATACCAATAAAAATAATGTGTATATGATGTATGTTATCATATATCATAGTGTTCTATACAGGGATATCATATGACACAATATCCATTATTCTGAAGAGAATCATATTTCATTGATGAAAATATCATTTGATATGATATAGTGATATAATATTGTAGTTTCCTAATCCAGTTGTACTGTACAATTAAGCGATTCCATAGGTTTGTCTTTCCGGGAGAAATATATTATGTTATTTATATAATACTCAATGACTAATTATGATAGATGAATTTAATGTTTTAATATTCATCTAATATTCATTATAACACCGTAGAAATAATATTACCTTAAATTTATGATAAATTTCAACACATAGAACACCGACAATAACAATTCATGTAATAATTAAAATATGACATTTTAATATAAGAATTTACGAATTCAATATAAATAGATGACTACATATTATATAATCATTGAAAATGGAAGAATAAATGGAATCAAATAGTACAAGTCCTTATAAAGAACCTTTGATTGATCTTAGAACAAAGGTACATTATTGAGAGTTTTCCCTTGACTAAGCCCAATTCAAACTCTAACAACTAAAATTTGAGTGGAATTAGTTGTGGTAAAATATTAAGAATATAAAATTCTCTATGATATACATGGTAGCTGAATTTCTACCTTTGATGATCACCACTACCTATTTTATTCTATGGTCCAACAAGAATATTTTGAGGTGTTATATAAGTAGTTTTTAGGATGAAATAAATATATAATTATCAAGGTAATTAATACTATATTCATATATCATTTTTATTTAAATAAATTCACCATTAATAATTTTAAAGGAAACAATGTAATTTTTTATACAAATATATTCAATTAATATATCTAAATAACTCATATAATAATATTATATCTAAAAAATTATTTTATTAAAACTTACCTTTTTATATTCAGTTTTTTTATTTTATGGTTAAAATTTTATTTTTAAGAAATTTATTATCTATTTGAATAATATATTAAAACAATTTTAGTTATTAATTTATTGGAATTAAAAATAAGAATAGTAAATATTTCATCTTCCTACAAAAACATTTTACCCAATATATCTTATATTTTAATTTAAATGTTTTTTAATTATGTTTAAAAGTTGAATGAAACTTAATGGAGTAAAAATTCAAAATCATCACATTTAAATTGGATAATATGCATTATCACATATTTTTAGTAAAATAATAATTTCCATGGAAATTATTTAATCACAGTTAAACTATGTAATAATTGAAAACATAAAGTGGATGGAATTTAGATAACATGTACATGACACACAAATAATACATAATAGAATTGTTAGTTTTAAAATTCATTCCAACATGTCTAACCAACATTTCCTAAAAAAACTCACCTAACTCCAATGTGATATCATCTTTAACCCACATCTAACTTTCAATTCAAGGAAAATTATGTCTTTATACCTATAAATTGATATCATTTCTACCAACATAGAGACACATGTAAACTTTGAATTATTGATGAACCACTACCCATTTTACCTCTCTTAGAATTTTCTTCTATAGTTTTAAACCATTATTTACAAGAACTTGATTGAATTCATCCGTTGTTGATGGATTATTCAAGATAATATATAAGCTCTAAATTTGTTTAAATAAATTTTCTGGTTTTCTAGAGTAATGATATAGGTTTTTGTTAACTCAACTCCATTTTTGAGTTATAAGATATATTATTGAAATTATTTCACCTATTATTGGTTTATTGAACTGGACTTTTAAATTTTGTTATCATTATCTTTCTCTATGGGTGAAAATGATATTTTTAATTCAATGTTTCTTCATTGATGATTTTCTTTTATATAAAGGTATAATATTATCAAAAATTATTCAAAATATTTCTAAAGACTATTTTTCTTCCATAAAAATACTATTTCAGTACACAAATGTTTTTATTTTATATATTTAAATAAAAATACATATCATCTAATGATTTATTAAAATTATTCTTTACTTGTTTTTAAAATGATATATATTACAATTTTTTATGATTTCGATCTCAAAAATGGTATTTTAAAATTATAATTGTTTTTCCTTCCATGATCTTATATTTTACTTCAAATATATATTTGCTTTGAAAAAACATTTGGTATTTTTTATTTCTCAATTATTTGGATTCCATTCTAAATAATGTTTGGAAAAAGGTCATATCATTTTCTCAAAGGAGACTTTTGAATGTGACGTATAACCTCTTTATTTCAACAATGATAATTTTTTTACAAAAACTATTTGAGAAATTCACATACATTTTCAAATTTAACTATAATAGATATATATTTTATAGAGTTGTGTCTTATGGATCACCCTCTAATTTCCTATATGAATAACGTTTTTTGGGGGATTGGATTTTTTGGTATAAACCAACCTAACACTTGAATTTATTTTATGTGATTACATTTGGAAATTTTTTGAAATCTATCTTATCTCTAAGGGATATTTATGATTTGATATATAATATGGTTTTTTGTGGCCCACATGCATCTATATTATCATCATGGGATAGGTTTCATCCCCAAAATCCCAAATATAGGTTTATCTTTTAGGGGATAGGTTTATTAAATCTATAAGATGTGATGGGTTCATAAAATCCATGTGATAGGTTGGGTCTCTTAAATACTTCATATTAGATTGTTCTATTAAATATATCTAATTAATAGGATAATTTATTATATAACATGATATAATGATGTTCTTCATGGATATATATGGTTTTTGGTATCTATGATTACAATGTAATGTTATGATTGTTACATATTTTTATGTTATATTATTATGTCATTCCTAACGGATCATGTTTATAGTATCATGTTTCCACACACTTATTCTATGGTAAATGTTTTATCATTTGAGATTATGAGTCAATTAATTATGTCTCATGGAAAACTCTAAATATTATATATTTATTCCATGTTTTCTCACATGTTTATAATATAAACCTTTTAGGACTCGATGACAAATTTCCATTACTAGGCCTTTGATCTCACACCATCTTAGGTTTCCATTTTTGCTAGGAAATTATATGTTCTATTATTTATATAAGTATGTCTTATGTAGAATAATGGTGAGAGATATTGATGAAATTATACAAAATATTATCTTTTATGTAGTTGATAACAAATATAACTAAAAACATTAGTTATATTATTGTGAGATTATTTTGAAATTTAATGTTTAATTAATTTCAAATTAAAGATAGTTTATATTGGGTCGTCAACTTGGTATTAAAGAGAGATTGTAAAGAATGTGTTTTTAGCATCATACCTAGGAGTGTGTGTCCAGGGTTCCTGTTTTGGTATTAGAGTAGGGATTATTTTTTTGGGATTAACAGTATATTATGATTAGTGAAATCCTTATTTATAATCCAATATCTAAGAAAAAATACAATTTTTTTCAGGTATAGATATTTCAGTTTCAATGTAATGACATCTCTGTCTAGAAATAATGATGAGGTCATAGGCTCTAATAATGAAGAACCAAGGGGTAAATACCCTAAATGAGGATGGTTGAGTATTAGATCAACCTCCTATAAATTCCAATCAATTGAGACTGATTATAAACATAGTATGGAACTCTAAAGGGATATTATTTTGTTGACTTACAATATCTTTAGGAATAATTATTGGTTACATAAAATAAATTCAGGCCATTGACGTTTCCATAGAGTTTAGGACGAGATCCATATTTAGAAAACCCCAGTCACATTTGTGATTTTTATGTCATTATTGTACTTTGAAAAGATTATTTCACTTCACAAGATTCTATTTTTCTACTCATAGTCCGAAAATGCTGTTTTTGAATAAATTTTATGGTTATATGAATTCATGAAAATTTAATAAATTAATTTTACTTCCCATGAAATCCATTCGTACAAGTCCCTCATGTGAGAAATTTTTGAAGCTCCCTCACACAAAAAACTCATGTTTCTCCTTCACATAGACCCTTTTCCTGGGTGCACTAGCCTGTTTATAAATAGACCCAGCTTCCTGTAATTTTAAAATTATGGATGAACTCCAAGATGCTGAAGCAAGGTGAGATCCCTCATCATGTTTCTCCTTCTCCAAATAATTTTATCCCTACTTGGGAGAACTATTTTGTCTATCCCTATATCTGGATGTGGTCCCCACCGGAGTGAACCACCTCATGAATCCCCCACCTGGGAAAACAACCAAGTTGAGCCTCTATCAAGAAAACCCACATGGGAAAACAACATGGGGTCCCCCACCTGGGTGAACCACTTTGGGGAACCCACACTTGGGTGACCCTCACTTGGGAAAACCTTCACCCAAGTCATGATACATGGAAAAATATCCAACAGGTTATTATATACCTCAGGGGTTATACCTGAACAATCTCACATAGGATCAGTTTCGAGACAAAATCATAAGACTCTTACCTTGTCCATTCTCTACTCTCGCAGACCCCCCAAGAAAAAATAGAGAGTCATGTCGTAAACTTCTAAGGCTAATTTGATGAAATTTTTGGGTTACGACACATAAAATTACACCACTCATTCCACATCATCATGAAATGATATTCTTCTCATTGTTATGTAATATAGGAATCCTATTAGGTGTAATCACCACCTAAATCCCAAGATCCCCATGAGTCATGATACTCATCATGGTTCATGAAATTTGGACATACTCTGACATGTAAGCTCCAACCAAACCTCTAAATCACCATGAGTACCGACACTCCTCATGGTTCCATAAATATGGGTATTGACTTAGGTTTAATCCCGAACAAAATATATAAATTGCCGTGATTTTATATTCTTCTCATCATTCTATAAATATGGTAATACTCTAATGTGTTAGCCCAAAAAACTTATAAATCATCATGAGTCATGATGCTAATAATGGTTCCAAAAAATATGGGAATCCTCCTCGTTATAACCCCTAACTAAACCTCTAAATCACTATGAGTCCTGATAATACACATGGTCATAGAAATATTGGATTCCTCCTAGGTGTAAGCGCAAACCATACCTATAGATCGTCATTAGTCGAGATAGTTCTCATGGTTCTAGAAATAAGTGCAACCTTCCAAGAGTAATCCCATAGTCTTTGTTATGGTGAATTCCCCCACCATAATCCACCAGAAGAAAAAGAAGACTGTGTGGTTTTCTAGATCTTAAACTCCCTGTTGTTTCTCATGCCAATAATGACTCATGTTGTATTAGAGGCTAGTTATGATCATGAAACCTACACAAAAAAATACCTTTTTTAGGTGGGGAATCATTTTGTCAATCTTTGTCTTACCTTCCCATGGGTTTCCTATTCATTATAATCCCTAACCAAATTATAACTACCTCAATTGGAAATACTACCAATGAGTAAACCCCTTGGACCACATAATTTATTCTCCTCTATGGAAGTTTTTACACCATGCCCCACCCAGAGGCATATGGGCAGTGAATATATAAGCCCTAAATCGGGCATCACCAAGGGGAATGACATACTTTTCATTATGGAGAATAATTTTCATATTTATCATCTAACCTTGATAAGGTCCTACTAAATAATATTAAGAACATGTTTTTGATCTTTTTGGGATTTTATTACATTCAAAATTGGATACATAGGATTCCTCCCTAAGCTCTAAACCCAACACCCTAAAATCAGCCCGAATTTTCTCTGGGATATATCCCCAGTAAGGTCACATCTAGCCCAATAGTATAAATATAACAAACATATACTTTTACACATATTGCTACATGATTTTAATTGTATCTAACTATAAATTACAATACATGTATTATAATGCCTTTTGTATTTGAATATTAGGTAAATAATTAAATAGCATGAAACTAAAATAAAAATATCTTTTATTTAATCTTCATAATGAGATCCCAGTGTATGTTGACACCTTATATATTCATAGGATAACCTCAAAATAAATGAACAAAATAATTAGTTCAAAAATAC
Organism: Viscum album; assembly: GCA_963277665.1. NCBI lineage: Eukaryota > Viridiplantae > Streptophyta > Magnoliopsida > Santalales > Viscaceae > Viscum > Viscum album. Next base: position 1,972,158,317 of record OY728119.1, on the reverse strand, counting down.
TAATAAGTTAATAATAATAGGAATACAACATAGAACGTGGGTTATAAGGGATACCATGATGACATAAAAGGCATAAAACATGAATAAACATAAGGAAGCATAACTTGTAAATCATGGGATCATTTAATAATCACCTCATTAAAATGTGGAAACAATATAAAAAAATGAATAAGAATTATTAAAGGATAACTACCAAGACCATTGCACATGGAGGAGCATAAGTCAAGGCTACATCCATGACCATTTCACCAAGTAGACCAAGTCCAATAATAGAATCATGTTTACTCCCTACCCCAACATAACGTCTCCTGAGAATAAACATTTCCCAATGAAATGGAGAACTATCTTTTTGTTCCCATCCTTAAAAGTTCATATATGTGTGTTCCGCATAAAGAATCAAACATAGACATAAGGGTTACCCATGGAAATAAATGGTTATCATAATCATGTCATAAGGAAAAAAAGGGTGTATCATAAATGTGTCCATGATTGAATATATTTAAATCATTCATTGACATTAATGAGATAAAATATTCATAAAAAATGATAATTGATGTCAATTTAAAGTGAATTCATATAAAATAGTGTTTAAGAAACATTATAAATGAGCCATTTTAAAATTGTTTAAGGGAAAATTTTAATGATTCTTTAAAAAAGAAAAGGAATAATTATTTTTCTAAAACCTAAAATGAACCATGATTGTTTTTCATGGTAAAATTAGTTATTTTAGAAAACTAATTGTGGATTAAAACTAATTACGGAGTACACATCAAAACAGGTATGAAATTATGAAGTTCTCTTTAATTGAGCTTGCTTATTTGGAAGAATTGAATAGGGAACCTTTTTAAAACATGTATTTCTCCATTAGTGAATGGTGAAATGATCTAGATATTTTTTTTGTAACATATAAATAAATTTATTAGAACTATATACAAATAAAAATAATTACATTGGGGTAAAGAGAGAGAAAACATAAACCAAATGAAAAATGAATGTTGGAGATGAATCACTTACCTTATTTCTGAAATTGTTAAGTACTTGTACATAATGTCCTGTATATTGAAATTATATTCATTAATATTTTAATTCAGAACCTATTAACCAAATATTTTATTTATTATATTTTTATTCAATTAATTTATGCTCTTTTCAATGATTTATAATATTCAATTTTGTCATTCAGGGGTGTTCATTTCCTTCGTTTTCCTAATTGTTTCACTTATATACATGTATGAAAGGTCATGAAAAATGGGAATAATATTCAGAAATTAAATTTATATATAATTAATGAAATTATAGAATTTTAAATGGACTTAAATATAATTTTTTGGATATTAGGATGATTCATTGGATAATTCATTGAAGATAAGCATTTAGATTATTTTGGTGGTTCTTTTGTTCATCACAAACTAGTTTTGTTATATTATTTAATATTATTTATATATGTTAGATAAATAAAATAAAATAGGCTAAAAATAAACATTATAATATTTTTCTAACATTATAATGGTTTCATTACAATCCTTGAATTTTTAAAGGAAAATGAAAAATTTTCATTCATGAAGGTGATAAATCAAAACCTCACAGACGATGTTTTCATTTTTAGAATATAAATGAGAGGATAAGAGGTTTGATAATGGATTATTCCATTTACATAAAAAATTTCTAATATATATATGATAATATTTTTATCATGCCACTTTTTTAATTGAGTGTGGGGAGAAGAAAAGAAAATAAAATAAATTGAAAAGGAAATTAAAATAAAAATAGAAAGAGGATTTTACCTCTTCAATTATTCTCCATGAGAACCTCCTTAGAAAAATTGTTTTTGGTATTTTTTTCATACCAAATGATCTCGGACTAGGGGTAGAGACTTGGGAAGACTATTTTTTAGATTATTGATAGGAATTTCCACTTTAGAGGTGTGAGGATAAGAGTTGATTAGGGGTGGTATTTAATTTTGAGGAGAGGGTTTTTTTTATTAATTTTCATTAGTTTATTACTTTTTAACATAAATATGATTTTTTATACCACTGTATAAATATATTAAAGAGAGAAGGATAGTTTTATATTATAGTGATTATATAAAAATGAGTCAAAAAATATTGTATTTAACTTATAATGTCATATACCATAAATTACTGTATTTCACTATTCAACAAAAATTCAACTATTTTAGAAAATTAACAAAAATTCCCCCTAATTTTTTTCAATGATTACATCTCAAAAATGGAATCCATTTTATGAAAAAAAAGTGTAAATATGAGAAATTTAATTTATAATTAAAATCATCATTTACTTGAAAAATAATAATGTTAAAATTACATCAGATTTGATAGCACTTTTAAAAACTAGTTATCGTCTCATAAAATTTCCACATAATCATAACAAATAGAAATATTATTTTATGATTCTCTTTTGTGAAAATAATTTTTTTTAAATAATTGTTTAGTTATAAAATTATAAATAATCATATTTGTTTCATAAAAATTCCTATAAATATTTTATCATTTATAAAACAATTATTTTCATATAGCATGATATAATATTATATTTTATAAGATGCATAAATTTTATTTATACTTTCATAGGTGAGGTTACTATAGTATTTGTAGGGTTAGTACTCTTAATGGTCACAATACTATTACGAAGGTCATGTAACTATTCTATTGGTTTAAGTTCCTTTATTTCTAGATACTCCTCTGATTTCATTCAATCCTAATTTATCAATTTTTCATTGTGTTAGCTATTTTATTTTTTTGTGATTCATACTATATGAAATATTTATAATAAGGTAAATTTCATTAAAAAAATTCTATATCATTACATTATGCCACCCATATGAAATTTCATCCTCGAAATTTCAATTTACATTTTAGTTGAAAATAGGTGAGGGTACTTATCCTTTACTAAAAACTCCAGTTACCATGTTTCCTCTTTATACTTATGGTTCTACCATAGTAATTTGAACATGTGAGTAATATTTCTATGTAGAACTTTATTTCTATGGTCCATGATCTTCACCATATTCTTTTCATACGAGAGGTCATTTTCTAACTGTTACACCACTAAATTTAGTTCAAGCGAGGGATCATGTATGTACTTTCTCAAGAGAAGTTCAGGGAATATAACATGTACATTAGAACTTGATGGTATAAGTGATAATAGATAGGCCACAACTCTAACACTATCAACAATCTATAATAGGTGGATGTACATGGGAATTAACTTTACTATCATCTTAAATATCATGATCCTATTCCATGGAGATATTCAGAGGAATACCCTATCTAAAACAATAAAATACATGTCCCATCAACAATTTTATTCAAAGCTCTTCTATACACATTAAGATGTCTTTATGTTCTGTTGAATGGTTTTCACCTTATCCACCATTTCATTCACCGTTTTAGGTCTTAGCAACTTATGTTCACTGACTTCATCCCATCAAGCCAGTGTTCTAAATATTTTCCTATAAATGGGTTCATAAGAATCCATTTGGATGCTCAAGTAGAAAATATTATGGTAAGATAACAAAACTAGTGGCATATGTTGGTACCATCCTCTCATGAATTCCAAAATACACACTCTCTACATTTATTCTAGTGTCTAAATAGTCCACTCAAATTGGAAATTAGTTTGAGTATGATATTCTCAAATGAAATTTAGCCCAGTGTTTGGACGATGATGGATACATTTCTAGAACATAGAGGTAAATCTTAGATCTCTGTCGAATATAATCGATAGTGGTAATATATAAAGCCTCACTGTTTCTTGAAGGTATATCAGTTCAATTTTATATTGTGATATTTCCTCTAAAATTGCGAGAAATTGATATATCTTTGAAAGTTTAACCACAATTACCCATATAGAATTATTTTCCCTGGATGTATTTTGAATTCCAATGTCAAATTCCATGGTGATGTTTTCCCACTACCATGTTGGTATAGGCAATAGTTTCATCATCTCCTTATACTTTTTTTCATCCAACCTTCTCTTGTTAATATACCAATAAATTTGATACATATTCAATGATCTCCTTGTTTTTATTGTCCAACCAATAGGTCTCTCAGATATCTCGATACATCTTTGAGCTCTATGACTGAATAGATAATGTTATGATATGTCCATAATTTAGATGATCATTATTTATCTAAATATTATATGATACACATTATCATGACCCAAATCCTAAGACCCAATCTTCCCCAATTTTGAACTCTGATAATTTTTCTTTTTTGATAGAATCCACCTTCTTTTGGCTTTCCTTGTCATTTCATTGAGAATCCTTATTTACTCTATGAGGGATTGTTGAGAAATCATTTGAAAAATGATTGATGATGTTCCTCCCTTAATTATTACCATGGTCATCCTTTTCATGTCTAAAAATATTAGATCCTTCTCAATTATCAGCATTGATAAATTTGTAGGAGCCTTTAAAGTTAGAGAATCCCCAAATTTATATAATTTACTAGGATAATAGTGTATTGAGAATTCTTAATCCTCGATGAACTTTAACCATCTTCGATGGTGCGTATTAATCTCCTTATTTGTGAATATATACTTAATTCTCTTATGATTATTATATATCTCACACTTCTCCCCATAGAGATAATGCCACTGGATTTTCAACATGAAGATCACAACCACCAACTCCATATAATTTGTGGGATAGTTTTTCTCATGCCTTTTCTACTTACTTTATGTATAGGTTATCACTTTATCATTTTCATTTAGTATACAACATAAGACCTTCTTTGTAGAATTGTTGTTTACCAAAAAGAGTTCCCCAGTTGTGGGTTCTGTGTGTACTGGTGTAGTGATAAGCCTATTTTTCAACATTTTAAAGTATTCATCATATTCATGGGTCCCAAAAAACATTACCCACATCTGATTCACCTTGGTAAGTGGGTTGAAAATCATGATAAATTCCTCAAAAATCATTTGTAATACCCATCTATTTGAAGGAAACTACAAATCTCTCTCATAGATGTTGCCTTCTACCACTCTTTGATTTCCTTTTTCTTGGATGGTTCCATATATATTCCTTTTTAAGTGATAAAATTCCCCAATAATGATAATTTCTCCACCAAAAACTCACATTTACTATACTTTTCATAAATTTTATCTCTTTGAATTGTCTTTTCACAGTATTCAGATTCTCATAATGTTACTCTCTTCTCATGGATTATTTTATAATATAATCAATAAAGACTACCCTAAAGTTGTTGAGGTGATCTCTAAAAACTATATTAATTAATTAAATTAATATTGATGGATAATTATTTACTTTTAAAGTAATCACAATGAACACCTAGTGTCCATACCTTATTCAAAATGAATTCTTAGAAATATCTTCCTTATTCACCTTTAATTGGTGATATCCCGACCAAAGGTCCACCATAGAGAAATACATGGGAAAACATAGTTGATTGATCAAGTCATATATCTCTGTTAGGTGATAATTATAATATTTCAGGATTTTTTTAACTCATGATAAACAATAAAAAGGTTCATTTATCCATCCTTCCTCTTTATGAAGAGGACTTACACATCCCATGGTGAAGCACTCTGGTGTACACAACTCTTGTCCAAATTATCATGTAACATATTATTCAATTATTCCAACACAATTATGGACATTATATATGGTTTAATGGATATAAGAAGAGACCCAGGAATATGTTCAGTAGAGAACTCAACATCTTGGTCTAGAGGATGACCAAAAAACACTTCAGGGAAAACATCATTTTAGTCCTTGAAAATGGGAATGTCCTTGAGCATGATTCTACCATTTTTATTAATAATTTTATCTAGATATGGTTGTTCATAAGCCATTAATATACACAATTGAGTGGATGATTCTGATTTTGACTCATCCTCCTACTTACAATTGTATAGAATTGTAATAATCTTTTAGATGTGAATATTATTTCCCTTTCCCAACAGTTGATGATGGCTATAAATAAAGTTATTCAATCCTTGACCAATATCAAATTAGGCTCCACCAATGGAATTATGAACAGATTTTTTCGGAGGTTTATTCCACAAACATTAACTAGGGAGGATTTTTATACTTTGGATTCCAAATTTCCCTATTTTCTATTCTTAAATATAACTCAACTTCCATATCTTGAGGTGGTGTTTTATAACAACTCTGCTCTTTATTTCAAAAATAAAAATAATTTATTACATTAAATATTAACTTGACACAACATAGAATATTGAGATGTTTTGTTTATTTTGGGATTAGGAATATTACATAATAACATAAACATTAAATACACATCTTTATTGAAAACTTATTTTACAAAACCACACACATTCCTTCATACTTAGCATTGCATGGCTTAAACTGAGGACATGCATAATAAATGGGGGATCTATAAAGCCAAATAAGGGAGTAAAAAGGCATAACATGAATAATACAGTACATGTTAAAAAATAGTCATATCAATGGATCATAAGAGAAACATGAACTTAAAGGCATTATATAGCATGATTATCATAACATGGAAATGTGTCAACAACATTTAACATGATATTATCATGAGACAAGGATCATTCCACATTGAGCATGATCAAATCCTCATTTCATGTGAATTGTCAGGAATAAACCCTTATTACACATGATGTATCATGATACTAATCTTTTCACAATGCATTATAGCGCTATTAGGGAACACACTTCTCAATCATTTCATTCCATGAATAAATGTGCCACATGGATCATAAAACATGGATTTATTAAACATGATCATTTATTCAATGGTACCGGAATATGGAATTTTGAAATGAAACTAAATAATCAAAAATTAAATGTGAATAAAGTATATTACACTGGATATAGAAATTGGAATGGATTCAATACACAATGACATTGGTTTGGAAAATCATGGGGCAATTTCGACAACATAACGATGTAACATAATAATTCATAAATTTTTTTAATGAGATAGAAATTGGTATCTCATCATGTATACACGAATTTGAAATTAATAAGTCATATTGATACATTTTCTAATAGATTTAATGGAATTTAGATTTATAATACAAAAGAATTTCTTAAATTTGAAGGAGAAGAGAGAAATTACATACATAATTTAGGTATGGTAACAGGTGTACATGGGAGGTATTAATTAGATATAAAGTTGTATATAATCATAAAAACACAATGAGGGATGTATGGGGAGGTGATAAATCATAACTCGAAAATCCTAATTGAAAACACAAGGGAATATAAACATAATGAAACTTAGACAAAAATGGTAGAGAAAGAAGTCCCTTACTTTGAAGTGTGATTCCAAAGGCTTGTGAGAGGTCTGAGAGAGGATTATTGGGAGCATGGGGATCCTTGGGAGGATTTCAAAGGCGGGAGTTCTGGGTAGGGATATGATTCGGGTGTTTTGAGAGAAGAGAGGCGGGATCATGGGTGGGTTTATATAAGAAAATGGAGGGAATACTTTATTATTTAGGTTTTGGACACCACACATTAAACTAATCAAAACCACAAACCATACCATGGGGTTTTTCCACAGTTATTTCGCATTTGGAGTGGAAAAAATTATTTTATAAGTCCAATGGCCTAACTTCTTAAAATATTAGGCATGCCTCTGGGGTGGTGAGTAACACTCTCAAGGAAATCATTTTGAAAGATAAAATGTTTTATAAGACATGGAGGGTCAACTAAGGAACCATAAAATTAATCAAAAAAATATAAAATACTATTATTTTAAAGGTATAACATATATTGGACTAACATCATGATTACATTATTTTATTACATCAATATTCAGTCATTATGATGTCATAAAAAACATTATATATTTAAATGGTAATTAATTTTTACCCAAAAATTTGATTGTCTTAGGATATTATGAAAAATTCACTGTTGGATAATTTCAACAGATTGATTCCAAAAAATGATATTCATTTTATCAAAATAAATTTTTAAATATGTTAATTTTTTAATTTTAAAATAAAAAACTGACATTGATCCAAAATTCAGGGGTTTTGACAAAAATTGTTTTCAAACCGTAATAAAAATTACAATTGTATTCATAAAAAAATATGATCCTTTATATATAAGAAAATTAATTTAGTAATAATATTTCATAAAAATATTATTTAATTCAAAAATCCATTAATTCATCAAAATATATTTTTTAATTTAATATTAACTAAAAATATTATTTTTGCTTTAAAAACTATTTACAAAGTTACAATAATAAAATGAATGTATATTCTCTATAAAATAATTTAAATAATAATAGTTCTATGTTCATGTTACATAACCCATATAACACCTACATAACACCGATGGGTAAGGTGTGCGATGGTGACAGACTCTTTGGGAGTCTTAGATAACATCACTCAAGTGGTAATCTATATTAACATACACTTCTCTGGTATGCGGTTCCGCTCAATCATAATGTGTTGAAGAGTGGTGTGGGCTTGGTCAAGAGTGAAGCTCAGTGATGACACATCCTTTCCAAGCTCCAAAAAATGGACTTTATAGGATGAAATTCTACTTTATGAGGACATCACTTCCTTTTTCTGAGTAAATTGGATTTTATAAAGGCCTAAATTCTTCCTAATCATGTGATCACTCTTCAACAGCTATATTAGATATGGTCACAATTAGTAATAGTGTTTTAAAATACAAATACATAATACCAAGGAATTTCACATTTTATATATACATTTTTCATAATAAAACATTTAATTAGATCAAGGTGAATTTTTATTAATAAAATTTTGGATTGTTACAATCTTCCCCCCTTAAGAAATTTCACCCTCGAAATTTCCCTTTCCCACACTAAAAGAGAAGCAAGTAAGTCTTCTTCAATGCTTCCTCTGATTACCACATTTCCTTATCAAACTTATGGTTTCTCCACAAGACCTTTACAATGGGCATTGCCTTATTTTATAAAACTTTTTCCCAACGATCTCATATCATCCCTAGATTCTCATCATAGGAGAGGTCATTATCTAATGGTACCACCTCTGTATTGAGTACATGTGATTGATCAGGTAGGTACTTCCGCAATAGTGAAACATAGAATACCTAATTTACATGATATAGGATTGGTGGGAGTTATAGTCGATAGGTCACTACTCCAATACGATCAAGGATCTCAAAAGGGCTGATGTACCTTGGGGTAAGATTTCCCATCTTCCCAAATATCACAACTCTTCTCCACAATGATATGCAGAGGAACACCATGTCACCAACATCAAACACTTGGTCTCGTCAATTATTATCATCATAGATCTTTTGTCTACTCTAAGAAGCTTTAATGTGCTTCATGATTGTTTTAAGCTTCTCCACCATTTCATCGACCATTTCTGGACCTAGAAGTTTTTTCTTCCCGGTATCATCCTAACAATCTTCCGTTCTTCACCTCTTCCCATACATGGAACCATAAGGATCCATTTGGATGATTGAGTGGAAACTATTATTGTAAGATAACTCAGCCCAAGGAAGATATTGAACCCATACTCCTTTGATGTCCATTGAGAATACTCTCATGATGTCCTCATGTGTTTGGAAAGTCCTCTAAAATTGGCCATCAATTTGAGGATGATAAGTAATACTGAAGTTCATATAAGTATTCAGAGTATGTTGAAGACTCTTCCAAAACTCAGAGGTTAATCTTGGATGTCGATCTGATAAAATAGATAGAGGTACTCCATGAAGCCTTACCACATCTCTAATATATATCTCTTTCAGTTTATCAGATGATAAATCCTCTCAAATTTAAATGATGTGTGGAGTCTTAGTAAGAATATCCACCACAACCAAGATAACATTGTTTTGTTTGGATGTATTTATAATTCTGGTGACAAAGTCCATGATGATGTTCTCCCATGTCAATACTGGTATGGGTAATGGTTTCATCATCCCTTTAGTCTTCTACCTCATAGCCTTCACTTGCTGACATACCAGGTACCTTGATGTATACTCAGAGAACTCCTTCTTCATGTTATCCCAGCAATAATTCTCTCAGTGATCTTGATAAATCTTTGTGTTTCATGGGTGAAAAAGAAATTCAAACTATGTGCATCTTCAAAAATTTATTTCTTTATCTTCATAATTAATGGAACACATAGTATTGATCCAAATATCACAGTTCCATCTTCATTAACATTGATCTCCGAGGATTTCCCTTTTTTGATAGTTTCCACTTTCTTCTAAATTCCCACATCATCTTTTATATAATCATTTAACCTTTTCAAAATAATTGATTGAATAATAATTTGTGAAAGTATTGATGATGTTCCCTTCTTTATGATTCCCATTTACATCTTCATAAAATGTAAAAAGATTGGATCATTTTCAATTATCATCAACGATAGAATCATTGGGGCCTTTATACATAATGCATCTTCCCGCACGTTTTCTTTCCTAGGGTGGTAATGGATTGGGCAGTCATAATCTTTGATCATCTCTAACAATATTTTTTGGCACATATTCAACTCTTTCTTTGTGAATATATACTTGAGGATTTTCTGATCCATGTACATTTCACACTTCTCCCCAATGATGTAATGCCACCAAATTTTCAAAATGATGACTATTAGATCCAACTCTAGATCATGTGTTTGATATATATTCTCATGAACGTTCAAATTGACTGGAATCATAGGAAATGAATTTTTCATTTTGCATCAACAGATATCTCAAGCTCTTCTTCGAAGAATCACTAAATACCAAAAAATTTTTGCACTTATGGTTAGTGTGAGCACGGGCGTAGTGATAAGACTCCTTTTCAACTCCATGAGTCTATCTTTGCAATCATAACTCCAAGAAAACTTTACTCCCTTTTGACATACCTTGGAAAGAGGGTTGGACAAATGTGAGAAATTATCTCACAAATCAGCTATAATATCAAACTAACCCAATGTATCTACAGAAATATATTACCGATGTTGGTCTTGACCATCCCTCAATTGCAGTTGTCATGGAGGGATCCTAGATATCGCATCGATTGTGATGATATGACCAAGGAATGAGACTTCCATAAACCAGAACTCACACATGCTGTACTTTCCACAGAGCTTCTCCTTTCTCTAGGTCTCTAGTACAATTATTAGATGTTCCTCATGAACATCGTTGGTTTTGGAGTATATTATATTAGAATATGATATATAAATACTACCACAAATATGTTGACGTAATCTCTAAAGTCTCTATTCCTCAAGTCCATGAATATTGATGGGGAATTAGTGAGTCTGAAAGGCATCACTGTGAATTTATAGTGCTTGTACCTTGTATAAAAAGCAGTCTCAGGGATATCCTCCTTCTTCACCCTTACTTGGTAATATCCCAACCGCATATCCACCTTGGAAAATTATTGTGCTCCATGTAGGTGATCAAAAAAGGCATAAATTCATGGAATATGATACTTGTTCTTTATCCTGATTATGTTGATCACATGACAATAAATTCATAGATGCCTTGACCCATCCTTCTTCTTGATAAGTAGGACCGGTGCACCCCATGGTGAATCACTTGGGCGTATAAACCCTTTATCTAGATTCTCATGTAGTTTTTATGCTCCTAAAGCTCCACAACAGACATTCTATATCAATTCTGTGATATTGGAAGCACCCAAATATTAAGATCAATTTATAATTCTATATATCTTATAGGAGGAATAACAAAAAATTCATTGGGAAACAATTCAGTGAATTCCCACACAATAGGCATGTCATCAAGGATGGTTGCTTCCGAAGACACAATAATCTGAGCATGATAGGTGTTCTCATAGGTAAGTAATATCAATGATTGAGATTATGGTGCTAATGAAGATTCACCTTCCTCCATTCACTGGTATAGAATTGAGGTTTGATTCTCCATATGAAGATTGATCTCCCCCACATGACAATTTATATATGCTCTATATAAGTAAATCTAATCCATGCCATGAATTGCATCAAATTCCACCATAGGGTGTATGCAAAGTTTGGTTGGGAAGTTCAATCCACAAATTATGATAGGGTATGAGTTATTTTCCTAGGATGTAATGATTTCCCAATTTTTCGTTCTCAATGACATATTTACTTCAATGATTTTTGGTGGTGTTGGGATTGTTCTACAAAACATCCGGGATATAAAATAATGCATGAAATAATGGAAAATAACCCTATGTTTCACATTTTCATTCTGGTTCTACTCTATCCAATATATACTTAGAGATTATTACTTTTAAACTATTAAACACAAAAGGGGAATCCAATTAAAAAAATGGAAAACATAGAAATTATATTTATTTCAATAACTTTTGAATTTATATGCCTTAATCTAGGTTATCCATGATCTAAATCCAAACATATATTCTTAATGGGAATTTTTTACCCTTAATAATGGTTCATACTAAGATAATGAATTTACCAAAGCATATTTCCTAGGAGTGTCGTAACCAAGAGTGAAACAAGGATCATTGTCGTGCACAAGTTCTCATTCGAGTCTAGATCGAAGTACTTTTTTCATGTTTTACCCCAAGGTACATATGTACCAGAGCCTCCTCTACCTACTTATATCCAGACATGGTTGTATTTTCATGATAAAACACTTACTCAATATTAACGAAAATTTATGTATTTTTTATTATTATTAGTCTAATCCCTATATCTTTCACTATTGTTTTATAATCCTAGTCCTAAAAATAACTAAACCTATCCATTGATACCAATTATAACAACCCAGATCATTATTTCAAATTTAAACATAATTTGTTACATAAAATCATCACTTGATCCTACATAGAAGATCTACAGGTCTAATTTATATGGGGATTTGGAACATTACATAACAACTTAAAACATGAAATACCCATATTTATTTAAAACATATTTTACATGACCAAACACAATACTTTATAATTAGAATTTCATGGGATAACATGAGGAAATGCATAATAATATGGTGATCTATAAAGAACATTAAGGGAGTAAACAAGGGAAAACATGAAAAATAAAGTACATGTCAGGAAATAGGAATATAGATGGAGCATACGATAAAGATGAACATAAAGGCATGATATAGCATGATTATCATAACATTGAAATGTGGAAACAACATATAGAAAGATATTATAATGAGACATGGATCATTACACATGGATTATGACTAAACCCTATTTGAAATTTAATTGGAATGACTAAACCATCATGGAACTTTATTTATCCTGATACTAATCATTACCCAATGCATTGGAGTGCTATGAGGGTTCACCCTTCTTAATAATTTCATTTCATTCATAATTTTCCACATGGATCATATAACATGGTTTCCTTAAACAAATTCATTTATTCCATGATAAAGGAATACGAAATTCATACATGAAAATTAATAATCAGTAAGTAAATGTGAATAATTGTGAATACCATTGATAGAGAAATGGGAGTGGTATTTACTACATAATGACTTTGGGTTGGAAAATTGTGGTGCATTTTCAGCGGCATAACAGTGTGGCATAAGAATTAAAAAAATTATTTGATTGAAGATAAAGTGGAATCTCATAATATTTACATGAAATTAATAGTATGTTGGTCATAAAAATACATGTACTAACATATGTAATTGAATTTAGATTCATAATACCAAATAATTTCTTGGATGTAAATGAGAAAAGAAAAATTCCTTATAGAATTTTGGCTTGGTAACAGGTGTACATAGTAAGAATTAATGATGGAGAAAGAGGTCTCTAATAATTAAAAAATAAGAAGGGATGTATGGGGTAGGTGCGAAATAATACCTCTACATTTTTAATTAAAAAGTAAAGGGTATAGAAACATAATGAAACTTGAACAAAAATGAGAGAGGAAGAAGTCCCCAACATGGATGTCTGATCCCAAATGCTAGGTCGAGGATTGAGAGAATCTTATTGGGAGAATGAGGCACCTTGAGAGGTTTTTTGATAGAGGAGGGATGGGTTGGTATGTTCTCGAAGTGTTTTGAGTGATGAAAAGTGGGATCTTGGGTGGGTTTATATAATTAAAGGGAGGGAATTCTTTATTATTTTTGATTTGTATGTGACACATTAAATTAATCAAAACCACAAACCATCCCATGGTTTTTTCCCATGGGTTTTGGAAAAGTGTATTGGAAAAAATTATTTTATAAGGACAATGTCTGATCTTATTAAAAAATTAGGCTTTCTTTTGTGGTGGTGAGTTACACTCTCAGGGAAATCATTTTAAAAGATAAAATGTTTTATAAGTCTTAGAGGGTCCACTAAGGCACCATAAAATTAATCAAACAAATAGAAAATAAAATTATTTTAAAGAAAAAACATATATTTATTGAACATAATGTTTATAGTATTTTATTACATCACTATTGGGTTCTTATGATGTCATAAAACACATTATATACCTAAATGAGATTTAATTTTTACCCAAACATTTGAATGTCTCAAAAAATTATGAAAAATTCGTGGTTAGATAATTTTGACATCCAAATTCCAAAAATAACATTCATTTTATCTAAATAATTTTCAAAATATGTGAATTTTTACTTTAAAAATAATAAACGACAATTATAAAATATTCATGTGTTTTTACCAAAATAACTAACAAAACATAATAAAAATTACAATTGAATTCATAAATATTATATGATAATTTATATTTATTAAGAATTAATTTAGTAATAATATTTCATTAAAATAATATTTAATTAAAAAATCCATTAATTCATCAAAATAGATTTCTTAATTGAGCCCACGGGGCACATGTGAGTTGGTTAAAGGCGGTGTTGTCCTGACCCCGAGGTTTCGGGTTCGAGTCATTGCAAGGCAACACACACTATATGCTAACAAACCTCTCGTGGTCCCCTCTACACCATTGTGAACTGGCTGAAGCCCAAGGGTTGGCCACTGTGGGCCTCGCTGGAGATATGTGGTGCGCAGGTGGGGAGTCCACCCCAATACCTCATTACCCGACAACATATTCTCTATCGGGGAGGGTAGAGTGGTGTTAACATAAATCCATGTGATCTTTCTCCCAGATCAAATGTAGTTTAATTGGAAGGGCGCTCTGATCATGGAACAATGGTGGATGACAACCCTGGGCACAAAGACTAATTTATATTTTTTGCAAAAGGCCTCTCCAAATCAGGTATTATTCGGGATCAAGTTGGATCAAGGAAAAGTTTTGTAGATGTGATGAAGAGTACAGACAATATTATTTTTAGTGATTTTGAATCTACTCCACAATGAAGGACCATTAGAATAGGGTGCATTGCACATGTCTCGGTGAATTAAAGTGCGGTTGAGGAAAGAGTTAATTTATTAATGTTCTCTGATAAATCAAATATTTTCAATTAATTTTTATTTAATATCATTTTTTCAACCCAATAAAGTGTTCCTCTAAGATTAATTGTTTCATTTTTATGATATTGGTGTTATTTTGTGTTGAATAGTAAAAATTGGTCATTTTGGATTTTTAACTATTTTAAATTATTTCTGTAGTTTGGCCACAACATTATCTAAACTGATCCAAATTGAAAAATTATTTCTTTTCTAGATTCTACACATCTAGGGATTCATTTACAATTTTTGGTCTAAAAGCTTAATCGGCCATATGGAAGATCAAAAGAAGCTCACAAGTGGGAGAAAGAAAACTATTTGCAGTTATTTTTAGTTTTGGTGTGGGATTCATAACTCATTCATGAAGGGCCCAAATTTTGTGATATTCGGTGGGTGGACGCACAACGAGTTTTGGAGAATCTTTAATGAAGGAAGGGCCACGTGCATTGGCCGTTTAAGGGGTCATTAAATCACCCTATTATGCAGGTTTGCGATTTGGCGAGTCTGACTGGAAAGAATACAATCTCAGAGTAAAAGGGACATTACTATCGGAATACATGTCCAAATCCAATGATCTTTTTATGGGACACGACCAATATAATTATGAACAACATTCAAGATGGTCTCAACGCGTGAAGATGTCATTTAATGGGGATAAAATGCGTCAACATCTAGTGGAAAAATTTTGGCTATAAAAGGAGCTCCACCCTCTCAAAGCATCTCATTCTCCCTCCCATTCCTTACAGGACACCAAGAAAGAGAACTTTTCGTCTTTTCTCTTTTATTTCTTTTCTTTTTCATAGTTATTTAATGCCTTATTCTTCCCCATTCATCTCGATTACCCTTATCATGGTGGGGTATACTTTTGGAGTGATTGGGGAATGGTTGGTTTTCTACATGGCAATGCTTGAGTTCTTGGACACAATTGAATAAATTTCTTTCTTCTTCAATGTTGTTTTCAATTTCTAATAGCGGATTTTATTATCAAGTGTGATTTTTTTTTTTGAATATTAATTCCGTTATTGATTTTTTCCTTGGTAAAATAATCATAATCTCCCTCCACTAATTTCTGGTTTATATACAATGGAATAAACTAGGAATTAGTGGTGAAGTACTCGACGATTGTCAGTACGTGTAAAAGGTGTAGTGAATGTTCTTGATTGTTTGGGATAAACAAAACTCGATCAGGTATTTACCATTTCAATTAACGATATTCAATACAACTATTTTACACATGGAAAGAGGGTTGACCAAACTGAGATCTTGGTAAGGTTTTCTCTCACAATAATGATTTCACCAAGGAAGTGAGAGGAAACGATTGTGGAAACTCGCTTTAATCAACAAATAATAAAAGGTTTGAATTAAATTGAACAAGTATTGCATTGCAATTAGGAAACCGACCCCGACCTAATCACCTTTTTAATACCATAGTTTTTCAATCATTTTAATTTAAAATTTCATTTCAAAAACACAACATTTTTACCCTTGTATTAAATTGACAACCCATTTTGTGTGAACTCCTCTTTGGGAGACATTCTAGGTCAACCAAATTACTACATTTTGACTTAGGAAATAATTGTTTTGCCACACCCTACGATAGGAATCCATCAAACTTGGCGCTATTTCTAGGGAGGCAGTGCAACAACAAAAACAAATTCATAATTGAATGACCCACAACTCAAAAGAACCATTAATTGAATTTGATCCAGAAATTGAAATAACATTAACCCAACTAAGAAAAATAAATCTACCAGAAATCTTTGAAGAAATAGATCTCTTAGATTCAAGTGAAACTCTTAGTGTTTACTCTGAACCTGAAATCATGGCTAGAAATCCCAACCAAACCCTGCGTGATTTATGTGCACCACAATTTTCCATTCAAAATAACCAACTAATTTCACCCACTGAACAAAATGATTTTGAATTATGTTTCAATATGATTTATTTGCTTCCAAAGTTTCATGGTGCTAATGAAGATTCACCTTCCTCCATTCACTGGTATAGAATTGAGGTTTGATTCTCCATATGAAGATTGATCTCCCCCACATGACAATTTATATATGCTCTATATAAGTAAATCTAATCCATGCCATGAATTGCATCAAATTCCACCATAGGGTGTATGCAAAGTTTGGTTGGGAAGTTCAATCCACAAATTATGATAGGGTATGAGTTATTTTCCTAGGATGTAATGATTTCCCAATTTTTCGTTCTCAATGACATCTTTACTTCAATGATTTTTGGTGGTGTTGGGATTGTTCTACAAAACATCCGGGATATAAAATAATGCATGAAATAATGGAAAATAACCCTATGTTTCACATTTTCATTCTGGTTCTACTCTATCCAATATATACTTAGAGATTATTACTTTTAAACTATTAAACACAAAAGGGGAATCCAATTAAAAAAATGGAAAACATAGAAATTATATTTATTTCAATAACTTGGGAATTTATAAGCTTTAATCTAGGTTATCCATGATCTAAATCCAAACATATATTCTTAATGGGAATTTTTTACCCTTAATAATGGTTCATACTAAGATAATGAATTTACCAAAGCATATTTCCTAGGAGTGTCGTAACCAAGAGTGAAACAAGGATCATTGTCGTGCACAAGTTCTCATTCGAGTCTAGATCGAAGTACTTTTTTCATGTTTTACCCCAAGGTACATATGTACCAGAGCCTCCTCTACCTACTTATATCCAGACATGGTTGTATTTTCATGATAAAACACTTACTCAATATTAACGAAAATTTATGTATTTTTTATTATTATTAGTCTAATCCCTATATCTTTCACTATTGTTTTATAATCCTAGTCCTAAAAATAACTAAACCTATCCATTGATACCAATTATAACAACCCAGATCATTATTTCAAATTTAAACATAATTTGTTACATAAAATCATCACTTGATCCTACATAGAAGATCTACAGGTCTAATTTATATGGGGATTTGGAACATTACATAACAACTTAAAACATGAAATACCCATATTTATTTAAAACATATTTTACATGACCAAACACAATACTTTATAATTAGAATTTCATGGGATAACATGAGGAAATGCATAATAATATGGTGATCTATAAAGAACATTAAGGGAGTAAACAAGGGAAAACATGAAAAATAAAGTACATGTCAGGAAATAGGAATATAGATGGAGCATACGATAAAGATGAACATAAAGGCATGATATAGCATGATTATCATAACATTGAAATGTGGAAACAACATATAGAAAGATATTATAATGAGACATGGATCATTACACATGGATTATGACTAAACCCTATTTGAAATTTAATTGGAATGACTAAACCATCATGGAACATTATTTATCCTGATACTAATCATTACCCAATGCATTGGAGTGCTATGAGGGTTCACCCTTCTTAATCATTTCATTTCATTCATAATTTTCCACATGGATCATATAACATGGTTTCCTTAAACAAATTCATTTATTCCATGATAAAGGAATACGAAATTCATACATGAAAATTAATAATCAGTAAGTAAATGTGAATAATTGTGAATACCATTGATAGAGAAATGGGAGTGGTATTTACTACATAATGACTTTGGGTTGGAAAATTGTGGTGCATTTTCAGCGGCATAATAGTGTGGCATAAGAATTAAAAAAATTATTTGATTGAAGATAAAGTGGAATCTCATAATATTTACATGAAATTAATAGTATGTTGGTCATAAAAATACATGTACTAACATATGTAATTGAATTTAGATTCATAATACCAAATAATTTCTTGGATGTAAATGAGAAAAGAAAAATTCCTTATAGAATTTTGGCTTGGTAACAGGTGTACATAGTAAGAATTAATGATGGAGAAAGAGGTCTCTAATAATTAAAAAATAAGAAGGGATGTATGGGGTAGGTGCGAAATAATACCTCTACATTTTTAATTAAAAAGTAAAGGGTATAGAAACATAATGAAACTTGAACAAAAATGAGAGGGGAAGAAGTCCCCAACTTGGATGTCTGATCCCAAATGCTAGGTCGAGGATTGAGAGAAGCTTATTGGGAGAATGAGGCACCTTGAGAGGTTTTTTGATAGAGGAGGGATGGGTTGGTATGTTCTCCAAGTGTTTTCAGTGATGAAAAGTGGGATCTTGGGTGGGTTTATATAATTAAAGGGAGGGAATTCTTTATTATTTTTGATTTGTATGTGACACATTAAATTAATCAAAACCACAAACCATCCCATGGTTTTTTCCCATGGGTTTTGGAAAAGTGTATTGGAAAAAATTATTTTATAAGGACAATGTCTGATCTTATTAAAAAATTAGGCTTTCTTTTGTGGTGGTGAGTTACACTCTCAGGGAAATCATTTTAAAAGATAAAATGTTTTATAAGTCTTAGAGGGTCCACTAAGGCACCGTAAAATTAATCAAACAAATATAAAATAAAATTATTTTAAAGAAAAAACATATATTTATTGAACATAATGTTTATAGTATTTTATTACATCACTATTGGGTTCTTATGATGTCATAAAACACATTATATACCTAAATGAGATTTAATTTTTACCCAAACATTTGAATGTCTCAAAAAATTATGAAAAATTCGTGGTTAGATAATTTTGACATCCAAATTCCAAAAATAACATTCATTTTATCTAAATAATTTTCAAAATATGTGAATTTTTACTTTAAAAATAATAAACGACAATTATAAAATATTCATGTGTTTTTACCAAAATAACTAACAAAACATAATAAAAATTACAATTGAATTCATAAATATTATATGATAATTTATATTTATTAAGAATTAATTTAGTAATAATATTTCATTAAAATAATATTTAATTAAAAAATCCATTAATTCATCAAAATAGATTTCTTAATTGAGCCCACGGGGCACATGTGAGTTGGTTAAAGGCGGTGTTGTCCTGACCCCGAGGTTTCGGGTTCGAGTCATTGCAAGGCAACACACACTATATGCTAACAAACCTCTCGTGGTCCCCTCTACACCATTGTGAACTGGCTGAAGCCCAAGGGTTGGCCACTGTGGGCCTCGCTGGAGATATGTGGTGCGCAGGTGGGGAGTCCACCCCAATACCTCATTACCCGACAACATATTCTCTATCGGGGAGGGTAGAGTGGTGTTAACATAAATCCATGTGATCTTTCTCCCAGATCAAATGTAGTTTAATTGGAAGGGCGCTCTGATCATGGAACAATGGTGGATGACAACCCTGGGCACAAAGACTTATTTATATTTTTTGCAAAAGGCCTCTCCAAATCAGGTATTATTTGGGATCAAGTTGGATCAAGGAAAAGTTTTGTAGATGTGATGAAGAGTACAGACAATATTATTTTTAGTGATTTTGAATCTACTCCACAATGAAGGACCATTAGAATAGGGTGCATTGCACATGTCTCGGTGAATTAAAGTGCGGTTGAGGAAAGAGTTAATTTATTAATGTTATCTGATAAATCAAATATTTTCAATTAATTTTTATTTAATATAATTTTTTCAACCCAATAAAGTGTTCCTCTAAGATTAATTGTTTCATTTTTATGATATTGGTGTTATTTTGTGTTGAATAGTAAAAATTGGTCATTTTGGATTTTTAACTATTTTAAATTATTTCTGTAGTTTGGCCACAACATTATCTAAACTGATCCAAATTGAAAAATTATTTCTTTTCTAGATTCTACACATCTAGGGATTCATTTACAATTTTTGGTCTAAAAGCTTAATCGGCCATATGGAAGATCAAAAGAAGCTCACAAGTGGGAGAAAGAAAACTATTTGCAGTTATTTTTAGTTTTGGTGTGGGATTCATAACTCATTCATGAAGGGCCCAAATTTTGTGATATTCGGTGGGTGGACGCACAACGAGTTTTGGAGAATCTTTAATGAAGGAAGGGCCACGTGCATTGGCCGTTTAAGGGGTCATTAAATCACCCTATTATGCAGGTTTGCGATTTGGCGAGTCTGACTGGAAAGAATACAATCTCAGAGTAAAAGGGACATTACTATCGGAATACATGTCCAAATCCAATGATCTTTTTATGGGACACGACCAATATAATTATGAACAACATTCAAGATGGTCTCAACGCGTGAAGATGTCATTTAATGGGGATAAAATGCGTCAACATCTAGTGGAAAAATTTTGGCTATAAAAGGAGCTCCACCCTCTCAAAGCATCTCATTCTCCCTCCCATTCCTTACAGGACACCAAGAAAGAGAACTTTTCGTCTTTTCTCTTTTATTTCTTTTCTTTTTCATAGTTATTTAATGCCATATTCTTCCCCATTCATCTCGATTACCCTTATCATGGTGGGGTATACTTTTGGAGTGATTGGGGAATGGTTGGTTTTCTACATGGCAATGCTTGAGTTCTTGGACACAATTGAATAAATTTCTTTCTTCTTCAATGTTGTTTTCAATTTCTAATAGCGGATTTTATTATCAAGTGTGATTTTTTTTGAATATTAATTCCGTTATTGATTTTTTCCTTGGTATAATAATCATAATCTCCCTCCACTAATTTCTGGTTTATATACAATGGAATAAACTAGGAATTAGTGGTGAAGTACTCGACGATTGTCAGTACGTGTAAAAGGTGTAGTGAATGTTCTTGATTGTTTGGGATAAACAAAACTCGATCAGGTATTTACCATTTCAATTAACGATATTCAATACAACTATTTTACACATGGAAAGAGGGTTGACCAAACTGAGATCTTGGTAAGGTTTTCTCTCACAATAATGATTTCACCAAGGAAGTGAGAGGAAACGATTGTGGAAACTCGCTTTAATCAACAAATAATAAAAGGTTTGAATTAAATTGAACAAGTATTGCATTGCAATTAGGAAACCGACCCCGACCTAATCACCTTTTTAATACCATAGTTTTTCAATCATTTTAATTTCAAATTTCATTTCAAAAACACAACAGTTTTACCCTTGTATTAAATTGACAACCCATTTTGTGTGAACTCCTCTTTGGGAGACATTCTAGGTCAACCAAATTACTACATTTTGACTTAGGAAATAATTGTTTTGCCACACCCTACGATAGGAAGCCATCAAACTTGGCGCTATTTCTAGGGAGGCAGTGCAACAACAAAAACAAATTCATAATTGAATGACCCACAACTCAAAAGAACCATTAATTGAATTTGATCCAGAAATTGAAATAACATTAACCCAACTAAGAAAAATAAATCTACCAGAAATCTTTGAAGAAATAGATCTCTTAGATTCAAGTGAAACTCTTAGTGTTTACTCTGAACCTGAAATCATGGCTAGAAATCCCAACCAAACCCTGCGTGATTTATGTGCACCACAATATTCCATTCAAAATAACCAACTAATTTCACCCACTGAACAAAATGATTTTGAATTATGTTTCAATATGATTTATTTGCTTCCAAAGTTTCATGGTCTTGTAGGAGAAGATCCAAATCGGCACATGCAAGAATTCAGATACACTTTCTCAAACTTCAGGCCAAGAGGAGCACCAGAAAACCAATTTCAGTGGAGGGAATTTCTTTTCTCACTCGAAGGAGTGGCTAAAGAATTGTTGTAAAATCTACAACCTATGGAGATCAATGATTGGGAAGACCAAAAAAAGAAGATTCATGCAAATATTCTTTCCCACATTGAGGAGCACTACCATCAAGAAGGAGATTTACATCATACGACAATCAACTGGAGAAACCATCTACGAGTACTGGGAGCACTTCAAGAAGCTATGTTCCAACTGCCTACATCAATAAATGGAGGAACACCAATTCCTTGAGTTCTTCTACAATGGACTTATGGATAATGATCAAAATCTTCTAGATGCCTCATCTGGGGGGGTCCCTGATTGACAAGTCGCCTACAAATATTAGAATACTAATTGAGAAGATTGCTCAAAACTAACAACAATTTGGAATAAGAGTAATGGGAGCTAGGGGGATACATGAGCTAAAAAATATGATTCATATACATTGATTGAATCCAACGTTGATGACCTTGCAAGGTTAGTCCGTCAAATGGATGTAACAAAAGAAAATGGACAACAAGATTCAGCCCAGGTATGTGGATTATGTGATTCTTCCACTCATTATACTGACCACTGCCCTGAGATATAGGGGACCGAATACTTTTCTCCGGCCTTTCAACCAAGACAATTGCAAAAAAATCAACTGCATCAACCCCAAGCCCAACAAGGATATGGTAACAAACAAAACCAGATGAGACCATTTAACCAGCACCCCAGTCAACCTCCTTACCACCAGCAGTAATACCAGAACCCCCCTCCCTTCCATCAATCTTATAAACATCCCTTCCAACAACAACAATATTTTTAGCCACCACCATTCCATGGAAAGACATATGAACAACCATCCACCATCACACAACCTTCTGTGGAAAAGGTACAATCCATGTATGAGGGCCCAGCAGATAAGTTTGACAAGCTGGTAGACACAGTGGGAAGTCTTGTTGAAATCATGTCCAAGAATCCAACGAAGCTTCCATCCCAAACAGTGCCAAATCCTAAAGACAATTTTAGTGCAATCATAAATATAAGTGGAAAAGAAATCCCACCTTCATTCAACCCTGAACCTGAAATAATACCACATATTCTAAGGGATAATGATTCAAGAATTCTTGTGAATATCCACCAAGAAGATGAAAAGGAAGAGGAGGAGGAGAAGGATAGGCCCCAAAATAAGAAACAAGAAACACCAATGGA
Organism: Viscum album; assembly: GCA_963277665.1. Taxonomy (NCBI): domain Eukaryota; kingdom Viridiplantae; phylum Streptophyta; class Magnoliopsida; order Santalales; family Viscaceae; genus Viscum; species Viscum album. Next base: position 1,972,134,259 of record OY728119.1, on the reverse strand, counting down.
ATGAAAAAAAGGGAAAAGAAAGGATTACCCCCACCATTTCTAAAAAGGATGATCGAATCAAATAAATTGCAAGAAGAAGCACTTCAAAAAGAATTTTTGGACACCTTATAGAAAGTGGAAATCAATATCCCCCTACTTGAAGCTGTTAAAAAAATTCCAAGGTATGAATTTTTTTGAAAGAACTTTGCACCAAAAAGCGAAGGGTTCATGGGAATAAAAGAATCAACTTGAGAAGAAGTGTCTCATCCCTTATCACGCCACATATTCCAACCAAATGTCATGATCCAGGGACTTTTTCCATTCCATTCACCATTGGATCATTAAATTTCACTAATTATTTGTGTGATTTAGGTGCTTTAATTAATGTATTGCCTCACTCGGTATACACTTCTTTGCCGATGAGAGAATTGAAGCCCACAAGAGTGGTGGTCCAGCTTGCAAACAAATCCACAGGTTTCCCTATAGGAGTTTTGGAGGATGTCCTTTTGAAATTCAAAGATCACTTATTCCCAGCTAACTTCTACGTGCTTAATATGGAAGAAGATAGGAGCCCGTCACATTCACCCATCATTTTGGGGAGACCTTTTTTGAATATAGAGAAAACCATCATCAATTTCTACCAGTGGACACTCACCATGGGGTTTGGAGAGTGCACGGTCCAATTCAATATTTTTGAATCCATGAGAGGCACCCATTGGATGATAACTCCATATTTTCACATTCCCATGAAGTTGGTGTGGAACCAATTGAAGAATCAGGTATGCTCTATGAATTCTTAGACTTAGGAGATACTTCTTCCCTTGGAAATATCATTGAACATGTGGATGCTGAAGATGATAGAGATTCTGACTTCATGTGGGAGGAAGAGGTAAAATCTAGTTTCTTTGTTGATTTGTTAAATAATGAGGATGATTATATGTTATCTTGATTATAGGAGATCCAAAATTTGGAAGTGGAAAACGTCAATTTATTCTCATCCCTTGAGCATCCCCCAAAGATGGAACTCAAACCACTCCCCACTGATTTGAAATATGTATTCCTTAGGGAGGGAGAGAAACTACCATTTATAATTTCTAATAATATTTCTAAAACCCAAGAAAAGTCATTGATTAAGCTTTTGAGAGAGAATGTCCAGGCAACAGGATGGTGCTTAGGTGATATCCCAGGAATAAACCCTAAAATATGCCCACATAGAATTATTCTTGAGGGAGATTCCAAACTTGTTACACAACCCCAAAGGAGACTGAACCCCACCCTGATATAGGTTGTGAAGAAAGAGATCGAGAATATCTTGGAATCTGTGATTATCTATCCCATTTTAGATTCGCATTGGGTCAGCCCAATTCATGTCGTTCCAAAAAAAACAGCCCTGACCACTGTGAGGAATGAAAAGAATGAGTTAATCCCTATGAGAATTTAGAACAGCTGGAGAGTGTGCATTGATTTTTGGAAATTGAACTAGGTCACTCGAAAAGATCATTTCCCCATCCCCTTCAATTACCAGATGTTAGAAAGATTGGCAGGGAGAACTCATTATTGCTTTTTGGATGGATTTTCAAGTTACTTCCAGGTACCCATTCCTCCCAAGGATCAAGAGAAGACGACATTTACGTGCCCTTTTGGTAAATTTTCATATAAAATAATTCCGTTTGGATTATGTATGGCTCTAGAAAAATTTCATAGGTGCATGGTGATATTATTTTTTGATCACATTGAAAATTTCTTGGAAGGTTTCTTAAATGATTTCACAGTTTTTGGAGATTCTTTTGATCATTGTTTGAAAAATCTGGAAATTTTTTTGAATACCTGCATTGAAAAAAATCTTGTTTTAAATTTTGAAAAGTTTCATTTCATGGTTCAAAGAAGAATTGATCTTGGTCATGTCATTTCCCAAAATGTAATTTAAGTGGATAAATCAAAAATTGAAGTGATAAGTTCATTTCCTTACCCTACTTGTGTGAAACATGTTAGATCATTTTTAGGACATACATGATTCTACAGGAGGTTTATCAAAGATTTCAGTAAGATTACTCTCCATCTCTCAAGATTAATTTTCAATGATGTTGATTTTTATTTAAATGGTGCATGTAGGGAATCCTTTTTTTGAGTTTAAGAAGATATTAATTTCACCACCCATGATGGAGCCTCCAAATTGGGAAGTACCATTTGAAGTACTTTGTGATGCCTCCAACCAAGTAGTTGGAGCAGTCCTTTCTCAAAAAATTGAGGGCAGACCACAAGTCATTTCATATGCCTCGAGAACTTTAGATGCAACCCAATTCAATTACACAACCACAGAAAAAGAGTTCATGGCAGTTTTTTTGCTTTATAAAGATTTAGATCATATCTTCTTGGAAATAAAATCATTGTGTTTTCTGATCATGCAGCTTTGAGGTACTTGATGAAGAATGATGATGCTAATCCAAGTTTAGTGAGATGGATGATACTGAAGAAGGATTTAAATATAGAAAGCAAGGATAATAAGGGATCTTAGAACCAAGTGGATGATCACTTAAGTAGACTTCCAAACACTGGTGAAATTGAATTTCCAGAAAGAGACCCACTGAATGATCAAATTCTAGGAGAGTAGTTGTACTTGTTTGAAGGATAAGTTCCTTGGTATGATGACCTAGTCAATTTTCTGGTAATATCTTAGGTCCCATCTCATTTAAATTCTCACCAAATTCAAAAACTGAAAGCTGAATCTAGATATTATATTTGGGATGATCCATTCCTTTGGAAGATTTGCAATGATCAAGTAATAAGAAGCTGTTTAACTGAAAGTGAAGTTAAATTTGTCTTTGATTTTAGTCACACATTATATTGTGGAGGCCACATTGGACCTCAAAGTATAGAATTTAAGGTTTTAGAATCTGTAATTTATTGGCCAACCATTTATAAATATGCTCATGAATTTTGAAAATTATGTAAAAAATGTCAGTTTTCAGGAAATATTTCAAAGGGAAAAGAAATGAACCTAAAGACATTGAATTTTTGTGACATTTTTGAAGTTTGGGGATATATTTTATGGGACCTTTCCCGATGGAATTTGGAAATTCTTATATCTTTCTTGTAGTTGATTATGTTTCCAAATGGGTGGAAGCAAAAGCAACCAGAACTGATGATGCTAATGTTGTTTGTGATTTTATCAGGTCTAAAATATTTTATAGGTTTGGAGTGCCCAGAGAAATCTTCATTGATCAAGGGACTCACTTCTATAATTGGAGAATGGAGACTTTACTGAAGAAGTATGTGGTGCATCATAAAACATCAACTCCCTATCATCCACAGACTAACGGGAAAGCAGAAGTTTCAAACAGGGAAATCAAGGGAATTTTGGAAAAGACAGTTAATACAAATAGGAAGGATTGGAGCCAAAGTTTGGATGATAAATTATGGGATTATATGAATGCCTCAAAAAAACCGATTGGAATGAGTCTATATATGCTGATTTATGGGAAAAGCTGCCACCTACCTGTGGAATTGGATCATAAGGCGTATTGGGCTTTGAGAAAAATGAATTTGGACCTTGAAAGTGGTGGGAAGGAAAGAAGATTTAAGTTGCAAGAGTTAGAGGAAATAAAAAGGGAAGAATTTGAAAATTCTTGGATTTACAAAGAAAGAACAAGAGTGACCCATGACAAGCTGATCCGACCAAAAGACTTCTATCCTAGAGAAAAAGTGTTATTATTCTACTCAAGACTCAAGCTGATGCCAGGTAAACTTCGTTCCAGATTGGAAAGTCCATTTATAGTTGCTCAGGTATATCCTTTTTGTGCTATGCAGATTATGAAGGATGGAGAGTAGGATCCATTCACTTTGAATGGACATAGTTTGAAGAAATTCCTTGGGACCCTGCCATCAGAGCCAGTGGAGGAGATCCCTCTCCTCCAACCTATTTATCAATAAGATCCATCATGTTTTACCTCTCCTTAACACTTTCTTGATGTTGTGATTCAATCAGAAATATACTTACATGTTAAATCCACTTGAATCCATTGAGTACACTACATCATTTAAGTGTGGTGGAGGGAACCTTTTTGTTCAGGATTTTCATTTTGTGTTTATTTTTCAAAAAAAATGTGTGTTTTCAAATTTTTGTGTGTTAATTTTTATTTTAGTTTTTGGTGTGTTTTTGAAACTTTTGAGCTAAAATGATTATCATTTCCATTTTTGAAACCCATGTCAATGAGTAAAAAAATCTATTCCACGAAACTGAACTTAAATGAATGCTGAAATGACCTTGTTTCATGTTCAAATCTTTTGGAATTTCATGAAAAGTACACTGATTTTTGATTCTCATGCCATATTTCACTGTCTATATCATTGAAATCACATTACTTTGAGGCTTCTAAACCTTTTTTTCATATTCTTTTAATTCACCTCATTTCTTGAGAGAACCAGAGCATTCTTGCTTAAACCATAATTTGATTTATTTCTTTCAAAACTTGTGGGCTTGGGGTACATGTGTTTTAATGGATTGAGGCATTTATTTGGTTTGAAGCCCCATTTTAAAAATATTACTTTTCATTATGGCCCACCTTTACATATATCCTTCATTGTATCCCCTAGTAGCCATGAATTTCTTATTAGGTTTGCCACATTACAAGCCAATTTTCCCTATCCTACCTACTCTTGAAGTGAAATTGCATGATCTAGTTGAACTTAAGTGTGGGGGAAGGTGTCTTGTGGTGTACAACCTCATTTGGTGATACTTTTGGAGGAATATAAAATTTTGAAGAGCTGATGTTCCTACTGAATATTTCATTTTGTTAAAAGTTGTGCCTTTTTGGAGCACTCATGATAAGAGAAGTTGTGCCTTTCTAGAGCTTTCGATGTAAAAAAAAGAAAGTTGTTCCTATCTCGAGATTTCATGAAAAAACATGTTTAAAAATATTGAATTTTTTTCTGATGAAATGATGATCAGATTGAATGATGATGGTACTGAGTCTCTACAAATGGGAAGATAAGGAGACCATACTTGAGTGATAATTAGAATCATGCAATTTTGCTTCAAAAAGAGCCAAGCCCTCCTTTTTCAGCCTCAAGAATTTTTAACATATAAATCCTACCAACCAGATTCCACAGAACAACCCTGAAAAGTCCTCATGAGAAACACATGTCCTTGACTCACATCGGGTGGAGAGGTAGGAATTTATCAAGCCTATGGTGACTTTTGTGTGAGTTTGGATGAGAAAAGCCTTGTTCAGCATTTACATTTGTGAGATTAGAAAAAATTCATGTGAGGTAGGTGTTTTGTGTGAATGGGATAAGAAATTAAGTGGAAATATATTAAAATCTAAAATGGACAACTTGAAATAATAGTTTTTTATGAGGAAAGATATCTTTTTGTTTCTTGGAATTGATTTGGTAGTTCTCATTGATATGTGTTTTTGATTTGATTTGATTTGATTTTTACTTGTCAAGGAGTCCAAGTGCTAAGGGTGGGGGAATTGATATAACAAATATTTTCAATTAATTTATATTGAATATAATTGTTTTAAACTCACAAATGTGGTCCTCTAAGATGAATTTTTTCATTTTTATGATATTGGTGTTATTTTGAGCTCAATAGTAAAAATTGGCCATTTTGGATTTTTAACAGTTTTAATTTATTTCTCTAGGTTGGCCATAACATTATCTACACTAATCGAAATTGAAAAAAAATTTCTTATCCTAATTCTTCATATCCAGGGCTTCATTTACTATTTTTGGACTAAAATCTGAATCGGCCATATGTAAGCTCAAAAGAAGCTCACAATTGGGAGAAAGAAAACTGTTTGCAGTTCTGCCTAGTTTGGGTGTGGGATTCATAAATCATTCATGGTGGGCCCAAATGTTGTTATATTCGGTGGGTGGACATGCAAAGAGTTTTTTAGAATATTTAATGAAGTAAGGTCCACATGGATTGGCCGTTTAAGGGGTCATTAAATCACCCTAATCCGGAGGATTGTGATTTGGCGAGTCTGACTGGACTGAATAAATGCTCAGAGTAAAACGACCATAACTCACCGAATAAATGTCCAAATTTGATGAGATTTTGAGGGGACACGTCCAAGATATTTATGAACAACATTCAAGAAGGTCTCCACATGTGAAGATGTCATTTAATGGGGTTAAAATGCAACAACATCCAGGGGAAAAATTCTGTCTATAAAAGGAGAAGAACTCCACCCTCTCAAGCATCCCATTCCTCATCCCATTCCTTCCGGGACACCAAGAAGGAGAACATTTCAGCTTTTCTCTTTTATTTCTTTTCTTTTTCATAGTTTTGTAATTACTTCTTCTTCCTCATTCATCATGATTACCTTTACCATTGTGGGGTAAATGTTTGGAGTGATTGGGGAAGGGTTGGTTTTCTACATTGTAATGCTTGAGTTCTTGGACACAATTGAATAATTTTTGTTCTTCTTCAAAGTTGTTTTCAATTTCTTATAGAATATTTTTTTATCAAGTGCAATTGTTATTGAATATTAATTCTGTTATTTATTTTTTCCCTTGGTAAAATAATCATAATCTCCCTCCACTAATTTCTGGTTTATATACGATAAAATAAACCAAGAATTAGTGCTGAAGTACTCGACGATCATCAGTACATGTAAAAGGTGTAGTGAATGTTCTTGATTGTTTGGGATAAAGAAAACCTGATCGGGTATTTCCCATTTCAATTAGCGATATTCAATAATACTATTTTACACATGGAAGAAGTGTTGACCAAACTGAGATCTTGGGAAGGTTTTCTCTCACAATAATAATTTCACCAAGGAAGTGGGAGGAAACGATTGTCGAAACTCACTTTAATCAACAAAGAAGAAGAGGTTTGAATTTAATTGAACAAGGATAGAACTGCAATTAGGGAACTGACCCCGACCTAATCACCTTTTTAATATCATATTTTTTCAATCATTTTAATTTCAAATTTCATTTCAAAAACGCAACATTTTTACCTGTGTTTTAAAGTGACAACCAGTTTTGTGTGCACTCCTCTTCGGCAGACATCCTAGGTCAACCACATTAGTACATTTTAACTTAGGAAATAATTTTTTTGCCACACCCTATGATAGGCATGCTTCATTCTCCATCATTTTATGAGTTTTGATTCCAAAATGGGTGAAACCTTGGATGTTCAACGAAATTACTGAAAGGATTGCTGCAATATAGGGTTTTGATGACAGGAAGATGATGGCGATGGGTCATGGGTTTTACCATATTGTTTTCCCTTATGATGAACTCAATATACATGCTTGGAGTCTTGGTTAGGTCCCATTGAAGTCTGGATTCCTATGGATTTGTGAATGGGAAAGGAAATTTGATACAAACTATGTCAAGAACACATATTATCAATTACGGATACAAGTATGCAATCTTAACTAGCTTTACTAGCGTCCCCAAATTTTATGGGATATTTCTTCGTATGATGGTAGTCCAATTAAGCTGGATATGCAAACTGACAACCCCTCCTTTGGCCATTCTACCAACATTTTGGTTGAGGTTGATATGTCAGCTACCCTTGTAGAGGAAGTGTTGTTGACCATAATGGATGATAGTTTTACTCTATGGGTTATTTATGAGAGGAAGCCCAAATTTGGTGCGAACTATCATTTCTTTGGACATTTGGCCTCAGATTGCAATAGGAATAAGCTCTGTAGCTTCTGTAAAATCGGAGGGCATGATGATTCGACATACAGAAGAAGTAAGGGAAAGGATATTGGACCAGATTCCCTTATCTCTAAAGGAGTCTTAGATAATCAGCATGAGGAAACTTCTATCCTAGGGACTTCAATCCAGGTCAATGTGGGAGGCCCCAATCCAGTTAAGGAGGCTGCTGCACCACCTTTGACTGGTCAAGCCTTTTCCCTTCTGACCCTCTCAGGGTCGCTATGGGAAAAATCACTATTTGCGACGGGTTATTTGCGACGGGAAAATATCACCGTCGCAAATAACCAATTATTTGTGTCGAGTTATCGTCTCCCGTCGCAAATAGTTTGGCGTGACTTGCGCGCCAAACCGCACGAATGTTATTTGCGACGAGGTGATGTCTCCCTTCGCAAATAGTTTGGCGCAACTTGCATGCCAAACCGCGCAATGGTATTTGCGATGGGAGCCCGTCGCAAATACTTGGCGGCGGTTAATAACTGTTTGCAACGGGATGTCATCCCATCACAAAAAGACTGTCCGAAGGGACTATTTGCGATGAGACCCGTCGCAAATAACCTTTTAACCGCCGACTGTAATTAATGCGGGCGATGGTATTTGAAACGGGCTCCATCGAAAATACCACCATTTGCGATGGGAAACCCGTTGCTAATAACCCCATTGCAACTAATCTAACCTATATATACCTCCATTAGTTTTTTTCCCAAATCATTCAGATCCTACTCTCTCCCTCTTTTCTTTTTTCAATTTCAAAGAAAAATTTTCATTTAGTTGAAATTTTTTATACGAGAGCAATCGGAGGGCGTCAATATCTTCAGAATATCAAGGTTTAAGGTATTTATATTTTATTTTTTTATTTTTTTTTAATTTTTTATGTTAATTTTAATTCTTGTTTATTAGTTGTAATTTAATTAGATTTCAATTAATTTTTATTTATATTTATTTTTACTAAAAAATTGATATTGTTATTGATAATTATAAATAATTAGTCATAATTAATATTAATTAGTAATAAATTGATATAATTAGGAATAAATAGATATAATTAGCAATAAATAGATATAATTAGCAAAAATAGAGATAATTACCAATAAATAGATATAATTAGCAATAAATAGATATAATTAGCAATAAATAGATATAATTAGCAATAAATAGATATCATTATATATAATTAGATATAATTAGTAATAATTAGGAATAATTAGGAAAAATTAGTAATAATTAGGAAAAATTAGGAATAATTAGTAATAATTAGTAATAATTAGGAATAATAAGTAATAATTAGTAATAATTAGTAATAATTAGTAATAATTAGTTAAAATAAGTAATAATTATTAATAATTAGTAATAATTTGTAATAATTTGTAATAATTTGTAATAATTTGTAATAATTAGTAATAATTAGTAATAATTAGTAATAATTAGTAATATTTAGTAATAATTAGTAATAATTAGTAATAATTTGGAATAATTATGAATAATTAGGAATAATTAGGTATGAATAGGAATAATTAGCAATAATTAGTAATAATTAGTAATAATTAGTAATAATTAGTAATAATTAGTAATAATTAAGAATAATTTGGAATAATTAAGAATAATTAATAATAATTAGGAATAATTAGGAATAATTTGGAATAATTTGGAATAATTGGGAATAATTAAAAATAATTAGGAATAATTTGGAATAATTTGGAATAATTTGGAATAATTTGGAATAATTTGGAATAATTTGGAATAATTTGGAATAATTTGGAATAATTAGTAATAATTAGGAATAATTAGTAATAATTAGTAATAATTAGTAATAATTAGTAATAATTAGGAATAATTAGGGATAATTTAGAAATAATTAGGAATAATTAGAAATAATTATGCATAATTAGGAATAATTACGAATAATTCGCAATAATATGGAATAATTCGAAATAATTAGGAATAATTAGGAATAATTAGGAATAATTAACAATAATTAGAAATAATTAGCAATAATTAGCAATAATTAACATTAATTAGAAACAATTAGGAATAATTAGGAATAATTATGAATAATTACGCATAATTAGCTATAATTAGCAATAATTAGCAATAATTAGAAACAATTAGCAATAATTAGCAATAATTAGCAATAATTAGGAATAATTTGGAATAATTATGAATAATTAGGAATAAATATGAATAATTATCAATAATTAGGAATAATTATGAATGATTACTAATAATTAGGAATAATTTGAAATAATTAGCAATAATTAGCAATAATTAGTAATAATTAGGAATAATTAGCAATAATTAGCAATAAATAGTAATAAAAAAAATATTATCAACTTCTACAAAAAAACAATATTAATATTATTAAAAGGATATTTTTTTTAAAATATTAAAATTATCAATATTCACAACAGGCATTGCTCTATTCTTAACATGTTAAAATCTCAAAGGGTCGCCAATTGTCTGGTCATGCACAATAAAAAGTTTGTGTCATACTTGTCCAATATAAACTCTATAATTGTCCTTGCATGGTTGATCACCTCACAAGTAGTGTTGCAATAGGACAACCCAATTCATGCCCTCCTTTTCTATAAGAATTATCTCACATGAACCTTTATATAGACCATTCTTCTTTGAAAATTTAAGGGAAAGATACAGATATCCCCTCAAATTGTTAAGGAAGAATGATCTATGTAAAGCGTCATGTGAGATGATTCTTAGAGACGAGAACGTCATTACATTGATCGTCTTATTGCAAGACTACTTGTGAGATGATCAACCATGCAAGTACAATTATAGATTTTACATTGGACATGACTGACACAAACTTCTTATTGCGTATGACTTCATAATTGACGACACTTTGAGATCTGAACATGTTAATAATTGAGCAAAGTCTGTTGCGAATATTGATACTTTTAATATTTTTTATTATTTTAATTATATTAATATTATTTTTCTTAAATATTTTTAATATAATATTTTTTATTAGTAATAATTACTAAAAGAAATCTGCTTGGATAATGAAGGGAAAATTTGTAATCATATCCACAACGATGATTACCAAATTTCCTTTCATTATTCAAGCATTTTTACTTTTTATATGCATTTCTATGTATTGCACAATTAGTAATAAATAGTAATAATTAGTAATAATTAGTAATAAATTGTAATAATTATTAATAAATTGTAATAATTAGTAATAATTAGTACTAATTAGTAACCACTAGTAAAAATTTGTATGAATTAGAAATAATTAGTAATAATTAGAAATAATTATGAATAATTAGGAATACGTAGCAAAAATTAGCAATAATAACTGTGAGAAAGATGCAATTAAATGAGCTGTCGGACAAAAGAGTTTTTGTCAATTCATTGGAAATTGTGTCACCCTTAATTAATGGTAATTATTAAGTAGTTTGAATTATTTATCTTATTTTTCCAGATAATGTATTTATAATTTCAAATTTTTCAAAAACAGTGATGATTTTATAATTTATGTAGAAAAATATAAAACGAGGAAGTCAACATCAATCGTTATTAGATGATCAAGCTTGGATAAATCAGCACAAAAATCCAAATGGTTCTCGTTTAAATACTGTATATATTGGGGGTGTTGAATATTTCTTAGCATTTTCATCATCAAAACCAGAATATGTTTCAGAAGGCACAATTAAGTGTCCTTGTAAAAAATGTTCTCTTATAACATTTGACACATTTGACAAGGTTGGGGGATATCTCTTGCGGTTTGGTTTTCAACCAGATTATGTTTTTTGGTATCAACACGATGAAAAAAGTTCCCGAGAAGTTCCTAATAACTTGATTCTGGATCCACCATGGTTTCAAAATTTAGTACACGATGTTGCAGGTCCATCTATGCAACAAACTGAAACACATGATGATAATGAATTTAACTCCTGAGTTGGAACCATCCGAATTTTATTAGTTGTTGATGTCAGCTGAGGATGCATTGTATCCGGGATGCAAGATAAGAAAATTAGAAGCGGTTGCAAATTTTAAGTCTATTAAATCAGATAATGCAATGTCAAACAACTGTTTTTATCAGATATTTTCATTGGTTAAAACACTATTACCTGAAGAAAATGTGTTGCCTGAAAATTACTATGATAGCAAGAGTCTGATTCATAATCTGAGCCATAGTTATCAGAATATTCATGCATGTCCAAATGACTGCATCTTATATTCTGGCACAAAAAAGTCATTGGATAGTTCTCCCAATTGTGGAAAATTGAGGTATAAAGAAGCTCAACCAGGGACGTCAAGATCGATTCTAGTAAAACTGTTGAGATATTTCCCCCCTACACCCATGTTGCAGCGATTATTTATGTCTCAGAACACAACTTCAATGATTTCATGGCACAAAACCAAGATTTCAACTGATAAAAGCTTGAATCATCCATCTGATGTTGATTCATGGAAACATTTTGCCTGTCTGCATCCGTCTTTTGCTATAAAAGCCCAAAACATGCGATTGGGTCTTTCTACTGATGGTTTCTGTCTGTTTGGTTTTTATGGTAGTCAGTATTCATATTGGCCTGTCTTTATAACTCCATACAATTTGACTCCATGGATGTAGATGAAGGAGCCTTATATTTTTTTGACTCTTTTAATCCCAGGACATCCGAAAAAGAATATTGATGTTTATTTGAAACCATTGATTGATGAGTTAAATTCATTTTGGAGTGATGGGTTTAATACATATGATGTTTCTGTAAAACAAAATTTCATATTAAAAGTTGCATTGATGTGGACGATTAGTGACATTCTGGCATATGGCATGTTATCTGGTTGGAGTACACATGGTCCGAAATCATGTCCTCACTATATAAAGAAAACAATGCCTTTATGATCGTCAATGAAAAAACCCAAGCTATTTTGATTTTCACTGTAGATTTCTTCCAACCGATCATCCTTTTCGGAGGAACACATCTCATTACAGAAAAAGTACAATTGAAAGGGATGAACCTCCAAAGATGATCTCAGGTATAGAGTTAAAATTATTTGTATTTTCATTACCCCCCATCATATTTGGACCAACAGTAAACCAATAGAAAATTCATGGCTTTGGGAAAGAACATAATTGGGTAAAACAGAGAATTTTTTGGGATCTTCCGTATTGGTCTGATTTGTTGGTCCGTCACATGTTGGATGTTATTCATATTGAGAAAAAATATTTTGATAATTTATTTCATATAGTTTTGGATACACTAGGTAAGACCAATGATACTTTAAAGGCACGATTGGATCTCGCCCAAATTTACAGGTGGCCAGAACATGAACTATTTGAAAATGTCAGATCACAGAGGTTAATTAAGGAAAAAGCAGCTTATACACTGTCCAGAGAGAGTTGCTTATTATTTTTTCAGTGGATTGCAGATTTCAGTATTCCAGATGGCTATGCTTCCAATTTGGGAAGATGTGTTAAGAATGGTTATATTACTGGATTAAAAAGACATGATTGTCATGTTATAAAGGAAATACTTAGGCCAAATGGATTCCGAGTTTTTTTGAATTCTATGATTTTGGATTCGATAACAGACATATCATATTTTTGTCGAGCCATTTTTGGAGTGATAATAGACTAGGATGCACTAAGAAAACTGGAATAAGATGTTGCTATAATTATATATAAACTGGAAAAAATCATTCCGTTGAATTTCTTTGACTCAATGGTACATATAATATTACATTTTCCCCTTGAAGCTAAATGTGGATGTCCAGTATAGTTTCGATAGATGTTCCCATTGCAGAAATTGAATAAAAAAATACGTAACAAAGCATTAGTTGAAGGCTCAATTGTTGAAGCTTATTTTCAAGAAGAAATTGATTTTTTCTGCTCTCATTATTTTGAATCTCAATATCCCTCAAAATACAATCACATCGGAAGAAACGAGGGGAACGTTAATGATGAAATGGAAAATAAATTAATAGTTTTTAATCAGCCAAATATTTGTTTCAGTGGAGTTCATGAATGATGGATTTCAGATGATGAACATCACAGAGCTCATACATACGTTCTGCTCAACTGTGAAGAAATGACATCATTTGTCATGTGAGTGCTTCTATCACTTATTATATAATTTATGTTGCATTATTTAAACTTATTTTATTTATAGGTTATATGATAATCATATCAAGAAACAACATCCACAAATTACAGCAGCTGCTCTTGAAGAACGTAGACAATTTTTTTTTCTCAATGGTTTCAAAAACTAATAACATAAATTATTGATTATTTAATATCAATTCCGTTTATTATTTATTATATTGATAATTGTTTTACAAATTTTCAGATGTCTTAATATGATGATTAAATTGATATGAAAATGTGCATATTGAGTAACCCACCATCCAAAATGGTTAAATCTTATAATGCATATGTGGTTAATGGTTTTTGATTTCATACACATGCATATGGGGAATCAAAAAAAACAATGAACAATAGAGTTTTCTTGAGAGAATCACATCACAGAGAAACTGAAGTTGACTTTTATGGCATTTTGGATGAAATTATTAAGCTATGGTATCTAAGACAGAGTTACATAACAATGTTTAAATATCTTTGGTTGGATACTGAGAGAGGCTTATTTGTTCATCTGACTCATGGAATCGTCGATATTAAATATAAAAGTCTTCTTGCAGTAAATAAACCATTTTTACTGGCTCAACAGGAACATCAAATTTATTATGCAATGTATTGTGCTTCATCAAGAGACTTGAGTGATTGGTGGAGCATAAAAAAAATGAAATCTCAGGAAAATCAGTTTACTCAAAATGAATGTGGTTCCATTGAGGTGGAAGAAATTGTAATTTTTCAAGAGAATGCTCAAAATCCATCTGATTCACAAAGAGATGTGAATATCAATGATGACACCCCACAATTAAGGATCAATTGTGATGAAGTTGTTAATGATGTTACAAATGAATTTGAAATGACAAGAGATACTGAAACTGAAACTCATATGGATATTGATGATGCTGAGGAGGAAGATGAAAACATTGACATTGACAGCTATGCAGAAAAGGATGAAGATGAACATTGACACAACTAAATGCTGATTATAATCATAAATAAAATATATCTATATATAATAGTTATTTTCAACTATCTACTAACCACAATAATTTGGTGTTTCAGATGGAACCTGGGCTATTTCTCGAGTTGCAGGAGGCTGACCTACAATTGGATGAGGGGGACTTTGGATCATCTGACCATCATTCTACTGGCGGTTCAGGGGGTACGCAGAGGGGGCATGGTCTTGCACGACTGATGATTTATGACCATATCCCCGAGCGATTTCCGCATCTTGGTTTCGATCCACGCACATGAAGGTATGGTAACATGTATATTTTACTTAGATTTCATTAATTTATTTATATATATATACACTAATTGTTTGATTATTTATTCATTTTTCACAGTTTTGTGCATGTAGCTATTGGACAGGGGAGTTCTATCTTGCACAATTATTTTTCTCAGCCATGGATCAGATGGGAACATATTTCCATTTATGTGAGACATGACAAGTTCCATCATTGGCTGGTACGTAAATAAATAATATTTATTTTGAAATTTATTTTATTAACAACTTGATATTATAAATTATTTGTAGGGTTTATAGTATCTTATCGATGATAGGATGCGCGACGCTATCCACATGGCATGACATGTTTCTATGCATGACCGTTTCCGTTAGTTTTTGCACAATTTGAGAAGGAGAACCATTAAAAAAGTAGTGGTGACAGAATTTGATGAGTCGTGTAGAGCCCACTGGCCAGAGTACATTTCATCTCACATTTGGGATGGATTATGTTTACACTGGTTCGGTGGTCGATTTTAGTGGAGATCTTCAGTGGGATGACAGAACCGGGGGAGACAAGAGGTGATGCATTGAGCTGGTAGTTGTACATTCAGTTCATATAGAGAGTATCTGGTATGTATATTTTTTAAATATTTTATATAACATTAAATATAAAAAGTTTATTTTATATTTCTGTAGGAATTCAGGCATTCCGATATTACGGAGTTCGACGTTTATCGGAGGATGTACAGTGATCCAGTCACTGGAGAGATTTGAGGTGATCGCCATCGTCAGATTGTGGTTAGTATTATTTTTTCAGTTTGACAATTAAATAAATATAATATTTTCACAATTTAAATTTTCAATTGGAATTGAAGGAGTCATATGAGGATGCGACCTCTCATACATAGGCTGAGGGTCAGGACTAGATGACTGAGTAGACAAGTACTCACCATTTCGATGAGGAGGAATGGATGCAGGCGACTTAGTATGGCTTTGAGAAGGGCAGATTAGTTGGTATCAGCTCTCATTTGACTCCTCATACTTATTATGTTACTTTTGTGATGTCGATGTCCATCTCGACAGGAGCTCATGGAGAGGAATCATCTTCTAGCTCACAATATCAGGAGCAGTTGCGAGCTCAGGCTGAGCTTATAGAGACTTTGAAGAAGCAGCAGAAAGAGATGTGTCGGTGGCAGCAGTAGTAGGAGTAGCATTACGAGGAGCAGATTCGTCGATGGCAGCAGCAGCAGCAGCAGTATCATGAGGAGGAGATGCATCGATGGCAGCAGCAACATCACGAGCATATGGAGTACGTGCGCCATCTAAATCGTAGTTTAGGGATGGAGTTTTCTCCTCTATCTCCTTCAGCTCCTCCACCTCCTCCAGAAGACGACCCCCCCAGTGATTGTTTTATGTTACAAACATTTGAATTTAATATTGTAATATGTATTATTTACATTTTCTGTCTTTTATATCGGTGTAAATATTACATAATTTAATTTTTAATATTTTTAATATTTTTTAATATTTTTTGTGAATATTGAGAATTTTAGTATTTTTTCTTTTATTTAATAATAGTAATATTATTTTTTCATTAATCGTAATTTTATTAAATTTTATTTTCTTAAAATTTATTTATTATTTGCGACGGGGTCCCATCGCAAATAGCCTAACTAAATATCTTTAAAAACATATTTACGACGTGGCTACTTGCCCGTCACAAATACATTTCCCGTCACATAACGTTATATATATATATATATATATATATATATATATATATATATTCGATGGGAATAGGCCCCGTTGTAAATAGTTTTTGCAACGGGCCCATCGAAAAAATGTTTATGTATATATAATACATATAATTGGAGGCTTATATGCGAAGATGATGTTTCCCATCACAAATAAGCTTATTTGTGATGTGCCCATCGCAAATAACTGTATTTGTGACCGCTTTTTCTACAATGGGCTATTTGCAACAGGGCCCCATCGCTAACGCCTATTTGCAATGGGATCTCATCGCATATAGTCCGTCTCAATTACAAAGAATTCCAGTAGTGCATCTTTTCCGCAGGTCCCTCCTCATGACATTACTCAAGATGGAAAGTCCATTACTGGGAAAATTTCTACACTACACACTGCTATTTGTGATGTTTCTCCTATGCCTCAATAATTTGATCCATATTCTTTTGTCCATGATCCTGATTCTACTAGGTTAACATGCTATAATGGTTAGATTGTGTCTACTACTCTGGTGCCTGTTACCGGAGCTATGATGCAGAATGATTCCAACCCCGATGTTCCTTCCATTATCTCAAAGTCTATTGGTGATACCCTTGATATTTTAGGCATTTTACAATCCTTTTGACAGCATCTAGTATAATTTCTCATGGTTCACCAAGACAAGGCTGCGAAGAGAAGAATATCTCCCAGTTTGCTTGCTCCGATTGACTCCTTGAACAGATTTTCATCTCTCAGTCCTGAGACCTCTAGTGAGGATTGTTATGTTTTTTCCACCCTGAACCAGGATTCAGATGTCCCTCCCCCTGATGAACTGGGTATTGTTTTATCTAATAAAAACATGAAACAAAGCGATGATGGGCCTATCACTAGGCTCAGGTCTAGAAAATTAAGATCTTATTTTTAAACTGCCAATGGATTAGGAACTCTCCCATGTTCAAGTCCATTATGCATCTTATCTTGACCAATAAGCCTTTATTAATTGGCATCGTAGAGCCGTAGATGAAATTTGAGAATTGGTGTTCTTTTATGTGGCATTTTTTGGGCTATTCTTTTATTGCTAATAATAAAGTGGGTGATAGTGCCAAGTCCTTATGAGTCCTAATGCATCATAGTGGTTTGATTAACTCTCTCATGAATGAAATGATGTCTGTTACTATCTCATGCAGTATAAATTGAATCACTCTCTCAAAATCCTTTGTTCATGCATTCAATTTGTACAGAAGGAGAATATCTTTGTGGAGGAATCTAGGGGATTTTTCTGAGGGTATGAAAAATAGTTGGAATTTACTTGGTCATTTTAATACTATTTTGAGACCTGAGGAAAAAACTGGGGAGAATTTCTATCAAAATTTAGCCTCTGATTTTTTGTCATGCATTGACAAGTGTGGTTTGACTCATGTTTCCATGTATGAAGATGATTTCACATGGAGCAGGTACACAATTAATGGATGACAGGAAAGCAATCTGGATAGATTTTTTGTGCAAGTGGATAATAACAGTAGTGCAATGGATGTGTTTGGAGTCACCTTTCCAATGATACATTCTGATCATAACCCCATTCTTGTTGAGGATGGTGACAACAGAGTGAGGTTATATCCAATCCCCTTTAAATTTTATAATGTATGTCTGGTCATTCCTGGTTGCAAGGAGATTGATTTGGATTCATGGAATTATATTTTTCTGGAAAGTCCCTCCAATATCCTATGTTGTAAATTAAAGGAAGTCAAATTAAGGGTAAAGAAATGGAGTAAATTCTATTTCTCCTAACTTGGTAATGACATTAATGAAGCTGAAAATTGCCTACTAAACTATCAAAAAGATAATATGTCTCATTATGCAGCCTCCCTAGGGGAGATTCAAGCTGCTCCAAATCTGGATAAGCTCTTGACTCTGAAAGAGAGATTAGATCAGAATCAGTTTTACATGAGACAGTTAAAAGAGAGAGATAGGAACACTATGTTGTTCCATTATATGTACAAGGTAAATAGATCTAGGAAGAGTTATAATGACATCAATATTGATGGGAATATTTTCTCCTCTGAAAGTGAGATTGTCAAAGTTGTTACAGATTACTTTGAGAAGCATTATTCATATAATGCAGTTGACAATTCTTTTAAGATTATTCATTACATTGAACCATCCATCAATGATATTCAAAATAATAGGCTTATTGAAATTCCCAATGCAAATAGATCTATGACACTATCTTTTCATTAAATGTTGAAAGTGTGGATGGTCCTAATGGTTTCACCAACAATATCATTATGTTCTACTGGTATATTGTCCATTATGATTTCATGAACGCTATGAGAAATTTTTATAGATCCTATTTTATGCCTTTTGTGATGAACTCTAATTTTATTTCTCTTATTCCTAAGAAGAAGTGTCCCATTGATATTAATGACTTCCGAACTATGGCCATTGGGAATACCATACCCATGATTATCGGTAAAATCATGATTCAGAGGTTGGGTGATATTGCTAAGTGGCTTATTTCCAGTATCCAATTTTATTTCCCAGAACAAAATAATCAAAAATTACTTTTTACTACTTTTTAATGTGTTAATGCCATGAAGAGGAGGCACAAGGTTAGTAGCATGGCTATGAAGATTTCCATTTCTAAGGCTTTTGACATAATTAAGTGGATTTCCATCTTAAAAATTATGCAAATTCATGGCTTTTCATAGAGATTTATTGGACTTGTTGGTTCCATATTAGAAAGTGTGAGGATATTTGTTCATATTAATGTATACACTAGATGATTCTTTAGATGTACAAGAGGTGTTATATATGGAGGTCCTCTTTCTGGACCGGTCTTTGTTATTGCTGAAGACTACCTGAGTCGGTGGCTTAATGATATTTCTAATTTTTTTTGGTATTAGAAGATGAAAATTTGGAGGAGCCTCCTCGCTCCATCTCACTTGATTTACGCGAATGATATTTTGCTATTTGGAAAGGTGGAAAAGGGTCCATTTCTTGTATCAGAGGCATCATTTCACATAATGGTGAAGTTTCAGGTCAGCTTATTAGTTGTATCAAGTCTTTGGTTAAGTTTGGCCAAGGTATCACCATTTTGAGACAGAATAGAATTTCCATGAAGCTTGTCATGAAAAGGGTAATCCTACCATTCAATTATTTTGGTTAGACTCTATTCTGGGGATGAGTGAAGGGTTTATATCATGAGAACATTGCTCTAAAAATTTCTAATCAATTGACAAACTGGAAAGGAATGAACATGTATCAAGATGGAAGAATTTTCTTGGTCAATTCTGTGATCACCACTATGTTTTTTTATTCTTTCTCTCTTTATAGATGGCCAGGGGCACTTATTAATGAATTGAGTGGTATGATTAGAAATTTTATTTGGACTAAAAGTATTAATTAGAGAAAGTTGGAAACTGTGGCCTGAAAAGGTTATATTAAACCCATTCAAATGGGGGTGAAAGACTTAAGGTTGTTCAATGATACTTCGATTAAAAAGTTTTTGTGGAATCTACTCTCCAGCCTTGATCCCTCTACAGAGTTTCTATCTTCCAGGTTTGGGGAGAAGCTTCATCATGGCTATGTTCATCATCATAAGGCTTCTGTTTTTCTTTCCCTTAAGCATTCATATACTGGTATTATATAAAATTTGAGATGGTTTGTCTGTGAGAAAGTCCCTTTGAACTACTGGACAACCCCGTGGATATCCCTGTCCATTTTTGAAGATCTTCATATCCCTCCATATCTGAAGAATCATACTATCACTTTTACTAAATGTACTATGAATATTAATGGTCTGTTACCTAATCATATCTTCTCACAGATTGCATGATACATGTAAGTGGATTCTGGTACTAGAGTACAGATTCCCTACTTGAATGGAACATTTTCCACCATAGTTTACTACGAAATGATTTGTGTCCCCTCTTTAAACCCTCCCTTATGGATCCAGAGTGTGCAGAAATACTTTATACCACCTTCCTCATCGCTACTTGTCTGGAATATCTAGAAACATCACCTCTCATTGCAGAATGTACTGCAGCACTTTAGTGTCAAGTTGGTTTCAGTCTGTCTCCTCTGCTTAGAGGCATATGAAACATTTTTACACCTGTTTATTTCATTCAGATTTACTTTCCATCTCTGTAGATACTTGATGGATCTCTTTACATACTATTTCAACTTGTAGTCTATGGAAGATCTTCGAAAATCCATATATAGAATGAATCCAAGTGAGCAGATTCACTGCATTTGGTTGATTGCCACTGTGTGCATTCTCTTTATTTGGAAGGCAAGAAATGATTTATCTTTCAACAGAATAAATACCTCCCTCTATAATGGAATTATATTCATGCATGGTGCAATTCGGAATGCATTCCTTATTCAAACCGGATCAATGGATAATGATGTTTCTGAACTTGTAGATTTTAGGTCTCTTTGTGTGAATGGAAGGACCAAGAAACTTTTAATGATGAAGTATGTTCGATGGATTCCACCCATCTTAAAATTTCTTAAAGTCATTGTTGATGGAGCATCCTTGGGTGCTCCGAGTCCAGTTGGATGTAGTGGTGTTTTTCGAACTTCCCAGGGGCTTGGAAAATGTTACTTCTTCCAATATATTGGTAACGATTTTTCAATTGAAGTAGATCTTTGGGTCATGAATAAAGCAATTAAATATTCTATTCATTATAATTTTCATCAATTATAGTTGGAGTTAGATTCAACTGTTGCTGTTCAAATTCTAAAGGATCGCTCATAGAATATGCCATGGAATATCCTACCAGCATGGATTGAATGTCTTCGGCTTCTGTAGGTGCTTTCTCTTGAAGATAAACATGTTTATCGTGAGGCCAATATAGTCGGTGTTTCTCTCTCTAAGAGAGAAATTTTGGAGGTTGGTTCTAGTTGGTCATGTGTCTTACATGAATTTTGTAATGAGCTTGTCCATGCTGATCTTTGTGGTGAGGTCTATACCCACCTCTGTCGAGCTTCTCCATGACTCTATTTTCATGTGCACTTTTATTTTTACTTAATATATTTTTTTAGGAGTGGGTTTTTTCTTGTCTCCTGACTTTTTGGGTAGATTTCTTAATTGAATATTAAATAAAAATACTTTTTTTCCTTTAAAAACTATTTATAAAGTAACAATAATAAAATTAATGTATATACTCTATAAAACAATGTACATAATCATACTACTAGGATATTGTTACATAACCCCCTATAATAGACACATAAGACCGAAGGGGAAGTTGTGCGATGGTGACAAATTCTTAGAGAGGCTCAAATATCATCAGTTGAGTAGTAATCTCTATTAACATCCACTTCTCCCATAGGTGGTTCTTCTCAGGCATAACATGTTAAAGCTCGGTTTGGTCTTGGTCAAGGGTGAATCCAAGCGATTCCACCTCCTTTATGAGCTCTAAAAAATGGGCCTCATACGGAGAAATTCTACTGGATGAGGCCATATCTTCCTTTGTCCAATTAAATTATATTGTTTAAAGCCCTCTATTTATACAAATTATGTGATCATTGTTCAATAGCTATATTAGCAATGGTAACAATACTTAACAGTATTTTAAAATCCAAAAACATAAAACCAAGGATGTACACATGTTATATAACCATTTTAAATAATAAGAAATTTAATTAGACAAAGAGGAATTTTCATTAATAAATGTTTGGGTGGTTACATGTTTAAATAGTTCTACTAAACATGAATGATATAAAAGAATGTATAGAACCAAAATTAAATAGTACTTTTTCTATTAATGAATAAATACCTAGGAAGCATATCACCACATCGTTGTCAGGATACACCTTAATAGTAGTGATTGAATATGTCCTTCCTTGATTCCTTGGAGGTTGTTGTTTATTACCTAAAACAACCTTGGGCTTTGGGAATTGGTTTGAAAAATTCCCATGTTCCTTGTATTTGAAACACTGTACTACTGGATGAGTTTTGATCTAAATTCTCCTTTCTTCTTCAACAATAGTGGGATTATTTATATTTTTTCAATAGTTATTATCTAGATTCTCCACCCTTCCTCATTTGATGAATCTCTTGATTCCATTTAGATAGTTCCTAGGATGACTCTTACTTGAATTTTTACATATGGGATGTTGGGTTTTCTTTCTATCATGATATTTATCTATTGATCCTCCGATAGAAAACACCATTTTATGTTTTTTTCTATTCAGGCCCATAAGACCACTAAGATTATTTGATCCCCATTTCATCCTTAAGGGAACATCAAATAGTCCCCGCATAGTGATTGATGTTTCTAATTTCCAACTCTGTCAATAGATTAAAAATTAGTCCGCTAAAGAAGTGATCCAATTTTATTTTGGTGTTTATGAAAAATCTAGAGCTATATCGTGCAAGACTTGTGATATTCGATTTATACTCCTCGATATAATCATCTTCATTTTACTGTGAACAAAGTAACTCGCTTTAAATATTAATATGGAGAGTTTGGGAAAACATTTTTTGAAAAATATTTTCATGAAATCATTCCATTAAATGTAATAAATTTCCTCATCAGAATTTGTTTTCTTAATCAGTGTCCACCATAGGTCAACTTCCCTATCAAAATTATAGACCACCATGACAAAATTCTCTTCTTCTGATCAATTGATGGTAGATAATTTCTTATCATTGGAGTTGATCCATTATTCCATGATGCGGGGATCATAAGTTCAACAAATAATGGGAGGCCTTTGTCTCGTAATGGACCAGACCAGAAATTTATACTTATTAAGAGAATGAGGTAATTAAACCTAATTCAAGTTATTATTCATTACATTACCAATTTGGGAATGAACTATCATGATGTTTTGGGCACCCATTCCTATAATATTTGTAAATAAAATAGGGAAACAATCACATTTCCTATCACATTTATTTTTTTGCATCGGTTCTCATATTTATAACCATTAACTATAAAAAATAAATTACAATTGTGAGGGCTTAAATACTTATAGAATAATAATAAAAAAGGATATATTAAGGAAAGAAGTATAAACTAGTAAATAGAAATTATACCCTATATTCGGAATCCAAATGATACAATCTAGGTTAACTATTGTGATTGAATTATCACGAGGGCACATTCTAATGTTTTCTAGTCCTAATATCCAAAAATTAATAGACTGTTTTTTGATAACAACTATAATTGCCCTAGAATTTTAGACATTTTATTAAACAATTTTAACAATAAATAAGCATTAGTCACAATCCATGGATCATAAATTTTAGGCTCTTTGGAAGATTAGGTTCATAATTAAACAACATGAAACCAAACATAAACCCCTTTTATTTTATCTTTATAATGATTTTCTATCTTCATTTGATCCCATACATCTACAAGGTGAAACCTAGGAATACATAAACAAATAGATGTCCTCAAAAATTGCATTAAGGGAATAAGTACATGAATAAAACATCACACATGGATTATAATGTTTGACATGATGAAAGAAAAAGGGATGTAACATAAATAAACATAATGAAGAATAATATATAAATCATGGGATCGTGTTATCATGGAATCATATAAATGTAAAAAAAACATACAACCTGTAATAAGAATGATTCATGGCTAACTTCTAAGACCATTTCAAATGGAGGATCATGATTCAAGGATTACAACCAAGACCATTGCATGTGAAAGAACAAGTATCATAAAGGAATCAGTTTTAATCCCTTTCCCAAAATGATTTCTCTTGAGACTAAAAATTAAACAATGCATTGGATAATAATCTAGGTTCACCCATCATAACATGTTCATTCTAATTTTTTCCACATGAAGAATCAAACATAAACATAAGGGTTACCCATAGAAAGAAATGTGTATTATAGTCATGTCCTAATGCATAAAAATGGGTATATAATAAAGGTATCAATGAAACACTATATTAACATAATACATGAACATTAATAAAAGGATAATATTCATAAAACATGATATTTTATGTCAATATTAAGTGACAAAATTAAAAAAAAGATCATTAAGAAACTTTTGAAATGAGCCACTTTAGTGGAGTTTAAGAGAATATTTTATTGATTATTTAAAAAGGAAAAGTCATGATTGTTTGTATAAAACCATAAATGAACCAAGATAGTTATTTAGGTTAAAATGATTGATTTCGAAAAAAAAATTTGTATTGAAACATATTATGTACTGCACATTAAAATTGGTAAGAAATCAGAAAGTTTCCTTTAATCAGGCTTTCTTATCGGCAGGAATTATGAAGGAAGCCCTTTTAAAATAAGTATATCCCCATAAAATAATGATTATCTAATATGAATATATTATTTTGGAACATATAAATATAATTTATTATACATATATAAAATAAATAATAATCACATTGGGGTAAAGAGAGAGAATGTGCATCTCGATGGAAAAATAGAGGGTCTGAACGAATCCCTTACCTAATATATGAAAGTTTTCTTCACTTGTACATAATGTCATAGGTAATGAAATTAGATAAATCCATAAATTAATTTATAACCTATTAAAAATTTATTTGATTTATTATATTTTAATTAAGTTCATTTATGGTTTTTTTATGAGTTATAAGATTCAATTTCATCATTCGAGAGTGTCCATTTCCTTGGTTTTCATTATTATTTCAATTATATGTTTGAAAGATCATGTAAAATGATAATAATTATCTATAATTTAAATTATATTTTAATAAAAACATACATACATTTAAATGGGCTTACATATCATTTTTATTCTAGATACGAGGATGATTCACTACATAATACGTTAATCATGACCATTTAGACTATTTTGGTAGTTTTTTCGATCATCACAAACTAGTTTTGTTATATTATTTAATATTATGTATATATGATAGATATATAACTTAAAATATGTTATAAAATATATTTTAAAATTTATTTCAACCATTATACTGGTTTTATTACTATCATTGAAGGCGGTAAAGTAAAATGAAAATTTGTTGTCTTTGAAAGCGATAAATCAACACCACAGGGATGATGTTTTAATTTTTAGAATAAAATGGAGCGGATAAGAGGTTTGATGATGTATTATTTCATTAAAATAATAAAATTAAATTATATATAAGAAAATGTAGTTATCATTCAACTTGTATAATGGTAGGTGATGAGAGAATAAGAAAAAAGGAATTGAAATGCAATTAAAAGAAAAAGAAAGAGGATTTTACCACTTTAATTATACTCCTTGAGAAACTTCTTAGGGGTATTGGTTTTTGTATGTTATGAGACCAAAGGATCCAAGATATTGTATTTATATTAGAGGAGAATGGTATTTTGGGTTATTTTTTATTATTTTATTATTTGGGCTCAAGAACATGAATTGTTTTGATTCCCATGACTAAATAGAGTAAATAGAGAATGAGAGTTTTCTATTATAGTTCTTAAATCAGTAATGACTCAATAAATATTTTTCTGACATATAATTTTATATAACATAAATTACAACATTTCACTAATAACCAAAAAATCCATTATTTTATAAAAATCCAAAAAAAATCCCTATAAATTTTTTTGTATACAAATAAAAAATGAAATCCATTTTATTAAAATAATTTTATAAATATTATAAATTTAATTTTTATTTAAAATCATCATTTACACAAAAAATACAAATTTTAAATTTGTAACAATTTTTATAACACATTTAAATTTTAATTAAGGTCTAATAATATTATTTTATTATCAAAAGTCAAAAAAGATATTAATTTATGAATCTATTGTGTGAAAATAAATTTAACATTAAATCATTTTAAAATTATAATTTTGTAAATAAACATTTATGTTTTTTAAAAATACCAATACCTAGTTTATCATTTTTTAAACATTTATTTTCATATAGAATGATAACATATTTCCATTTATAAGATATATAATTTTTTTATACTATCAGAGGTGAGGTTATTTTTATATTTTCCAGGTTTTTATCTGTAGTGGTCACATTAATACTCCAATGGTCGTGTTTTTATTCAGTTTATTTAATTTCATTAATTTCTAGAAATACATATTGCTTCATTAATACTTATTTTATAAGGTTTTTATTGTGATCTCTATGTGATTTTATGTGATTTATACATTATGGTTTATTTTTAAGAAGTGAAATTTAATTGATAAAATTTTGGTTTCTCTACTACATCCCATTTAGGTCCCTTTGGCTTCTTCAATATAAGTCCCACACCAAAATTTTCTATGAACCTTTCTCTTATACATCCATTGGCACCGGAAAAATCATCCAAGTAATTCACCAAATGCTTCCATATATGATCCCAGAGGGTATCTCGTTCCGCAAGCTTCAATTTGACTGGTCTTGGAGCCCAAACAATGTTACATATCAAAAGATATGGTCGTTCGAAGTCATGCTCCTCGAAATGGTTGTCTAGGACGATTTTGGGGAAAAGTATGTTTTTGGGTGCAAGAAGTGAAATCCTGTGCACAAGAATGTCGGGTTTGTGCACAATAAGTGAAATATTGTGCCCAATAATGGATGTTTTGCATGCAATTATGGAAACATGGGCGCAATAGTAAAATCCTACGTGTAAAATATTGTGCAAACATTTTATGCGACCAAATAGAGGGCATCATCCGCCCTGGATATCCAAAAAACGTCTAAGGGGAACACATGTTTTGAGAGGTGTATGCAAGAGGAGCATCCGCGATCAAGATTCTTCCACGCCAATGATGACGTCGAATGCCCCTTTGCGCGCACACCCACTTTAGGTCGCGCGGAAGTTTACGTGCACCCCTTATGCGGAAAACAAATTGCATGTGCGGAAGATTACATGCACCCCTCGCGTAGAAAACATATTGCGCGCATGGAATCTTCCTTGCAATCGCTCCCGGGTTCTCGGATAAATACAAGTGCATCCCCCACCCCTCGGGGGAGGTCTCCAAAGGTCGTCCACCACTCTGCTGCACGTAAGACCGCCTCTTTCGTGCCAGAGCGGAAGAATGGAATCCCCCATGTGAGATTTTTCATGATAATTCCCATATGGGTCTGCTTTCGCGTGGGCCCATAGTGGTTAGATCCTCACTTAGCATATTTTCAGCATAAGTCATGTGCACGAAAGATTCAACGCTTGCACGAAAGATTCAACGCTTGCACGAAAAACTTTAAATTTTGCGTGCATGATTTCGTGCCTGCGCACAAAAAAGCCAATCTAGCACGCAAGTCATCAATAATGCGTGCAAGGCTTCAATCATGCACGCAAGACTCCAGTATTTCACGCAACAGTACCATGTTGATGAATCTTTCACGCAACTATGCTGCACAATCCAATCTTACAATCATCCCATCCTGTGCATAGGCCATCTTACACGCAATAGTTCCTAGGCATGTGGGTCGGTCCCTTCGCTACTGTCACTGACCCCCATGAAAAACAGAGAGTCGCACCGTGATGTTTTCGGGCCGGGACATAGGCAATTTCATTGCACCCTTATGTGTAGCCACATTCCAATTATGGGAAACCATGATTTGAGATACTCCTCCACACACCATGAGATGCCTTGAGTCATCATATTTATCTTGGAACATTTCCCATGTCGTGAGTTGAGATTCTCATCATCAATTTCTAGAGTACCATGAGTCGAACCATTCCTCAAGTAACTCATCCAAAGCCCATCACGTGGCTCATATGCCAGGTTGAACAAGAAACGACCACCCTTGCATAATACCCACCACCACCCACTATTAGGCACATTATGCCTAATAGTCTTATCTACATGACTATAAACTGTAGTACACCCTATGTGACAATCACATGAAACCTCTTGCTCCAAAAAAGGGAATTATTTTTCTCGAAGAATAAGATACCTAATGCAAAGATTAAAGTCGCATATTTTCAAGAGTGTTGGAATATGTTCAAACATTCCATCACTCTACCTCATGCATTGCATGTCCTTCATTCGTATCTTCATCCACATACATGTCTAAAGGGACCCCCTAATGGCCTAGTTTCAGGCCACCTCGACTCACCTACCGTCCAGTCCCAACGCGCCATAAGACTTAGGTCAATGCTTAGAGTCTGGTCCTATGTTTTGAACTCAGTCAGCTGTCAACCCTCATTTTCTTGTCCCCATTTCCGGCTAATGCGATATGGATGATGTGTTCTGAACACGGTAAATAGTTATCCTCCATCGGCACTCCACCCTCATTGTGTTTCGAATGACGAGCATGTGATTCACACTTTTTATATCCCTTTATTCGGAATGATTCCAGTACCCTTGGCATTATCCCTCTTGATCACTAGCGCAATGGCGAAGGCCTCAATCCACCAGGGGTTGGGATACCATCATGGCCAGACCTATGGAATACATTATGGGAAGCTTCCTTGTGTAAGCCCCATTAACCATTGATGCTCCATTGCGGCACCAGGGAAGCTTCCTGGCATAATCCCCATTCAACATTGCCGCTCCATAGTGGCACCCAAGTAGCTTCCTTACATAAGCCCAATTCAACATTGCTTCTTCAAAGTGGCACCTGGGCAGCCTCCTTGCGTTTTCCCCATTCACCATTGCCACTCCATAGAGGCACCCGACCAACTTCCTTGTGTAAGCCCCATCCAATGTTGCCGCTCCATAGCGGCACCCAGGAAACTTCCTGACGTAATTCCCATCCACCATTTCGGCTCTATAGTGGCACCCGGGAAGCATCCTTGCGTAAGAACTATCAACCATTGTCGCTCCATAGTGGCACCCATGCAACTTCCTTGCGTATGCCTCATTCAACATTTTCTCTCCATAGCAGCACTCGGGCATCTTCCTTGTGTAAGACCTATTCACCACCATTCAGGGATGCCCCTTTGCGTTGTGATCATCAGGTCCTTTCTACCTTATGTTTTTCACACCGAGCATGACTCACGTGGGCTTAGAGTAGTAAGAATCGACCATGAAATCCTCTATGATAATCCTAGAGTGTAAGCCCCACACCCAACATAAACTATGTGGTCCTTATTCCTTTCCAAGGAAAGGTACATAGGAAGCCTTCCTAAGGTTCAACCCAAACATCCCATTGGTTCCGACCACCTTCACGTCAGTTTCCACCACCTAAACTATGTGGTCTCTGATCCTTTCCAAGGTGATGTATGTAGGAATCCTCCCAGAGACCACCATCCATTGGTCCCGACCATCCTCCGGTCGGTTCACCAACCCCTTTTGGACTATGTGGTTTTTGATCCTTGCCAAGGCAAGGTACATAGGAAGCCTCCGTAAGGATCATGCCCAACCCCCCAATGGTTCTGACCACCTTCACATCAGTTCTCCCAATCCCTTTCTGAACTATGTCGACTTTGATCCTTGCCAAGGCAAGTTATGTAAGAAGCCTCCCTGAGGTTCAATACCACTATCTATCTAGGCCCCAGGACCTCTTTCACATCGGTTCACCCCTATCTTGCATGATGTTAAACTGTGGACCTCAATCAGCCGCAAGACGTTGTTCCCCCATTATGTGGTAAGCCATTATCAACATCATTCAGCAGTAAGCTATTGAAATCCCCAATCAACGGTAAGTCATCATCAGATGAACTACCCAGACTTCGATTCCTTACCACGGGGATACGTATAAAACCTCTATGTGGTTCAAGCCTAGCACCCATGTCTCATCCTGATCTATGCTTTGATCCCATGTGTTCCAAGAGTATCATGCCCCAACCCGAAGGTTCTACTTCCTCTAGGTCCCATCCATGCGTCCATTCTCATGGGATGCCTCCTTAGGTGTCGCATCATCCCACCACTGAACTGCGCAGACTTTGATTCCCTACCATGGGGATACATAGGAAGTCTCTTTGAGAGTCAAGACCAACACTACCATCACCTTCATGATGGTCCCATGTCATTCCCCCTCCACTCTATTCAACTCTCCATCATCCATCCTGATTCTCACCCAGGCCACTACATCCTGGAGGGATCATGTCATCCACCGCCTCACTGCTCCAAGCAATACTAGGGCCGCAATTCATGCATAAGCCCCAGCATGTCTATGGGTCATTGTCCTCTGTGTACACCCCGATTCATCATCCCTTAGAACTATGTTGGTTTTGATCCCTGTCGTCTACACTAGGTATGTAGGAAACCTCCATGAGGTTTAATCCCAGTTAATGGTAAACCTTGGTGTTCCCCCCATTCTGGGGTGAACACTCCCAGATCTTCTGTCAGTGGTTTCCAGATCAGCCTTCACGATGGGACATATGCCCTTTATAGGAACCACCATCTTGGGTCTGCCCTTATTTTGTGTTCTAATCCATCCACCCGGTAAACCATCCAGGTGTTCCCTCCTAGGGAGGTACCAATCTGATCCATCTATATGGGGTGTTATGATCACCCTCATTCTATCTCCTCAAGACGTTAAACTCACGGCCTACCTCATGATAAACATGAGATACCTGAGTAAAACCATGGAAGACACGCCTTTGGCGTTACCGTCTCTACTAGAATTTAAAGTTGCGGTAAACCCTGTGTTGAACATGGGAAGCTGAGGAAAACCTCAGATATATGATTATGGAATATGATTCCATGCATTTTACATGAGATTCCTTGGGTTTTTCACTCTTGATATACCCTATTATGAGGAAGAATATAGGTTCCCCAATGTCCATTCATCCAGAGATGCCCTGACATGCCTAATGTTTTCATCTACTCTGACCGAAGGTTGCTACCATTTCAAGACCCCATGGAATGTCCTAACATAAGTAGTGTAATTAACCAGTGTCCACAAAGATATGGCACTGAGAATGAGATTCAAAAACCACGAATTAATATTTAAGGGAGACTAGGATTAGGCGATGTGTTCCGAGGTGTATTCCACATAAGGAAGAACCGACATCACATCATACCTTTTCGATCAAGGAGAAAACATCCTTAAATATAGAACGGATGCCACCCGCCATTGGAAAGCAGTAATGTGGGGCAATAAACAGCACCACCATACCCCAACGAGACGGATGCACATGACCTAAAAAAGCATCGGAAACAACATCCTAGTAATGTGAATTTAACGTACATGGTTCATACATCATCACATGTCCTTAAAAGGTATGATGTGTCCCATTAAGTGTCACCAAACCGCATGGGTTCTAATATCATTCTTGAGGATACACAGGAATCCCTTCTCTAGTGGATCTATCTTGATATCAAAACAACTCTTATATTACAAGATGAAGATAAATTATAGAGTGTACCACTATGTATCTTAAAATAAACATCCTGACAATAAAATAAATAGGAATCACCAATATGATAACAAATGGTACCATAAATTGGAACCGTAGATAGATAATGATATCCCAATTAATGGAGAACCATGGATACATAAAAATGTTTCTAAATTTGACACCTGATAATAAATGATAGTTAATAAAAGGGAGGTAAATTTCATATTTGGGATTTAATGAAAGGCTCAAGAGCATGTATTAAATCTATAAGAGAGTACCAAAAGTAGGCAATAATTTATCAAAAAAGGTTCAATGATAATGTCCTAATATCATAAAAAATGTGAGTCCCTAATAATTATAGTCACCATTTACCAATGACCACCTACCTTTGGAAAGATATTTTGTGAAAAAACTAAAATTAGGGAACCATTGGGTTTTTTTTATCCCAAAAACAAAAACCATTGGGAACTGCCTAAAATGGAAATAATTACATATGTTTGATGTGAATGGTTATGACACCATCACCAAAAAATACCATTCACAGCCCATCTGGATTTCAAGGATGAAGTATTTATGAATAAATTAAATAGAATTTGTGGATGTAATATATAACTAGTTGGTTAGATACCCTAATAGGAAAATAAATATGGTAAATATAGATTGAAACAAATAGATTCTTATGTTAGGTAAAAAATTAATATTTCGAGTTACATTTTCTAAGTTCAAAGCTTTCTTTTTTTATGAATTTATTTATTTTTTATACCTCAAAATTCCTCTATATAATTTAATCGATGAAACCTAGAGGAAAAATATTAAAAATGTTTATAATGGAAAGTGTGTAGATAATCCCAATGATAAACCTATTGAGATGGGGGATGGAGTGAATATCTTAAGGGGATGATCACTAAGATATCCCAAGATATGAATAGTAATGCTAATCATGTTGAAATCCTAAATGCACAGAGGAATAGAAACCATTATATCGAGTTATTTATACAGTAATCTCTACCCTCATTTAATGGGTCTTATGACCCTCTAATTGTTGAAAAATTAATCAACATGATTAAGGTGATTTATTCAATCCTTCAAATCTTGAAACAGGATATGTTCATTTTAACTATTTAACATAAAAAGGCAAGGTTGACTAATGGTAGGATTTCATTAAAAATATGACATAGAAGGAATAATATATCTCTTTGTAGTAGGATTAGTTCATGAAAATATTTTCTACTAAATATTTTCTCTAAAATATAAATACAAAAGGTAGAGAAAATTAATAGAGTTGAATGAAAACAAGGAGTCATTGGATACTTATAAATCAAGTGTCAAAAGACTTTTTTTGTAAGACACATGTATTATCACTAAATTTGATGGTAAGATAAAATGATTATTTAGTGGAAAAAAACATTGTATTTAAAAGGAAGTAACTAAATGATACTTCAGTAGATATGAATAAATTGGTCAATATGAACTTAAGTTGGAAATTGATCTGGGAGTATCAAGTTATTCCAGAGAAAAGAATATGTAGATAGATTTTATTGGGAATTTAATTGAAAAATATTGTGGAGGAAATATATTTTAATCCCAACTATTTTAGACTTACTGGGGGAATCATCCAAAAAATTACATGAAAGGAACCATAAAATGTTTCATGTTTGGGAATGATTTTTATCTGTCTCATAATTATTTTTCAAGGGAAAAGATTCTAACCAATGAAATAGTGGAAAATAATACCCTATCTAATTATACATGAACCCATTGATGTCTCAAATGCATGGATTTTAATTAATTTTAAAATTAACTCCTTTTCCCTAGGGATGTAAAGGATAATAAAAATCAACAGATTCAAAGTCCAGGGGGACATAGAATAGATTATCTGATCACTACCATGGAAGTGAACCATGATAATGAAGTGGTAAATGATATATTTATTATCCACTATATATCAAAAAATATATATATTTTATTATATTTCCATGAATTCATTAATATCATACATGTTTTTAGATAATGTTGATTCCCCATATCAAACCCTGGATATAGAGTTCTCAGAGAAAAATACTTCTTATGAATTTTTTTTCATACAACATATATAAATCTTATCTGATTAGGGTTTCTGGGAAGACACTTATTATATATATAGTTCTCCTTACACTACTATAATTTTATGTGACACTGAGCATCGACAATGTTTCACTACATGAAGATCAAATCAACTATCCAGATATGAAATATTATTATATATTCCCAACAATCATATTATAAAATACTAATTAAGGGATTATTATGAACTCCCATTGGAATTAGACTCCATAATGTAGATCATTAAATATGATAGTGTGGTTTATTTGGATCATATTATAATGTATTAATTCAACGTTGAAGAAATGCCTATTTTATAGGAATATATTGATGTTTTTAATGAAAAACTACCCAGTATTTCCCGAAAATATGAGATTGGGTTTTAAATTAAACTCATTTATGGATATGAACCTATATTTAATAATTCATAATGGTTATACCATATATATTAACAATAATTGAATAATAATATTTAATAGAATCTATATAAGGGAATGGTATGGATAAGTGCCTCATAATGGGGTTCACCAAAACATTTCTTCAAAAATAATGATGAATCGATGCATATTTTCATCAAGTATTGTGAACTTAACAAAATAAAAATCAATAACATTTATCTTACACCCTTTATCAATGATTTTTATAATCAAATTAAGGATCCCAATATTAAATTAATTTGGATATTCAATTTGGACATCGTCAACTAATGTAGCAGAGAGAATATATACTCAATAAAACATTCTATAAAAGGTATGGATAATATGAATTCACAATGACACTATATAGACATAAAGATTACCTTGTTGTTTTTATATGTTTGATGAATATAATCATTAGATAATACCTTGAAATTTTTTATAGTCTTCATTAATTATAATCACTCATATTCTATGAGTATATAAGAATAAGAATATAATTTTAGGATTATGGTAAGAACCCTATGAAAAGATAAATTATATTCCAAGTTCAGTAGATTTATATTTTTTATGTAAAAAATAATCCTTTATGGGTTATATAATCAGAAGAGATGGCATATCCTTGGATCTATCTAAGACAAAAGCGACTGAATAATGACTGAGATCAATCACTATAATAGAAATATAATGTTTTCATAGATTAATAGGTCAATACAAATGATTTTTGTGAAATTTATCATGGTTTTCTAGTTCTATAACCATATTAACAAAGAAGGAAGTGATGTTACTTTGGAAGATATAATATGAAGAAAGAATTAAGGATTATTATAAGAGGCTTCTTAATTATCCTAGGAAAACATTACCAAATAGTGGATATGGTTTTTTAAAATAGATTGGTGCCTAATTAAATTATTTGGGATGTGTACTTATGAAAAAAGGGAATGGTAATAGATTATGATTAACGTTTATTAAATAACCATGAGAAAAATAATTCAACACATGATCTTGAACTAATAATAAAGTCATTTTTCTGAAAATTTGGTGGAATTATATCATTCGTGATAGGTGTGACATATATATACCATGAGATATTAAATTATATATTCACAAAACTTTAGTCCATCAGGAAATAACAGTGATGGTTAGAACAGGTCACAGACTATAATTTATCTATAAATTATAATCCCAAGAACCCAAACAATGTTCCAAACTCTTTGAAGAAGAAGTATTTCACTCATTTATCCACAAGAATGATTTATGGAGTCCCAATACTGTTGAATTTGACCAATATAGACCATAAAGTATTATGGTAAGGGTATAAATCCTATCATTCCAAAACAAATGCTCAACCATCCATCCATTGAATTTCAAAGAGATATTAAAATATGATATAAATCTACAAAAGATTGTGTGAAAAATTCCATAGATAAACCTTGATAATAATGGATTTGTATTATTAGGAAAATGGATATGTGTAATAAGAATATAATAATTGAAGAAGGTTTTATTCGATGATGCACATAACTCGTTATTCTCTATCCGTCCAATATGAATGCAAATGTATAGGGATATTAGGAGAATTTATAGTGGGATGACATAAAAATTCATTATATGGATATGTATGAGATATGACTATATGGTGTACAAATTTCCATTATATGTAGTCATGATCCTAGTTTTACCCTAATATTTTGGAATGATCTTCAATTGTATTTTGATATAGAATTATGATTTGGTGCAACATATCATCTTTAGACTAATGTCCAATAAAAAAGGATCATTTGGACTCTTTATGGTATGATAAAAACCAATTCAATGGATTTTAGTGGTGTTTGAGATCAACAATTTCCCATAGTACATGTATCATACAATAGTTATTTCCATTCTAGAATTAAAATGGATCCTTTTATGGATATGTATGAGATATGACGTAGAACTCCAACATTTTTTGAAGAACTAGTATAGTGTAATTTTTTTGGGACCAACCCTTTCTCAAGAGATGAAAAATAGACTATTCAAGACACATTAAATCTACTAAAAGATGACATAATATCTATTCTAATATCCATTTATGACAGTTAGTGGTTGAATCTACATTTAAGGTATTACTCCAAATATCACCATGGAATAAATTTATGTGATTTTGAAATAATGGGTTGTTAATACCTAGGTACATTGGTCTTGATGAAATCCATGATCATGTTGGGATGGTATCTTATCAGGGGACACTTCCTCATAACCTATTCCAAGAGGATGATGTATTCCATGTACCACATTTGAGTATATATACACCTAATATATCACATTCACTAAACTTATAGGACTCGAAACTAAAACATGATCTATCTTATGAAGCAAAAAATGTGTATATATTTTGATGAAGGTATAAGAATATGTGGAATAATACCACCCACCTAGTTAATGTTATATGGAGAAACCACAAGTTTGATGAAGATAAATGGAAACAAGAAGTTGTAATGAGACAAAAATACCCTAATTTTTTCATCTAAATAATAAATATTTGGAGATATAAATTCCTTTAAGGATGCTAGAATGTAAAACCCCATAAAATAGAATAATATGATGTTATGATCATTTGTTTTACTTGTGACATCAAATGAAAATATACTATATTATAATCGAAATATTGTTGTTGTAACATAGTAATTGAATATGTTGGAATTAATTGATCTTTACATGTTAAATAATAAATAAATAATGTAAAATAAATGACATCAATTAGTAGAATTCATCATTAGGAATATCATTTATCATAGAACAGAATAGAGGTAGCTTGTTTAGGGTTTTCCCTAAACACAGGGCCAATAAAAACATCAATGGGTGAATCCTAATTACAATCCATTACAAGAAAAGTTAAATATTATGGAAATAAATATACAAACTTTTTTATCGGAATATTAACCCATTACAGATGTAATTTCTTATATTATTCATAGTTCATCTGTAAAGATAATGAGGGGTTCTGTATGTTGAAATACGGCTGATATAAACATATAATTATCAATGTAATAAATCTTATATAAATCATGTTTATCTTTATATATTACAAATTTATAATTATAAGGGAAAATAATGTTCATTTTTATATAGATCTATTCAATAAATATGGCTTTATAACTAGTGAAATCATTTTATGTTTAGAAATTAATTTTACTAAAAATTTCATTTTTATATGCCATACAGTTTATTTTATTATTAAATTATAATTTTTATAAAATTTATTGGATATTTGAATAATATATTAATAATAATTTAATTATTAATTTATAGTGAATATGCATAATAACACCAAATATTTACAAATTAATTTTTCTTCAAATATTGTTATTCCTATATATATTATATTTTAATTAAATAGTTATTTTTATTTAATTTATAAATTGAATTATATTAAATAGATTCCAAATTTAAAATCACCACATACAAATTGGGAATGATGGTTCATCTCATATTTTTAGTAAAACAATAATTACCGTGGTAAAAATTTAATCACTATTAATAAGGGTAAAAATCGATAACATAAAGTGGATTGATTTTTTTTAGTTTACATGACACATAGACATTCCAGAAGACCTTTTTAAGGTTATAAATTAATACCAACATGTATCACTAACTCATCTTCACCTAACTCACATAAATCCAAAGAAATTCTGTCATTAACTCTTAACTAACTATCAATTATAAGAAAAATATCATCTTTTTCACCTATAAAATAAAATAACTTCTACACACTTAAATCCACACATAGTATTCAAATTCACCCTTAAAGATTCTGATTTTATATCTCATAGAATACAATTTTATGATTAGTGTCCCCTACATAGATACACGATATGTACACACACACATGCGCACATCGATATATATATATATAATACATTATTTACCTAATATAAAAAATAAATCTCAAAAAATAATCTGAGTGTCCAATAAATAGAAGGGTTAGTGTCTTTGGGGACTAGTTTCATAGGAAACTTAATTTAGAAAACATCGGAACATTCCCCCATAATTGAGACATACTAAGAACGCATTTTGAATAATCACACTATATACTCATCTTAATAACATAGGGAATGGAAACATAAGAAAATGGTGTTATGAAAAACTAAAGGGAAAAATAATTGATAATTATAAATTATCATATCCAAGTTTAAGATGATAATATTCGTATAATTATGATGCATATTAAAATTATTCCCAGAAATGGATAGATCAAAAGTCATGATTCCGGGATTATATCTTGGAATTAAATAAGATGTATATAAAAATAGTATAGAAACAACAATAAATAAATATGAGCCATAATAGCATAACACATTCATGATTATATGCATAAAACTATGAAATCAATTATTTATTTTGCATACATAATCATAGATATCATTTTTCAAGGCTACCCACCAAGGTATTCATTACATAGTAGATTTTGTATAATAACTCGTGTACATTATTGGGCTTGGTATAATCCTATTATGTACCCTTGGGCTTGGGATAAATCCCCTTGTGTACCCTTTGGCATGGGATAAATTCTCTTGTATACCCATTAGCTCAAGATAAACCTTCCCATGCACAATTTATATTGGGATAAATCCTTACGTGTACAATTTTACTAGCAGATAATCCTATCATGTACCATTTGGATTGGGATAAATCCTCTCATGTACCCTTTGGATTTGGATTAGTCCTATCGTTTGCCCTTTTTCTTGCGATAACTTTTCTTATGTAAAAATGGCTTTGGATAAATCCTCCCTTGAGTTGGTTTTATATGGATAAATCCGGAAAATTACTCATTTGACTTGATGAAATAAAATTATTATGAATTCGTTGGAGGGTCATATAGGAATCCACCCATCAATCACTCATTCATATATTTTTACATAAAATTAAATCATTCATCTTATCATAAATAACCCATGAGAAGAAAATGGATTTCATAATATCTAAATGGTATAATAAAACGTGATCATTTGATACCAAAAAATATAATTCCAAAAATTATTATTTAATAAAATAACCTATATGATAATTTATAAAACATTACCCCATTGAATAATAATTCATTTAAAATTGAAGTGAAATTATCAAAATATATTTTTCTTTAATCGTTTTTATTAATATAATCTAATAAATATTTTCATTTAATGTAACTTTCCAAAAAACTATTTTTAAATACAAAAAAAACTATTTATAACATCTATTCAAATTAAATTCTAACAAATTTTCCCTAAAAGGAAATAAATCATATGTCAATGATAAAAAAGGGGAAGAATATATGATCATTGAATGGAAAAACCTATAGAATATTTTCAAATTCATTTACCGAAACCCTGCATCATTAAAAGGAATAAATAACCATTGTTTAAAAAAAATAAATGATAAATAAAAGGTAATTTTGAGATAAAAATAATTTTAGATTTCAATTTGGAAAGAATAACATTATTGTGAACTAATAATATGTATATATAAGAGAAAATAGATTAAAATAAATGGGAATTACTCATAACAAACATGTATTTTTAATAAATAACAAAATAGAAATTGATGAATTATTTAGTGTGAAAGGTGATTTATATATAAAATAGTTTTTTCATACGATATAAAATCATCAGAGATTATAATAGATTAATATTTAAGGATTATAGTCAACAAAGAGTGCTTGTGACCCATAATAAATATTTGAATCTTGAAAACCCATTACAAGATGAGTAACATTTCAATCAAAAAACGTTAAAGGAGAGGGATTGTACTTAACATTAAAATATAATAATTAAATTATAAATAATTATATTTTATAATAAATAGGTCATATTTTCACCAAATAAATTAAAATTTTAATTATACAAAACACGTATCAAAGGACACAATTTGCGACGAAAAGACCTTACATTTTATTCATGCTTACATTAAAGTGATCTAATGTCTTATATAATGAAAACAAATATTAGTTACATATATAAAAACCTTA
Source organism: Viscum album (assembly GCA_963277665.1). Lineage (NCBI taxonomy): Eukaryota > Viridiplantae > Streptophyta > Magnoliopsida > Santalales > Viscaceae > Viscum > Viscum album. The sequence continues at coordinate 1,972,093,901 of OY728119.1, read as the reverse complement.
ATATAAACATAATATTTTTTTTATAATTATTTTATATCCATATATAAATGATATATTAATTTACTATAGTTCATTTTCATTGTTGGGTGTTAGAACTTCTAGTTGATTATTTCACCAAAAATTCATGAAGACATGATCAATTCTCAACAAGTGGTTTGATACTAATAATTATTGGATAATTAAAGATATAATAATAATTTTATTCAACGATAACTTAATTACAATTTTATATCGGTCAAAAACATGAATATGGATTATGAAAATGGAAATCATGATGAACTAGATTTTGATGTGCTTAAAGATAAAAAATTGATATATTAATAAATACATTAAATTATAAAAACCCAGAAAATAATCTGTAAAACTTATTAAATATATAATTATTACATGATATTATAATAATATTAAATCCAATAATAGTTTATGACATAATAGTTATAACATCTTTTACATATATCATAAAACTGAGCAAAACGGTAAAATATTATAAAATATTATAAAGTAAGAGAATCTATTCATATAATGATAATGTTAATGATTAAAAAGCTTAAAATTTTCATAATTATCATATATCTTCCATAAATCTATTCTTCTAACCATACAATATTTATGGTTTTAAAAAACCAATTTTTTTCATGGAGGTAGCAGTCTGCACATATGCACGATTAACAATCCCACTTCTCAACTAACTAATAAAAGGTATTTATTTGAAAATTTACCATTTAAGTGTTATAAATTAGGCTAATTAAACGTTATAATTTATCAAATTCATAATGTTTACAATCCATGAGTGGTTGTGATGAAATGGAAACAACATCAATTTATAGAGGTGGTAGTTCACATGTCTGTATAATTGATAGTATTTTGTTTTCTTAATGGATGGGAAGAATTTCATAATTAAATTACTATTAATATAATTAAATATCAATATATTAGTGATACGTATTTCGTTATCATAATATTTTTATATATATATTTACAAAGGATTAGAGTAAAAAATTAATAATAGAATGTAATAATCATGTTGGAAGATTTTTTTCTATTGAAAAACACCTTTGAAATAAATTACTAAAGAAATAAATGGTGGATATATGATTATGTAATTGGGAGTGGGTTATATTAAAATAATAGTGACATTGTTCCAATATATAATTATAAATATATATTAGTCATGAAGTAGTGGAAGTGTTACCTTTTTTTATTTTGGGTAAGTGTAATTTTGGAATTAACCATTACATTTTCAATAATGCATTGTTACAATTGAAATATCAATGAATAAAAAATTGAAAATGTGGAGGATAATTGTTTTTTTAGATTAACCTCATCATATCATTTTTTATTAAACCTTAAGTGGTTTAGGTCTTATTCATTCAACTTTTTAAAATTTATCCTAATTTTATTTTACTTAGGAAATTAGATTTTAACCATAGTAAATAGTCATAATGAAATGAATTGATATTGAATCTTTTATGTAGTTTGGAATTTTTGATTAAAAATTGTTAATTAATTTTATCAAATAATATTTTTAATGGATTAAAAAGTTAATTTTTTGATTACATCACAAATGTATAGAATCATTTTTGAGAAAAAGTGTGTTTTTTGTTTTAAACATTATGTACAATAGAAGATTATCATAGATAATTATTATTTTAAAAAATTAATTGATTTATTATAAATAAAAATATTTTTTTTTCAATGATATCCAAAACTAAACTTCCCCATCCTAGTATTTAAATATAAGAAAAGACTGAAAATATTTTTTATTATTATAAAATTCTCATTTAGTTATAAGAGTGTTTGACATAGTTTTTATAACTTAATATAATATTTTAAAATTAATACTTTTATTACTTAAATAAACATTATATAACAAAAAATGGCTTTAAATATTATAGTATATTCATTCATAACGATAAAATCAAAAAAAAAATATATAATTTTCTAAATAAATGTTTTTTTCTATAAATAAACTTTTTTAGTGAAAAAAATAAAAATAATTAATATCCAATTTTTTTATTAAAGAATAAAAAATGAATTTAATTTTATCAAATTTAAATTCAAGATTTTATAAATTTATTTCAAAGTATATAATATATATAATATGAATTTTATTGAAAATATCCTTGCCAATATTTACTAATGGAAATTAAAAATCATTAGAAGGTAATAATTTTTATTGGTTTTATATATTAGTGATTATTATATAATTATTAATAATTTTTTCCAATAGTTAATGGTTTTTTTACATTCAGTGAAATTTGATTCATAGGTTATTGAATGTAACATAAATTTTACATGGTCTATAATTTCATGTCATTACATTCTCCCCCTTCAATAAAATGCATCCTCATAATTTTAATTATAAATGACATGTGAAATACCTAAGATTATCAATGAGATAGAAATGAAACATGATATAATTCCAATATAGTTATAACAATCATAATAAATATATAATTTTCACTCAAAAAAGGTCAATCCTAATATTTATTTTTTCTCAAATCATTGAGATAAGCATAACTCATGATTAGGTATCATAACTCATATAGGAGAATTAGTTTTCTAAGATATATCATAGTCATCCTCGCACTAATATATTATATTGGTTAGTTTAAAATATTAAATCTGATATCCCTACTTTTTTATCAATAAGGGATTGTATATAGAATTAATCAATACATTTATAAAATCACATTAAATTCATCTAAAGGATGGATTATAATACATTCATGAAGCATATTCCATAAACCCCAACATGGAATATAATACATAAACAAGTTTTCTTTGATGATTTAATATCAAATCATTAGAGTGGTTATTTGATTCTCTTAAAAAACATCCTAGATATACTAGAGTGTCAATAACTAAAAAAATAAAACTTAAATAATTATGGAGTGGTTGATATGTTTTACTGAATTATAATTATTCACTTTCATGGTAGTCATTTTATATTCTCGTCCTTTTTTAATTTTTACCATGATTATTATCCATTTTTCTCTAGAATATAAAAATTAATTTTTAATAAAAAACAATTACATTTACCTTATTGTTATCTTTATTTCCATATATACTATTTTAACAAAAATATTTATTTTCCTCCGTGACTTTTTATTGTATTAACTAATTTTATATGTATAAACATAAACATGTTCCTTTGAGAAATTTTAATTTGTTATTTTTCTTACATCATTCACATTTATAACTTTGAATCATTTTTCCACCTTGGTCAACACCACTTGATCTTCCAAGAAGAAATATTTTTCCATCATTTGGAGGATTTTAAAAACCATCGATGTTCATGTTATTAATCATGAAAACATGATTTCAAACTGTAGATCCTATACCATTATGTTTCTCATTGGTAAAATATCTATATTATCTATATAATCTTTGGATAACATGGTTACTTAAGAATTCATCCATTACAAAAACCAAGAGGGTTGAAATGAGTGATCAATATTTTCATACTATAGTAATTATAATGAATTCAACCTCTAAATGTGTTATTATTTGAAACAATCTCATTATCTTTTAGTTTATCAAAAATCCCAATCTATTCAATCTATATATCTATATATTAGGTTTTTTATATTAAATAACCTAATTCCATAATATAATTAATCTTTCATCACGTATTATAAACAGAATCTTATTAATCTAATGAAAATAAACTAGGTATGTCAAATGATGTGTACAATTAGGCCTCTTTATTATGCACAAGGTGGTGATTGATTTAATAATTATAATGTACCATTCAATGATATGACCACTTGGTTCATATATTATGTATCCTTCATCCACTTATAGTATACAGAGACAGATGTAATTTTTAGGATTACTGCATAATCACTTCTTTATGAAAACATCATAATTTGTTTCTATACATAGACTAATCCAAATAGAATTTACTAAATTTACCTTATCTAATTCCCTAAAAACAACTAAATTAATACCAATAAAATAACTAAAACTTGCTCCTATACAACTATGTCACCCCATAACCGCACTCCTAGATCTCGTTCTAAATACAATTTATTTGATAAAAACTGAGATAGAACTGTCATTATATTAAAACATTAACATAAGATGAACATTACATCTCAAAAAATAATGTTATAGTCCCAATAACTGATGTCTTATTTTCTTTTAATACCATTTAAATAGAAAATTGTTTTTAAAAAATTTGGGGGTATTTCTCTAGGATCAAAACATACTAGAATCCCTTCTAGTATTATCATAATATATACTCATCTTTATAACATAAGGAAGTGAAATATAAGAAATGGATGATCTCGAACACATATAAAGGGAAAACATAAGATATAAAAATAAAATATCATATACGAGAAAAATATAAACACATTGATATAATCAAGAAATGTACGAAAATCCTACCAAATAATGAAAATACCCAAGTCATGATTCATGGGATAAGGCTTTGAATAACATATTACATGGATCAAATGAGTGTAGAAATACTAGTCAATAAACAAGATCCATTAGTTCAAAACATTGGAATTAGTATAACAATAAAACTGTGACATCATTTTAATGTAGTACAAACATAACCAATGAAATAATATGTTAAGAATACCCTCCAAGAAATTAATCATATAGTATTATTTGTATAATAACCCATGTGACTTATTTGGAATGGGAAAATTTTATCATATACCTCATTGTATTGGGATTAACATCCTCATGTACTCATTTTCTTAGGGTAAATCCTCCCATGTACCATTTTTATTGTGATAAATCCTCATCTAAACCCTTTTCCTTGGAAACAATCATTATGTTTACCATATATCATGGGATGGATCCTATCATATACCCTTTGGCTTGGGTTAAATTCTCTAGTGTACACTTTTGATTCAGATAAACCCCAGTCATAAATCTTTTATATTTCGATAAATCATACCATTTACCCTTTATATTATGATAAATCACCCATTGTACCCTTTGGCTTGGGATAAATCATCTTATATACCCTTTGGATAGTAATAAATCCTGCAATATACCCACTATCATATGGTAAATCCTATCATTTATCAATAAAACACCATCAAATATAAAATTTTTGACAACATCCTAGGGAGATATGGGACCCCATAAATCAATAATCCATATATATGGTTATACTTAAAATCAAATCATTCAAATTATCATACACAAACCATGTGAATAAAATGGTTTTCAATTCATTCCAAATCATATATAAAATATGATTATTTGATATCAAAAAAATAATTCCCCAAGAGGATTATTTCAAAAGATCACATATAAGGTGATTTATAAATCATTACCATATTGAAGAATAATACACTAAAAAATAATGATACATCAAAAATAATATTTTTCATAGAAAATTGCTTCTTAATATCATCTTATAAAGTGATTATTTTTAAGTCACATTTAAAATACATTTAAAATGTGAAGAGAATACTTCATAAAAATTACACTAGAAAAAATTCAGGAAAATTATCCATTAAAATAAATAAATAATGTAGGTAAATACAAAATATAAGGTCAAAATATAATATCATTAAATGGAAAATCCTTTGAAGTATTTAAAAATTCATTTATTGACCACCCACATTTCTTAAAGGGATAAATAAAATTTTGTTTCAAAATACGAAAAAAATAAAATAAAAGTATCATTTTATAGAAAAAAAATTATTTTCTAATTGGGAATGTATTACATTGGTGGGATCTATAAATGTAGAAATTGAATACAAGTTTACATAAATTAATTTTGAATTAATCTAAAAATAGAATTTTCCTGAAACAGTAAAATCATAATGGAATAATACATTGGTATAAAACATGATTGAACAATAAAATAACATGCAAATAAAACATAAAATCCTCGTAGTCTGGAATATAACTATAATTAATGATATTATTCAATGATGTGTGATTATGACCCATGTAAAATATGGTAGTCATAAAAACCCCTTATGAGTTGAGTATCATTTTAATCAAAACCATTTAGAAGAGAGTGATGTTAATTGAACTTAAAAAATAATATTTAAAAAATAATTCAAAATATGATATATCAAGTAGGTGTTATTTACACCATATAATGAAATTAAGAGCACAATACAAATAATTTTTCAAAGGAAGAAATTTGAGATGAATATCCATTACCTTGTATTAATGATTACTCGAATATACACTAACCTCCTATATAATGGGCATAAATATATTGATAATATATCTAAAAACAATTATATAAATATACATCCATTTTTATAATTATTTTATAAGAATATATTACAAATTAATTAATAGATTTTAGTTTATATTGATTGTCAGTTGTTAGAAATTTCAATTTTTTATTACCGACAAAATTTATGAAGAAGGGATAAATTATCACTAAGTTGTCTCAATTTCATCATTACCATATCATTTAGTATATGATAATAATTTTTTTAATGAGAAATGAAGTCATATATTCCTTAGGTTTAATCCATGAATACATTTTCTGAAATTGGATATCATGATGATATTTTTTTCGATGTGTTTAATTATAGAAAGATGATATATTAATATAGATATTATATATTAATAAAAAATTATTGAATAATTAATAACATTAAATATACCATTTTTAAATTATAATACCATTATATGAAATTCCATAATAATTTATTACAAGATCGTTATAACATTTTTTACATAGGATATAAAAACGATTTAAATGGTAACATATTATAATGTTTTCATTAGAAAGGGAATGATTTTATAAAATGATTATAATAAATATTTCAAATCATAAATATTTTATAATTATAAAATATCCCCATTAAATAAATTATCATAACCATCCAAAATGGTTGTTTATGGAAAAAAATTATTGTTCTTGGAGGAGCTAGTTCACATGTACTCACGATTAAAGAACCCACTTCTCAATAAATTTTCATTATGATGGTATATGATAAAATATAATTTTAGGGTTATAAATTTTTTATATAAAACATTATTTATTAGATGAATAATTTTTACAAGCCATTAGTGGTGGATATTAAAAATGAATAAGACCACATTGTGGCCTAGGTAGTCCGAACACACACATGATCAATGTTATTTTGTTTTATTAGTGGATGTAAATGATTGAATAAATTTATTTCAACTAATATAATTAAATTTAATTACACTAATGATACTTATTTAATTATATTAATATGTTTATATATGGTTTAAGAAGGACTGGAGTATAAAAAATACTACGAGAAGGTAATTCTCACGTTGGAAGCTGGAATTTTCACTTGTAAAACTTCTTCGAAATAAAGTAAATGAAAAAATAAATGTTATAAAAATCTTATGAAAGTGATAAAACTTTATAGGAGGATAAATTTTTTAGAGTTTCAAAAAAAATATTTAGGATATGTAAGCCTTTATGTGGTGAAATTGATACATTTATAAGTAAAAGGAAGGGTAGTTTTGGATTTAACTATTACATTTTCAATAATGGAATGTTACTATTTAATGATCAATGGATAAAAAATTTAAATGGGTGGAGGATACTTTTTAGGTCATTTATATCCTCACACACTCATTTTATAGACTTTTTAGTTTTTTAGGAATTTTTATTTTAAACTTTTAACTTTTACCCTAATTAACTTTTACCTTTAAAATTAGTTTTTGACCATAGTAATTAATTATAATGATAAATATTAATATTAAAAAATTTACACAATATGAAACGTTATGATTGATATTTTTTGAATCAATTATTTAAATATCATTTTTAATAGTTTTAAAAGTAAATTTTAAGACTAGTGCACATAACGCAGTAAAATAGTTCTTAGAAAAAGAGTGTTTATAACTTTAAAAACTGATATACATGATAATATTATAATATATTTTGATTTTTATATCATAAATTTTGTTTATTATAAAAAAATAAAATTAATGTGGATTTTTAAGAAATATGAATCCAAATTTCCCCAATAATACACTTAATTAAATAAATTAACTAAAAATAGCTTTCACTATAGTACCTTTTTAACTTGTTTCTAAAAATACTAGCTATCAAAATTAAAATATAAAATCCTTGACCTTTGAATAGGTAGATTTATATTTTTTAAATTTTAGTTAAAATCCTTTAAATTTTCTTATAGAATGAATCCCATGAGTTGGGATGGTTTTGAGAGGAACATGGGGATCATGACTTGAAAAAAGTGGAAATGGAACTTACAATGTAAAACACATGGTTGGTGCATGTTTATTGGTAACAGTGAACCATGACCATGCATCATGGATCTGGGGAGGGTCCTAGTTGACAAGTAAGAAAGGATACCAGAAAAACATATGGGGCGGGTCAAGATCCATTAACATGGCTATTATATGGTTGGTCAAATTATGCAGGAGGCCTAAGTGACCATACTGCTAGAGATACCCTTTGGATAAACGAGCTTGAAAGATTGTCACGTGGTCTGGAAAATAGTGTTTCCTTACTTTGATCCACTTCAAAATTTCAAAATATACAACTTTTCACATCACTCACCCCCAATTTCTCCACTCATTTAACTCCCATTCACATAAGGTTTGAACCAAATCCTCCCTCCCGTCCCAAAGGTTGAATATCTTCGATTATTAGGTGTTTGAGGTGTTGATTACTAGGATTCAAATATCTAGGTAAGTCTATGATTCTTTTTATTCTATTATTTGGAATATTCATTTCATATATTCTCCTCCTATTCTAAGCATCACAATCCCTCTAATAAATAATCTATTCACTTTGTAGATTATAGTTGATTTATTGTGAATCAAATACCATATTTGGACGAGTAGTTATCTATGAGAATAAGGTTGGTATTTTATAAGGTATTTCCCAGAGTCTTAATTATTAATCATTTGTATGCCTTATTTTCAATGGTTTCAAATTTTTTCAAATTCATTTTATTGTCATGAAAAATTGATTGGGCTTCTTAATTGATGTTTTAGGCCATTCTCAGATCCTTTCAGGTCATTCAAAGACTATAAGACATGGCTTATGTCATCCTAGGGGTGTTTCAATCCCATGAACATGGTAAAATGAGCTATAAATTATTGAATATATTTTTTATGATAATAGACAAGGTAAAATTGTTGTTTTACAAGTTATAATCAAAATAGGGGTGTTGGCATAACTTGAGATATTATATTTTTAATGATATGTTAAAGGGATGAAGTGGTAAATGGTTTAATTGGAATGTTAATATTGTAAAAAAATTCTACAAAATATTTTATGGTAGTGTTACATAAATAAAGTAAATTTTTTTTTACATTAGAATATGTTTAAATTGGATAGATGTATTGGGCCATAGAAATAATGATCGGTGGAAATTTTATTCCCTTATTGTTAATGGGTGTAACATCTTGCCCCAGGTTCTACACAAAGTTTCCCAATGTTGATGGTCTAAATGGACTCAACTGTGACTCCCAATATTCCATAGGTTTACAACTAATAATGAGGTCTAAGGGTGATTCTATGGGGAGACTATACCCCCATAATGACGGTGGATCACATTAGATATAGAATAAAACAAGTAAATATTAGAAGCATAAATAAACAGATGAGATAGTGGAAATAGACATCTATGAAAACTGGACCATTAAACCACCACAGATTAATTAGTATACATACGAGTAAAAATTGAAGAAATTAATAATAATAATAAAAGATGATGATAATGAATGTCATTTCTTTAAAAAACAGGTAAACCAGTATATATGATAGAATTAAATACATACTATATAAAAGAATAAAGGGAAACCAAAAACTATTCGGCATCCCAAGAACCTTCTTTCTCATCTGCTTCCATGATCCATCCTAAATCAAGAATTAATTATCATCTATCCATAGTGGGATTCTTCCCCTTTGAACACCTACATACATGTAATCTACCTATATACTAATGGAATTCGAGATAGAGGTGACATAAATAACAGTTGGCCACCACAATGGAATCTATACCATCAAGACGGAGAAATATAAACTAAAAGTATATATATATATATATATATATATATATATTTAAGAACAATATAATAATGTAAATACCCAGATACCTACTTCACCCTTAGTTGGTAATGTCTCTGAACATGAAACCATTTAATTAACTATGTTCTAGTTTATAATAAGTGATGTTAGAGGATCCAAGGTATGAAAAAGGAATCCAATAATAATAATAATAATAACAAAAATAACATAGGATCCAAGGTAATAACCATGTAATATTTATGAAGATAATAATTAAGAGGATCTAAGGTAATAACCAAGGTATCCTTGACCTTAAGGGTTAAGATAACTCAACAATAACCTCTAGATAATATATAAGGGGTCAACATAAAATCCAAGGGGTCTCTCCTAAGTTATTCCATAGTAATATAATTTCAACCATGTTTATGAATATTGTCTATGAAAAAAAAAGTAAAGTAATGACTGGGCTTAATGGGTGCATCCATGGTGCTACATGTCTAAAGACGTCATGCTGGATCCAAGGATTGTATCCAGGGAATCCTTTTATTTGAATGATACTATAGGGATCCTAAATAATCATGTTGGGTATCCATGAATAGAAAACTATCAGGTTCTACGGTGGGTGTCTCCCTTGGCTACCAGAATCCTTGATTTTGAATGGAATCCATGAGTGGTCCAGGAATTCCCTAAGGAATCAAAGACTACTTTGAGTCTAATAACTCTTATAAAGGTGTAAAGGTCCATATGAAATATGTTATTTATTATTGATTCATTTAATTATATAAGGCCATGTAATACTCATAGATTTATATAAGACAATTTGGTTCATTCCAGACAATTCAATAGTGTGAAATATCTAAATAAGGACATGCAACCAGTCAGCATTTTAAAAACATAATTATTAATTTGGTTCAGCCTAATTCCTTCCATAAAGCATGAAATGGTTTTCTAAGTACATGCAACCAAGTCAAGTCAAATATAACATTTACAAGTCTATGTTATATTTATAGATATAAATTCCATTTACAATTGAGATTCATTTATTATATTATAAACATAACTTAGACGGGATAGGTGGAAAATACACATTCTATCAATTAAAAATTAATATATCATTTAATTAAAGATGGATTACCATTACCTAGGTTAAACCACACACCCAAATGGTGTCATAGGTAAACCCACAAGGGTTACCAAGGAATAATTAAGGAGGAAACCTACTTTGGCTGGAAGGCATTGAAGTCTCAATCCCCAAAGGATTGAGGATCATCTTTAGAAATGTATCTTTAGTATGATCATAATGTTTATAGTAATAGAATATAGAGTAAATAGGAAACACATGATGAATTTAGGGTGCTCACAGTGAAAGAAAATTTATACAATGGGTATACAAGAGGAAGGGGTCATAGACCTTCTACTGTATACATGTAGTACTCTCCTAGTCCTATATTAGCCATTGGTTTGATGTGGATCAAAAGAAATTATAAGAACATATCAAATCCCTAAAAATATGGAATAATATACAACTAAAAAATATCATAGTCAGAATAAAGAAGAATATGAAAAGGAGCTAAAGGATGAAAGAACATACCAACATGCTTCAAATTTGAAAAACAGATCTAGAATTGGAGTCCTGATAGTGAAGTAATTGAAGAGCACATCTCAGGGATCTTTAGGGGATCCTATGTGAGAGAGTTGGATGTATGAGGGGTATATCTAAAAAATAGGGGCACTAACTTTATTTTTTAAAAAACTAGACTCGGTAATTTTCACGGCCAGAAATTCATTACACTTAGTGAAAGAATTCAAGTCTTCCTCCTTGGGAGAAAAATCTTACATAACATGAAATATCCATCCCAAGACTTTAAAAATAATGTATTGGATGCATTTCATGTATTAAAATTAGATTACATATAGTTAGCCTATAACATAGATACATCCCTCATGCCTCTTCCATTGTAATATATACCCAACCAGACCATGGTCCAATATTAATGTATAATCCAAAAGAGAACATGAAAATATTATAAAGTGGAAATAAAAAGGATCCATACCTGAAAAAGAAAATAGTTTCCTGCAGTCTTCTACCATAAATGAAATCGTCCCCGAGATCACCTTCCAGGGAGGATGAAACACTATCCGAGAACAACTCTAACCACTATGCATGTATGTTGGCCTCCCATTCCCAAGTATCATCATTTACATTGTTATGTTTCCCTAGAACTTGTACTAAAGGGATATACCAACCTCAGAGATCCTTATAAATCTTTTCGATGTTTAATATATGACACTAACCAAAAGAATCATCAACATCTATCTCAACATCCTTGGTATCAATATAATGATATGGGTAATCCTGATAATGGTGAAGCTGTGAAATGGGGGATATGTCATGCATAAAATGGATCCTCTAAGGTAATAAAAACCTATAGGAAAATAGACTAACTATCTATAGAATCTCAAACAGTCTAACATAATGAGATGAAAACTTCCCATTCCTCTATATTTTTCAATTCCCATGACTAGGCGATACCTTCAAAAAATGATCCCTTGCCTAAAACTATAGTGGTCATAGACATTGATCGAAATAATATTTATTTCTAGTCCAAGAATTAGACATATGATTCCTGATCAGTTTAACCAACTCTGAAATTATCTTTAATGATATGAGGACATTATAGTGAAACCTCTCCTACCTCTTACTAGAAAAGCTATGAACAAAATGGCCTACCATAAAAGGGCTCGTAATGATCCATATAAATCGTAGCCTAAAAGATATTATTGTCAGAGGAATTGATAAGTGGGATATTATTCTCCCAATATCATTAAAAATCTAGGAAACATGATTAGAGACTATTCTCTAAAACCACTATCATTCATTTTGACTAACCATAGGTCTGAGGGTGAAAGGTTGTGCTCAGAAGTACCTACGTACCCATTGATCTCTATAAAACCTTCTATAATTGCACCCTAAAATGATAATTCCTGTCAAAATGATAGTACTAAGTACCCCATGAAGTCATATGATACCACATACATAATTTCCTCCAATCTCATCAATAGAGAATGTCTATTTTATAGGAACGAAGATGGATACGTTTATCACTCGATCCATGAGAACCCAAAATGTGTCTCAACCACGAGGAGACCTCATTAAGACAACTACAGAGTATGAGGAAACAAATTATAATTTCTATTTTGGGTTTGGAAATTGTTTTAAAAAGACAAAAGTTCACTAGTTCTCTACCTTTACCTACTAATAGTTGGAATTCCTAGTGATAAAACCTATTATCTATCATTTTTTCCCAGGCCAACAATTCTGGTGTCTCAATCTCGATACTTCTTGGATATTATTGAATGAACTACCCAATGAGAATTGTGGAACTCTCGCATCAATACATATCTCATAACTGTAGGAACCCATATGGTACCATGTACACATAGGATATCATCTCCATTAATAGAGCAATATTGAGTCGGATCCTCACCTGCAATACTTTCTTAGAGAAGGAAGACTTAAATATATTAAAAATTCTTACCCTTCACCCTATCATAGAGTAAAGAGTTATCTTCCATGGATGAGAGATATGACTACTCGTGAATCACATGAAACTATATATTCATCTCAGGAATTATGGTAATCCATTTATATTCATCATTGGATTCTTGAATGGAATGTTTTAGAGTTTTATAGCTAAGAACATTTAGTACCTCATTTCACATTCAAGGCATATAAGGATGATCAAAATTGAAGGATTGAAGATATTCAGCCAATCAATGGTATCTAAGATTTATTTCATCCTGTGTAAAGATATATTTGAGTTTCTTATGTTCCGTATACGCAACAATTTCCCCATCCATTAGATAGTGTCTCCAGTAGTGTAAGGCATGACAAACTGCCAGTAACTCAGGGTTGTGTATCGGGTAGTCTCTCTCATGGGGCCTCAAATTCAATGATCTGTATGCTGCGACTCTGTCCTCCTATATCATCACTTCACCCAAGATGATTCGTTTTGTATCATAGAACACTATATTGCCTCCTCTAGGATCAAGAATAGTTAGAAATGGTGTTGAAACAAGCCTTCCATTTATCTTCTTAATGACATTATCGCACACTTCTGACAAAATTAACTTATGACCGTTCTTTTCAATACTAATAAGAGGCAAATGAATGTGTCAGAAATCCGATATGAAATTCTTGTAATATCCAGATAACCCCAATAATGTCTTTATATCAAACATATTATTGGGTTTCACCCCAAAAAACCATAGAACTCACCTTCTATGGGTCAATAGATTCAGCTGATTCTGAGATAATATTACCCAAGAAGTGAACTTTGCCCATCCAAAAGTGGAAATTTTATATCATTGAATAAATCTAATGCCATCTCCATAAATTCAAAATGATCACAACTTTTTTATCACGGTCACTATGATTGTGAGAATACACTAAGATGTATTCCACAAATACCATGAAAAAATAATATATATATGAGTGGAAAAACATATTCATCAAATTCATATATTTTTTGGTTAAGTTCATAATACCGAACAAAATAACATGGTTCTTATAAATAGAATACATATAATATAAAGTTTTATGATGTATGCTTTAAGGTTTAATTCTCACCTGATGATAGCCTGATATTAGGTTGATCGTTGAGAATACCCTAACTCTTCAGAGATGTTAAAATATAGGATCCATACGAGGTGGTGGATAATTTTTCCTAACTAAAAAGTAGTACAACCATCGTTAATCCATGCTTAAAAAAAGGTCTCATCCGCCTTTGGTGAAAATAACATGGCTGAACCCTATGAATATGTGATGGGTCAGATAAAAAAATTACCCTCTTAAAGGTCGCATAGTTTATTGCACTCCTGGAGCCTATTAGGTTCCAGCCTGTGTAGAGGGATGGACACTATAGATTCCCTTGGAAGAACATCAATTGTTAACCCTACCTCTCTCTCTATTCGTAAGCCAAACAAGTCATTTTGTAAGACATCCTAAAAATTATCTACTACCAGAGGAAAATTTTATAGGTGTATTCCCTACTCCTATATAAAAATAATAGATATAAGAGTGGTCACTCCACCTAGACCATGATGATCTATTATATATCTACTAGCCTAGACATCCCATTCAATCTTTTAGAGATAACTGCTACCCTCTGGTGATGTAAAAGATGCCCAATGGCGATTAAATCCATATAGGTGTGATAGGGAAACAACCAATCCATCATGATAATGGCATCAAAGCTCTTAATATTGAAGATGAAGAGGTCCCACAATAAGGGATAACTAGATACCTTAAGAGGATAGTCCTTGTTTTGGCGTATTGCCTATGGAAGCACTCACAACAATTTTTCCAGGGTCATCATGCCATAGTAATACTATATTTCCAACATGATACTACCCATGGATGATAATTAGAAAAGGAGTTTGGAGCACATATATTGAAAAATATTAGATGCAATAGTTGAGTCTACTAGAATAGTACCTCATTTCATTGTTGGTTTTGCACTCTGATCTTTGGGTATCAACTGTAAATCATGCTAGTGACTTGATTTGTGGCCCTATTCTATAGCTGGACTACACTGAGTATAGACACTTTGTTATCAGTAAAAATCTCAATTCTAGATAACAAGACCATGACCTCCTCCATGGCTATTCCTAGAGGTGTGACTCCAACTCCCTTCTTGATGTGGCATAAATGATCCAAATCCTAAAGGTGGAGTTGGTGAGAAACTTGTTCCATGGGATGAAAAAGGAATGGTATGATGGAATCTATGAAGATTCTCATATAATGTTAATCGCAACACTCCACTGAGTATCTATTACACAATGGGTTCAGATTCCCCTATTTTCCACACTGATGGAATACAATGGAGTTAACAATGTGGACACTTTGACTGACGCTGCTCTGACGTTAAAAATAAAGGTAATTCTTCCTACTCTTGAAATAACTATTTCCCTGCCTTAGTATTGATCCTCTATTCCTAGAACTATAACCTTCCCATAGCTTTCACTCAGTGACATGATCATGATTAACGATATCAAAAAAATTATGTATGTGAATGAAATTCACCTGAGTACAAATGGAAAACTAGATCCCATCCTTGAAACGTCAAACACACAATAGCTCATCACTGGTTAAAAGTAGTGACAAACATTATAACTCAGTAAAGTGCACTAAATAATCCATTACTGACATAACACCCTACTCTATATTCATGAACTTTCTAGATTAGTCAGATCTCAGTGAATGATAAATTATGTGATTCTAGAAGACAATCCGGAAATCTTTGGAGACAAAAACCTTAGAATGACCATCCTAGGTAATCACATCCTACCGATGTTTGTCTTAATCACGCACAACGTAAGAGGAAAGAATGACCCTCCTCTATGGACATGTATTTAGATTCTAAAAAATATAAAAGGTGTCATATAGAAAAGAATCATCATCATGTGGACTTCCAACCACCAAAAAGGATGGTTGATTCTGCTACTATAACTCATGTGTCAGATTCGTGATAGTTGGTATAGGATGTCGATCACCCTAAATGGACTAAATCAGACATAGAATACTCTCTTAAATCTGAGTGTTAGTGTAACAATTACGTATAACTAGTAGTTCCACAAGTGTCACACTAGAAGGTATGACTAGAAAATCATGGCCCAATATCTCTAGAGCATGGTCTTTTCCACCCTCCAGGTGAGAAACTTGAGGACTATGTGGTGGTATAGCTCTACAAATTCTAATATCATTCCTCGCAAAGCTTTAATGCTAATAGATACAATAGAGGAAGAATAATTTAAGAATAAGGGATCAATAAAAAGGGTATACTATACAAACAACCCAATTAGGTGTCCAGGAATAGGTAAGGGTTGAAGATTAATTTGTTAGTGTTCTAGTAGGTGAACGTTTGGTTACACTATTCCTATTCATTCACTGATAACCTTTTGATTTTCATAAGTCATGTTATTTACATTTTACATTTTTTATTTTCATGTATACGTATATCAAAGTTCAATTAAAATGGATCACTATTCCCAATTAATAAAGGCTCGCACATCTTATCACAGATGTTTATACACATATAATTTCTATTTAGACCCATATATATTAGGTCTTAGAATCTGGTTCCTAATATATGATTAATTGACTCAATAAATTTCCCATTATAATGTACATGGACCCATACACAACATGAATTTAAACTGGAAATCACTAAATCATATCAAAAGAGGATCTCATGTAACCAAAGGTAGATAATTAACATAGTTAGAATGAAACTATTTTGGATTCCACTGTTAACCTATACATGAGTACACTGTTTAGATTATGATACTTTAAATAACCAATTCACTCCCCTATTAAAAAATAAGAGAAAAATAATATATAAAAAGCACATATTAGTTAACAATCACACGTAACTCATGTAATTAAAGGAATTATATTCACCTATATAGCATGGAATTTGTATTCTAGGTGCTTATAATAATGCTTGTAACAAGGCTCCATAACTTAATCTCGTCGCTCCAAGGATAAAATAAATTTCCCAATAGTGTTAGTAATAAAAACCATCCCATAGTATACGGATCGCCTAATGGTGTATGTTAATCAACTGTTATTTGGAAAATATGGAAAAATGTTGTTATTTAATGAAAATCAGCATTTACCATGAACATGGGTCAGCTACGGCAAATAATTCCCTCAAAAGACATCCAAAATCATTCCTAATCTTGTTTCTATTGTATCCAAATGGTAAATAAATAATAGATCCAATATTATACCCCAATGTGAAAATCTGAAGAAAGTGACACTCTGAGGTTCCCCAAAGCATGTTGGCCACATGGCCTTGAGCACGCCATGTTGAATACTAGAGGCTATCAACTAGGAATTAAGGTCTAGGGTGTATTCTGTAACACCCCAATATTTCATAATGTGTTATTTCTTCAAAATAATTCAATAACTTGCACTACACACAACATCGAGTTCAAGCGCACCATGACTTACCAAACAAGCTATTCAAAAGAGGTTATGAATAGTATTAACTAAATTTTAAACTTTTTATAATCCTTATAATTTTGGAATCCATATTATGAGTTTCTTAGACATAATGTAAGAACAAATTCATTTTCAGTATTGCACTTTTACCAACTTTTAATAGTGAACCCTTTTTAAATAAAATATTTTAAACTTTTTGACTAAATTAGGACATCAAATATTTAAAATGAAACATCCCAAGCTTCCACAGTAAGCTTTCCTTTGAATAATACAGTAGCGTGTGTTGTACTCAACTTCGAGTTCTAACACACACCACAACCAATCAAACTAGCTGTTATGAATAGTAATACCTACTTTTTGAAATTATATATATTTTATATTTCAAAATGGCCTTCAATTTTGTATTCAGAATATCGAATTTAGCCTAGGGTGAAATTTTGGAACTTTTCGGATAACACTTATATTTTGATGAATAGTGAAAATTACTAAATTTTAACTAAAAACAACTTTTTAATCGAAATAATTTATATTTATAAATTATGAATTTGAGTGGTTTTAAAATATATTTAGAATATATTTTTACTATTTAATACATTGTTTTTCATTGGACATAATTTCACAATTAAACCGAACATAAACAAGTATCAATCTTTTAATAGTTATTATATCTTAAAAACACGCTTTTTGTTTTGATAGCGGGAATTAATTTTAAATTAATTTCTGCCACTTCTGTGTTTTGAATTTGGAAAAATGGATTCCATATTTGGAATTAGGATGTTCAAATTTTGTAAATAGGTAACTTTTATTTTTAGACATTTTGAATAATTACTTCGGTAAATATTTTATTTACCATGGTTAAGGGTAAATCCGGTAAATAAGGGTTAAAAAATAATATTATAATAATACTAAATTACCCAAAAACATGTCCTAGCCTTATTGGTTGATACATGTTAGACCATAGGAATCTTTGGGTCGATTTTTGAGACCCCATGGAGCCACTTGTAGGTGATATGGACACTTTATTTTAATTAAGTTAAAATGAATACAAAAATGACACAAGCATATATCTTTTAGAAAAACAATTTTTACATAGGGTTATATATGTTGGATTTTCGACTATAAATATTCATTAGAAATATAAAAAAAGTTCCTACATAATGATATTTTATATATAATTTTTAGAGATTACATAATTTAATTTATATATGACATAATGATGATGCAGTAATTACCATAATAGTGAAAATTTAAAATAATTGATATTATAAATACCCAAATAAATATAATTTGAGACTTTTAATGAATTACAATAATTTTATAGGATAATATGACATATTAGGATTGATTTAATTAACTTTTTTTAGAAGTAATCATTCTGTTATGAGTTTCACAAAAATCAACTATTGAATAGTGTCAAAATTGACATAAAAGAGTTTTTAAAACATACATTATATTATTAATTGATATTAAATTCTTAAAAATCTAAGGTTTGGCCAAGAGACTTATATAATGATAGTGGTATCATTAATGGACCACTTGGTGGTATCTTGGATGTATATAGTATCTTTATTAACTATATAATACAAAAAATACAAAGTGACATGGTAAATGTCAAACTAATTAACTAAGAGTTAATACTTGAAGATAAGGTTAATATAGTAACCCAAACCTGTCAAAATTCTACTGGTTGAATGGTTTTCGACCTATCCCCACCTTAAAATTTAAATAATCAACTTTTGAGCCATTAGAAACCGAATATGAATTTATTATAAATTAATATTTCTAGCTTTTCCAAAGGTGCCCCTCACCCCTCTTATAAAAGGGCACTCCCCCTTCTCATTTCATCACACCTTCAAAGCCTTTTGGATCGGCCAAAAACTTCCCAAATACTCTCCAAACTTCTCTCACTACATCCTAGAGGCCTTAGTTTGATCAGAAAGCCATCCGAAGGATCTCTTTTGATCAAATCAAAAGGAAGAACCCGAAGAAGAGGAGGTTAACCTACCCCAACCAAGGAAAAGTACAAGGTAAGAGTTATTTCACAATCTCTTCATTATCCGAGGTTGTTTATAAGTAATAATCTACTGGGATCTCTTTATCATCCACATCCATGTTTCTTAAAAATGTATTTCAAAACATTTTTACTATTTAAAAGAATATGGGTTAAAGTCATTTATACCCTTGTTTGACTTTTTATAAGAGTTTTATAAAGGGATCTTTCCGTCGTTTTCCAAACAAGGTGCTTTTTAACCTTTTCGACAGAATTAAGGTAAGAATGTTTTTTAACTTATACGGTGGGTGCGGTTATTTTCCAACGTTATAAAATCGTCAAAGCTTCCCTTACAAGATTATAAGAATATTTTCAAACAAAATGTTTTATTTCATAAATATAAGACTCTTAAATGATTTCAAAATTGAAAGAGATATTTCTCTAAAAAGAGTTTTGATTTAATCTATGTCAAAATCCTTTGATGGATTTTACGCTTATTTGAAGTTGATTTATTATGATACAAAACTGCTATATTGTATTAAAGGTTTTGTGATATGTTTGACTGTGGATGTGCTATTTTTATACCATTCATGGTTTATGGTGAAAGTATTGACATTTCGTATGCCAGTTTTAATACGAATGTTAATGTTATGTTTAAACCTTTTCATATGGGAATGCATTGGACTTAATATCTGATGGGTGGAGCCCGCTATAGCTCCTCGATGCATCGGTAGGTCTCATGAGACAAACTAGTGTCTTGGCATAAGGCCTTGACAAAATCTTATTTGTAGTCTTGGGACGAGGCCTTGGCTATGTGGTTATGATAGTCTGGAATTATGCATTCCATCATTATGAAAGTGGTTATTGATATTACATATGATTATTCTATTAGTAGAATATCTATGTGAATAAGTAAATGGAATTATTTCATTTTATTTTTTCCATACTATGTTGAAGTTCAAGTTTAAAAGGCTTTTGTTTTAGTTATACACTGCCTTAAATGTTTATTATTATTTATGAAAGTTTCCGCTATATTGTTATCCTTACTGGGCATTTGAGCTCACACCTTTTCTATGTTTTATTTTTTCCAGGATGTGAAGAAGTAAATTATGAATGACCTGCAGGGATATTATGAGGGGATAATAGTTTGGACTATGGATACAATATGATGTTGTAGTAGTTTTTCACTTTATGATGTAATGTAAAACTTTATGAATATATCTAGTGTTTCCAAGGCTACTAAACCAATCAGTATTTCGAGATTTGATCTTTCTTATGATCACGCCAATGTTATGTAATAATGCACCGACTCTGGGTAACTGGGGTCGGGGCGTTACATATTCATTGTGAGATGATACCCTAATAACTAAAGTGAAGCATAGTAGATATAATTTAAAATAAGTAAATAGAGTAAGAATAAATAAACAAATGGAATAGAAGAAGCAGAAATCTATGAAAACTGGAACAATACACACCATAATAGAAGTAGTGTATAAATTAATAACCACTCAATAAACTGATAATAATACTCAAAGTTGATGATAATGTGTGAAATGTCCCTAAAAACTAGAAAATTGGTATACATGGTAGAAGTATATATATCCAGAACAAAATATTCAAAATAAACCAATATCAAAACAACATCTTGAGCACTGACCTGGTCATCTGATTCCAAGATCTATATTAATGCAAGCAAGCAAGATAAGGTATTCAAAATGGGATTCTTACCCTTTTAAGAACCTGTATACAAGTAATATTCCCAGATACCAATGGAGGCCTAGATAAGGTGTAATATAAATCTCAGTAGGCCACCACCAATGGCATATATACAATCCAAACATTGTAATATAAACTGAAATAATGTTCACGTTTATATAAATGCAAGGACAATACATTAATGTAAATACCAAGATACATTCTTCATCCTCATATAGTAATTTCTCTTAACATGAAACTATTAAATTAATTATGTTCCATTTTATTATAAGTGTTGTAAGAGAATCCATGGTATGAACAAGGTATCCAATAATAATAATAATAATTGGGAATGAAATGTTATAAACAAGGCATCCTTAATGATGATAATAATGAAGAGGATCCAAGGCAATAACCAAGGATATATGAGCTCATGGGTTGATCCAACTTTCTAATAACCTAATGGGTGACTATAAGGGGTCATTGTGTAATCCAAGGGGAATATCCCAGGGAATACCACTATAATATAATTCTAACTGATTATAAGGATCTCATCCATGGTAAAATGGGATAAAAAATGACTGGGACCAATGGGTGTATCCAAGGATCCACATATCCAAAGACCTCAAGTAGGATCCGAAGAGTGTATCAATGTAATCATATTATATTAAATATATTGGAGGTGACCTACAACATTATTCCACGAATCCATGAACATACAAGTATCAAGATCCAAGGTGGGTATCTCCCTTGGAAACTGTCATCCTTGAATTATAATGGAGTCCATGAGTGCTCAAGGAATTTACTCAATAATCCAATCTTGGATTCCTATTGAATATGAACATGTACTCCTTTATATGAGTGGTCATAGTTAATCCAAGATTGGATTCTTGAGGAAATTCCTTGAGAACTCTTGGGCTCCATTCTAATTCAAGGATGACAATTTCAAAAAAAGATAACCACCTTGGATAATGATTCTTGTCAATTTATGGATGCATGGAATAATATACATGATTCATTTAATTAAATTTGGACATGTAATACTCATTCCTTTTAATAAGTCAATTTAGTTCATTCCATACCTTTCATTAGTGTGACAAGGCATAACAAGGACATGAAAATATATAAAATATTAACTACTTAATCATTAATTAGGTTCAATATACTACCTTCCATGAGGCATGTAAAGGTGTGATACACAAATGAAACCCAATCAAGACATATATAACATTTAACAAGGCCATGTAATATTTATTGATATACTATATATTTACAATTGATATTCATTTAATATTTTAACAAACATTCCCTTGAAGGGATAAGTGGAAAATACACATTATTGCCACTATAAATTCATAAATCATTCAATGAAACAGGTTATACCAATATCAAGGTCAATCCACACACACAAATGGTGTCATAGGTAAACCCACATCGGTTACCCAGGCATAATTAATGAGGAGCCCTAATTTGGGTGGAAGGAATTGAGCTATCAACCTCCAAAAAGGTGAGGATTAGGTATAGAAATATCTCTATAATACAAGAACAATAACTGTAATAATAGACTATGGATTACATAGTCAACACGAGATGAAATTAGAGTGCACACAGTGGAAAGAGTTTATAAAATGATGAGACTTGAGGGATTAGTCAAAGACCACCAACTGTTCTCCCATAGTACTCTCATAATATAGTATCCTCTTTAGATTGGCCTACATTGGAAGAAATATTAAGAGAGGATAAATATACTTAAAATAGGGTGTAAGAGCATACCCTAGAATAGCATAGCTGATAGAAATAATAAGAACAAAATTAAGTAATGTAATAAAGAACTTACCATAGCACTTCCAATAAGATAGACATATATGAAATTGGTCTTTAGATGGGGAAGTGGTGAAAAAACCAAGCTTATGGATCCTTGGGGGATTCTGCATTAAAGAGAGGGAGAAGGGAGGGTTCTATCTGAAAAATAGAGGCCCTACATCTATTTTTTTAAACATTACTCGTACATTTACACAGAATGTAAATTCATTACACAATGTGTAATGATCAGGGTCTTCCTCCTCGAAAAAACCCTTTACACGACGTGAACAAGATTTCCCAAGACATTACACATCTTGTATTTCATAGAGATCGTGTATTCCAATTACAAAAATGATTAATTGGCCTACAACTAGGACATATCCCGCCATCCACTTCCTTTCCAAAATCTAAGAAACCATCCCATGACATGGAATTATGGCCTAAGCAATAATAGAACAAGACATGATCTTATAGTGGAAATAATCATGATTCATACATGAAGTAAAAACCATGTTCTTACATTAGTATCTAATAGGTTAATAATAATGAACCCTATAAAAAGAGAATAATTTTATGATTAGGTTGTTAGACCAAGGATCATTATCTTTGGTGGTGGGATTGACTGTTGTTATGATAATCCCTATGTTATAATTGTCTAGGTTGGTGGATTGATATTCTAGGAACTAATGGTTTGATATGATGTATTTAAATGGAATAATTATAATTAATACATTTAATTAAACTAGAAAGATTAATTAATTCATTTATATAAATTATTCTTTTTAATCCTTGAGGAATATTGTTTTGATGACTTTTATTGGATGAAGTAATTTATATTTTCTTGGGTGTCTCCTAGAACCTGAGGGATAATGAGATTAATCAAATTTCTATTTAATTATTATATCTATTATGATTACTTTCACGTTTATTATAACCCCATAACATCTATAAAGACTAGTTTTATAAGAATAAATATTTCATTAAAGTCCATTGGTGGTGGCCTATTTATGTGGACTCACACACTTCTGATGTTACTATTGGATCCTGAGAAAATTTCATGGTTGAGAGTATGTATAGGAGAAAAGTCTCTATGTTAAATAGCTAAATAGGGATATGGGATGGCCAATGGATGAGAGGATTAGGATTGATGTCAAGACCTATTTTGGGGATTTTTAGTGTGTCTTTATTTTGGGTTTTCCTTGACACGTTACAATATTTTGAATTGGAATTTTTATTGGATAGGTTTGTGGGATGTTACTTAGTTTTGGTATTATTTTATGTGAGGTATGATTATATGATGGGTATTGTCACTAATTATTATTCTTACTTATTATGATTTCCTCAATTATTATATTCTAATTAATACGGTATAGTCTACCCACATTCCTTATTAGGCCATCAATACTAGTTGGTAGCCTCTGGCATATGTGGAGGCATCCCTGAGGTCATGTGGTAAACTGATTCCAGATGCATGCCTAAGGTCATGTGGAGAATAGATCCATATTTTAGTTAGAGTGAGTTTGGTCAGCACATTATAAAGTTGTGTCAGACTAGTTCTTCTCAATTTCCTTACTATTATAAAAATCTATAAAAGATACTATGATGTGTAGGTCCTTGGTAATGATCTCATTCAAGGGAATAACTAAATCATGTGTGGGGTAAAACCAATTTTCCCATGGTGGATTGTAGTTTTTTATGTTTTATTGTTAGAGTTGAAAGTTATATCAACTTGTATAAATCACTTACTGATTTGTTTTGTAGATTTATTGTATTTTAATCATGGTTCAATAAGGTATGAAATTTTTTCATTCATAGATCATTTTAGGCACTCGAGGATTTACATGACATGTATTATATTAGGCACACATGGGAAAAATGTAATTATTGTGTTGTGGGAAATGATTTTTTCCCTTTTTGGATTTAAATAAATAGTTTCTAATAAAAAGGATAAAATTTTGTTAAATTGAATTATATTAATATAAATAGTTAAAAATGGTGTAATCCTTAAATATTGTATTCTATAAATTTATTTTACCCTCAGTAATCAAGTGTTCCTAGGTAGGTATAGTTGTCTATAGTGATAGAGTTTCAGTTATGACTACTATGATAATATATGAGGGGATGATTGATATGGCTTATTGTCATCCTTTATATGTTATAGTTTATCTTCTATGAATCATTACATAAGACCTATTTTCTGAATTATATAGGGATATATCTATGATTATTTTTTCTGGTAAGGAGATTAGAGGGAATTGAGGAAAATGAACCAACATTAGTACAACAAAAGACCCCTTTAGTTCTAAGTGATAGGGTGAAAGATAAGTTATATGATAATTTCACCCACTTCATAGAGTTTATGTAGAGTGATATTGTGTTGGATGTACCTAGTATGTTTGACCTGATTATAGAGTTCTAGCTACAAATCCATTGATGTTCATCAGAGAGGGTAGACCTGAGGTAACTAAGTTCTAGATCAGTTCAATACAAATGATTCTATATCACATAGATAATCCTCTATAGAAGAGGGTTAATATTGTGGATTATATTTTTTGAGGACCATCATATAAAATGTAGGATATTTAGGATCAGGGTGAGAAGTTTAAGGGAATTGATACTAAGTACTTCTTGGAGAAGTTCTTGGAGTATTTCTACCCAGAAAAAATGAATCATGAGGGAGATATAGAGTTTATGTGTTTGAATTAGGGAAATATTTCTATGCCAGATTATGCAATCTTCTTCAATGACCAACATTTTTTACCCAATTTTATTAGGAGACATGGAAGAAAGATTGAAATGTTTTTAGGATGGACTAAGATGTGATATCGATTTTTTAGTGAATATATTCAATTTGAAAATGTTTACTGATGTGGTCAATCGTGATATTATTTTTTAGGGGAAAATAAAGGATAATTCTGGTATCAGATATGTTTTTCATCTTGGGGATATATTTTTATGTCTTTTGATATTAAAAAGAGTCATTATGATAGATTCCCTTAAATTAGGGGTAGGAAGAGTGACTAGGGGAGAGTATTAGACTCTCAAGGCAATGATTCAATGTGTTTCTGTCATTATGGATAGTTAAACCACATTTTTGGTTAGTTTTCTAAACAACAATTGTATTTATTTTATTATATAAGGATATGATACATAAAAAAGATTCATTGTAACCCTCAAAATATGGGTAGTTATAGGGGGACCTAAGCCGATGTAGAGAATTGTAAGAAGACACTAAACTATGTATTAGTCTGGAATTTGTAGTTATACTAGACACGCCAATCGGGATGAGGGTGGTGTGATTAATGAAAAGAGAATATGTATTGAAAGAGTGATTCAATGCATGGTAGTCAAACATTATTTTTTGAAATATGGATAGATAATTTGTATGTAGTTCATCCATCATTAATGGGTAGTATGGAAAAGTTTTCAACTAATGGTGGTACCATTATTGTAGATTATACGCTTTCTAGTTCGTTACCTAATACAAGAAATTAAAATTATTTTTTATCTTACCATATTGTGGCTAAAATGGGTGTGGTGGTGTTTGAGGTATATCAATAGACATGCTATTGGGGGTGCAATCAAAATGCATATGTCCTTTTAAGGGGTTCCCCCTAATGAATAGTGAGTGCCCTTTCCTTTATGACCTTTTCATTTATGAGATGTTAGGTTTTGACATGATACATGGTATGGACTAGTTAGTTTCATATAATGATAACATTTAACATTTATATAAAAGAGATACCTTCTTGTCTCCTGAGAGTGAGATCTATGTTCATAATGGGAAATGAGATATCTAATAGTTCTTTAGCAACAAGGTGATCTCAAATCCAATTATCCATGTATTAATCTAAATGATAGGGGTAAATAACGATGTCATCCCTTTTATAATATATTTGTTTTATGATGTTTTTTTAATATTTTTCTATGTTTCCACTGGAGAGAGAAGTTGAATTTACTATTGAACTGATTCATATAGATGAGATGGTTTCTATTCAACCTTATAGAATACCACTAATAGATCAAGAAGAATTTAATAAAAAAACAATAGTTTTTGGAGACTAAGGTGTTCATCTATCTGAGTATGTCACCTAGTGATTCTAGGATTCATTCTTCTGAGAAAATATACATAATGTTGGGTTTGTGTGTAAATTATTATAATTTGAACCAAATTATGATTAAGAAATGGTATCCACTTCTATATATTTCAAATAATTTTTAATAGTTGAGGGGTTCCTGTGAATTCTCCATGATTTATTTGATAATAGGGTATAATCAGCTATGATTGGGACCTTATGATATACCTAGGATTACTTTTAGATGAATTAATAGTATGTATGAGGTTATCATGATGAAATTTGGGATGCTGTACAGTCATTAGAGGTTTATGGACTTGATGAACCTAATATTTCACCCATATAAGTTCATGTTCAATGTTATCCTTATTTTTGAAATTTGACTATACTCCCAGACTCGAGACAAGCTCGAAAAACATATTGACGTCATCTGATGTACATTGAGCTAGAATATGATATATTATGTTTGAAACTAGTTGTTTGAAAGTGTTTTCTATGATGCTGGAGTATGTTTGTGCTGAATGTTTATTTATTTTGTTGTCATTATGAAAAATAAATTAACATTGTATGTTTTGGTGATCAGATTAAATGAGTATCATACTCAGAATATCAGATGAATTCGTGATATAAATATCCTTCGGTTCGATATCCTAATTTAGAGAAATTATCCCAGTGAAATTTTTTATCAATCTCACATTGAGTATGGTATGATGTATTTGATCATAATGAAATGTTGTATCAGAGTTTGAATGTATTTCATGACATTCGATACTAAATATGATGATGATTTTGTTAATTTTTTTCGTTTTAAATATCATTAGTTTTATGGAATAATTTTGATCTAAGTATTACGAAAGAAATTTGGATAAAAGGTTTTCTATGACATATGATGCTATGCTGATCTTGATGTTATCAAACCAATGTGGAAGTCATTATACAATAATGAATTTGTGGAAGAAAATGGAGTTTGATGTCAAAGTCTTCCAGTCAAAAATCATCATTGTGAGAATAACCAGTAGCATAATTCTCTAAATAATGATAAGATTGATGATTATATAATTAGAAGTTTTGTTGAGGTTCTTCCTAACTGGTCCATCGAATAGAACGATTCATTGGACTGTCTGATCACTAAACAAACCATTCCAAAGGAATAATCATCAATTTTATATAATTTGAACGAAATAATTTGCTACCAACACATGTCTATTAGACATACTGTGAAAGCAATATTTTGGATGAGTTTTACCATAAATCCATAAGTGAGGGTGTTGGTATCAAAATGGCATCATATGTAGAGATCTATTTGGGGAAGAATTGTTAAAATTTTAGAGTTTTTTAGACTAATCATCCCGATGATGATCAACAATGTAGTCAAACATTTTCATAAAACATACGGAAGTGTGTCTTCAATTGGGTCTAGAGTCATCAGACAAGGAGGGATTTCAATATATTAGTTGGAATTAGAGAATGACTTGTTAGATTTAGGTATAAACCGATAAATTCATCAGCTACTGGACTTCATCGAATGAAATTTCAAAATTCATAGGAAGTGTAATATAATTGAATAAATGGATAATTATGTTGATTCTATAACTGAAGTGTTATTATAGGGTTCTAGAATATTAATAATTTTTTATAATTTTTATAAGAATGAGTTGCGTTCTAATGAATTTTCGAAAATTTTTATGATAGAATTGTTTCAAATGATCATTTGGTAGGGAGGAATTGATTGGTAAGACATTAGATTTATATATAATTCCTCATAAGTAAGAATGGTGTCATAATGAGATATATATATCATATTGAATATTGGATTGAAATCTTTCTTTGGATAATGTTTTCAGAATATTTGGGAAGTTTTGCGAAGAATCATGAAGAGTTTAGAAGCACTAAAGAAGTCAAAGGTGAAGTGGAAATGGAAATGAAATTTGATATTTGAGAATTTTATTAAGAAGGATTTTTTTTCAGATTCCCACCCATTCCATTTTAGTATGACCTATAAATAGGGGTGTATGTTCCATGAAATTTATTGATCCCATGTGTGCACCATTCACAAGTGTTGGAGAGTGAGACTACTGAAATTGTTCATTCCAGACTGCATTTTTTTTCGAATGTTTCCTAACAGATGAAGAGTAAGGAAGAGGTTATTGGATCAGACCAATCCATCAGACTCATGGATAGAATAAAGAAAGATTAATTTAAGAATTTTTTCCAATGTATCTTTTTATATATATTTTTAGATTGAAGTTATCAGATTGAAGAAATCAAACTGAGGCATAAACCTCAATTTTTATACAATCTCCAGAGGAGGTTTTTTTACTACCGATTGGTAGGAAAGAGAAGTATTTTTTTTTTGAAGAAATATGAAATTCGATGTTGTTTACGTAACATAGTGACAAGTTTTGAAACAACTGGTGAAGGTTTTATAACTTGTTTCTGAACATATGTTTACATCATTCATGCTAGTTGAGTGAAAAACACTATTATATTCATCATTGTGATACAAAAGTGTAAGGTAATTTTCTATTTATTTTATCCACACAAAATGATTGTTTTATAGTGAATTTTTTGGTATTGGATTATTTCCAAATCATGACAAGGACTATCTATTCTTATTAAGT
Organism: Viscum album; assembly: GCA_963277665.1. Lineage (NCBI taxonomy): Eukaryota > Viridiplantae > Streptophyta > Magnoliopsida > Santalales > Viscaceae > Viscum > Viscum album. Next base: position 1,972,063,741 of record OY728119.1, on the reverse strand, counting down.
AGTGACCCTTGAAAATACATATCTTCTTGTGGATGTGTGAATGTTTTTTCATCAATGTGATAATTCCTTAATTGGAGGAGGATCTTGTTATACAATAAAGATGACATAAAATAAAAAATATATAAATAATTCTACCCTTCCCCTCTGTTTGATACATTGACCCTGATTGGGCATTTTCAAGTGGAATTAGAGAAAAGGATCCCTACTCTTACTCTATACTAATGTTTCTGAGGAGAAGTTTCTATGGAGAATTTTAATTTTGAAAATAGTATGGGGAATCCTATCTTCAAGGGAAATAATTTTCATTTCATGGGAGATAGGATATTGAATTATCTTATGTCACTTAGTTATGATGTTTTAGAAGCTACTACAAATGAATTTCATCCTCATTTTAAAAAATTTCCACTTAAACATGTTGATAAGAAAAATATGGTGAATTATGGAAGAACTACAAATTCTTTCCTCATTAATTTTTTAAAGTGAATTCCTTATAGTAAAGGGAGTTTCAACAGCCAAAGGTATATAGTATAAGCTGAAAAAACATTAATGAAGGGAAAATGAAGGTGAATTAATCTATGTTACAAATCCATACGATGAAGTATAAAGATCTTAAAATGGTTGAGTGTGGATCATTTGGTTACTTATTTATAAGTATAAATGATATCATTATCACCGTATGATTTCATAGTGAGAAGTTGGAAGGGTCAATTGTCATTGAAAATATCTTGAGAATTATTCCTGGGCTGTTAGATGCCAAATTTTCATCATTGGATGATATTCATCTTGAAACTCCATCATTGGATGATCTTCATAGTACTCTAATTACTTATTAAATGATAAGGGAGAAATTTATGAAAGTAAAAAAATATTTATTGAGAAATGTTTTTCAAGGATGCTACGATTGTGAAATATAAAAATATTTTTTCAAGAGGAATATCTTTTTTTTTTGATTTTGAAAATGTTATTAGTAAAAATTATGATATATTTTTTCATTGTTTTATAATAATGTAAAATTAGGAATTGGAATGTATAATGCAATGCTAGACCTAATTTTTTTTAATGTGTAGTTATTGTGATATTTTCTCTGAATTATCCACACACAAAAAATGGAATGAAACTATTGTGATCAATATGACATAAGGTCAATAATATCTTGGAGGAAACATTATGATTAATAAAAACCCAATTCAATTCAAAATTATATAAAGATATCCAAATCGAAAAGGTGAAATGTCTTATCTAATGATGATTATCAAAAATAGTGATGTTAATGCAGAAAAATTCACTGATGATGTTATAAAAATTATTTTTATTGTAATAGTTAATAATATATAATTTTGTTGTGGTAGTTCTGAAGCATAAAATATTATGTTATGTTTTGATTTGAATAAGGAGTTGAAATAATTCCATATAAATATTGTGATACTTGAATAATAAACCATTAATATGAAGAAGGAATGTTCTATAGATAAATAAAAAATTTATTCCTAGAGAGAAATCTATTTTTCTGAAAAATGTTTATTATCAGAAAAATTATCCTTAAAAACAAAAAAAAAATGAAATGAACATCTTAATGTAAATTTGAATGAAAAGGAAAATTAGTTGGAACTTGTTCAAAAAAAAATCTATATCTGAGCAGGGAGATAAATTTTCACATAATATATCTCTAATGATGGTAAATTTTTAGGAAAGGGATAACCATAGAAGGATTTAAAAATGTAACCTTGTTAGGTTGGGATAATGTAGAAGAAGTTTATAAAAAAAGGTTGTAAAAATCATGTATGTGGCCAAAAACTACCACAAATATATTTTCACAAGTGTCTAAAAATTCATAGTCTAAAATAAACGTTTCTACCACCTATGATTCTGATAACGTTATAATGAAATTTAATTTGAATAATAAGAATTCAGGTGATAACAAAAATATTGTGGATCAACAAATTTCTTATTGGAAATAAAATGTTTCTGAAACACATGTTCAAAAATCTAAAAATTATGGATGTTAAAGAGGTAAATATTATTTCAATGGTTACTGGTGGTATTTTGGGGGATTTGGGTGAAGGGAAAATATGTTTGTTTTAATAAAAATATACTAATTATCCCAATAGTGGTAGAAAATAATTTTTGAGGGGGATTCAATCCTCACAAAGCAGGAAATATATTAAATTTTTTTAGAATGTTGAAAATATGTTCCATCCTATGGAAACAATTTTTAAAAGAAGGTAATAACCTAGAGCTCTTGAAAAAGGGTGTCTAGTTTTGTTTTCATAAAAAAATGTTTATAAAATTCCTCAAAATAAATAATTGAATAATGATAACTGGAATGAAAATGCACTTGTTTTGGGAACCTCTCTGAAATATACAAAAGAAGAAAGCACAAGGTTTTTCGATTGATGGTGTTCATCCTATATTATAGCACCATTGAAATTTTTTAAAAAATGAATGATTTCAAATGAGGAATAGTGATGTTTTGAAATGATGAATTCCTCAGAATCAGAGGTGTGGGATCCACTATTACTAGGGAATAAGAGCTGAAATCCGAGAAATTTTTGTTTACTAATGGGTTGAAAAAAAAATATTCAGTTTTTCACAAATTTGTGATGAAGTAAATAATTTCATTTTTGTAAAATATGGTTTTATTATTAAATTAACAGAATATGGAAAAGTTGATACAAAATCCCACTAGAAAATAGGAAACTTATTTCATGATGCTGATGTTTAGAAATTCATGTTATCTTAGTCTAATGAAAGAAAATAATTTGTGTCATAAAAGGTTCAAACAAGAAGAAAATACAAATATTTTACACATATTTTTGAATTTTAATGTTTAGAAAAAAATATGTTAATTAAGATTTTGAGTATCTAAAATGAATCCATACAATGAAGGAATATATGTATTAGATTGAGAATAGCGAAACATGGGATATCATAGCTCAACCAAATAAAAAAATATTATTAGTGGAAATTGGTTATTTCAAAAGAAATTGAAATAATATGTTGAAGTCATAAGAAAAGAACAACATTGGGTTTCAATGGTTACTCACAAATTGAATGCATATATTTTGATGAAACATTCACTCTAATGGAATGGTTAGAAATAATTTGTATCTTTTTTGTAATTCTTTCACAACAAAGTAATATAATTTTCTAGATATATGGGAAGTTATTATTTCTTAATAGAGAACTATATGATTTTTTTAAAAAAAAATACATATTTGATCATTTTTAGAAAGGATGAAAGTTATTTGTACAAGTTTAATAAAGCTGTATATCGGCTAATGCATGATCAGAGAGATTGGTGTTCCAAATTTGATACCTGATTGAGGATGTTGAACTTTATGATAGGATGGGTTGATAGTAATCTCTTAATCTAAGATTGTTAAGATATTTCCCTCATTGTTATTTGATATGTTGATGGAATTATCATTATTGGGAATGATTAAAGAACTTTTGAATGGTGTGTTGAATAAATGAATTTTTTTTCATATATCTACTCATGGATAAATTAAATACATTATTGGGTTACAAATAACAATAAATAAGAAATAAAATGGTCACTCTCAAGAAAATTATTCTAAGTATCTTTTTAATAATTGTGGCATGTAAAATTAGAAACCCTTCACTACACTAATGTCTATGGGAACTAGGTGGAATAAATATAGAGAAGGTATGGAAGTTTACTCTAAAGCATTTTGAAATCTAATATAATGTTTTTTATATGTTACTACCTCAAGAATAGTCATTTTTGATGTTGTTACCTTATTTCAAAGATTTAAAATTTCTAAAAAGGTTTCATATATCATAGGTGGATAATGATTTCATAGATATATTTATGGAATAATAGAATTTGGTACTAGGTATGATAGCTTAGAATCTATTCATTTTTTTCTATAAAGATACCTATTGGATAGAAAGTGTAAATGGTAAAAGATCAAAATATGGTGGATTTTTATTTCTAGAGAATGTATTGTAATTTGGAATATTATAAAACAACATTCAGTAACTCTCAGATTGTATGATGTTGAGTATGTTTCCTCTACTCAAGATTTAATGCAACATATGTTGATGAAGACTCATTTGAAATAATTCATTTTTGAAACAAAGATAACTATGATATTATATTTTGACAATAAATTTATTTAAATCCTTATATGAAATATAGTGAAACATTATAATTCAAAACATATTGATATCAAATATCTTTTTATCGAAGACCTCTTGGAAAATAATGAACTCAAGTTTGAGTATGTTCCTACATCGGAACAAGTTTATGAAATTCTCAAAAAACTGTTGCTGAAAGAATATTTTTAAATACTGAGGTTGAACATGTGGTTTATAACCATTTTATCTCTAGGGTATAGGTATGTGTTTCAATCCCATTTGTCATATATACTTTGGATAGTTTTCCAAAGGGGGAGAAAATTACATTTCATAAATCTATCTGTTGATATGTACTAAGCCTCTTAAATAATTATGCATGTAAGGGATTTTTGGGTATGAAATGAACTCAGTATGTTTGTGTGCGAACTGTTCTAATAAGTTTTTGATGTTTTTGTAGGAAATGTTTCATTATATGGAAGTGAAACAAGTTATAAATTGTGAAATTTGAAGGATTTTCATTTGTCACTACTTTTGGAAAGCACATATTTACTATCATTAATATTTTTTTCCTGCAGTGAGTTCACCAATGTCATCCTATAATTATTCATAAGTTGTCCATTAGTTGAGGTTACAATGTTTAGTGATTCATGAACCATGGTTGTCCAAAAAATAAAACAGGGATATTTTTTAAACAATGTTGGTTGGATGTATTTTTTGGGATGCAGGAAGTTGTTTGTGATGAATGTTTTTTTATTTTCATTGTTATTAGAAAAAATCAAATCACATTGTAATTTTTTGTGATATAACAAAATTATTACCATACTAAGAAGATCAGATGCATTCTTGATATAAAAATCTATCAAATTAAATTTTTTATTCATTAGAAATGATCTAAGTGAAGATATTTTTCAAAATCTCATTGTTTCTGGTATGAAGTTTTTGATAGGAATGAGAAGTTGAAGGAATATAAATGTCTTTCAAGATATTTGATACAAGATAAAATTATGTTTTATTGTTTTTTAATTTTTCAATATAATAAGCTGTCTCGAAAAATTTGATCGAAGCTTTGTGAAAGAAAGGTGGTAAAAGGGTTTTTTAAGAAATATATTTCTAGTCCAATATTAATGTTCTCAATGTCGTGTGGAATTAATTATACAATCCATAGTTTTGGAAGAAAAGAGGGTTCAAACTCAAACTCTTCCATTCACATATCATTGGTGGGAGAATCAGAGGATATAAAAATTTTCTAAAGGTTATGAACTTTGAATTTTATATAGACACATGTTTTTATGAGGCATTGATTGACTAAAACATATAACTATCTGATTCATCAAACGAAACATCTTAGAGGATCAATCATCTACTGGAGGAAACTAATTGAATGATGTCATTACAGAAAATTTTCTATTGGATGCACTACAATACCGATCTATTAGAGGAGATCTGACCCTGATACATCAGTCAAAGTGTATGTTTCAAAGGAGAATAAAATTCAGAATTTTATTGGACGTATAATGGTTAATAATGATAGAGTTGTTGGGCCAATAAACCCATTGTAGAAAAGAAATGTATTCAAAAAAATTTATAGATAATTTTTTTTATTCAATTGGGTTAAGAGTCATGTTAAAAGGAGTTATTTCGATCCATATGAGGGAATTGAAGACTGATCCATCATATCCGGGATGGTATTAACAAATTCATTAGCTGTTGGACTTCATCGAATGCAGTTCCATTAGTCTGAGTAATTTTTATACAATTTAAGAAAATGAGAGATGTTTTTATTCATCATTTAAGTTTTTTTAAAGGGTTTTAGAATCCTTAAATGTTTTGATAATTTTTACAATAATGGAATGAAGTCTAAAAAATATGAAAAAATAGGAAATAATTGATTCAAATGTTCAGTTGGTATTGAGAAATGGAATGGGGAGTCCTTAATTTAACATATGTTTCATCATAATGAATATCGGTAACAAAATGAGATATTTTTCAAACTATAGATTGGTTTGACATCCTACATTAGTGTAATATATGAGAATATTCATGTTGTTTTGAGATGAATCAAGAAGATTTGGTAATAAATAAATAACTCAAAGACAAAGTTGAAATGGAAATTAAATTCATGATTTTATAATTTACATAAGCAAGATTACTTTTTCATATTCTCATCCATTCCATTTAAAGAACACCTATAAATAGAACACAAATTACAACATAATTTACAGATCATACATGTGTATTGTTCATGTTTGGGAGTGAGTGAGAGCACTCATTTTTTTCATTCTAGACTTTGTTTTCTTGAGATGATTTTTGGATAGAAGAAGAGTAGATAATAGGTTACCAAATAGGTCTGAGCTAGCAGACTAAAGGTTACTAGAATGAAATAAGCATCACAAAATTTTATTCAAATTATATTTTCATATATATATTTTATGACTATGGTTATCGTACTAGTGAAAATTGACTAAGCCATGGAACAAAATTTTATAAAAATCCCATGATGTTGTTTATATCTATTATAAGGTAGGAATGTAAGAAATTGTTTTTTTGATAAAATTCAAAATTATTGTAACACCTCGACCATAGTTACCCAGATTCGGTGCAATATTAAATAAAATTGGCATGACCACAAGGGATCAAATCCAAAAATATCGAATAGTTTAGTATCCTTGGAAGTACAAGATACATACATAAGTTTGACATTAAATCATGAAATAAAAAAACAACTATATTTTTTCCCCTTTGAACACACTGATATCCCTTGTCCTATCCCTGCAGGTCAACAAAAAAATACTTCTTCACATGTTGGATAAAATAAAACATAGAAAGGGGTGAGCTTAGATTCTCAGTAAGGATAATAATATTGAGGGAACATTCAAAAATAATCATTAAAATTTAAGGAAATGTATAAGACTAAAACAAAATCCATTTAAAAATTAATCAATAGTATAATATGAAAAATCTTAATCAAAATAATTACATTTACCTATTTACATAGATATTATACTAGTCGAATAATCACATGTAATATCAATATCCAATTTCATAATAATAGAATGCATAATTCTAGACGTCATAACCATATAGTCAAGGCCTCATGTGAAGACTACAAATAAGATTTTGTCAAGGCCATGTTCCAAGAGACAAGTTTGTCTCCTGAGACCAACCGATGAATCAAGAAGCGATAATGTGATCCACCTGTCACTTACTAAGTCCAATTCATTCCTCATAAGAAATGGTTGAAAAATAACATAAACATTCATATTAAAAATAGCTTATGAAATTTTAGTACTTTAACACTAAACCATGAATGGTATAGAAAAACACATCCATAGTCAAACATATCACATAACCTTCAATACCAATTCGAATATTTTATCATAATAAATCATTTTTAAACAAATGTAATATCCATCAAAGGATTTTGAAATAGATGAAATCAAAATTGTTTGATAGAAATATTTCGTTATATTTTAAAATCATTTGAAAGTCATGTAATTATAAAAGAAAACATTTATTTTGAAAATATTATTATAATCTTGTAAGGGAAACATTGACGATTTAATAATGGAAGAAAATAGCCGCACTCGCAGTATAATTTAAAAAAACTTTCTTTCCATAATTTTGTCAAAAAGGTCGTAAAGGGCCTTGTTTAGAAAATGACAGAAAGATTCCTTTATAACCATTCAATAAAAAGTAAAACAAGGGTATAAATGAATTTAACACACATTCTAAGGTATAGTAAAAATGTTTTGAAATACATTTTTAGGAAACACAGATGTGGATGATAAAGAGGTCCCAGTAGATACTCAGGTACAAACAACCACATATAATGATGAGATTATAGAATTAACCATTAACTTAAACTTTTCCATTATTAGGGGTATGTTAAACTAAATTATAATAGTTAAATAATTGTTATAAAATTATAAAAGAATCAAATACATAAATATGATATCATATATGATCATCTAAAATTTCTTTGTTAATAACATTTCAGTAGTATCATTGTTTCGGTTGTTAACTGATTCGTTTTCCTTTATAATCAGTGATACGTAAGCCATGTTTGTTATGTATAGTATTTATTTGATTCATAAACATAATTCTATTAATTTATTTTACATTATTTGTAACCATAAAATGAAAATTACTCTTGAATTTTTATGACGGGAATTGAATTTCATCGCGTTCATGGAGACGGTAATCTGTACGTACGCACGAGCAACAATACCATTCTATTGTTAGTGAAATCGTATGTAATTGGATGGTATATCATATATAAGATACTAAAAATTTTATATTTATTATTTACATCAATTAAACTCATTATTATACCCATCCAAATAATGAAGTGTTTGAATAACAAACTACACCACGACGCGGAGACGGTAAGCCGTACGTACGCATGTATGGTGACATGTCATTCATAGGATGGATAGAAAGTGAATATGGTATTAACTTATTTATAATAACATAAAATAATATATAAGGTACTATAGTTATTATTTTTGTATGGAAACAACAAAGAAAGTGGAAGTGGAAGAAGAAGATAACTTTGAATTAGGTAATGAAATTATTACCTCTTCTTCAGGTGTTTCCTTTTAATTTGATGAAAAGGGATCTATAGGATGGATTTATAACAAAATTAATGCCACTAGGTCAAAGATAGGGTATTAGGGTGGATATTTGATCAGGGTTTGGCTGAGCCAAATGTCTTTGCATATGTGATTTTTAGAGAAAGGGAAATACCCTTTTATATGATAGGTGAGGGTCACTTTAAGAAAAGCTTGAAATGTTATTTTATTATACCATCATATTAGGTTTATAATGGCTCCAAAATTATTAATTTTGAGGATAATGTGGGGATGGGTCGAAACCTCACACCTAATAGGTTTAAGACTGGTTTAAGTCACAATATGAACCTTATCTTTTTTATTCAACCCTTAGTTAAATAGTTTATCTTTTACCATGTATTCTTGTATTCTTATAATAAATGGTTAATAAACTTACTATAAAAATCCAAGAGAACCCCAAGTGGTTCAATATTAATATATATTACATTATATAAGTCCTTTGGCCAAACCATATATTTATATGAATATTATATCAACTAATAATATAGTATTTGTTTTAAAAACTCTTTTTTGTCAATTTTGACACTATTTGGTATTTTGTTTTTGTGAAAGTAATATAAAATTTATTACATAGAAAAAAATTATTTAATATACCCTAAAATTTCATATTAACTTATAAAATTAGTTTAATTCATCAGAAGTCTCAATTTACATTTATTTGGATATTTATCATATCAATTATTTTAATCATTCATTAATAAGGTAATTACTGCATCAGCATTGTGTCATAAATAAATTTAAACATTTAATGTCTAAAAATTATAAATAAAATATCATTATGTAGGAAATTGTTTTATATTTCTAATTTATATTTATATCCATGTTTATCATATGTATAACCCATTATTAAAAATGTTTTAGTCATTAAACTTTAAATTGAACACTTTTATCTCTTGTTGAAATATAATAATAATAAATGTCCTAATCTAATATATGGGGACCAAAACGATCATATTTTATTTATAAGGTTGATTTTGGTCGAAATAAACATATACAACAAATTTAGGACGTGTTAGGGTAATTATAATATCAGTTTTACCTTTAATTACCGTATTTACTTTTATCTATGATAAATAAAAGTTAGAAGTTACTATTCACTAAAAATTATTTTCATGTTATTGAACCACATTTTACTTAGTGATATCAACCATGTCTCTCAGTTTTGGAAATTCAACTCATAGAAGCGGTAAAATTAAGTTTTATGCAAATTTGAAAATTCTCCTAGAAGGTGGGTAAAAGACAGTAAAAAGTGCAATAAATTATATATATCTAATATTATTTTAAAATTACTCAAATGAATTACATTGAAAATATATAGGTATTATGTATCTATTTTTATCTAATACAAATTTAAAAAAAATAACTAATTATTTAAATAAAAAGCTGGTTTTACACAATAACATAATGTTTATTACTATTCATTAGAAATTGAATGTTTTTAGAAAAATATAAAAAAATCACCCAAATCTAATTTTGATATTTAAAATCCAATGAAGTCCATTTTTTAAAATAAAATTTATATAATTTTGTTTCCTCACGGATTTCGGGGATGACCTCCTGGACGGGAGATTCAAACGTTCCGATCGGTTTCTAGCGGGTTTGTTCTTAGAACCGGAAACATCCAATGATTCCACATCCGTTTGGACCCACTTTCCAAAGGTATGCGCTCATTAGCTTGTGCACTGATGAGGCTTAGGAATTTGCATTGGTCGAGAGGATGGGAGGTCGGACTCATCACACCTTTTTTAGGGGAATTATTGTCTACTCCGGGACTCTATTTATAGATTTAAGTTATGTTCGTGAATCCTTATTACATTACCAAGTATAAAATGTGCTTTCCTTTAGTTTTAACAATCAATGATTAAATATGCAAGAAATTTAGAGAATCTTTTATATGTATTCGAGGTTCTTCATCAATAGAGAATCATCTATATCTGTTTTAGAGATTCTTGGTCAATGGTATCCTTCAAAACATTTATATAAAAGTCTCTTGGTCATTATGATGACCAGGCTGGTTTTAAAGCCACTCAGTGGGGCACTTGAAGTTTATCGTCATTCAGAAGGACATGGATTATTTCAAAGATGGGATCGAACGCATAAATGGGCTACCTACGTATCCTTTGTTTTGTAAAAGGAATCAGAACCCACGTAGTTCGAGTAATGGAGTATGATGTTTATGATTGATGGCTCAAAGAAGAATGTCATAATTACTTTTACACTCTAAGCTCACGTGATTCATGCTCGGTGTGAGAAACAAGAAATATTGGTAAAACTTAGACAATTGTGCCATGAAAGATGCAATCATAAGAAATTGTTTGGGGCTTAGGTATGTATGATTGCCCAGATAGATGAAGGTTTAGGATTCACTTTTAGGGAGAAAATCCAGGAACAGGGTCCATAAAGGTATATGTGCTTTATGGAGATTTGAATACTCTAATCTTGGGGCTTACTCCTAAGGAGGATGCCCAAGTTATGAGGAGACTTATGATGGGGTTTTACTCCTGAAAAGGAAACCCAAATCAAGGGTAAATTAGGACTGGTTAAGAGAAATTTAAAGGGGCTTGGGGTTTACTCCTGAAAAGGAAACCCAAGATTATGACTAGGACTTACTCCTAAAAAAGGAGGCCCAGGTTATGACTGAGTCTTATTCCTAAAAGGGAGACCCAGGTTAGGGGACTTTGGGCTTACTTCTGAAAAGGAAGCCCAAGGTTATGACTGAGTCTTATTCCTGAAAAGGAGACCCAGGTTAGGGATTAAGGTTTGGGGCTTACTCCTGAGGAGGATGCCCATATTTGAGGTTGGGGCTTACTCCTAAGAAGGATGCCCAATTTAAAGAATTATGATTGGGGCTTACTCCTGAGGAGGATGCCCAAGTTTGGGAACTTTAAGAATTTGGGGCTTACTCCTGAAGAAGGATGCCCAGATTTGAAATTGGGGCTTACTCCTTAGGAGGATGCCCAAGTTAAAGGAATATGATTGGGGCTTACTCTTGAGGAGGATTCCCAAGTTAAAGGATTATGATTGGGGATTACTCCTGAGGAGGATGCCCAAGTTAAGGATTCTCTCATCTTAAAGGATGAGGTTGAATGAATGAACTCTCTATATTTAGTGACATAAGGATATTTAAATCACTAGGTTTTGAGAGATATTCCACAGAATTCCTTTCAGATAAGGAATTCAAATCAAGAAATCATGCCATAAATGGCTTTGAAGAGTGTCTTGAAGACTGAATCTTGAAAAGGAAAGGTGTAATGGCTTAAGAGGGGTAAAATGGGCAAGATGGGTACCCAAAAAGGTAAGGGCGCGCAGGTTTTGAAAGGCGCGCAAGTCTTCCGTGGGCGCGCAAGTTTTGGTCGCGCAGGTATACCTGCGCGACACATGGTGTACTTGCGCAATTTTCAACCAGCATTGAAATATTTGAGCGACTCTTTTTTAAACCCTTTAGAATCCTCTTGAGGTTCTTCCAGAAAAGGGACGTGCAAGTTATATTGAAGGAAATAAGTCGGCGCGCAAGTGTTGATAAGTTTCAACACTTAGGCCTTCTTTCTTCTCTTTAGATCTTCCATTCTAGGTAAGAAATTACCTTAGAAGTGTTCCGGAAGATTTGAGAAGAGACTTGGGCGTCGAGAGCTTCAATCCGAGTTTCTGGAAAAAGATCCTCTCGAATGGGGGGCCCACAGGGTCTATTTATAGGCAAAAGAAGGCCCTGGGCGGTTACCGAGCGGTTACCACTTAGGTCGTTCAAGTCACTTGCACGACCATAAGGCGTCGCGCAAGTACTTGCACGACCACTAGGCGGCGCGCAATTGTACTTGTGCGACCATGAGGGAACTTGCGCGACCTATGGGCAATGTTCTCCTTGTTCATCCCTTTGTCGATTTTTGATTTTTTCTTCAAAGGATGAATCACTTTGAGCTCAGATATTCCCTTTTCCGATCTTTAGATTCTGTGACGAAAGGAGCGTCAACAAAAGTCCCCCCTCAGAGTTGGATCCGGAGAGAAATGAGGATTTGACTCTGAGGACATCAAAGACATCCAAAGGAAAAGGTGGTTTCCAAGTCTTCAGTGCGCAGAAGGCAGCGCACAAGTGTGCTGGAACTTGACTTTTATTCAGAGTTACTTTGTCTTTTGTGGGTAGTTTGAAGTCATTCAGGCCGGACATAAAGGGGCTAATGTTTAAGGTCGAAATAGATTTGACCAAAAAATTGATTAGAATTGACACAATTCCTTGAAAGTTCATCTGAAAACATACTACCATACTCAAGTATGAGGGAAAATATGTAAACTATGGCTTAAGAATATTTGAATCTGAGGAATGATATGAAAAAGAGCTAAAAGGCATTAGAAGAAGTAGTTTCCAAGAATGAAGTTACAATTATTTAACAAAACCCGTTAGGGGGTTGAAATATACAGGGCCACCTAAGGGCATTGGCTGCATGGTCAAATAAATAGAATCTTTTGGCTGACAAGTCTGTTATGTGGACTGTTTATGCAAGGCCAGCTATGGGAACGTGCTGCATAGTCAGGCAAAAGAACTCCCAGAAATTTACATTCCTAGTGTTAAAAGCCAGTGAAAGTTTATGGAGATTCAAATTTTCTAAAGTATAGAGTTTGTTGTATGGAAAGAGTTACTTGAATATGGAGAAGATATTTCCGAACAAGAATATCGAAGAACTGGATAAACATCACTCCTACGAAGGTCTGACCCAAACGTAGGGAAGAAGAATAAACCATAGACTTGAATACTTTCAGATCATGAAAAAGGATATGGGACAAATATGTTAAGGATGGCTATTTTTTGCGGATCCCTACATACTGTCGTTTAAGACAAATAAGGACAAAAGATGCATTCTTCCCAAGAATGAAGTTACTATTATTTAACAAAACCCGTTAGGGGGTTGAAATATACAGGGCCACCTATGGGCATTGGCTGTATGGTCAAATAAATAGCATCTTTCGGCTGACAAGTCTGTTATGTGGACTATTTATGCAAGGCCACCTATGGGCACATGCTGCATAGTCAGGAAAAAGAATTCTCAGAAGTTTGACATTTTTGTGACTAGAAGTCATGAAAAGGGTTATGAAGATCTGAAAATGTTTAAGGTTAGGATTATAACACATAAATATGGGTATTTTCCAATGTATATAGAGATACATAGGTCAATGAAAACCATAATCATGTTGTGGCTGGGTCCTGAATTAAAATTTTGGACTTCACTACGTATCTCATAAGAATGAGAATCAAGCCATACATAGTTCTTGAAATGCAGTTTAACGTCGTGCAGGACGAAAGTATGAGTGATCTTAGTTTAGGGTCATGGAATTCGGACCATAATAATGAATACACAGTGTGTGTTTTCATGAGGACTTTTCAGCCAAGGGACTGAAAGTGAAATTTGGGGTTAGGCCCAAAAGACTTGGGACTGGATTCGAGGGATACTCGAATGTTCCTACGTATCCCATAAGGATGGGAATCAAGTCCACGTAGTTCTAGGATTACCCTTTGTACAAATTTTGTTCGTACATGTGAAGGGTTAAAGGGGACTTTAGTGCAATGATGGTTTAACCTAAGATAAAAAGTTTAGGCATTACCATGTATGCATGTAGTCTTTTGAAAATGAAAACAATGATTGAAAAATCAATGTCAATAATAGTTCTCTCTCAAATGAGGAAATCAAAGAATATTGTAGTTTATTGTCGTACCGGACAAAAGTGTTGCATAGTTTAACGTCATATAACAAGGACGAAAGTGAATCAATTTAAAGATATTGATTCCAGGGGCGGTTTCACAAATCAACATCATATGAGATGGTGGTGAACCGATGTGAAGAGATTATTTTTGGGCTTGAACCCTGGGAGGTTGCCTACATACCCAGCCTGGAGGGCAAGGATCAAAGTCCGTGTAGTTCAATTAAAGAATGAATTAATGATCAAGTTGTTCTTGTGGACAATGATCTAAATAAAAAATGTTGTTGGGACTTATACATGGTTAGTGGCCCAAAGGGAGTGTTATGGTTGCTGTTCGCTCTAAGCTCACGTGAGTCATACTCGGTGTGAGAAACAAGAGGTAATAACAACCTTAACGATGCACAGTTTAATGTCATGTAGGACATAAAAAAGGGACTATGCAGTTTAAAGTCATGCAGTTAGGACTATTGGTGCTGCACAGTTTAGTGTGATGTAGCAGGGACAAAATAACAGTTTAATGTCATGTATGACAAAAGGGGGACTGTGCAGTTTAATGTCATGCAGTAAGGACAAAAGAGTGTACCATTTTAGCGTCATGTCGGACGAAAGTGCGAATAGTTTAAGGTCATATGCATGGACCGTGAATGGTGCAGTTTAATTTCATACTGGACTTTTGAGATTATATAGTTTAACGTCTTTCCGGACATGAGGGACTTTTATACAGTTTAGCGTCATGTAGTTAGGACGTCACAGTTTAACGTCTTGCTGGACATAAAGGATTTGCAAATAGTTTATGGTCAAATACATGGACCAGGGATGATGCAGTTTAAGGTCATGCTGGACGGTTTAGGGAACTTTTTCACAGTTTAATGTCGTGTGGGACGAAGTTGCAGTTTAAAGTCATACTGGACCATTGCTGTATAGTTTAACGTCATATAGCAAGGACGAACTGGTGCTGTACAGTTTAAAGTCATGTAGCTAGGACTAAGGTGAACCAATACGAGGATATCAGTTCTGGGGAATTTTTACAGTTTATCGTCATGATGGACGTTGGAAGTGCCACACAGTTTAATGTCATGTTGCTAGGACACAATATAGTTTAATGTCATCTCGGACAAAATATGGGAACTTCTGTACAGTTTAACGTCATGTAGATAGGACATAATACAGTTTAGTGTCATGTAGGACAAAATATGAACCAATATAGTTTAATGTCATCTCGGACATAATACAGTTTAGTGTCATGTAGGACATAATATAGTTTAGTGTCATGTAGGACATTGAAGGTGACACAGTTTAACGTCATGTTGGACGAAGTTGCAGTTTAAGGTCATAATGGACGATTGCTGTATAGTTTTAATGTCATATAGCAAGGACGAACTGGTGCTGTACAGTTTAAAGTCATGTAGCTAGGACTAAGGTGAACCAATACGAGGATATCAGTTCTGGGGACTTTTTACAGTTTATCGTCATGCTGGATGTTGGAAGTGCCACACAGTTTAATGTCATGTTGCTAGGACACAATATAGTTTAATTTCATCTCGGACAAAATATAGGAACTTCTGTACAGTTTAACGTCATGTAGATAGGACATAATACAATTTAGTTTTATGTAGGACAAAATATAGTTTAATGTCATCTCGGACAAATAAGGAATTTCTGTACAGTTTAATGTCATGTAGATAGGACATAATACAGTTTAGTGTCATGTAGGACATATCATGAACCAATGTGACTGTTTTGGCTCTGGGAACAATATTTTGTGTTTATAAAAAATACTTCTTCAGAAATTAGGCATTAGTTGGAGTCGTGATGAGTTCTCCATCCATTGAGATTAAACAGTACCAAAGATTAACTCTTCGTCTGATAAAGACTCTGCCTAATTAGCCTGTTTAGGCTGTGCCGTTTGGTGGGGTGGTTCCCGTGGCTTTGAAGTAGATGGCATGAAATCTGCCAGAGTCAAAGACAATTTAGGCTTTGATACATACTCATCTTCTCCTGATTCCTCTTTCTTCTTTGAATTGCGCTGCACTTTTGAGGATTTGTCTGTTGATGGAGGCTTTACTGCAGCTTTTGTAGGAGACACAATTGGCTTCTTCAATTGTGTTCGCAAAATGGAATGGGTCTGATTGATTGTCTTTCTGACCATCCAATCATCATATTTTTTCGCAGTTTTGCTTTTTACTTCCTGTCACTCGCCTCCTTCCTCTGGATCTGTAGCGGTAATACACACTACATGAGCTGAAGAACCCTTCAATTTGACTTGTCCCAAGTCGACCATCTTTTGCAGGAGGTCTTTAAAGACAAAACACTCCTGGATTGGATGCCCCAACATTTGATGAAAGGGACAATAATTGGGACGGTCTTCATCTCCTTCCTTGTTTGGCCTCTTCGGCACTGGTAATTGAACCAAATTATTTTCCAGAGCTGAAATGAAGTAACCAGAAACTTGCTCACTTCGGAAAGAGTATGTTTTACTCTTCATATCCTCAAATTGTTTTCGTCGTTGATCTTTTTGATCATTTGGACGAAACAACCTTTGTTATTGGCGTTCATGAGGTGGAGCCCTTCGAGAAGATGAAGGTTTTGAAGTAGAAATAGGTACATGTGCTTGTTTAAGCATAACTGTAGCAGTTTCCGCTTTACCCATTCTCCTTCCTGGAGCTGATGGAATTATATGAGATTTAACCTTAGCCTGTATAAGGGAATCTTCAATCTGCTGAGCGATTGAAGTAAGGTCTCGAAACCCTCCTGTGTATTTCACAGGGATCAATGGCGTGTGTAATTCGTCACGCAAATTTTCCACACAAATTGGCAACAATTCCTCCTGAGGGAGTTCTAAATTCAAGGAATACGTTAATCCCTTCCAACGAGCAATGAAATCAGAGACTCTTTAATTCTCCCTTTGCTTGCAGTTTGTAAGATCGAAAACTGTCGTTTTTGGCAAAGTTGAGCTAAACTGAAGAAGGAATTTTTGACGAAGATCCTCCCATCCGATGAATGACCGGGATTGCAAGCTTGTATACCAGACAAAAGCTGGTCCTTATAAGGTTCGCACGAAGCATCTGAGTTTCACTGCTTCTTGCTGCTCTGGAGTTCCCATCATAGGATCACAACAAGACACGTAATGCGTCAAATGTTGTTCGGGGTCGCCTGATCCATTGAAAGTAGGGAAAACAGGGTTTCCAAAACTGGATGGAGGAGAAATTGAATCTACCCATTCAGGGTAAACTTTCTTTTCAGGTTGAACTTGCGCCCGTTTTCCTTCCATAGTTTCTAACCGAGCTGTTAATGACTCAATAGTAGTTATTAACATTTGAGAAACATCAGTTTGAACTTGGTTTTTAGTAGGTGCAATAAATGGAGCTTGGATAGACGTGGTGGTTGGTGCTGCAACTGATGGTAGTACTGCCAACTGTTGTTGCGTTTGACCCGTAGGATTAGACCTCTGTGGGTGTACTGATAAAGGAGGATATTCCTGATCCATCTCAGTAGTTACAACAAATTCCTTCGGCTGTCGGACTTCAGCATTCTTAAGAAGAAGACTACTTTGAAGTAGTTCTGCATTCAACCTTCTTAATTCTTTCATTTCTTCCTCCTGTTGTGCAAACCTTTGCTCTAATGAGAGCGATTGACCTCCTTCAGAGGAAGGGTGAGAAGTAACCTGATTCTTTCCTTTCCCCTTATTGGATCCTTTTCGGAGAGGGGGAAGTGGGTTACTTGAAGGAATACCCAGATTTTGGGTAAGCCTTCGATTACGTGTGCGCACACCTTCTTCATTTAGGTCTGTGTGCGCAACTTCTTGAGAAGGAACCTCTTCGTCTGATCCCTCTGATGGAGCCTCATCTAGTGAATCAGCAGCAATGACATTCATGACATTAATGGATGCATATTGCATGGAATCCTTTCTATCAGCATTTCTGTGATATTTTCTTCTTCTATGTCCATGATGAGACATGGCATTCCGTTGACTTGATCCCTCAGGAACTTCTTGGAGAACCGTCACTTGGAGAGAATCTCCTGATAGCTTGGCTCTTCGTTCCTCTTGAGGCTTATTCCCTAATCGAGAGAATACTGACTTTCTCTGAGGGAGGGATTGAGGATTTGAAAAATTCCCCAGTCCGGTGGACTGGGGATGTTCCTACTACTTCCGCTCAACTCCTCGAATCCCATTTGTTGACTCTGAGGGTTGGGTTAGAGAAGTCCCCAGTCTAGCAAGCTGGGGTGTCTCTTGACATGCTATGTCTGAGATCTTTTTAAAATATCTCTTGATCTTGAGAATATTAGTTCGGAAATTAGCTGGATGCATTAACCTGTATCCACTTTTATCACCTGGTTCAACAGATCGTTGGATGATTTCCGAAACTTCTGTCATTTGATGACGTGTTTGCTCCAGACGAGAGGCTTGTGCAATATTCTCGCCTGCTTGATGTAGGAGCAATTCAACAACTTGTTCTCTATATACTTTATTTTGAGAGGAACTAGTTGAAGCATGTTCTTGAGAAAGCTTTTGATTATGAACAAAGCCCATTGACTGTGGTCGGCCATGGGCAATAACATTGCATGAGACCATTTTCGGCGGGCTTTGCTGACTGGAAAGCACTGTGATATGTAGTGCTCCGTGAACACCCCATCCTCTGATATGAACATCAGATGGAGCATTGGCAATTAACTGACGCAATTTTCATAGTGCGCCAAGGCATGAACGTTGAAGGGTTCTTTGTTGCTTTTCAGCCTTTGGATACCGAGAGACTGATAGAGATGCCAAATCAATCTGGCGTTGTAACCCTTCTATTATCTTAATATGATTTTCATAATCACCGTATGATAATACTTTCTTCTTCAATTTACAAAGAGTCTTCCATATGTTGAGACGAATATCATGGATTCCATCATCCGTCAACATCATTGGAATGTCATACTGGGAGTCAGCCAAAGGCCAAAACATGACTGGTACTTCACCTTTTGCCAGTTTTTTCCTCATGTTCAGCATTTCCTCTTTATCATTAAATGAAGATTCTTCTACCTGTTTGGACCAGAGTTGATGTTTCCTTGTTGCTTCATCGGATTCAACAAGATTGGTAGAGATATCACTATTCATGCTGGAAGATGAATGACACAGGGATGGTTCAGAGAATAACCTGAACCCCAGGCTATCTTCTGATGGAGAAAGAGTTTCACCTGCCGATAGTAAAGCATCAGACATGACTGGTTTTACGTTTTCAAGTGCCTCGAGATAGGAGGGCTTTCTCGTCACTACATTGCCTTCTGAAGAATTTTCGAGACAACGTGAATCACTACTGCGGAGAGGACTTTCGCCGCGAAGTTCATCACCATGAGGAGGACCGTCATGATGGGTTACCGCAAAAGATGAAATCTCTTGCTCCTTGGTCTTCTGACCACACAGAGGGTTCCTGTGGCTCTCATCTGAAGAAGAAACTTCAAGATTGACCGAAATTTCATGAAGCAAACCTTCATGAGGAAGTGTCTGTTGAAGACCTTCAAAATTAATGTTCTCGTTATTGAGAACTGAGGGAGTAGAATCTTGAATTCCAACAGATAAATGTCTGAGGGCTTCAAGAACTCCAGCATCGAGAAAGGCCTTGTTGCAGATTGGCCTTTGATCTCCTGACTGTGCTGGGCAGATCTTTTTCTTAGATGCCTTCTTACTCACTTTAGAAACCACTTGTTGATGAAAGTGGTTACTCTGAGCAGGTGTATGTGCCTGATCAGGAAAGATGGTCAGGTTAGGCTGACGATCTTCACTCAAATCAGGTGTATGTGCCTGACTTGGTTGTCCGTTTGATATGGGGGAGTATGCCCCATAACCCTCTTGGACTGGAACAGATGTGTGTGTCTGTTCCGGAGTGAATCGTTGATGTGTCACTCCACTGCTAGGGATAGATTTATGTGTCTTTCCCTGTGATGATGCTGAAGCTGTTATGATATCCTGGCAAGCATCCAGAATATGAGCAGGAATTTTCTTCTGCTCTTTCACCATTGACAAAATATGTTTGGTGACTTCAGCCGCCGGAACGGGGATATACGTCCATTCCGGGCTTGGAGTAGGTGTATGTGCCTGCTCCTGTCCTCCTTTTCCTGTCAGTGAATCCTGAAAGTACTCAAGTGTGGAGGCAGAGAGTTGAGTCTGCCTCCTGTTTGTCGTCGGGACTTTCTGACTGACTTCTCCATGCGCTACCAAGCGAGACTGTTGGTAGGCTTGATTAGTATTAGTAGGTGTATGTGCCTGCTGATTACACTTCACCAAACGCGGTTGACGAGATCCATCATATGTAGTCAGACGAGCCTGCTGACTAACTGGTGATGTATAAGCAGGTTTATGTTCCTGCCTACAGTACTCCGCAGGAATTTCCTGGCGGGATTGGCTTGATGCTTCCAGACGAGTCTGCTGGACAGCGGAATTAAAACGGGCAGGTGTGTGTGCCTGCTCGTTGTTTGCCACCAAGTTAGGTTGGTGGACCTCTCCGGAGATGGTAGGGATGACAACCTGCCCATTGTTCACCGGATTCCGTCTCTGGCGGTTCATCTTGCTTGCTCGGGTTCGAGGAACCTGAGCTGAATGCCTGGAGTCGGTACCCTCATCATGTTGAGGGCGCACTACCGCACGAGTCTGGCGGCGATTGTTGATGGGAGCCCTTGAGAAGGACTCCTGTCTTTTTGAATTAAGGTCCTGCGGGACCTGCTCATTCACTTCCTCAGAGTAAGGGAGTGAATGGAAATTGTGTTCCGGGGATAACGACCCGAAACAGTTGGAGACGGTAGTCAGCACCGCCTGCTTCTTGATCGCTGGCCGCCGTTGTCCGGACGACCAGGTAGAGTTGTTAACTTGGAGGGCTTGACGAGCGGCCTCCAGAGTTGGGATAGTACCGTTGCGACAGTACTCCTTAACCAGTGCATTAGAAACCCAGCGTTGAAGACGCTGAGTTGGTGATGTCATCCTCAGAGCGGATGACGTTCCAGTAGGAGTAGCGGCATTGGTTTTCATAGCAGCAGACCTCACAGTAGAGGTGTTCACAGCAGCAGTATTCACAGGGGTGAATTTAAGGAAAGCCATTTTGCAGAAGATCTTGAGAAAAGAGTTCCTGTTCCATATAACAGATATAATCAAGATGAATCCGGCCACTGCATCTTTTGGATGAGCACATGTCAATGATTGCTTTGTTGGCCCAAGGGGCCTAACAAATAAGAAGAACATCACTTTAACTTGGTTAAGGATTCACGTCGGGTTCACCATTTTTGTTTCCTCACGGATTTCAGGGATGACCTTCTGGACGGGAGATTCAAACGTTCCGATCGGTTTCTAGCGGGTTTGTTCGTAGAACTGGAAACATCCAATGATTCCACATCCGTTTGGACCCACATTCCAAAGGTAGGTGCTCATTAGCTTGTGGACTGATGAGGCTTAGGAATTTGCATTGGTCGAGAGGATGGGAGGTCGGACTCATCACACCTTTTTGAGGGGAATTATTGTCTACTCCGGGACTCTCTTTATAGATTTAAGTTATGTTCATGAATCCTTATTACATTACCAAGTATAAAATGTGCTTTCCTTTAGTTTTAACAATCAATGATTAAATATGAAAGAAATTTAGAGAATCTTTTATATGTATTCGAGGTTCTTCATCAATAGAGAATCATCTATATATGTTTTAGAGATTCTTGGTCAATGGTATCCTTCAAAACATTTATATAAAAGTCTCTTGGTCATTATGATGACCAGGCTGGTTTTAAAGCCACTCAGTGGGGCACTTGAAGTTTATCGTCATTCATAAGGACAGGGATTATTTCAAAGTTGGGATCAAACCCATAAATGGGATACCTACGTATCCTTTGTTTTGGAAAAGGAATCAGAACCCACGTAGTTCGAGTAATGGAGTATGATGTTTATGATTGATGGCTCAAAGAATAATGTCATAATTACTTTTACACTCTAAGCTCACGTGAGTCATGCTCGGTGTGAGAAACAAGAGGTATTGGTAAAAATTAGACAATTATGCCATGAAAGATGAAATCATAAGAAATTGTTTGGGGCTTAGGTATGTATGACTACCCAGATAGATGAAGGATTAGGATTCACTTTTAGGGAGAAAATCCAAGAACATGGTCCATAAAGGTATATGTGCTTTATGGGGATTTGAATACTCTAATCTTGGGGCTTACTCCTAATGAGGATGCCCAAGTTAGGAGGAGACTTATGATTGTGTTTTACTCCTGAAAAGGAAACCCAAATCAAGGGTAAATTAGGACTGGTTAAGAGAAATTTAAAGGGGCTTGGGGTTTACTCCTGAAAAGGAAACCCAAGATTATGACTGGGACTTACTCCTAAAAAAGGAGGCCCAGGTTATGACTGGGTCTTATTCCTAAAAGGGAGACCCAGGTTAGGGGACTTGGGGCTTACTCCTGAAAAGGAAGCCCAAGGTTATGACTGAGTCTTATTCCTGAAAAGGAGACCCAGGTTAGGGATTAAGGTTTGGGGCTTACTTCTGAGGAGGATGCCCATATTTGAGGTTGGGGCTTACTCCTAAGAAGGATGCCCAATTTAAAGAATTATGATTGGGGCTTACTCCTGAGGAGGATGCCCAAGTTTGGGAACTTTAAGAATTTGGGGCTTACTCCTGAAGAAGGATGCCCAGATTTGAAATTGGGGCTTACTCCTGAGGAGGATGCCCAAGTTAAAGGATTATGATTGGGGATTACTCCTGAGGAGGATGCCCAAGTTAAAGGATTGTGATTGGGGCTTACTCGTGAGGAGGATGCCCAAGTTAAGGATTCTCTCATCTTAAAGGATGAGGTTGAATGAATGAACTCTCTATATTTAGTGACATAAGGATATTTAAATCACTAGGTTTTGAGAGATATTCCACATAATTCCTTTTAGATAAGGATGTCAAATCAATAAATCATGCCATAAATGGCTTTGAAGAGTGTCTTGAAGACTGAATATTGAAAAGGAAAGGTGTAATGGCTTAAGAGGGGTAAAATGGGCAAGATGGGCACCCAAAAAGGTAGGGGCGTGCAAGTTTTGAAAGGCGCGCAAGTCTTCCGTGGGCGCGGAAGTTTTGGTCGCGCAGGTATACCTGCGCGACACATGGTGTACTTGCGCGATTTTCAACCAGCATTGAAATATTTGAGCGACTCTTTTTTAAACCCTTTGGAATCCTCTTGAGGTTCTTCCAGAAAAGGGACGCACAAGTTATATTGAAGGAAATAAGTCGGCGCGCAAGTGTTGATAAGTTTCAACACTTAGGCCTTCTTTCTTCTCTTTAGATCTTCCATTCTGGGTAAGAAATTACCTTAGAAGTGTTCCGGAAGCTCTGAGAAGAGACTTGGGCGTCGAGAGCTTCAATCCGAGTTTCTGGAAAAAGATCCTCTCGAATGGGGGGCCCACAGGGTCTATTTATAGGCAAAAGAAGGCCCTGGGCGGTTACCGAGCGGTTACCACTTAGGTCGTGCAAGTCACTTGCACGACCATAAGGCGTCGCGCAAGTACTTGCACGACCACTAGGCGGCGCGCAAGTGTACTTGCGCGACCATGAGGGAACTTGCACGACCTATGGGCAATGTTCTCCTTGTTCATCCCTTTATTGATTTTTGATGTTTTCTTCAAAGGATGAATCACTTTGAGCTCAGATATTCCCTTTTCTGATCTTTAGATTCTATGACAAAAGGAGCGTCAACAAATTTAAAAAAGTCGGTATTAATATTCATAATGGCTAGTTTGATTGGTCGTGGTGTGTAAAAACTCCAAGTTGCGTACAACTCAAGAAATTGCATTAATCAAAGGGAAACATACCATGGAAGCTTGGGGTTTACATTCTCCCCTCATTAAAATAATTTTTTTCCTCGAAATTTCTGGATTATTAATGCATAAATCGATTCAAGTGGATCTTAATCATAACTTCCTTGAGTTCCCACATTGCATCTTCCATCTTATGATTTCTCTATAAAACTTTCACTAGAAGAGTGGCCAGGTTTCTCAACACTTCTTCTTTGGTATCAAGAATCTTGACAAGCATTTCACAATAAGATAAATTGGGTTCCAGTTCTATTTCTTCACAGGTGAGTACATGTGTTCGTCCAGGCATGTATTTTCTCAACAGTGATACGTGGAACACAACATGAAATTTGGAGATACTTGGCGGCATTTCCAAACGATAAGCTACAACTCCATTTTCTTCAAAAATTTCGAAAGGTCCGATATTCCTGGTACATAATTTTCCCTTCTTACTGAAACATAAAACACCCTTCCATGGAGAAACCTTCATGAAAACATGATCTCCTACTTGAAATTTCAAATCCTTCCTTTGGTTATCTACATAGCTCTTTATCCTACTTTGAGCTGCTTTGTTGTGGGTTTGGATAACCTTCACCTTTTCCATTGTTTCCTCAAAAAATTATGTTCCTATGAGTTTTCTATCACCAACATCATCCCAACAAGTTCTTGTACAACAACTCTTTCCATATAATACTTTATATGGTGTAATCTGAATAATTGAATGGTAGCTATTGTTATAGGAAAATTCTACCAGAGGTAATTATTGATCTCACATACCTTGAAAGTCAAGTGAGAAATATCTCAACATATCTTCTAAGGTTTGAATAGTCTGTTCTGATTGTCTACCAGTGTGAGGTTCGTAGGCAGTTCTCAAATGAATTTTAGTATCCAAGGCCTTCTGAAGAAATTTCCAGAATCCTGATGTATAATGGGGATCACGAACAGAAACAATAGAAATGGGTGATCCATGAAGTCTTACAATTTCATTAATATATATTCTTTATATATTTTCATGTGGTAAGTCTTCTCTTAGAGTAAGAAAATGTACTAACATGGTATGAAGATCAACAATGACCCATATTGCATCATTCCATCTAGGAGTGTTTGGTAGTCCAAGGGAAATTTCCATCATAATATCAACCCATTTACACTCAGGTATGGGAAGATGATGCATGAATCCTCTAGGATGTTGTTTTCCAGATTTAACTTGTTGAAAAACCATACATCTTGACACATAACCAGCAGTCTCCATCTTCATGTTTCCCACCAAGAAAATTTTCTTCAAATCTATATACATCTTAGTGATACTAGGATGTATAGAGAAATTAGAGCTATGAGCAACATCCAACAATTCCCTTTTCAGATCAAGTATGTCAGGAACCCAAAGTCTCTTCCCAAACTTCCAAATTCCATATTCTTATTTGAAGTAGATCAATCTTTCATCATTGGAAGCTTTAATTTTCTTTTTAAACTCCAAATCATCTGTCTAAGAACATTTTATCCATTCTAGTAATGATGGTTTAACAACCATTTGAAAATGTATTGATGTTTCACCTTCAATTATTATTCCCATATCTATCTTTACTAGATCCATGAACATAAGATCCTTTTCTACTCTCATCTTGTTCAAAACTCCATGAACCTTTATTCTCAAAACATCTTCCACATTTTTTCCCTTCACTGGGTGTTAGTGTATAGTGCAATCATAATATTTGAGTAGTTCAAGACATCATCGTTTCCTCATGTTGAGTTCATTCTGTGAGAAAATATACTTCAAATTCTTTTGATTAGTATAAATCAAACATTTCTCACCATAGAGATAGTGTTTACATATTTTCATAGAAACAATTATAGCTACTAAGTCAATATCATGAGTGGGATAGTTTTGTTCATGAATTTTTAGATGTCATGGTGCATATGTAATAACGCTCTCATTCTGCATAAGGACACAAATAATTCATTTCTTTGAAGTGTTACTATAAATAAAAAACCCATCATTACACAATGGTAGATTCATGATAATATAATTGACTAATATTCACTTCAGATCTTCAAAACATTCTTTACACTCTTTTTTCCATACAAATTTAACCCCATTACTTGTGAACTTCGTTAATGGTTTATCCAATCGGAAAAAATTCTGTACGAAATGACTATAATGACCTGCTAAACCAATAAAACTACGTAACTTAGATATACTCGTTAGTGTTGTCCATTCTTGTATTTCTCTTGTCTTAGAAGGATCAACATAGATTCCATCCTTAGATAGAATATAGCCATGAAATGAAATTTCATGAAACCAGAATTCACATTGGATAAACATCCCAAATAATTCATTTCTTCTAAGGGTTTTCAGAAGACTACTCAAGTGATTTTCATGATATTCATAGATTTTGGAGTAAAATAATATATCAACAATAAATACCACTACAATGTAATCAAGATAATACATGAAAAATCTATTCATTAGATCCATGAAAACCGAGGGTGCATTAGGAAGTCCAAAAGGAATTACTATAAACTCGTAATGCCCTTACTTGGTTTGAAATGATTTTTTCAGAATGTCTTCCTTCTTCACACACAACAGAAGATATCTATATTGAAGGTCAATCTTTGAAAAATATTGAGCTCCATGAAGATGATCGAATAAATTATCAATGCGAGGTGGGGTATACTTGTTCTTTATTGTTATTTCATTGATCTCCCAGTAGTCAATGACCAACCTCATAGATCCATATTTCTTCTTAACAAAAAGAATAGGGGCTCACAATGTATAAACACTAGGTAGAATAAATCTTATATTACTAAATTACTCTAGTTGTTTCTTTTTTCCACTAATTCCACTATGTCCATTCTATAAGGGGTCTTCGATATGGGCTTTGATCAAGGAATTAAATCAATGAAAAACTCAATTTCTCGTTCCAGAGGATGTCCATGTAAATCCTCTGGAAACACATCAACATATTATTTTTTAAAAGGTACGTCCTATATTCTAAAATTATTTTTCCTCACCCATAGCTATTTCATTCTCTTCCTCCCCAATAATTGAATTTATTAGAGCTACTGGGGTTGGATCTAGATAAGAATCAGGTGGTGACGTTTATGATCTAAAGACAAGGTACTCCTTATCATCATCAAAAATTGTAACCTCATTCTTCATAAAATAATTTTCACATCATTGTATGAAAGCCAATCAATTCAGAGGATTATATCAAATTTAATCAGGGGTACGATGATGAGATCTGTAGATAATGAACATTTATATACCCTAATGGGAACTGATTCACAATACATTATTACAATGATACATCCCTTAGGAGTTTTTACTGACAAGTCCCTTGCTAAATCTAATTGGAAATATCTAATTTTCTTAGCAAACTGGGAAGATATGAAATAACAAGATGATCTATAATCAAATAAAGCATCGGTTAAACATGAAGAAAACATTAAATTACCAACCACCATGTCTTATGGAGCTTCAACCTCAACAGTAGTGATCACATAAGATTATCCTTTCTCCCATGGCCTTTTCGGATGTAATTATACTTGGTTCATAGGACATTCATTTTCATAATGCCCCATTTCTCTACATTTTTAGCATTCAACATTGACAACCTCTTTCTTTATCTTTCAATCATGATCGTGGTGGTATTTTTCACTACAATTGTAATAGACTCCCATTCTCCTCAGGAAAGTACCGAGGTGTTTCTTATGACATTTACCCTAGGATGGATATTAAACTATTCCATTCTTCCCCTTATTTTCATTTCCAGTGTGTTATGAAGATCTCCTTTTCACTTTCATTGTTTTAAAGTTGTATGACTTAGAGAATTGTTGTTCTGTCACGATAGCACATGAGACAATATCTTTGTATGAGGAGAAGGATTGTGAGACTAATTCTTGAGATAGAAATGGTTTTAACCCATATATGAATTTATCATTCTTACTCCCTGGGTTACGTATATAATCTACTACATGCATTTCTATCCTTGTAAAGTCAGTCTCAGACATTGCGACATTATCATCATCCTTTTTCCTCAAACTCATCAATTGTATTTCCATATCTATTCGATGGTCATGAGGAAAGTATTTTTCTAAGAAAATATCTTTAAACTCCCTCCATTCCATATTTGATACTTCCTCATCCTCCTTTGGGTTTTGAATTAACGACCACCATTGATCTGCATCTCCCGTGATGTGATAAACTGCCCTGACATCTTTTTCCATTTCACTACTCCCCAAAGCATGAAATATTTTCTTTAGGAAACTTATCCATTTCTCATCTACAAATGGATTTTTAGTCCCATTGAATGTTCATTTTCGTTTCCTCGTAAAGCAGTCTAACATTTATCCACTATGTTGTAGACCAGGGTGCTCCATACAGGTACAGTTATTATTCATAACCTGATTGAGTTGTCCTAGTATAATGATAAGCTGATCAGCACCAGTTACATCACCAGCTCCACTATAATTATCTTGAGTGGGAGGGAAATCACTATATGTATTACATGCATTGATATGGTTTATAGTCCTTCAACTAGGCACCATTTATAAATAACGGTATACACTAGATTATGTTATGAATCAAAATACATAATTCCAAACATGTAAAACACTTACCAAAAATTGAATAGTTTATGGATATAATCCATAATCATAAAAATGTTTTCACTGAGGAGGTATATACACATAAATCCATCATAATGGTTTTTTAAGAAAATGTGAATTATCCAAATAATATCCCCTGGGAGTGTCGAAACCAAGAGTGCAGCAAGGCCATTTGTGTACTAGGATACCCCAGGTCAAGCTCGAAACTTTTTTTCGGAGTTCTCACTTCTAGGTACATTTGTGGTAGATTTTCCTCTACCTAATCATATCCAGAATGGGATGTATTTCTTGGAAAACTCACAAAATCTCTACGTTAACAATATTCTATGATGTTATTCTATACTAATCTTCAAAGTCTATCTTAGGGTAATATTCTCTAATCAGAGTTTTCCTAAATCTAGCTTCCAAGGATTGTACTAAACATCCTCTAATACCAACTGTAATACCCCAAACCTAGTTACCCCTATTTTGGGAAATATTAAATAAAATTTTCATGATCACAAGGGATCAAATCCCAAATGACCGATTAGTTTAGTAGCCATGGAAGTACTGGATACATACATAAGTTTTACATTACATCATGAAATAAAATCAACAAAAATATTTTTTTCATCCTTGAACAAACTTATATTCCTTATCCAATCCCAAAAGGTCAACCATAGTATACTTCTTCACATCATAGGAAAAATAAAACACAAAAAGTGGTGAGAGAAGATGCTCAGTAAGGATAATAATATTGCCGAAACTTTCATAAAAAAGCATAAACATTTTATGCAATGTATAAGAATAAAAAAAATCTCTATTATACTTAATATTATTCATAATAGGAAAAATATAAATCAAAATAATTACATTTACTTATTCACATGGATATTCTACTATTCGAATAATCACAAGTAATCACTACTGGAAATATGACTTATACCAACAATTTTGGCCAAACCATTGGCATACTTCATTAATTTGGACCTATACCAACGGTTTGGCCAAAACCGTTGGTATAGGTCACCTATAGGGACTTATACCAACAGTTTTGGACAAACCGTTCATATAGGGGGAGGACCTATACCAATGGTTTTGGCCAAACAGTTTCTATAGGTCCCCCCTATACGAACGGTTTGTCCAAAACCATTGGTATAGGTCCCAAAATCAATGGACATATACCAATGGTTCTCAAAACCGTTAGTATAGGTTCTTTAATTTTTTATCGAATCTTCTTACCGAGAACATTATATAAAACATAATTTAAAATAATTATGATAATACATATATATATTTATGAAATTATGTTCACAAAAGTCATGTTTGGTTAGTGGTTAGGTCGTTCAATTATAAACTAGAGGTCCTGGGATCAAATCCCTCCGAATGTTTTTTCTGAAATACATTTACCAACGGTTTTATGGAACCATTGGTATATATTTTCATATTACCTATACCAACGATTTTGAAAACCATTGGTATAGGTCTATACCAACGAATTTCCTAGAACCGTTGGTATAGACCTATCCTCACGACTTACTTGTCCACAGTCCTCCAAACGTTTCGTATAGCCTATACCAACGGTTTGGAGGCCTATAGTAACGGTTCTAAACCATCGGTATAGGTTATTTTTTCAATAGTGAATATCTATAGCCAATTTCATAATGATATAATGCATAAATCCAGACTTCCTAACCACATTGTCAAGGCCTCGTTCCAAGACTACAAATAAGATTTTGTTAATGCCTTATGTCAAGACACTAGTTTGTCTCACAAGACCCAACAATGCATCAAGGACCTATATGGAGCTCCACCCACGACTTGCTAATTCCAATGCATTATTCGTATGAAAAGGTTGAAACATAACATAAACATTCTTATGAAAAACAACATATGAAATTTTAATAATTTAACTATAAACCATTAATGGAATAAAAATTACACACCCACAGTCAAACATATCACCAAACCTTCAATGTAATATGGAATATTGTATCATAATAAATCAACTTCAAACAAGTTTAAAATCCGTCAAAGGATGTAGACATAGATGAAATCAAAACTGTTTGAGAGAAATATATCTTTCTTTTTTGAAATAATTTAAAAGACATGTAATTATAAAAGAAAACACTTATTTTGAAAATTTTCTTATAATATTGTAAGGGATTCTTTGAGGATGTTATAATGGTAAAAAATATCTGAACTAGTCGTATAAGTTAAAAAAAATTCTTTCCATAATTTTGTCGAAAAGGTCATAAAAGAAATTGTTTGGAAAATGACAGAAAGATTCCTACATAAAAATTCTATAAAAATTAAAACAAGGTTAGAAATGAATTTAACCCATAGTCTAGGAAATAGTAAAAATGTTTAGAAATTAATTTTTAAAAACCTTTATGGGGATGATAATGAGGTCCCAGTAGATACTCATATATAAAGAACTTTGGATAATGAAGAGATTGTAGAATTAACACTCACCAGGTTATTTTCTTTGATAGAGGTTATTTTAACCTCTTAAATAATAGTTAAATCATTGTTATTAAATTATAAAATAACCAAATACAGAAATATGATATCATATATGATCTTCTATTATTGCTTTGTTAATAAAATTTGAGTAGTATCATTGTTTTAGGTGTTAATAGATTCGTTTTCCTTTATATTCTTGGTTAAGTAAGCCATGTTTGTTATGAACAGTATGTATTTGATATATATCCAGAATTATCTTAATATCATAAAAATTATTTTTAATCATAAAATAAAAAATTATTCATGAATGGTTATGATGGGGAATGAATTTCATCGCATTGGTGGAGACTGTAATCCGTATGTACACACGAGCAACAATACCATTCTATTGTTGGTGAAATCGTATGTAATTGGATGGTATGTCATATATGCAGAATTATTAACATGTTATATTTATTATTTACATCAGTTATAATCATTATTATACCAATGCAAATTATGAAGTGTTTGAATAACAAACTACACCACGACGTGGAGACGGTATGTCGTACATACGCACGTATGGTGACTTGCCATTCCTA
The DNA here is from genome assembly GCA_963277665.1 of Viscum album. Classification (NCBI taxonomy): domain Eukaryota; kingdom Viridiplantae; phylum Streptophyta; class Magnoliopsida; order Santalales; family Viscaceae; genus Viscum; species Viscum album. The sequence goes on along the minus strand of OY728119.1, from coordinate 1,972,031,891 downwards.
GGATGGATAGAATAATGAATATTTTTGTACCATATTTATAATAACATCACAGTTTTTAGGATGTACTGGAGTTATTATTTTGGTATTGAAATATAAAAGAAAGAGGAAGTGGAAGAAGAAAATAACATTGAATGAGGTGATGAAATTATTACCTAATCTTCGGGTGATTTATTTTGATTTATTCAAAAGGGCTCCTTAGGTTGGATTTCTGACCAAATTAAGGCCTCTAGTTAGAAGATAGGGTAGTTGGGAGGATATTAGATTAGTGTTTGGATGGTCCAAATGGATTTGGAGGTGTTATTTTGAGAAAAGAGGAATTACCCTTTAATAAGAGAGGTGAGGGTCACTTTAGGAAAGTTGAAATATTATTTTATTATACAAACATATTTGGTTTATAATGGCTCCAAAATGATTAATTTATAGTCTAATGTGTGGATGGGTCTAACACCTCTCAATAATAGGATTTAGACTGGTTTATTTCACTATATTAACATTATCTTTTAGATTTAACTTTTAGTTAAATAGTATGCCTTTTTCAATGTATTCTTGTATTATTATAATTAATGGTTAATAAAAATACTATAGAAGGTCTAGAGAACCCCAAGTTGTTCATTATTAATATATAAAACTTTATCTATGTTTTATGGTAGAGGCATAGATTTTTAGGAATATTATATCAATTAATAATAGAGTATTTGTTTTAAAAACTAATTTATGTAAATTTTGACAAAAGATGGTATTTGGTTTTTGTGAAATTTATATCAACTTTATTACATCGAAAAATTTTATTTAATAAACCCTAACATGTCATATTAAACTATAAAATTAGTTTAACAGATCATAAGTCTCAATTTACATTTATTTGGATATTTATAATATCATTTATTTTAATCATTCATTAATAAGGTAACTGTTGCATCATCATTGTGTTATAAATAAATTTAATTATTTAATTTATAAAATTTATAAATAAAATACCATTACGTAGGAAATATTTTTATATTTATAATTAATATTTATAGTAAAATTTATCTTATATATAAACCTATATTAAAAATGGGTTAGTTATTAAACATTGAATTTAACACTTTTAACTCTTCTTGAAAAAATAATAATAAATGTCATAATCTAATACAGGTTGACCAAAAGGATCTTATTTTATTAATATGGTGTATTTTTGTCGAAATAATCTTATCCAATAGAGTTGGATCATGTGTTAGGGTAATTATAATATCAATTTTACCTTTAATAACCCAATTTACATTTTACCATAGTAATTATAAGTCAAAAGTCACTATTCAAGAAATATTATTTTCATCTTATTGAACCACATTGTACATACTTATGTCAACCTTGTCTCTTATATTTTTGAAATTCAACTGATATAATTGGTAAAATTATGTTTTATGTAAATTTTCAAATGCTCCTAGAAGGCGGGTAAAAGATGGTAAAAAGTTCAATAAAATTTTATATATCTAATATTATTATAGAATTACTCAAATCAATTAAATTTAATATATATATGTATTATGTATCTATTTTTAACTAATATAAATTTAAACAAAAAACTAATTATTTAAATAAAAAGTCATTTTTAAACAATAACACATTGTTTTCACTCTTTATAAAAAATTGAATGTTTTTAGAAAAAAAATTCACCCTAAGCTAATTTTGATATTCTGTATCAAAAAATGAAGTCCATTTTGAAAAATAAAATTTATAAAATTCCCAAAAGTGGGTATTACTATTCATAATGACTAGGATGATTGTTTATGGTTTTTTAAAACTCTGTATTGCATAAAATGCAATCTATTGCATTAATCAAAGGAAAATGTACCATGGAAGCTTGGGGTGTTACAATTATAAGCTGTTTAAGAATAATAATGACATGTTTGGAACCAACAGGTGATGCTTTCTTAACTTGTTACAAAAATTATGTCTACATCATTCTTACTACAAGAATCACATGCAATCTTGCATTTGTCATAGTGTTACACAAGTGTAAGGGTATTTCCTAATTGTCATATCCTCACAAAAAGGATTGTTTTCTATTAAAATGTGTTGAATTTGATTATTTCCAAATGATTCCAAGGACTAGATACTCTTATAAAGTAGTAATCCTTGTAAATACATGTGTTATTGTGGTTGTGTGAATTTTTTTCTTTTATAAATGTAATAATTATTTAAAATGAGTTGAAGGTTGTTATATACGAACAAAAACAGGAAATAAAAAGATATTAGAGATTCACTCACTCCCCCTCTAAATGATACATTGACCCAGGTTGGGCATTTTAATATTCCAATATATGTAATAGTTGTTCTTTAATTAAGAATTTATATTTCTTGGGTCATATTAGCTTTGAAAATGGTGTATTAGTAGACCCTAAAAAATAATAAGGAATTTTTTATTGGGATATGGACATGAATTTTTTTGAAATATGAAGCTTTTTGGGATTAACAAATTACTACTGATCGTTCATTGGGTACTTTTCTCACTAGAAAGTGAAACTACTATACATAACCATGTTGGGAAAAAATTTTAGTGGACTGGATCATGTGAGAATGATTTAAATAAACAAGATAAATATCTTACCAAAACACCAATTCTAATATTATCTGAATTGGGTATGGATTAAGAATTCTATTATGATGTATATAGGATCATACTTGTGTATGTGCTGATGCGGGAAGATTGATTCATGGAATATGGATCATTAATATTGAGGCCACATGTATAAAACTATAGTATAGATGATCTGGAGTTAACCTTGGTAGTATATACCATATAATTCTATAAGAATTATCTCCTAGGTGAAAGGTTTACAGCATATAATGACCATAAGATGCATAAGTATTTCTTTTCTCAGAATGATCCAAATCTCTATATATTGATATGGATTGGGTTTTTATAATATTTTGATTTTAATCAAGCTTGTACATCAGGAAAATGAAATAGTGTTGTAGATGATTTGAGATGAAATACAGAGAATCATTAAATTCAAGTGTCCAGTTTTTATTAGAAGATGATAAAATATTTCCCTGAGATTCATATAAGTGTTCAGGATGAGTAGGAACTGAGAACACATGTATCTTTATATATTATGCCCTATCATTTTAGCTAGATAAATAAAAGGTAGTATGATTAATTAGAGTGCCTATTATTGGGGGACCACTTTGATGGGGAGGAGTTACCTCCCCACTTGAACATCGATAGTTATGAGATTATTTGTGATCATGGTTATGTCTATGTGCCTACTTATATGATGGAGCTGTTGATGTGGGTTTTCATTATTTGAAGTTGGTAGTGAATATTCATTTGACGAAATTTTTTTCTTATCTCTATAGAGAGTATTGGTGGTCTATAATGAAGAAGGAGAAAACATGTTTTGTGACTTTATGTTATACCTTTCATCAGGTGAAGTTAGATAATTAGTGGAATGTTGGTCTTTTAAATCCATTTATCATTACAAAATAGACGTGTGATGTTCTTTCCATGGATATAATGGTGGTTATACCAAGGACTCCTCAATAGAGTGATTCTATATGGGTGATTATGGATCAGTTGATAATGGTATCACACTTCATACTGATATGAGAGTCCTTAACTATTTATTAGTTGGGTGACATGTATGTTAGAAAGATATTATGTTTGTATGGGATGAATCAGAGAATTTTTCATATCATGATCCTTGTATTACTCCACACTTCTTGTAAGGTTTGTAGAAGGGATTTGGTAGTTATATACTTTTGAGTATGGATTTCCACCCATAGATTGATGAGAAATCAGAACCTACTATCCATTAGGAAGAGGAATTATTGAGAGTAATCATCTATAATTTTGGAGGAACATGAGATATGACCAAAGTTCTTGTTGTGTTTTCTTATAATAATAGTTACTAGGAGACTATTCTAATGACAGAATATACGATACTCTACTGTAGGCAATGAAAATCACTTTGGAGCTGGATGGAAGTTGGAGAGTCAATTTTATCTGGGATGAGTCTCCTCACTAAGACATTAGAGAAGTTCTGGTTCATCTGGAATAATATAACTATTACCCAAATTAGGAATAATTCATATGATGATTGCCATCATCGATATCTTGAGTTTTTAGAGGGTGATCTAGTTTTCATGTGTGTTTTGACAAGATTAGGTAAACATTGGATTTAGAAATAGGTTATGTTGTTTCCAATGTATGTTGGTCCATTCATGATTGTGGATAGGATCAATATAGTAGCATAACAATTAGATCCTCTATAGTTTTATAGTGTTATGAATGATGTTTTTCATGTGTCAAAGCATTATAAAGATCACCCTCACCCTACTCATGTAACTTATGTTTATGATTTGGACCTTGATGTTTATTCGTCCTTTGAGGACCATATGATCTATATGTTGGATCATAGTCAAGAAAATTATTTTTAGATAGACCATATTGTTGGTCCAAGTTCTATGAAATTAAATCCACCTTCAAGAAGAAACATGGGAGATGGAAGTTGGTATAATGGCTTAGGGGTCAAACAATATTAACATGGATTCTTAGTGATGTTGTGGAGTGCATCTCGATGATGAGCTATTATATTGTAGAGATATTTTATTATCCTGACTATTTGATGAATTACATTTCAATTTTTTTCAATTTTGGTTAGAATCCTTTTATACGGATTGCAGAATTCTACCTAAGAGTATGGAAATTATCTGGATCAACTTGTGGATTTGAGACTTTTAAAAAAGGTTAAATGGAACATAGAGTGTATGGAACATGGTTAATAATAACTGTGTTCCGTGATTATATGGCATGGATTAGTGGAGGTTCATAGTAAAAAAAACTATGGATAGTGTCCTTGAAATCAAGAAGGGATGGTTTGGAGCCATTTTAATGACATCCACAAGGTTTTTCAAACAATGTGGGTGGTCCAGACTATAAGGCCCCAGCCTTAAACCTTAATTAATCTTGATTTATTTCAAGAGTACACGTTGAGGATCTTTTCAGGTTTAGAGTTTTAGAGAATTAGATCATAAATCATGCATTACACTCCACATTTAAACAAAGTGGCTACATGAAAGATATTACTCATTTTTACCATCAACAGAAACATATTTAAAATAAAACATGTATTCTTTCTTGACACTTCCTTGACACTATCATCACATCATGTACTTTTCCCTTGACCTGTGAAAAAAATTTCAAAAACATGGGATGATCATAAAAAGCTCAGTAATGGATGTAAAAATACGTAAAGGAAACATTAGTACATGTATACATAAGAATCAATGAAATCATACTTTACTCATAAAACATAATCACGTTAACATACCTCATAAAATCATAAAATTTACGAATAACTCGTAGAAATCATAAGACATAGAGGTATCTTGAGGCATTCAAAACATTATTACGTAGGGAGTAACCCTCGTGGTTACTTTTGGAATACCCATCACAGTATATTCCCTAAATCTCTTCGGAGAAACCTTAACATTTAACCCCTTCACGTTACCCAATGCATTGGAGAGCTATATCAGGCTCACCCACCCTTATTTTATCACGGAACCACCCGTCTTCATAAAAAATGCCCAAGAACCATTACATAATCGTATCACATAAAACATGCATAAAGGAAACATAACATTTCCATATTTCAATCATAAGATATCAATAACACATTGATAAAATAAAAACATTATCAAAACCATTTTCAATACCAAAATAAAAGAAAAGTAAAACATGGTATTTATTTATCATTTAAAAAATGTTATGGCTTGTAGAGGAAGCCGAAACTCAAATAATAGTCACGGTGGCAGAGAAGTCGTTGTCACCGCATATGTATGACAAAAAAACATTCCATTTTTTCATTTAGTAAATGCTTCGTATAAAAAGATTCCTTTTGAATAAATGTAAAAGTCAAAGGGGTTTATACACCTTATAAAATAAAGTTGTGTATAAAACAAAATATGCCTCAATGAAAGAAGATTGAGACGATGTCCCTTACCTCGGGTCCGACTTGACCCGATCGTTCGTTATCCTCCGGAATAATAAACTTGAGTTAATTTATAATTGCTTAAGAACCTTTTTCGATTTCATTATTCCTTTTATATCACCTATAACCATGTTATGAACACTATGTAATTATTTAAGTTAATAATGGTCGTTTTGTCGATCATTGGTACTTGAGTAAAAAATAAACTCTTTATAATTACATGTTGTTCATGTATACATTATATACAGAATTATATTCATGATGTAGATATCATATATATCATATATATCCATTATATACCTACATTTATAATATTACATAACATTTAGAGGTAAGAAATGAAATGCACCGTTCATGGAGACGGTAAGACGTACGTACGCATGAACGCTACTTTAATTTATATTTCATAATTTATGGAATGGAATCACTATGATATAAAGGTATATTATAATTTCAGTATAATATCATATATAATATCATTAGCTCCATCCTTTATACGTCCCACATATGGCATTCACGAATCAAATCACTTTGAGGGGGCGGTAGTCCGTACTTACTAAAATTAAGATATCGTGTTTACCCACAATGGAAACCATAAAGGTATGACAGAAATGAAAAATACAGAATTATAAGGAAAACATAAACATATTATATATCATATATAAATATATTTACATCTTAATGGCCACCTTTGAAGGTGTTAGAAAAATTTTGAACAATCCCCGTTTCGTGAGGCAGAAATTTTCCATCCACGGAAATAGTATGTTCTTTAACCATTAGATGTAGGTGTGTGTAATTGTAGCTCGAATACTTATTATAAAAACATCTTTGTATATTTATGATACTGGTGTTGTCACAAAATAAATGAATAAAAAGAGTTTATGGGGTTGTAGAAGCACAATAAAAGAAAAGAACATTAGAGAATTCTTTACCATTAAATCGTGTAACTCCTCTTGGATTGTACCAAAAGGGTTTCTTGAAGAGCTTTCTACCTAAGGAAAGGATTATAGGATGAAGAGAGGGATGTGGAGGGATACAATGAGTAGATATTGGCTGAGCCAATGGCTTGATAAATGTGGGTAAGGAGGAAGAGGTGGGGGCCTTTTATAAGAGAAGAGGAGGGACACTCTTGGAATGTTATAAAATGTTACTTTATATTGAAATGTGTTTTTGATTTCAATGGTCCCAAATTGATATATTTCGATGATAAGGTGATAAGGGTTCGAAATATATTCACCCAATAGGCATTTTAAAATTTTATGTCTTATATTTTACATTATCGTTTCATTTTATTTAAATCGTTCATTAATGAGGTAATCGCTGCATCATCGTGATGTCATAAATAAATTAATTTATATAATGTATAAAAATTATACAAAAATACTATGATGTAGGAAATATTTTTATATTTCCAATGAATATTTATAGTCTAAGAGATCATTTGTGTAGAGAAAATTGAAATTTTTTTACTTAGGTGTTACATACTTTGTTATATTTAACTTTCTTTAAAAATAAAAAGATAAAAAGTCATTATCACACAAAAGGGATTCCATGGGGTCCCTAAGTTTGGCACAAGGCATCCATTGGTCGTCCATGAAACAACCAGTAGCATTAGGACACATGTTAGGGTCATTTGTTATTATTATGATATTATTTTATTATCCTTAACTACCCGATTACTAATTAATCACGATAATTAAAGATAATTACCATCGTTACTATTCATAATGTCCAAAAACAAGAGTCTTAATTACATAATTTGAACCTTCTGATTCCAAATATGGAATCTATTTTACCAAATTACAAACATAGAAATTTTAATAATTAATTTAAAAATAATTCTCGTTTTCAAAACAAATAGCGTGTTTTTTTGAAACAATATCTATGAAAAGTTTGGCACTTTTTTATGCCCAATTCTAAAGTGATATTAATCCCAATGACCACCATTGGATTAAATGGTAAAAATATATTCTATTAAAACATTAAAATTAATTAAAAATACAATATAACCATATAATTTAAATAGATGAAAAAGCAGTTTTGATGTAAAATGTAGTATTTTTCACTATTCATTAAAAAATGAACATTGTCAGAAAAATACCAAAAATTTATCCAAAGTAAATTTCAATGTCCCAATAATAAATAATAAGTTTATTTTGACAAATAGTGCTTATAAAATTGTCAAAAGTTTGATTTCAAAATGGTTTTCCATCAAAAGGCAGTAAACCATCTTTTAAAAATATTAGTGTATTCCATGCTTAAGATTGGATTTATTCTCATTTTAAGCCTCTAAAACGCTATCTAATTCACAAATAGACATAGATAAGAATATATGTTTTTAATTACTTACTTGGGATGTTACATCCTTACCCCTTTAGAAAATTGCGTCCCCGAAATTTATTTAATTATCAAATAAGTGGGGGTATTTATCCCTCATTGCATTTTCAGATTCCCATGTTGCCTCATCAATCGTGTGGTTTTTCCACAAAACCTTTACTTGATGAATCACCTTATTCCGCAACACTTTCTCCCTGTGGTCAAGAATCTAGACATGTTGTTCAACATAAGATACGTTCTATTCCAACTGAACTACCTCTGGCCTCAAAAAATGAGATGGATCTGGCATGTACTTCCTTAACATTGAAACATGAAAAACATTGTGTACCTGAGATAAACTCGGAGGTAAAGCCACTCAGTATGCAACTGATCCAACTCTCTCCAGAATTTCATATGGTCCAATGAACCTTGGACTTATATTTCCTTTCTTACCAAATCACATCACACTTTTCCATGGTGATACTTTGAGAAAAACATGATCACCTACCTCAAAAGAGAGATCCTTGCTCCTGTTGTCTGCATAACTCTTCTTCCTGCTCTGAGATGTTCTCATGTGTCTCTGTATCAGTTGAACTTTTTCTGCCAACTCTTCTACCAATTTTGGTCCCATAAACTTCCTTTCACCCACATCATCCCAGAAAGCTGGAGTTCGACACCGCTTCCCATATAATGCCTCAAATGGTTCCATCTGTATAGTGGAATGAAAACTGTTATTATAAGAATACTCAAACAAATAAAGATGATGGTCCCAACTTCCCTGATAATCTATCAAAAAAGCATGTACCATATCCTCCAATGTCCGAATCGTTCGTTCTGACTACCCATCTGATTGAGGATGAAAATCTGTACTAAAATTTAATTCAGTACCCAACGACTTCTGAAGGCCTTTTCAAAAGCTAGAAGTGAACTTGGGATCACGGTCAGATACAATGGAGAGAGGAACTCAATGTAACCTGACTATCTCTTTAATATACAAACGGGAAAGTTGATCTAGGGAAAAAGTATCTCGTATAGCAAGTAAATGAGCAGATTTAGTCAAGCAATCAACAATAACCCAGATTTCATTATTACCTCAAGGTGTCTTCAGCAATCCCATAACGAAGTCCATGGATATATTTTTCCATTTCAAATCTGACACTGGTAAAAGATAAATCATCCCTTTCGGTAACTGCTGCTCTACTTTAACCTGTTTACAAGTCAAAAACATCATAGTAAAATCATAAATATCTCTTTTCATTCCATCCCACCAGTAATACTCTTGAAGATCTCTATACATATTAGTACTTCCTATATGAACTGAAAATGGAGAACTATGAGCTCTACATAACAACTCTCTCTTCAACTGTGAATCACACGACACACACAATCTCTTCCCAAATCTCAATAGATAATCATTATCAATGATGAATTCAGGAAACTTACCTTTCTGAACTAGCTCTACCTTTTTCAGCAACTCACTGTCTTGCTTCTATGCTTGTTTAATTATGCCTAATAGAGAAGATTTCACTGATACCTGAAACAAAACAGAATTACATCCTATACCAACAACTTCTGTGCCAAAGTTTATCAAATCCTCAACCAAAGTATCACGTTCCAAATGCAGCATTGTTAATGAATCATTGCTTTTTTCGACTCAAAGCATCATCAACTTTATTTGCTTTTCCCGGATGGTAATGAATTGTACAATCATAATCCTTGATTAATTCTAGCCATCTCCTCTATCTCATGTTCTATTCTTTCTGAGTGAATATATACTTTAAATTTTTTTGATCAGTATATATTTCACACTTTACACCATACAAATGATGCCTCCCAATTTCCAAAGAAAAAACAACAACAGCTAATTCAAAATCATGTGTAGGGTAATTTACCTCATGCGTTTTCAAATGACATGAATCATAAGCAATTACCTGATAATTCTGCATTAGGACGCGACCAAGTCCTTTTAATGAAGCATCACTGTAGATAACAAGCTCCCCATTCCCGAAAGGTAATTCCAAAACTTGATCATTCACCTATCTTCTTTTCAGTTACTAAAAACAATCATCACATTCTTTTGTCCAGATAAACTTAACACCCTTCCGAGTTAGCTTAGTCATTGGACTAGATAATTGGGAAACATTTATAACAAATCTTCGGAAATAGCCTGCCAAACAAAGGACGCTACAATTCTCAGTTAAATTTGTTGGTCTTGGACATTCTTCCACAACCTTGGTTTTTGCAGGATCAACAGTTATTCCATCTTTAGAAACAATGTGACCGAGGAATGAAATTTGTTGCAACCAAAACTCACACATGCTGAATTTCCCATACAATTTCTTTTCTTTTAAGGTTTGAAAAATAACCCTTAAATGTCTTTCATTCTCCTATTTACTTTTAGAATACACCAAAATATCATCAATGAAAACAACCACAAACTTATCCAAGAACGCATGGAAAATTCTATTCATAAGGTCCATGAATATAGCGGGTGCATTGGTTAGACCAAAATACATAACTACAAATTCATAATGGCCATATCTTGTACGAAACGCGGTCTTCAGAATATCTTCTTCCTTTACCTTCAACTGATGGTACCTCGATCTTAGGTCAATCTTTGAAAAATACTGATCTCCCTGGAGCTGATCAAACAAATCATCGATCTGAGGCAAAGGATATTTGTTCTTAACAGTGATGTTATTCAAGGCTCTATAATCAATGCAAAGTCTCATTGAACCATATTTCTTTTTAACAAATAAAATTGAAGCACCCCATGATGATGTTCTAGGTTGAATAAAACCTTTCTCTAATAAATCTTGCAATTGCTCCTTCAACTCTAAAAGTTCAATTTGAGCCATTTGATAAGGGGGTTTTGAAATTGTCTTAGAATCAGGAACTAAGTCAACAGTAAATTCAACTTCCCAATCTGGTATTATTCCAGGCAAATCATTCAGAAAAACATCAGGATACTCATTTACCACCGGAACATCATTAATCTGAACAGTTCCTTTGTTTTCAACAATATGTGCAAGGTAACATTCATTTCCATATTTTACACGTTTCTCAGCCTCTTGATATGTTATCAACAGTAAGGGTTCATTCTTGTACACAAACTAAAAGACTTTCTGAATAGAAACTTCTTTAGCTCTACAGTCAATCTTAGCATGGTAAATAGAGAGCCAATCCATACCCAGGATAACATAAAACTCTACTAGAGGTAAAACAATAATGTTTGAAAGTAGGTTATTTCCACGAATAAGGATAGGATGATTCTTATAAATTCTTTTTGCCTCTACATTTCCCCCAGGTGTTTTTACCACAAGTTCAGGAGTCATTTTTTGAGATGGTATTCCGATTTTACTAGAAAATATTTCCGAGATGACGGAATGTGTAGACCCTGAATCAAACAACACACTGGAATAATCTGAAAAAAAAAGTACATGATACCACTTCATTTGATGGCCCAACATCTGCTGAAGTAGTTGGAAAGGATTTCACCACCCCTTTCTGCTTGTATTCTAACAACTTCCCATCACTCGAGCTCTTTGTCAGACAATTGTTTGCATAATGACCCATCTCATTGCACTTATAACATTTCACTAACTGTAAATCAAATTTTTTCTTACTATCACCTTGATCTTTTTCAGTGCAATAACAAGCCTTATGTCCCATCTTACCACATAGGTAGCACTTTCTAGAATTCAGAAGACATTCCCCAGCATGCCTTTACCACATTTATCACAAACTAGAAACTTAGTTTTCTTACCATCAGACCTTTTTGATGAATTCCTCCCTTTATCCTGCCACCTCGTTCTCTTCTTCTATTGGTTGTTATAGAACACTTGATCATCGAAAAACTCCAATTCCACCTTCTCAGCAAATCGATCAAGATTTTTATAAATATTTAACTCACGTGAAGCTATTTCCCTTTTATAATTTGGTTTTAATTCTGTGTAAAAATGATTGATTTTACTGTCAAGGTCTCGGATAAAATTTGGAGCATACCTTGCCAATCGAGTGAACTTTTCTTCGTAGGAAGCCACTGATTCGTCCTCTTGCCTCAATTCCAAGAAATGTTTATCCATCCTGAGTCGAACAACCTTAGGAAAATACTTCTCAATAAACATACCTTTGAATTCATCCCAGTCGAGAACATCAATCTCATCAGTGTCCCTAATATTTTTATACATCGACCACCACTGATGTGTTTCACCCTCCAAACGGTAAATATAAAGACTAACCTTTTGATTTTTTGAACACCACATGACATCGAAAATCTTCTCCAGTGCTTTAATCCACCCTTCAGCTAGCACATGGTCAGATGATCCTCTGAATGATGGGGGATGTTGCCTCCTGAAATGTTTCACCACTGACATTTTCCTCTGCGGTTGATCTGGATGATCTCATTCATGGATACCACGACCATTTATCGCTTGATTAAACTATGCCATTACTGAAAAAACTGTTCAGTTCCAATTCCAAACATCTTAGGATGCCGATTCGGAAGGTCATTTCCATCTGTATGACATCCTAGAACTGCTTCCCTATTTCCTCTATAGAAAACCATTCTGAACAATCATGTCTTAGATGAAGCAACATGGTAATCTTCAAATGCTATATCATTTCAATTTGACCATAAAAAATATTTTTGGATAATCATTTAATAGAATTCTAACTCCTAAAGTTATCTAAACTGACCTCTTATAACAACTATAAGGCCCCAGCCTTAAACCTTACTCAATCTTGAGTTATTTCAATAGTACACATTGAGGATCTTTTCAGGTTTAGAGTTTTAGATAATTAGATCATAAATCATGCATTACACTCCGCATTTAAACAAAGTGGTTACATAAAGGATACTAATAATTTTTCCCATAAACGGAATCATATTTAAAATAAAAAATGGATTCTTTCTTGACACTACCTTTACACTATCATCACATCATGTACCATTCCATTGACCTGTGAAAAACATTTCAAAAACATTGGATGAGCATAAAAAGCTCAGTAAGGGATGTAAAAATACGTAAAGGAAAAATTAGTACATGTATACATAAGAACCAATGAAATCTTACTTTACTCATAAAACATAAGCATGTTAACATACCTCATGAAATCATAAGATTTATGAATAACTCATAGAAAACATAAGACATATAGGTAACATGAGTCATTCATAACATTCTTACGTAGGGATTAACCCTCATGGTTACGTTTGGAATACCCATCACAGTATATTCCCAAAATCTCTTTGGAGAAACCTTAACATTTAACCCCTTTGCATTACCCAATGAATTGGAGAGCTATATCGGGATCACCGGCACTTATTTTATCACAGAACCACCTGTCTTCATAAACAATTCCCAAGAACCATAACATAATCGTATCACATTAAAACATGCATAAAGGAAACATAACATTTCCACATTTCAATCACAAGATTTCAATAAAACATTGATATAATAAAAATATTATCAAAACCATTTTCAATACCAAAATAAAATAAAAGTAAAACATGGTATTTATTTTTCATTTAAAAAAAGTTATGGCTTGTAGAGGAAGCCAAAACTCAAATAATAGTCACTGCGGCGGAGAAGTGGTTGTCGCCACATACGTTCGACAAAAAAACATTCCCTTTTGTCATTTAGTAAATGATTCATATAAAAAAGATTCCTTTTGAATAAACATAAAATTAAATGGGGTTTATACACCATATAAAAGAAAGTTCTGTATAAAACAAAATATGCCTCAATGAAAGGGGATTGAGACGATGTCCCTTATCTCGGGTCTGACTTGCCTCGATCGTTATTTATCCCCCTCAATAATAAACTTGAGTTAATATCTACTTTCTTAATAACCTTTTTCAAGTTCATTATTCCTTTTATATCACCTATTACCATGTTATGAACACTATTTAATTATTTAAGTTAATAATGGTCGTTTTGTCGATCATTGGTACTTGAGTCAAAAAAAAACTCTTTATAATTACAAGTTGTTAATTTATCCATTATATCCAGAATTATATTCATGATGTAGATATCATATATATCATATATATACATTATATACATGCATTTATTATATTACATAACATTTAGAGGTGAGAAATGAAATGCACCGTTCATGGAGACGGTAAGCCGTACGTACGCATGGACACTACTTTCATTTCTATTTCATAATTTATGGAATGGAATCATAATGATATAAAGGTATATAATAATTCCAGTATAATATCATATATAATATAATTAACTCCATCCTTTATACATCCCACATATGGCATTAACGAATCAAATCACTTTGAGGGGACGGTAGTCCACACTTCTTAAAATGAAGATATCGCGTTTACCCATAATGGAAACCATAAAGGTATGACATAAATGAAAAATACAGAAGCTTAAGGAAAACATAAAAATATTATATATCATATATAAATATAGTTACATCTTAATGGCCACCTTTTAAGGTGTTAGAAGAATATTGAACAATCATTGTTTCGTGAGGCAGAAATTCTCCATCCACAGAAACAGTAAGTTCTTTAACAATTTGATCTAGGTGTGTGTAAGTGTAGATCAAATAATTTTTATAAAAACATCCTAGTATATTTATTATACTGGTTTTGTTACAAAATAAATGAATAAAAAGAGTTTAGGGGGTTGTAGAAGCACAATAAAACAAAAGAACATTAGAGAAGTCTTTATCATTAAATCGTGTAACTCCTCTTGTCTTGTACCAAAAGGGTTTCTTGAAGAGCTTTCTGCCTAAGGTAAGGCTTCTAGGTTGAAGAGAGGGATGTGGAGAGTTAAAGTGAGCAGATATTGGCCGATCCAATGGCTTGAGAAGTGTGGGTAAGGAGGAAGAGGTGGGGGCCTTTTATAAGAGGAGAGGAGGGGCACTCTTGGAATGTTATAAAATGTTACTTTATATTGAAATGTTTTTCGGATTTAAAAGGTCCCACATTTATATATATCGACGATAAGGTGATAAGTGTTCGAAATATATTCATCCATTAGGCATTTGAAAAGTTAATGTCTTATATTTTACATTATCTTTTCATTTTATTTAAATCGTTCATTAATGAGGTAGTCGCTGCATCATCGTGATGTCATAAATAAATTAATTTATATAATGTATAAAAATTATAAAAAAATACTATGATGTAGGAAATATTTTTATATTTCCAATAAATATATATAGTCTAAGAGATCATTTATGTAGACAAAATTAAATTTTTTTTACATAGGTGTTACATACTTTCTTATATTTAACTTTATTTAAAAATAAAAAGATAAAAAGTCATTATCACACAAAAGTGATTCCATGGGGTCCCTAAGTATGGAAAGAGGCATCCCATGGTCGGCCATGACACAACCAGTAGCATTAGGACACATGTTGGGGTAATTTATTATTATTATGATATTATTTTATTATCCTTAACTACCTGATTACTAATTAATCACGATAATTAATGATAATTACCGTCATTACTGTTCATAATGTCCAAAAACAAAAGAGTCTTAATTACATAATTTGTACCTTCTGATTCCAAATATGGAATCCATTTTACCAAATTCCAAACAAAGAAATTTCAATAATTAATTTAAAAATAATTTCTCATTGTCAAAACAAATAGCGGGGTTTTTTGAAACAATATCTATGAAACGTTTCGCACTTGTTTATGCCCAATTACAAAGTGAAATTAATCCCAATGACCACCATTGCATTAGATGGTAAAAATATATTCTATTTAAACTTTAAAACCAATTAAAAATATAATATAACCATATAATTAAATTAGATTAAAAATAAGTTTTGATGTAAAATGCAGTATTTTTCACTTTCCATTAAAAAATGAACATTGTTAGAAAAATACAAAAAACTTATCCAATGTAAATTTCAATGTCCCAATCATAAAGAATTATTTTATTTTTACAAATATATCTTATAAAATTGTTAAAATTTTGATTTAAAATGGGTTATCATCAAATGGCAGTAAAATAATCTTTTAAAAATATTAGTGTATTCCATGCTTAAGATTGGATTTATTCTCATTTTAAGCCTCTAAAACACTATCTAATACATAAATAGACATAGATAAGAATATATGTTATTCATTACTTACTTGGGATGTTACACAGACATTATTGTAACTTGAGCTTCCATTTCTATAGATAATCTCATGCGCTTTGCGTATGGTATGAAAAAATATCCATCCAAACTATGTTCCTATTTAAAAGTGTAAATTTCACCATTATTTCTCATGAGATTGTATCATTCACCCAGGGTTTCCTCATCTTTTACTTCTAGTATCCCTAGGTGAAAAAAATCCTCCATCCTCTCCCAATTTTAGTTCTCCATCGATTCGTAGGTGTTTGAGGTTTCATTTCATGATATTTTTTCCCTAGGTAAGTATATGAATATATTTAATTTTAATTTATAGAATATTCCAACCCTGGTTATTCCTCTTATTATAAGAATTATGATCCCTATTTAGGGTTAGTTCTCCACATTTGATATTACGATTGATTTAGCATATATCAATAGACAATTTTGGATGAGTGGTTGTTTATGAGCATAAGGTAGGTGGTATATAAGATATTTCATAGAGTCATTATTATTATTCAGGTTTATAACATATGTGAAATGGTTTTAATAATATATAAATTAGATTAATATTTATAAATTTCATTGTTCCTCTAATTGATGTTTTAGACCCATCAAGGATCCTATCGGGTTCAACAAAGATTATGAGACTAGGCCTATGGCCACAAATGGGGCATTTAAATCCAATGAAGACGGTAAAATGGGATATAAATATTGGAATAAAGGGTTTATGAGATTAAACTGATTATACAACTTTCATGAAATGTTATCATGGAATCAGGGTATATTGGCTTCACTTGAGAAATTAAATGTTTTTTTGATATGATAAAGGGAACAAGTGGAATATAGTTATAGGGGAATGTTCATGATGCTGAAGGATTCTAATGAATATTCAATAGTTGTGTTATATTTATAAGGATTAAAATGGTTTAATATTGTAATTGGGTTAATGGGTTTGAATAAAGTGGACCATAAAATTAATGATACGTTGAAAAGGTAAACCCCTATTGAAATTGTGTGTTAAAAGGTTAATGTTGATGATCCTTCAAAAAAGTGAGTAATTTTTTGGTTTGGATACTTGAATGAGGCTCCTCGTCTTTGGAGGGGGCCCGAATAATGTTCTAGTAATCCTGATGTTATGGAATCCTTTGTTGTTGGATAGGTGCTCTAGGCACTAATTGTTGGACATTATGTAGGTACTTAAATTGATTCTCCATGATACCCTGAATTGAATCAATCTAATTTATAAATACCCCTATGTAACAAAATTTGTTTAATCTATGTGGATTTTTTTTCATATGAATAACATAAGCCAATGTAGGGTTTACTGTCTCATGTATCACCTATAAACTGAGGTCCAATGAATTTAATTAAATTACTATTAATTAATGTAATACTTTATCATTATTCTCTCAATTATTATAACCCCTGTACATATAAACAAACTAATATTATTTGATGGATATTTCATCATACACGATTATTGGTGGCCAACTAATTTGTACATACACACTGCTCGAGGTGCCTTTTGTATCTGAGTAGATATTATTATTTTAGGTCTAGATAAGGGGAAAGGCCATGTATTTAATAGATGACACGAGACTTGGGATAAAGAATGGATGATGAGACCAGGCCTAACTTAATGACTCATTTTTGGAATTTTTATCTTGTCTTTATTTTGGATTTTACTTAACAAATTACACTCTTATGTTATGGCTTGTTTACAATATTTTTTTGTGGGATTTTACTCAGTTTTGGGATATGGTTAAGTGAGGTATTGTTATCCTCTTGTCATTTTCACTACAATTTTTTGTTACTTGTTATCATTCTCCATTATTTTTACTATGACATGAAGTTGGTAAAGTCTATCCTTGTTCCTTATTAGACTATAATTTCATGTGGGAATTCATTGGAATACGTGGTGGTGTTCCACACATCATGTGGTGGACCAATACAAGTAATAAACGGAGTGATTAAGATCATTGTATTACATATAAGTATAAATAATATTAAAAAATTCATATTTATATTCCTTAAGTACAAATTGTTTTACTTTAGAGGTTTTTTAATATTCTAGGATACACTTAAATAATTATAAAATCATAATAATTATAATTATTTCAAAAACAGTATGTCACATATAAATGTAAAAATTTCTAGTAAAACATAAAAAATAAAACTATGTTTTTTATGTTAGTAATTAAAAAATGAATTTTATTCAATCAAATTTAAATTATACATTATTTAAATTTGATTTTTTTAAAAAAAATACATAGTATAAAGAAAACAATATTTTAAATAACATTTTAAAAATTAAATCATAGTGATTATTTATCTTATAATTGTAATAATTTAACTATATATCATCTTAGTGATTATTATATCATTATTAATAATGTTCATATAATTTCTTTTGTTCATTTATATTGTTTTGAGAGTATGACACAAGTTATAAAATATAACATAATCTTTACAAGGTCTATAATTTTTGTTCCTTACACCTTAGATATAAGAAACTGGTCTAATTCTTCAATTTCAAATGGATCCATCATAGTCATATTTAAATTTTTCAGGAGGTTGAATCACTTTTTTTGAATTCAGTATTATGGGTATTAGTATTTATTAATAAAACTCCATTTTATTGAATTATATGTTTTATTCTTGAAATTATTTATTTTTTGTTTGGTTTAATCCACCATAAGGTTTTATTTTATTTCGATTTACCTTTCTATTTGAGGGAAAATGGCATTTTAAATTCAAATATTCATCACTGATTATTTTATTTCAAATAAATTTATAACATTTTCAATAATAATTATCATATTTTTAACACTATTTGTTTCCATATCCATTTTATTTTATTCTATAATTTTTTCATTATTAATTTGAAATAAAAGTATTTATTATTTTTATTAATCAACACACACACACACACACACATATATATATATATGTATAATCATTTTTCATATTTTATGATATGGGTTTTCATAATGTTATTTTAAAACATTGAAGTGTTTTCCTTCCATAATCATATGTTTAATGTTTCGCTCCACATTTCCTATAGATAATAATTAGTTTTAAGAATCCTTTATTGATATTCCTTTCCATGTGATGTTTAAAAATGTTTTTTATATCATATTATTGAATAAAAAATTTAAAAGTGTCACATAAATTCATTTAATTGGATTATTCTAATAATATCGTATAAAAATTATTTTTATACCTCCTCCTTAATTGCCTCTTTATCATTAATATATATACATATTATAGGGTTTTTGTTATAAATATCCATGTAAATACATTTATTCAACACTTTTATTGGTTGATTTAATTAATTTTATAAACTAACTTAAATCTGGAAGTCATTTATTATGATACCATTTAGAAAATTTATTAATACCATCTTCCATACATGGATTCTTTGTAATTTGATATATTGTTTTTCGAATACATGTGCATGGATTATCATCACGAGGAATGTCGGTTCTATTAAATATCAATGATAGGATGGGAACATTGAATCCATAATTTGGGTGGGGTATATTAAAGATCTAAAATGAGTTGGATCTTCCAAATTTATAAGCCTGGTTGGGTTTGTTAGTGCCTTGAGATGGGTTGGTTCCATTAATTCCAAAATACTGGTTAGGTCCATTAAATCACTTTAACGAATTTGTTATAGTATTATATCACATGATATAATTAATTTGTTCACGGAGATGACTGTTGGTATCCATAATCACATTGTTATATTATACATATTATACAATTCATTATTTTCTACTTATGTTATAAACCAAGAATCATGTTTTGTGTCTCATTGTTCACAAACTTATAATATAATATATGATTTTTTCGGTTTCATGTCCTTTTATTATTCATTTTAGATAAAACTTATTGATCCACATTTCTACCATGTTTTCTGACATGCTTATGATGTAATCCTTTTATGATTCGATGATATGTTTCCCTTAGTGAGTGTCCTAGTTCACCCCTTCATATATTTCTCTTTTAACTATAAAATAATATGTATATTTATGTGTAGAAGGTTGAATTTTTTAGAAATATTATTAGAGATTTCAAAGTAATTTTGGGAAATAATCTCTAAGTAACTAATCTATAAATACTAAAGACCTTTGAGATTTTGGATTGTGAGATATAAAATTGAATTAATGTGATACTATTAAAATTTTAACTCAGGTTATCTCACATGTTAACAAGTAAAATTTAAAAAATATTTGTTTTTAGCACTAAACCAAGCAGTGAGGGTTTTGGGTTCTTTATTCTTCATAATATAACTTTGATTTTTTATGATTATTTGATAAAACACATAAGAGATTCATTGATCCATTAATTACATAAATTTATGGATGATCATTTTCCCAAGGGTTAAAAATGAAATACCTATTAGTAATACTTGAATGTAATGAAATGTTTGAGTAAATGATATGATGTATTAGGGAGTCTTCCCCTATGTGTTACTCAAATGTTTTTGTGTTTGGATAAAATAATAGATTCTAAAGGAAGTCATTCATTGGTATATGAGAGTGGTTTGTTTCATTTTGAATTTAGCTCATCCCTTAAAAGGTACTATTTCATTATCTAGAACTATCATATATATTTAATATGTATTAATGAAATCATTCACAATAACAATATTGGTTACCATATATTTGATAGTTTTTTATCAATACTACAAATCCATGTGACCATAAATTTGTATTAAAATTTCTCCTTATATTCCTTAAGGGTTTATTAAAATATGATATAAAGCCTCCAATTTTAGAGAAATGTAATTTACCACCACATTTTGGGGTGATAGATTTTTTGGAGTCAAGATCAAGCCTATGTTAGGGGTTTTCTATGTATCCATATGATGGGAATATGGACCCACATTTTTTAGTGCTGCTTAATGAGACACATATTTCCCTTTATGATTATTTTGAAAAGGCCAATATTGGGACCCTATTATATCCATACAACTATAACTAATTAATATTCCATTTATGGACATTAAATAGGGTAGGTGATGCAACATTTATGGTCATAAAACTTGTGTTGATTATACTAATTTTATAATTATGAAACAAGATTCATGATATCTCATTCTTTATATTTATATGAATAATAATTTTTCCAACAAGTTTTAGGTCAATAATAATTTACTACTAAGTGAGAGGGACCTAATAATTGTTTGTATGGGGCTTATGCATGATAAAAACTTTCTAGATCATTATATCTATTTGTAACTAAATATGAGAGGTTAAGTTGGGGATCACACCTAGTAAGAGGTTCATGCATCTACAACAAGTATTCTTATGATGTAACTAAATATTGTAGAAATGTATCATGAGAATGGAACATTATAATGAGAAAATATACTTCAGGAAGGTAATTGTTTTTAAATTACTAGAGTTCTATGTGCATGGGTAAGACATATAAATTTAATCGGTTTTAATGGTTTTTGATCGAAGTAAAATTAAAAAAGTTCCCTTCCATAGAAAAGTTACATGATAATGAATCACACTGAATGTTATAATAGAATTGAAATCTCACATTGGAGGAGTAGGAGAATACATCAAAAAATTAGGGAGAGAAGAATTGCAAGACAACCCACACCTTTTTTACTCCTAACTAACTAAGAAAAAAATAAAAATATTTGAATTAGGGTATAACAAACATAATTGAACTATTTCACATCATGATAATATTTAAGGCTTGATATAAAACCCCATGGGAAAGTAAAAGAACATTAGGTTTCATATTAGGTGGCATAAAAATGTATTATTCTGAAAAGACTGGTAGATTCTTACAACATTTTTTGAGTATTATAGAAAATTAGAATGTTGGATTGTTTTCCCCTTCAAAAACAAGGTTTACCTCCATTGGAGGATATATAACATGTTTTTGAATCATGTATAGAAACTATATCATTATTTTTTCACTTATCATGTTCACATGCTTCACTAAGACTAATAATTTTCACATCAAAAGTCACCTGTGAACACTTTTATCTTCAATCGTGTCCCTATTGTTCAACATAGTTAATCAATCGAATTATGATTCAATATTAGAAAAAAATTTTGTTTCATAATGTTAAATTTAAAATATCAAGAATTTTAACTATTCCCAAGGATATCAATATTATTAATTATGTTTTTTTGGGAAAAAACTAAAATTAGAAAAACAAAAAAAAATAAAAAAACAATTTAAACTAAAAGTTCCAAAAACAATTAATAAATTAAATTTCATATCATTTAAAACAGTCTTGTTGATATTTAGGACTATTATATAATTTTAAATTTTTATTTTACCCTATTATATCTCATTACCATATATATTTTTAATGGAAATAAATTGGATGGGGTGGAATGATCATTAAGTTGTTCCATGTGACATCTATGGGAGCACTGGGCACTCATTTTGGAACTTCAATGGGATTTGGTAGTGGAAAATCCAAATTATAGGATAAGATAATAATTATATTGATTAAAAACATAAAAGTATATAGTATTAGATCTAATAAATAATATAGGACCAAGAATGATATGATGTCTAGCTGTAAGAGGTTGATCCTGTCATCTATCAAAACATTTATGGGTGGAAATGCAATTTTCTGGATCAAGAAGTTCACATACATTATCTTAAAGAGGAATTTTGTCTTAGGACTCAAAAAAGTATGTAGAAACAATATATTAAATATTTATAACCTTTAAATGATGTTCCAAATCTAAATGAGGGTATTTGAAATAAGGAATAAGGTGATAAATACATATTTTAGGTAACTCAGGGCTTTTAATACTCTGAAAAAATAGAAGATTTTTACCCCAAATATTTACCACATACTCTAATTTTATGTAAAATATCTATATTATAGATGTGGGAAATTATTATTATACTTCACTATAAAAGTGGTTTTCTAATAGAATATTTTTTAATTTGAATATATGGTTATAGCATTGGATGTTCAATAGAATATTTCTGATGTCTTCGTTTAAAGTAACATAGAAGTAGTCAATATTTGGTGGTTACTTTTTAATAAGCCACATCTACTAATAGAATAGGGATATGTTCATAATATATCATGATAGAAGGGATTTAAACTCAATCACTCTTATGGGGCAGCCTAAATAAAATATATGGAGTTCTCTTTCTTTTATAACTTTTGATTTTAAATTTATTTTTTTAACTATTTCATCAATTTTAAAAGAAAATTACACACTTTTTATTCCCTACCATTAATTATATAGGAACCTGGTATCCCCTTGAATTTGTAGATGACGAAACCCCA
Organism: Viscum album; assembly: GCA_963277665.1. NCBI lineage: Eukaryota > Viridiplantae > Streptophyta > Magnoliopsida > Santalales > Viscaceae > Viscum > Viscum album. Next base: position 1,972,008,203 of record OY728119.1, on the reverse strand, counting down.
ATCGACTGCCTAAGGAGTTGATAAAATACACACTTGTGTTGTGTCTCTCTTTTCCTTATATTTTAAAATTCCCATTGAGTGATTTTAATTTTGATTAATTAATTTCCTACATATATTATTTTTTATTAGGTATATATTTTAGATATGTGAGGGTGGATTAGAAATACAGTACCAAGTTAAACCTTCCCACAATTAAATTACTTATTAGAAATGTTAGAAAAGATTAAATTTAATGAATTGGTTTTGATGTTGTAGTAATTTTGAATAGTTAAAGGAAATGGATATGTATGAATGATTAATTTAGTTTGATGGATTGACCAATGAAGATATAAATTACTTGGTTTGATGAGTTATTACTTGTGAACATATTTTAGAAATTAATCTCAAATGTGGATAGATATTAAAATTATCATAGTAGTATGAGTAATGTAACTAACATAGTTTTGTGTTTTTAGTTATGAATTTTCTATATTTTTATAAAAATTTACCAATAAAAATCCTTAAATAAGAGTTCCAAAAAAAAAATTGAGATGATTTCCCAATGTTAGTTCAATGTATTGACAATAAAAAATTGTATTTGGGGTGTGTGAAATTGGAATTATCAACTATACATTAGTTAGAATCATGATTAATATGATACGTTTGGCAGTTGTTTATCCACCATTTCATTCATACCCTGACAATAAAAAAATACTCTTGAGGGGTCTAGGTGAGAGGAATGGTTTTGTTCTAATATTATTCAATTCATGATTAAAAATTTAATATAAAAATGTATTAAAAAATAAAAAAATACTATGGTGTGTGTTATGAGACAGAAGAGAGAATGGAGGACAAGGATGGTCATTCCACATATTAAGAATTAACTTTCCATTTTGAATACACATTTTAGGTTCAAATATAGAATCGAGTAACATATAATAATTTTTAATTAATTTATTTGGGGAGTGATGGAATAGGAACAGTAATGTTTTTAATCTTAATAATTCATGAAAATGCATGATTTACTATGATAAATTAATATTAAAACCTACCTTATTATGTAGCAGAATCCTTTGCGATAATTTTTTAATTGATTCTTAGTAAAAACACTGCTTACGTGTGAGGGTGTGAATTGATTATCTGAAAAAATCACAATATTACGATCATTTATTGATATTTTATAAAACAAATTTGAAAATTATTTATGAGTTTCATAAAGTTACAATATTTTTTTGGTTTTACATTCAGATATTTTAAAACATGTAATTATGTGTCCTATTTGATTCATTTTTATTAAAATTTAAAACATTCATTTTGAACAAAAATTTCACACCCAAACACATATATTTTTGCTTATGTAGTGGTGGTTCCTTGTAAATTTAGATTTATATTTAATTTATTTTTTTCTTAAGTATTTATACTTGTTAATTATATATATAAAATTGATATTATTGAATAATTTTGTATAACTAATTTCTTTAATTCTATTTTTCATGTTAATATATATTTATATAAATTAAACTAATAATGTAATATTTATATCTAATATGAAAGTTATTATTTATTTATCTATTTATTTATCTTGATCATAAATTTAATTAGTGTAACATTGATTTCACATTAAATAAGTTTAATTTAAAATATATTCATCTGTAATAGTTATTGTGTATTTATATTTTAACCATATTTATTTGAATTTTTAAGATAATACAATCGTGTAATTATATTTTTAGTATGAAATATTGGAAATAATAGCAATCAACTATACAATATAAGATTGAATGCATTGAGATGAGTTTTTGATTAAATAAAACAAAAAAGGGAACCACACATGTGGTTAAAAAAGAAAATGGAGATGTCATGTGTGATTAGATATATCTCATTGGTGCATCATCAGAATAAAATACTAAATCGCCCCCCTCACATCAGAATGAACTAGCTTCATCTCACATAAATGATATTAAATTAAAACAGAAAAAATTTAAATCAAAGTGAGAAAATATCATGTAAGAGTTACATTGTGAATTTTATGATATAAAAGGTTGAAACCAATTTTGGGAAAGCTATTTGAGGTTAAATAGATTAATAAGTGGGCTTTAGTGGAAATAATTAGGATAGCCAATGTAATATTGAGGGTACATAATACATTTTCAAGCCTTGAATCACTCTATATATATCTCAACATCATCTAAAAGTCCCATATATCCTCATGGATGGTCAGTATAATCTTGAGTTCCAATTTAATTCGAAGCTTAGCTAACATATCATTAAGACTCAAGTTCTCCTGGAAAATTTTATATGATAACAAAACATAAGATTAATGTTGAGTTTGTGGGGGAAAACTCAAGTTAATCTGATCCATTATCTAAAATTGAGGACATATACAAAACATGAAATATATAAAAATCATCATTCATTGGTGTTTAACTAAATTTATAAATATAAAAATATCATTCCATATGTCTATATCCAAATAAGAGAATAATGGGGAGTAAAAGTTTGTTAAACATATGCTCAAAATAATTAACAATACACATGGATGGATATAGCTATTAAATTTACACACATAAAAATAATATAATGTGTCTGAAATTAAATCATTATATTGATTATAGAACGATTAGAAGACTACGGAAGAGAATAAGGGTCCTTGAGGGTAGAGCTGAAGTCATACTATTGTGATTGGGAAAGTACATATTCAGATGAGACTTCTAGATGGAGGAGCTAAAGCAAGAGGAGAGAACCTATGACCCATATAAAGAGTGATAACATATTTTACAAAGATTCTTACAACATTCTTATCAATATTTTCATGTTTATGTTTTATTTTTATTTTTATCGTGTTTTCTTATTTGTTAATGTGGTATTGGGTTTTAAATTAAATAATCTTTGTTCATCAATTGAGGGTGATTTTGTTCGGTGATTCATTAGTGTGAACACAATGGCTCTCCCATTAATCTTGTGGGTGGGTGATCATAAAGACATAGTATTGTAATGAAATTGAATTATGTACCTAAATTATTAGGATATGACATTATATTTTTTGGGATAAGAATGTGTCTTGATAAACCACACTTTTTGGATCTGACAACTCACACAGCAACTCAAACACATTGCAAAATAGAAACAGACACATGATATGACTATGGAACTTTATACTTATAATTTATTCTTGATATGAAACCCAATACAGACCGTTATGTTCATTAATTATCACATTTAATTACATTATAATGTATTTATAGGATAAGAGTGGTGGCTAATCACTACACTTATATGACTAGTTGGTGAGATGGGGGTAGTTCAGTTGATTTCCCCTTCCCCTACAACTTCTACAATCTAGTGGATATTATATTCTTGGTTTTTAAATCTATTATTGAAATGTTATCCATTATTTTACACTTATCTCTTTTAAACACTTTAGTATCTTTATTTTTTTTCACAAAATAAGTAACTTTAGAACACTTGAAAATTCATTCCTATCCATGTGGTCTGACACGATTACTCATTGTTAATGTGTTTTTATATATGGAAATTTTATTATTCCATAATGAAACATTTTATCTAGTTATTTAACTTAAAAAATATATATATATTTTAATTATATCCATGATGTAAATATAATGAAGGGTGGTTGTGTATTTTTATTATTATTTCATTAGTTAAAATTAGTCATGATGGGTTTTCTCATTATATAAAATAGGTATGTCATTGTTTCCCTCTACTTTGATATACAGATGGAGTATACAGTTATTCCTAGATAAGACAGGTGATTTTATTATCTATTAGAGAGGTTTATGTGACACGCTCTTCCATTAGGATGAATTCTATGAGACATGTTCATTCATTTTATCACTTTATACTAAAAGAATCAAGAATATACGAGTAAGCATATGAAATTGAAATACTTCAGAAACTGTAGTTACATAATGACATAGAAAAGGTTTTTATTGGAAAAAAAGGATTTTATATGATATAGCTGATGGAGATACATAAGGAGATACATTTGTTTGATAGAGATCATACTAGATACCTTTATAGATTCATTATCACTAATTCGTTACCTATGATTTCTTTATAATTAATTTTATGAATTTTCTAATTCAAAATTTTTAACACTATAATGGAATGAAGGGGGCACACACTTGGTTAACTAAATGAGGGTTATGTTTACGAAACTCATATAGTTTCACAAAAAATGTTAAGAGTTGTTTTAAATTAGTATTTCATGAATATTCACATGATATTTTATATTCTATGATATAGGATAATGATTATAATAGCATTCCAAAAGTGTTTCAGAAAGTTTCAAGGATTTCTGGGTATTCTTTCCAAAGTTACTGAAATAATTCAATATAATTTAAAGTGACACAGAATCATTGAGTATTTAGTATAAGTGAGAGATTGAAAAATGTATTCTGAAAATTATAATGTGTATGTGATTCATGTTAGTATATATCATAATGTACATTATTGGAAAATCATATGGTATGATAAATTTTATTCTTAAAAAAATCATAATCTATGGATGTGCATTTATTTTGATATCATATGATTATATCATAGTAGAATTTCCTAATGCAGTCAAACTACATGTTTTGGCTATATTGTAAGGAAGTTTTGTATCATGAATTATATTATAGGTTTAATATAAAATGAAATGATTGATTAAGAAAGATGAATTTTTAGGGTTAACATTCAACAAATGTTTGACATAAGCTATCACTAATTTCAAATGTTTCATGTGATTAAATGTATTGGTGATTCATTGTTTAATTTATATGAAAAATTGAATCATTATCATCAATACAATTGTTATAAAATGTGTCACTATTTAAATAATAAAATGTTATAAAAGATTCATGAAAATTTCATAATGACTTCCAAATTATCACTAAGGCCTTTATAAAACGGATAAAGGCTCTGAAAATGGTATGTGTAGTTTATATGGTGTCACTTTAGATTATGTTATCATTATTGTTATTTCAATATCCTAATAGATAAAATCATATCATAGTGTAAAGGATAATTCCAAAAAACATAATGGGTAATTCAGGAAATGTCGTGGATAAAATATGGAGGAAGTAGTCCTTTGGATACATCTTAGTGATCTTTATCAAATGTGTTACTGAATATAGAGGCTGTGACCATCATCATTGTTGGGTACACACATATATTTTTAATTTTTTTATATGGTTTTGATTTAATAAAATAGTTATTTTTGGTTAGTGGTTACTTTATTATATTCAAATTAATTGAATAAGTATTATTGGATTCTAGTAAATGAAAAAACAATTATATGTCTAGACCATCCTCACAACCCCAATATACTGGTATAGTTTCCGGTGGAAATGAGGAAGAGTGATATTCATGGAGAATTTCCAAAAGTATTATTATAAGGATCACCCACATATTATTATTGATACTACCTCCTTTATATAAGCCGCATGTACTCTCCCCAAGCATTTCAAGAAATTATTCATACAATCATAATATATAAGTAAATGAAATGTAGTTAAGAATTTTTTATAACCCCTCAACCTGAATATAACATTTATGTTAATCATAGATTCCCATAAAATGATTCATCATATAAAATTTAAAAAATGATTACCAATGTGGAATAAATATAAACATTATCAAATAATGTTCAATTTTATAGTTTGTCATATAGTACAATTAACATATGTTGGAACAATTGTGACATAACTATATTGTACAATGCAAATAAATTTATAGAAGTAAAGTGGTTACTCTATACCACCACATACGATTTGAAACATCTAATCATACCATATAATTTTGGTTTATATATTTAATACCATATGACACATAAATATCATACACTATGATATAATCCAAAACAAACCATATATATATATATATATTACGGTATATATATGTCATATAGTATGACAAAGATGAATCCAAGGAATATCATTTTATGTTGGTTTAGGTATATCTTAAGGATTGATATATATATATTATTCCATTTCATATGACTATCTTATTTCATGTTGTTTTTATATGATAAGATCATATTATAAGTGTTATGATATGATGAATCATATTGAAAAATTCATATAGATGATTTACAATTTTTATGGATGTTTAACATTAATTTCTATTGTTTGAGAAAAATCTTTCACATTATTTAGAATTATAAATATTTCATATGATTAAATATATGGTAAAATGTTTTAATGAATTTATATGATAAATTAAACAATACACCTTCATCCATAAGATATAATTTTTTTGTTTCTGATGACATTTACTTTTATGTTTCATATTAAATGAGTAATTTCTGGAAATGTTTGAGAGTATCCAAAGTCTTATATAAGGAACCAATAACCATGAAAAACATGTGATATCTATAGAAAATTATTCTATAAATTATCCTTATCAATGATATATCCACCTTCTTATTTTTCTTTGAGGGGTAGTAGAATACCATGGATATATATAGGATCTGACCTATGTGTTGTATCATACAAGTTGGCCAACGGACACACCAGGTAGGAAAAATACCATTGGTTACTTCTTAGTAAAATTCATTGAAATGGTGGTTTAAGACAATAATTTCAACCATAATTAGAGTAAGGTATGCATGTTATTCATTTTATTTATATATGGCTTCCATTTTATATAATTGATATCTTGGGTTTTCAGATCCTCAACAACTTATACTGCTTGAATAAGTGTAATTTCATCCTTAGAAACCCATCAAGAATTTAAAATATTTCCACATTTTAAATAATTCTTGAAATTATGTTTTAAAATAAATAATGTGGATAAACTTTTTCTATTTTATTTAATATCATAAAAATTATATATATTTGAACTATGGATTGTATTATGATACATGATATCATAAGCCATGATAGGTTCACTATATATGATACAATATATTATAAATTATGGTTTATTTTAATTCCTCTCCATTTTAACAAATCATAATATACAACACGGGGAATCGTAACATACAAGGGATAATTTATAATTTTATTGATAAAAAAGTACTGTATTTTCATTATAATTTACTTGATATCATTAAATATGATTCCCAGGACCTAAAGGTCTAAGACATGAATTGATATGGATAATTATATATCCCAGAATAATATATAGTGCTTATATAATCTATCACATTCTACTTTAGACCAATCATTTAATATAATATAGGAAAACAAGTAGACCCTGAATTAGAATATTGAAATATTGTTAAATGAAACATGTAAAAATAATAATTATTAATTTTTTTATATTTTTAATGTAATTATAAAATAAGTATTTTTTTTAATAGTAGAACAAATTATTTTGATCAATTTATTTAATCCATAGTAGTAATATAAAATAATTAGTTATAATGTTTTAAAAAAACATTTAATAAATAAATATCCATGATATTAATGGTTAATATAAACTAACATATTTTATTTATATGGTATGTGTTCTAATTTAGATATAAATTGTATAAAGAAGTCATCATAAAATTTATAAAGTGATTATAAATTTTAATATAATGTAAAATATAATGGTTTTTATATTGAATTATTGACTATTAATTTTTTTTAATTGAATCATTTAAATAATAGGGCCTTATTATAGAAAATTATTTAAAACTTATCAAAATTGTTTTTGATAATTCATATGATCAAGTGTCAAATAATTTTAAATATGTGATATTCTGATTATGTAAACTATTGATATAACAAATTTGGAATAGAAAGTGTAATATTTCATTTAAAAACAAATTTTATGGAAAATTAAACATAAATGATTTTATAAAGTGTTCATGTTATAAATCAATAAAAAATGTTTTTATTTTTTAAAATATGAAATAACCATAATACATTGATAAATTAGAAGGTGTTAATATTTAGTTGTTTTTTCAAATATTCATAAATGTTTTTATTATGTGTAAATTTTCAAATTATTAATTTATTTATTATCAATCACTACTTTATTCATAAATTTTAATTTTTTATATTGTGAATATTTTTATGATTTATTTTAAATTTTTAAACTCATTCTATATGTTAGAATAAATGAATTTATGGAGTTACATGCATGATGAGATAATTGATATAGTTATATACTACATAAAAATTGAATTTTACTAGCTTACAATCTTGAATGGATTATTTAATTATAGATTATATACATTTGGAGTTATAATTATGGTGGAATTTAGGTATTTTTTTAGTAATTACCCATAGGAAGAGAGTCTTTAGGTCCAACTACTCATTATCCTGGGAGCTTAGTCTATGTCATTAATAGTATGGGTGGGATACTATTCACACCATGATTAATCATGTGAGGATTATTTATTTAATATAATTCTAAGACATCACATTAAAATGTGTTCATTTATCATATACATTGGGTGCATTTGGATATGTGTTAATATAGGTCAAATTTTAATTCAGGATAATAACACAATATATGTGTTGTGTAAAGAGTTACATGTCAATATATTTTGAACATCATGATTTGGTGGAGACAACATGATTCAAAACTAAATTATATTAATCTTGTATATATGTAAAGTGAATACACTAGATAACATGGTTCGATAATAAAAAATAATTGAAACATCGAGAGAAAGATTCCATTTAAATAAATGAATTTTCAAGACATCATTTATTCAGTATGGTTGACCCAACTCATTATATTACCAAAAATTATATTTAATAATAGAATTAGAATATAGGTTACCATAACTATGAGGTTACTATATAGGATTTGAGGTTTTGGTTATACATAGTCTAATCACCTAAAATAGTTTGTATTAGTGGAGGTGGAGAAGATCCAAGTTTCAATGAGTGTGGAACCAGGACAATTTAAATATTAGTAATCAGATCAAGAATTGGAGTATATATATGAAATTTAAATGTCTAGAAGAAGGTTCTTGGGGTGGTATCTCTTGAGGAATAGGTCCATAATTATTTTTAGGGGTTCATTATTTTAAAATTTCTAGATTAATGGTTATAGAGGGTAATGGGGTACCCAGTCTGGGTACCCGGTGGTAGTTCAATGGTTGCATGATATTTGTATTGGTCCACTGAGTAGCCGATGTTGGGTGACCATGAACCTATTTTATCCCAGATTTGTTTTTATAATATAGGATGGGATAATATTTTGGATTTTTAATTTAAAACCCCCACTCAGCATTCTTGTGTCTCGATCTGCTAAAACCAAGTTAAATACACCCCATATTCCTACCATCCCCCTCCTTCATCGGCCCTTGATCTATGATAATCAATGGTGATTTCTTATTCAATTAAGTTTTTTTTCTCAATATTTATCTCTTCTCTAGTACCCCTTTTACTATTCCTCTAATTTTATGTGATCAGAGTTGGGGATTTGCACGAAATTACATCATATAATGAAGCAATAAAAATTATTCTAGTGTTTTGGTTGGATTATATTGGTAGAGGATCTTGGAGGACGAACATATGGGGTTTCATATCATTATACTATAGTTATATACCTTCCCTGATTATTTTTTGGTGTTTATTAAAATCGAAATGAAATGGGTTGATAAATCATTAATGTTGGTTAGTTAAATTTCATCAATGGATGTATGGGTGTTTTATGTGTGAATTTCACCTAGATGCGCATGGTTTTTTCAATGGTATATTACCTAGTGAGATTCTTTTTTAATACTCCAAATTTTAATTTGATGAATTGGATTGGAAAATTAGTTATTTTTAATAAATCATTTATGTTGGAACCTATTGGATGAGTTAGGGGCTCATGGTTGATGATGGTGGGCGGTGATCACATGCATATGGATAGAGAGAGCTTACTTAAGAGAAAAACTACACACATGAGGTAGGTCAACCATGTTATCATTTTTTTTATATATTCAAGCTTATATTTTATAGATGAAAAAAGGCTTGTGGGTGAAAGTAACTCATGATAGAGCTTTGGGTGGATCCCCTATGCAAGGTATGACTATTGAGGTTGGTAAGACTCCCCACTGGTCCTCTAGTGCGATGTTGTCATTATATGAATATAGATAGCCACATACCCTTGAAAATGTAATGATACTTTTGTGTAATGGAACTTTTAGGGGTGTCATTATCCCTATCATTTGTTTACTAGTCTTTTATGGTTTTATTTATGCTTCCATGGTATTGAATGGTCATATATTGTTTCGAGTGGATGTGGACAAACCATGGTGGCGAGACATAGTTTATGGAGCACCCCAATAAGATGCCCCAAATTTTATGACAATTTTTCTAGGATATTATATGCTATAATGGATGTTTCCAGGATTGAAATGTGGGATCTAGGAGTAAAACTACATGGGTGTGGGTAGACTGATGATTATGTTCGATTTACATGAAAAATTCATATCTTGATGAATAACTGACCATGGGTATAATTATATTTTGGAATGTTATGGAATTTTCTAATTAAATATTCACCATTTTATGAAATTATTATTAGTAATACAACCATTCAGACTTCCTATGTTTATGACGACCTGAGAATACTTGTTTAGGATCTTTTTAACTAGAGGTTTATGATGGCCTTAATGGTTGGGATGTACAACCCTTGAGACATTGTATGATATGGAGAATAAAAATCACATAGAACTTATGTATTTTTGGTATATGTTATACCCTAGAATTGATATTGTATGTCAGATGAGATGTGCCACCCCTTGAGACTGGTAGAGTATGTAGTGTTTCCTTTTAATTGATTCCTCCCTTAGTGATTGGTATATGAGTTAGATATAATTAGTATTAATATGTTTCTATATAATTTTGATTCAACACATTCTAATATGATTATGATGTGGCTTAGACAAGATTCTTCCACAGATATTTTTGACATAGATTACATGTGATTCTTCCTGATATGATTGTGATGTGGGTTTCACATGATATATTTTTAGAACATTATTATGATGGTATAACATGAATCCCTTGAGATACAGTTATATAAGATGGATGTGATTCCTTCTAGGATGGTTTTGGTATGAGTTAGATTTGATGAAACATGGGATATTATGATGCATTTTGTATATGATACCTTCTAAGATATTTTTATATATGTTGAATGTGATTACTCCAAATATTATTTTGATATGTATTGGATCTGATTCCTCATGAGATATCATAATATGGGTTGTAAGTGATGCATACCAAGATGTTGTGATTTGTGTTTTCATTTATGGGCCCCAATTTTTTGGTGAAATGGGTTATATGTTATGCCTTACATGATGTTGTGATGTGGGTTGGATGTGAAGCCTTCTAATATGGTTGTTCTATAGGTTAAACTTGATGACTGTTGTGACAATTGAGTAACTGAGGTGGTATGTATTTCCCATAAGAATATAGTTTCTTTCTAGGTTGTACATACCACCACCCAATATTTCATATGAGTATCATAGAGTTTACACTATAAATGATAGATTTAGTTCCATATAAAACCATAAACATCATCGTATGAAGCACATAGAAATTTTCCATTAGGGTGGATTCTTTAATAAATGGAGAATCTACATGTGAAATTTATGTTATTATCATGGATTATATTTAATTTAATACATGAATTCATGTATATATATTTTTATAGACACCATTGGTGGTTGATAGTTTATTTTTATACTCACACTGTGTATGGATACTTCGGTTTATATAGATAAATTAGGGTATATATACATGTGTTGGATGATTTCTTTAGTACATGTGGATGATCTTGACAATCTGAGTGAAGATGTTGAGTTCTGTCTAAGATGGTCATGAGGCCCCAAACTTAAACATTACATAATTATGAATTAAGTTAATAATTTACATTGAAAATCTTTTTAGGTTTAGTATTTCAGATAACTAGGCCATAACTATTACATATTTTCTTGAATATTACATGTAGACACTACTAGGTTGTATCAAAATTTCAATAATCTATAAACTCTTAAAAATAAACATGTCTTGATCCATGTTTTAGACATCATGAATTTTCCATGATCCCATCCTTGTCCCTATTCCACTTTTGGTCCTATGAAAAACATTTCAAAAACATGGGATGAGAAAAAATCTTAGTCAGGGACACACAAAGAAGGAAAAATATTAAATTTTCAAAACAACAAGAAAACCATGAATAGTATATCATAATTAATACATTTCACCACTGTGATGTAATAAATACTCTTCTCTGAATAATAGATGAGTACATACCCTTTTATAACCCATATATTACCATAAAACCCAAAGAAAGAATACATAACATATATAGGTAACTTGGGAAATAATTGTGCTTAAATGGAATAACCATATGGTCAACTTCCACATGTATAACTAACTGTAATTGGCTTACGAATGACTTCCATACCCAATGCATTGGAGGTTATAACATAACCACCCATCTTGATTTATCACAACACCACTCATCATTTGGTTTATCACGTATCCTCCTTTCAAATTTCCATGTACCTTTAAAAAACATAACACATACAACAATCATGAAATAAAGATAACATTTCTATAGAGAAATCACAATATATCATTTCATGATATTGTTGTAAATAATTCCTTATCAAAACCATTTTCAATGACCATTTAAAACATTTAATAATGGGATTTTTGAATCAGTGTCCTATAAAACATTGAAACTTTTAATGGTTTTACCATTTTAAAACCTTAATTTACATATAAATAAATCCATAAAATCATTTTGAATATATGGACATTAATGAGAAATATTTATAAGAATAAATCTTTATAAACAATATTTTAGTTAAGTAGGTCTCAACCAAATGAGAGATTCTTGAATATAAATAATTGAGGAATAAATTGTAATCAAAACCTTGTAATATCATGAAAAAAATTGTATTCATGACATAAAATGACAAAGGATAGTATATAAACCATATAAAAGTGAATTTATTCATAACAGTGATAAATTATCAATGGAATGTAAATTGAGAAGAAATCCCTTATAAAGACGATATATTTAGATTAAGGATAATTCAATTTCATAATTTTGTGTGACATATATAAATAAAATCAATATGATTGGATATTCAGTGTAAATCAAAAAGAGAACATTCACATATGTTATTTTAAAAACAAAACCAATTACTTGGATGTTTTACTCAATGAATGTAAATTGAGTTAAGATTACCTTTACCAAGTTCATATCAATGACTTAAGAAATAATCAATGGATTGATTATGTGTATCAGAAGTATATCCACACTGATGGGAGTGGAAATTACTAAAAAAATAAAAAAATAGTTATTACGCACATAATAAGAACATGAAATAATCAATAAGTATAATATTAACCCATATAATAGAAATTGGGTTAAGAAGTTCCCTTATTAAAATTCAGCAGCCTAATGGCATAAATTGAAAATTCCGAAACTGAGGTGATGAGAGAAAAGAGGTTTCTCATCACATGGATATAATACGTACTTAAAAAAAGATATATAGGAAAATATCCCAAAATTTGAATATTGAAATTTAATGACATAACATAAAAGAAGGCTTTGACTAAAAGAGTATGGTGAAAGGTTCCCTTAACGATTTGGTAACTTACGAAACATTCACCACATGAAAGAAAAATCATACAATGAAGACGTAAATACCCATAAATTAAATTATATTATACCAATAATACAATCATGGTAAGTACAAAAACCACACAAAAGGAAATAGTGGAAAATATAGCATGAATCTTGCGAGAATAAAAAGTGAGATGAAAACCCATTACCTCGTTATGATCAATCGATTCATATGTCCTAAAGTTATTAAACACCAAAATAATTAGATAATACCATAAATATAAATACAATAATGATAATACATATCAAATTGAAGTAAAAAATACACCCCATGAAATAAATAAGTGGTGAACAATGGAAATCTCATGGAATTAAAAGTGAGATAAGAAACCCCTTACCTCGTGTCCGACATTACTCGTTTCTTCCTTGTTCTTCCTGAATACCAAATTTAAGTTAATTTATACATGACTAAGAACATTTTTATAGTTTATAATTCCATTTATATCACTTATTACCTTGCTAAAACAATTATTTTATTATTTGAGTTCATTTGGTACATTTGGTCGATGTTTGGAACTTGAGTAAAAAATAGACATGTTATAATTACAAATTGTCCATGTGGTCAAAATTATATTATCTCTAGAATAAAATCTATGATTTAGATATCATATATATAATATATATCAAGTATATATATGTATTAATAATATTTCATAAAAATTGTAGGTAATAAATGAAATTCACCGTTCATGGAGACGGTAAGTCGTACGTACGCACGAACACTATTTTCATTTCAATTTCATATTTAATGGAATGAGAACTTAATGATTAGTAGATATATTATAATTCTAGTATAATATAATAAGATATATATATATATTTTTATGTATGTTACATAATTTCATAACTCCATCCTTTATACATTCCATGTATATCATGAATGAATCATATCACCTAGAGGGGGCGGTAGTCCGCACTTCCTCAAATGAAATTATTATGTTTACACATATTGGAAAGAAAAAAGATAAGTTTGAAAAATAAAAAATCTTAGAATAATATAGAAAAAAACATAATATATTTAATAAATATATAAATATAGTTCCATCATAATGGCCACCATGAGTGCTGGCAGGAGAAGATTGAACAATCATCATTTCGTGAGGTAGTAGTTCACCATCCACAGAAACTATATGTTCGTTAACCATTAGATAGAAGTGTGTAGAAGTTTAGTTTGAATCCTTCTCATTAAAACATTATATTATATTTAGGATACTATTTTTGTTATAAAATAATGGAATAAATAGAGTTTTGGGGGATGGAGAAGTAAAATAAACGAAAAGAACATAAGAGAAGATGTTACCTTTAAATCGGGTAACTCCCTTTTGATTGAACCAAAATTATTTCTCAATGTTCCTTATGCCTAAGGTAAGGCTTCTAGGTGGAAAATAGATATGTAGGGAGCTTAATTTGGCATATTTTGGACGAGCCAATAGGCATGAGAGTTGTGAGTAATAGGTTAGAGGTGATGGCTTTTTATAAGGGGGAGGATGGTCTCTTTAGGAATGTTTGAAACTATTTTATTATTATATAATGATATCTGGTTTCTAATAGTCCAAAACAAATTAAAATAGAATATAAGATGACTCATTTTCTTAATAAAATAATCCAATAAGAATTGGACAGGTTTTGGATGTTGTTTTAGTTTTTATAATCTTATTTATTTAAATCATTCATTAATGAGGTAAACGCTGCATCATTATTGTGTCATAAATAATTTTATTTATTTGATGTCTAAAAATAAAAAAATACCATGAGGTAGGAAATCATTTTATCTTTAAAATAAATATTTATAGTTGAATAACTAATTTATATAACCAAATGTAAAAATTGATTTACTAGAAAATATATGTTTATGTTATTTTTTGCTTACTTTAAATTAATTAATATAAATTGTCATTGTCACTCTTTTGTGGCTCAATGTGGTCCCAAAATCGACCCAGGGATGACCATGGTTGGCAATATATAAAAAAATAATGATTATGACACATGGTGTGGTAATTTAATATTATTATAATATTATTTTTACCATTAATTACCATATTTACCTTTAACTGCAGTAAATAAAAACGTAAAAAGTTACTATTCACCAAAAATTATATTCATCTTATTGTACAACATTTAATTTACTAATTACAAACATGTATGTCAGATTTTCGAAATTCAATTCATAGAACAGGTAAAATTTAATTTAAATGAAAAGGTGATTTTTTTAACTACTACTCAGTGTTTCCACTATTCATCAAAAAATAAAGTTTTTCAGAAAAATACCAAAAATTCAGCCTAAGATGTATTTGAAACTACAAATTCAAAAATGGTATCTATTTTACCAAATTCAGAACATAGAAGTATCATTAATTAATTTAAAATTAATTCTCGTTGTCAAAACAAAAATGCATGTTTTTAAGAAATAATAACTATCAAAGGATTGACACTTATTTGTGTCCAATTTCAAAGTGAAATTACTTACAATGACCAACATTTAATTAAATTATAAAAATATAATCTAATTAAAATTTAAAATCGATTAAAAATATAATATTTCCATATAAATAAATTATATTAAAAGGCAGTTTTGAATTATAATATAGTATTTTTCACTTACTCATTAAAAAATGAATTTAAATAGAAAAATACTAAAAATTAACCGAAAGTAAATTTTTATGTCCCGATTCTAAAAAATATTTTTTTTAAATAGAATATATAAAAGTGTCCAAAAATATATTTAAATATGGTTGTCCATCAAAAGGAGGTTAATCAACCTTTTAAAGAATATTAAAGTATATATGCTTAAAATTAGATTCATTTGCATTTTAAGCCTCTAATAATTATTTGATAAATGTAAAATCATTTAATAAACAGTTGTAATAATATTTTAGTTAGTTCTGTTCATTTCCATCAATACAAAAAATATGCAATAACTAACATTTAAAATAATAATACTATATTATTATTTTTCAGTGTAACTCAACATTGTGGGAAACATAAGATTTCAAAGAAACCCTTTGTTGTGTATTTGTTACGCCATTGAACATAGCATCCCCTTTAAGGTAGAATTAATATTTAATTTAAAAATATTAATAAATATTAAAATGTAATATTATTTGTTTTCCTGGGATGTTACATCCTTCCCTCCTTTTGGAAATTGCGTCCTCGCAATTTTAAAATTGGGGTTGAAATCATCATTAAAAGTCCCACATTAGAAAAAGAGTTAATAAAACTATCACATTAAAAGAAAGAAATCGAAATAAAAAGGTCACCATATACAACAGATACTAGGATTCCATGAAAACATAGATATGGAGGAGAAAACAAACCATAAATTTCTGATGGAGAGTGATAGAAAACATGACTATGAGAAAGTTAACCACCATAAAATCACAAAATTGTGATATGTTAAATGGTATTTGATTCCCCTATAGGAAAAGTTAACATACAAATTTTTTGTTTTAAGTTAATTTTCATAATTTTGAGGAATTTATTTATGATCTTAACTAAAAACATAAGGAAATATACGTACTTATCATGAAGACTTTCATTCTTTACAATATTTCTACCAATAACTCATCTTTTTCCCAAACGAGGAGTATTCAAAATTACTTAGTCACATTAAAAGAACTAGAATCAACTTACAGAGTATCTATTAATCCAAATAAGATAAACTATATATTTTTCTTGTCTTTGGATATCAACCAAAACCAAAATGGATAAAACAAGATTAGATAATCCCAAAATGGATAATACTTTATAAAAAGAAAAACTAATCTTAATCACCAAAATTCAACAAAAAGTACCCAAAATATAAGAAAGAGAATTCAATATACAATTTCCCATAAATTTCATAGAAATTATAAAACAAATATTGAAACCCCAAACTCATAAGGTTTTAATCCAGTAGTATTCCATGATAAATATTAACATTTATCTCCAAATAACATCAACTACTCAAAAAGTCTCATACTAAAGCGAAATTAACCTAATCACATATTCTCTATGACTGGTAAATAATTTAAATAGATAACCCAAAATACACTTATTCTTGATTCATAAAATCATATAACTAAAAATAATTAGTCATACTATATAGGTTCTTTACGTAGTCCAGTGGTCGGCGATAAATCATAGTCGCTCTTTGGTTGTGGGTTTGATTCCCGCAGCTTTGTCTGACACGATGGGTTGTCACATGGTCTATGTGTTGTCCTTATTCAAAAAATATGTAATTTTATAACATTACTAAAAAGGATATTAATTAATCAAAAATAACCATAACATATTTTAACCACAAATTTTATTTAATAGCTTTCATTTCGCTTCCCAAAATCGAATAACACGTAATTTCTTCAAATTCAAGGATCATATAAACCCAAATGGTTCTTTATAAATATACGAACAAAATATAAGACAATTATTCATTGAATTAAATGTTCACATATCAAACATTAGGGTTACACAAAATAGAAAATGTTTCTAAAATAATACCATAATCATTACATCCTAACTTATCATAATCCATAACTCTTCAATTCCTAAAATGTAGACATCTTAATCATCGAACATCTTTCCTGATCTTTTATCAAAAATTTTCTATCTTATTGTTTTGTACATATTTCCTAAAAAGAAAATAATGTATAATGTCTTATGATTTCAGAAATTTAAAAACATGAGCTATGAAATAATCCAAGGCTTTTAAAGGTCATTTTCAATTTCCTCATCTACAATTGGAATGGTATTAGGAATTGGTAAACATATATTTGTATGATCTTGATGATCCCTTTCCTGAAACATTTAGGTAGGACATATATTTACGTAGTGACCATGCACACCACATTTAAAACATTAAATTGATCCCTCATGAAGAACTTCTTTACTTTTCTTGGAGTTAACTAGATGCTTCCTTTTTCCATGGTAGGTTCTTGCTCCATGACCTTCATTACCACATATGAAACATATTCCTGTCCCTTTGAATCATTTTCCGAAGGTTTCATTCCTCATCCTTGACACATAGTTTTTTCAATATACAGACCTTTATGATTACTACATAAACATACATTGGGAATTGATTCTCCCAAATATGATGCCTTATAAAAATCACCAAGGTTCAGGTTGTCAATCATGACTCCAAATAGTTGGTTAATAATAACCAAAATACATCTCATTGTAGCTCCAATATAATTTAGTTTCTCATTCCGAAAATCTTCATAGTTTTATTTACATCAACTTTTACTTCAGGGCTTTCTAGATCTAGACATTTACTAAAACCAAAAAGGTCATTGCGGGTATATCAATAAAATCATCATATAATATCTTATGAGAAGGGTAAATACTAATATATACATATTAATGTTATCTTAAACTCATTCACTTTATCTAAAATAAATACAACTCTTTCTAAAATCCTAACCATTATAGATATGTATCTTATGCTTAAAGAACACCCTAACCTCTAAACTATCTAAACCGACCTCTGATACCAACAGTGAGGCCCTAGTCTTAAACATTACATAATCATGAATTAAGTTAATAATTTACATTAGAGATCTTTTTAGGATTAATGTTTTAGAGAATTAAGCCATAACTAATACACATCATCTTGAATATTACATATAGACACTACAACTCAGTATCCATATTTTTATAAAATATAAACTCTTAAAAAGAAACATTTTTAGTTCCATGTTTTAGACATCATGAATTTTCCTTAATCCAATCCTTGTCCCTATTCCACTTCATGTCCTATGAAAAACATTTCAAAAACATGGGATGGGAAAAAATATTAGTTAGGAATACAAAAAATAGGAAAACTATTAGTTTTTTAAAACAAAAAGGTAAACCAAGAATAATTTATCATAAGAAATACTTTTCACCATTATGAATTAGTAAATAATTTTCTCTATATAAAAGATCATTGATTACCCTTTTATAACAAAAAATTACCATAAAACCTATGTAAATCACACATCACACATATATATAACTAGGGATATAAATGTAATTAAATGTAATAACCATACGGTCAACTTAAACCAATATAACTAATAAAATATCCATACGGTCGACTTCCACACCCAATGCATTGGAGGTTATAACGTAACCACCCGTCCTTGTTTATCACAGCACCACCCATCATTTGAATTATCATGTAACCACCTGTCAAATGTCCAAGTAACATTAAAAATCATAACACTTAAAACAAGCATGAAATAAAGATAACATTTCTACATTTCAATCACAATATATCATTTCAAGATATTGATTTAATTAATGCTTTATCATAACTATTTTCAAAAACCATTTAAAACTTTTAATAATGGGATTTTTAAATCAATGTATCCCATACCACTTTGAAAATTTTATAGGTTTTAACATTCGAAAAAATTAATTTCAATATAAATAAATCCTTAATTTTTTTTTGAAAAGATGGACATTATTGATATATATTTAAAAGAATATATCTTTAAAAATATTATTTTAATTAAGGAGTTCATATCAAATTAAGAGATGCTTGAATACAAATAATTGAGGAATAAAATTTAATCTGAACTTTATAATATCTTGAGAATAATGGTGTTAGTGATATAATTAACCAAAGGATAGTATATACACCATATGAAAGTAAATTTTTGAATAAAAACAATGAAGTATCAATGGAATGTAAATTGAGAAGAAATCCCTTATAAAGACGGTATCCTTAGATTAAAGACATGTCAATTACATAATTATGTGTGACAAATATAAATACATTCAATAAGATTGGATATTTAGTGTTAATAAATCAGAGGATATTCACACATGTTATTTAAAAAATCAAATTACTTGGATGTTTAACTCAATGAATGGAAATTGAGATAATATTACCTTCATAAAGTTCATATAAATGACTTAAGAAATTTTAAATGGAGTTATTATGTGTATCAAAAGTATATCCACTCAAATAAGAGTGTAAATTACTATATAAATATATAAATAGTGATTCCACACATAATCATAACATGACATAATCAAGAAGTATAAGATTAATGTAACACCCCAGGTAAATTAAGAATATTAAATTTTCATATTTATCCATATTTGTGAATAAAATATTAATATGTCTTTAAAGGGGACGCTTTGCTCGATGGCGTACCCAACACGCAACAACGAGTTTCTTGGGAATCTTACGTTGCACTCTAATAATAAAATAATATTATTTTAATGGCAGTTAACATATAGCCGTTGTATTGGCGGTAATGGATAGAAATAACTAAAATATGATTATATATGTTTTTTAAATGTTTTTACATTTATCCAAAGGCTTAAAATACGGAAAGAATTCAATTTTAGGCTTTTATACCCTAATTTTCACTAAAGGTTCACTTATCACCTTTTGATGGAGAACTGTCATTAAATATAGTTTTCATCACCCTTATAAATTCTTTTGGAACAAATAAAACTCTTCTTTAGAATCGGGACATCAAATTTTACTTTGTGTAAATTGTTGGTATTTTTCCGATAAAGGTCATTTTTTTAATAAATAGTGTAAAATGTTGTATTTTAATTAAAAACCTCTTTTTAATATAATATATTTATATGATTAGATTATCATTTTAATTGGGTTTAAAGTGAAATTAGAAAATATTTTTACCATTAAATCCAATAGTGGTCGATGGAATTAATTTCTCTTTGAAATCGGACTTAAACTAGTGTCAATCTTTTGATACTTAATGTTTCATAAAAACACGCTATTTGCTCTGACAGCGGGAATTAATTATTAAATTAATTAATGTGACTTATATGTTTTTAATTTTGTAAAATAGACTTCATTTTTGAATTCGGAATATCAAATATAGCTTAGGTTGAATGTTTTGGATTTTTCTGAAAAACTTCAATTTTTGATGAATAGTGAAACCACTAAGTGGTACTTATAAAAACTGATTTTTCGTTTAAATGAAATTTTACCACTTCTGTGTTATGAATTTCAAAAATCCGACATACATGGTTGCCATTAAGAAGTAAAATGTGGTTCAATGGGATTAAAATAATTTTTTGGTGAATAGTAACTTATTAAGTTTTTAATCGCGATTAGAGGTAATTAGTCTAGTTTAAGGTAAAAATAATGTTTTAATAATATGAAATGAACTTGACACATGTCCTAACCTCATTGGATGTGTCATGACCGACCACGAAAATCCATGGGTCAACTTGGGGACCCCATGGAGCCACTTTGGTTGGGAAATGACATTAATATCTTTTTATTTAAAGTTAAAGTAAAAATGAGACAAACATGATATGTTTTACTAATGAAAATTTACATGGGGATATACAAATCATATTTTTGACTATAAATATTCATTGGAAAGATAAAAATCTTTCCTACATCATAATATTTTTTTTTATAATTTTTAGACATTAAATAAATTAAATTATTTATGACATCATGATGATGCAGCGATGACCTCATTATTTAACGATTTAAATAAAATGGAAAGCTAATGTAATATCTAAGACCTACACATGTACAAAACCTATTGTATGAGTGGATTTATAGCCCTTATCACCTTAGCCTCTAAATACATCAATGTGGGACCTTTAAAATCCGAAACTCCTTTGAAAATAAAGTAACATTTTGTAACTTTACAAGAGTGCCCCTCCTCTCCTCTTATAAAAGGCCCCCACCCCTTCCTCCTTATCCACACTCCCAAAGCCTTTGGCTCGGCCAACCTCTGCCCATTTTGTCTCTCCACTTCCCTCTCTTACTTCTGGAAGCCTCACTTTGGGCATAAGTCTTCCCATGGAAGCCTTTGAGCTCAAACCAAAGGGAGTTACCCGATTTTAAGGTAATGTCTTCACTTGAGTACTTTTGTTTTATTTTGCTTCTCCAACCTACTAAACTCTTTTTATTCATTTCATTTGTAAAAAATCCAGTATCATCAATATACTAGGATTTTGTTATAATAAATATTCGAGCTACACTTTCACACACCTACATATAATGGTTAAAGAACATACTGTTTCCGTGGATGGCGAATTTCGGCCTCCCGAAACGATGATTGTTCAAAATTCTTTTAACACCTTCAAAGGTGGCCATTAAGATGACACTATATTTATATATGATATATAATATGTTTATTATTTCCTTAAGCTTCTGTATTTTTAATTTTGGGCATACCTTTATGGTTTCCATTATGGGTAAACGCGATATCTTCATTTAAGGAAGTGCGGACTACCACCCCCTCAAAGTGATTTGATTCGTTAATACCATATGTGGTACGTATAAAGGATATATTTAATGATATTATATATGATAACATACTGGAATTAAAATACTACTATGTATCATTATGTTTTAATTCCATTAAATATGAAATAGAAATGGAAGTAGCATTCATGCGTACGTACGGCTTACCGTCTCCATGAACGGTACATTTCATTTCTTATCTCAAAATGTTATGTAATATTATAAGTAAATATATATAATGGATATATATGTAATATATTACATCTAAATTATGGATATCATTCTGGAATTATAACATATATATATATCTCATTTTTTTTAATTTCATTAATATGATAAAAAAATGAAAGTAGCGTTCATGCGTACGTACGGCCTACCGGCTCCATGAACGGTGCTTTTCGTTTTTTTATCTCCAAATGATATGGAATAGTATGAAATGAATATTTACTGGATATATATGATATTTTAATCATTAATACTATTCTGGAAATTATTTACTTATAACTACATGGGCAATCTTTTTTCAAACAAGTTCATTTTTTACTCATGTACCAAACATCGGCAAAAACGTCTGATATGAATTAACATTATTAAACAATTATTATAACATTATAATATGTGATATGAAATGAATAATAATATCTAAAGGAGTTACTTAGGCAATTATTAATTGACCAAAGTTTATTATTCAGGAATATAAAGAAATGAACAAGACAAGTTGGACTTGAGGTAAGGGATCCTACAACTCTCTTTCTTTTTAAGTACACTCTTTTATGTTATTCATTTTAAGCTCATCTTTCTTGTTATTGGGATATTATTTTATATTACTCTTACTATAATTTTGATGTTCATATGATGAGAGACCCTATTCTCTCTCATCAATCCATTTTGGATGTTTTGAGTGGCGCCGTTAGGTTGCGGAATTTTTCGTAAGAGATCCAACCTCTCTCTTTCTTTTTAAGTACTCTCCTTTATGCCACTTCTTTTAAGCTCCACTTTGTTATGTTGGGGGGATGTCCTTTTATATTCCCCTTTCTATAAACTTTATGTTAATATGATGTGATACCCTATTTTATCTCATCAATCCATTTTTGTATGTTTTATGTGGCGCCGTTAGGCTGCCGAGTTTTCGTAAGGGTTTTTTCATCTCACTTTTATTCCCGTGAGATTTATGCTAAATTTGCCACAATTTCCTTTGAGTGGTGTACGTACTTCCCATTATTCTACTCTTCTTGTAATATACTTTCTTTTTATGAGTATTTACATCAATGATGTACTTTCCTTCTTTCACGGGGTGCATGTCTCGAAAGATACCCATGTCGGTAAGGGAACCTTTCACCCTCCTCTTTTTAAAAGTCTTCTTTTGTTGGGTCTTTTAATTCACATATTGTTATGTTGGGATATGTCCTCATATATACTTATTGATGTAAATTTTATGTCAATGTTATGAGATACCATTTTTATGTCTCATCAACTCATTTTCTGAATTTTGTAGTGACGCTGTTAGGCTGTCATATTTTTTCAAGGGAACTTCTTAACCCAAATTTGATTATTTGGGATAATCTTGTACTCCTTGAATATGTCATTCTATGAATATGTGTGAATAACCTCTGATTGTTTTACACTTAATATCCACTTATATTGGGTGTATTCGTTTTTCACACATAATTATGTAATTGATTTATCCCTAAACCAAGGATATCGTCTTTGTATGGGACTTCGTCTCAATCTCCTTTCATTGAGGCATATTTTGTTTTATACAAAACCTTCTTTTATACGGTGTATAAAATCCTTTGACTTTTACATTTATTGAAAATGAATATTTTTTATACGAAGTGTTTACTAAACGACAAAAGGGAATGTTTTTGTCATACGTATGCGGCGACAACGACTTCTCCGCCGTCGTGACCGTTATTTGAGTTTCGGCTTCCTCTACAACCCATACCTTCTTTTTAAAAGAAAAATAAATACCATGTTTTACTTTTCTTCTATTTTGGTATCGAAAATGGTTTTCATAATTATTTTATATCAATGTGTTGTATTGATATCTTGTGATTGAAAGGTGGAAATGTTATGTTTCCTTTATGCATGTTTTATGTGATACAATTATGTTGAGGTTCATGGGAATTATTATGAAGACGGGTGGTCCCGTGATAAACTAAGGGCGGGTGAGCCCGATATAGCTCTCCAATGCATTGGGTAACGCGAAGGAGTGAAACGTTAAGGTTTCTCCGAAGAGATTTAGGGAATATACTGTGATGGGTATTCCAAACGTAACCAAGAGGGTTACTTCCTACGTAAGAATGTTATGAATGCCTCAAGTTACCTTTATGTCTTATGTTTTCTATGATTTATTCATGATTTGATGAGGTATGTTAAAGTGCCTATGTGTTATGGAAAAATTATGATTTCATTCTTATGTATATATGAACTCATGTTTCCTTTCCATATTTTTATAACCCTTACTGAGCTCTTTATGCTCATCCAAAGTTTTTGAAATGTTTTTCACAGGTCAATGGAAAGGTACATGATGTGATGATAGTGTCAAGAATGTGTCAAGAAAGAGTCTATGTTTTATTTTCAATATGTTTTCGTTGATGGGAAGAATGAATACTGTCTTTTATGTAACCACTTTGTTTAAATGTGGAATGTAATGCAAGTTTCATGATCTAATTCTCTAAAACTCTAAACCTGAAAAGATCCTCAATGTGTAATCTTGTAATAACTCAAGATTAAGTAAGGTTTAAGGTTGGGGCTTTATAGTTGGTATCAAAGGTCGGTTTAGATAACTTTAGAGGTTAGGGTATTCTTTAAGCATAAGTGGAATTACCATAATGGTTAGGATTTCAGAAAGAGTCATAGTTTTAGAAAAAGTGAATGAGTAATTATATCTTAGTGTTTACCTTCCTCATTAGTACATGATGGTTTTGTTGACATACTCACACTGAAATTTCTGTTTTTCGTGAATGGATGGATCTAGCAGGCACCAAAGAGACAACAGGTTTGAAGGAAACTGTGGTGGTTCTATGATTAATATACTAGATAAAATGGGGGATTCAATAAGGAAACTCGTGGTTGTTCTAAACCAACTATCAAGGAGTCATGATCAACCACTTGAACCTTGGTATGATCTTTAATGCATCATGTACGAGATGACCAATCCGTGGGGAAGTTCAGGTAATAATTATAAAGGTAACCATTAGAGTTTATATGATCCTTACTTTTGAGGTAATTATGGGTTATTATATGATATGATGGAAAATGAAGGGCATGAGATAAACTTGAGGTTAAAATATGTTATGATTATTTTTGAAGATTTTATCTCGTTTTGGGGAATGCTTTCAGAATTATATAGTTTTGGAAAAAGGACAACATGCAGACCGTGTGACAACCCGTCACGTCGGACAAAGCCGCAGGAATCGAACCCACAACCAAACTGCGACTGGTATATATCGCCTACCACTGGACTACGTGAAGTACCTGGTTAGTTTGACTGATTCTTTCTAGTTATATGATTTAATGAATTAAGAGTAAGTTGATTTTGGGTTATTTATGAAAATGAATAACCTATCATGGAGGATATGTGATTAGGTTAATTACTTTTCAATACGAGACTTTAGGAGCAATAGATGTTGTTTGGAGATAAATGTTACGATTTAACTTGGAAGACTATGTGACTAAATCCTTCAAATATTTGGGTTTCAACCTTAGTTTGGTTTACTTTGAATAATTTTATGGACAAATTGTTTATCTAATGGTCCTCGTTGAACTTTGGGTTTTGTTGGACAAATTTTGGAGATTAAGAATAGATTTTCTTTTTATAAAGGGTTATCCTTTTATGGATTATCTGATCTTGTACTAGCCTTTTTGGTTTTGGTTTTGGTTAAAGTATAAAGACATGGGAAGTATATAGTTCTCTTTTGTGGATTAGGTGATTCTCTAAAAGTTGATTATAGTACTCTTAATGTGAACAAGTCTTCCTAAATACTCGCCTTTTGGAGAAAATATGAGTTTGTGTAAGGAATCTAATAAAAGTTGAAAGTCAACATGATAAGTGATTATGTTTCCTGGTGAATAAATTCCTCAATAAAAAGTAACTTAAAACAAAAATGTTGTCTATTAACTTTTCCTACTGGGGAATCGAATACCGTTTAACCCATCACATGTTTGTGATTTTCTCATGGTTAACTTTCTCCTAAACATGTTTTCTATCACTCTCCATCAGAACATGACCCTTTGCTTTTTCTTCCATGTCCATGTTTTCCTACACGGAATCCTATTATGGGTTAACTCGGGTGACCTTTGTACTTATCTTTCTTTATTTTAAAGTGATTGTTTTACCGACTCTTCTTCCGATGTGGGACTTTCAAGGATGTTTCCAAGCCCAATTTTAAAATTGCGAGGACGTAATTCCCAAAAGGGGGGAAGGATGTAACACCCTAGGTAAATAAAGAATATGACATTTTCATATTTATCCCTATTTGTGAATAAAATATTAATATTTCTTTAAAGGGGATGCTATGCTCGATGGCGTACCCAACACGTAACAACAAGTTTCTTGGGAATCTTACGTTGCACTATAATAATAAAATAATATTATTTTAATGGCAGTTAACATTTAGTCGTTGTATTGGCGGGAATGGATAGAAATAACTAAAATATGATTATATATGTTTTTTAAATGTTTTTACATTTATCCAATGGCTTAAAATACGGAAATAATTCAATTTTAGGCTTTTATACCCTAATTTTCACTAAAGGTTCACTTATCGCCTTTTTATGGCGAACTGTCATTAAATATATTTTTTATTACTCTTATACATTCTTTTTGAACAAATAAAACTCTTCTTTTGAATCGGGACATCAAATTTTACTTTGTGTAAATTTTTGGTATTTTTCCGAGAAAGTTCATTTTTTTTAATGAATAGTGTAAAATGTTGTATTTTAATTCAAAACCTCTTTTTAATCTAATTTATTTATATGATTAGATTATCATTTGAATTGGTTTTAATGTGAAATTAGAAAATATTTTTACCATTAAATCGAATAGTGGTCGATGGAATTAATTTCACTTTGAAATCAGACTTAAACTAGTGTCAATCTTTTGATACTTAATGTTTCATAAAAACACGCTATTTGCTCTGACAGCGGGAATTAATTATTAAATTAATTAACGTGACTTATATGTTTTGAATTTTGTAAAATAGACTTCATTTTTGAATTCGGAATATCAAATATAGCTTAGGGTGAATTTTTGGGATTTTTCTGAAAAACTTCAATTTTTGATGAATAGTGAAACCACTAAGTGGTACTTATAAAAACTGATTTTTCGTTTAAATGAAATTTTACCACTTCTATGATATAAATTTCAAAAATCCGACATACATGGTTGTCATTAAGAAGTAAAATGTGGTTCAATGGGATTAAAATAATTTTTTTGGTGAATAGTAACTTATTAAGTTTTTAATCGCGGTTAGAGGTAATTAGTGTAGTTTAAGGTAAAAATAATGTTTTAATAATACGAAATGAACTTGACACATGTCCTAACCTCATTGGATGTGTCATGGCCGACCAAGAAAATCCATGGGTCAACTTGGGGACCCCATGGGGCCACTTAGGATGGGAAATGACATTAATATCTTTTTATTTAAAGTTAAAGTAAAAATGAGACAAACATGATATGTTTTACTAAAACAGTTTTTACATGGGGCTATAAAAATCCGATTTTTGACTATAAATATTCATTGGAAAGATAAAAATATTTACTACATCATAGTATTTTTTTTATAATTTTTAGACATTAAATAAATTAAATTATTTATGACAACATGATGATGCAGCGATGACCTCATTATTTAACGATTTAAATAAAATTGAAAGATAATGTAATATCTAAGACCTAAACATGTCCAAAACCTATTTTATGAGTGTAATTCGAACCCTTATCACCTTATCCTAGAAATACATCAATTTGGTACCTTTAAAATCCGAAACTCCTTTGAAAATAAAGTAACATTTTGTAACTTTACAAGAGTGCCCCTCCTCTCCTCTTATAAAAGGCCCCCACCCCTTCCTCCTAACACACACTCCCAAAGCCTTTGGCTCGGCCAAACACTTCCCATTTTGCCTATCAACTTCCCTATCTTACTTCTTGAAGCCTCAAATTGGGCATAAGTCTTCCCAAGGAAGCCTTTGAACTCAAACCAAAGGGAGTTACCCGATTTTAAGTTAATGTCTTCAGTTGAGTACTTTTGTTTTATTTTTCTTCTCCAACCACCTAAACTCTTTTTATCCATTTCTTTTGTAACAAATACAGTATAATAAATATACTAGGATGTTTTTATAAGAATTATTCGAGATACACTTTCACACACCTACATCTAATGGTTAAAGAACATACTGTTTCCGTGGATGGTGAATTTCGGCCTCCCAAAACGATGATTGTTCATCATTCTTTTAACACCTTCAAAGGTGGACATTAAGATGACACTATATTTATATATGATATATAATATGTTTATTATTTCCTTAAGCTTCTGTATTTTTAATTTTGGGCATACCTTTATGGTTTCCATTATGGGTAAACGCGATATTTTCATTTAAGGAAGTGCGAACTACCGCCCCCTCAAAGTGATTTGATTCGTTAATACCATATGTGATACGTATAAAGGATATATTTAATGATATTATATATGATAACATACTCGAATTAAAATACTATTATGTATCATTATGTTTTAATTCCATTAAATATGAAATAAAAATGGAAGTAGCGTTCATGCGTACGTATGGCTTACCGTCTCCATGAACGGTACATTTCATTTCTTATCTCAAAATGTTATGTAATATTATAAGTACATATATATAATGGATATATATGTAATATATTACATCTAAATTATGGATATAATTCTGGAATTATAACATATATATATATATATATCTCATTTTGTTTTAATTCCATTAATATGACAAAAAAATGAAAGTAGCGTTCATGCGTACGTACGGCCTACCATCTCCATGTATGGTGATTTTCGTTTTTTTATCTCCAAATGATATGGAATAGTATGAAATGAATATTTACTGGACATATATGATATTTTAATCATTAATACTATTCTGGAAATTATTTACTTATAACTACATGGGCAATCTTTTTTCAAACAAGTTCATTTTTGACTCATGTACCAAACATCGGCAAAAACGTCTGATATGAATTAACATTATTAAACAATTATTATAACATTATAATATGTGATATGAACTGAATAATAATCTCTAAAGGAGGTACTTAGGCAATTATTAATTGACCAAAGTTTAATATTCAGGAATATAAAGAAACGAACAAGACAAGTTGGACTTGAAGTAAGGGATCCTACACCTCTTTTTCTTTTTAAGTACACACTTTTATGTTATTCCTTTTAAGATCATCTTTCTTGTTATTGGGATATTCTTTTATATTAATCTTAATGTAATTTTTATGTTCATATGATGAGAGACCCTATTCTCTCCCATCAATCCATTTTTGAATTTTTGAGTGGCGCCGTTAGGTTGCCGAATTTTTCGTAAGAGATCCAATCTCTCTCTTTCTTTTTAAGTACTCTCCATTATGCCACTTATTTTAAGCTCCACTTTGTTATGTTTGGGGGATGTTCTTTTATATTCCTCTTTCTATAAACTTTATGTTAATATGATGAGATACCCTATTTGATCTCATCAATCCATTTTTGTAAGTTTTATGTGGCGCTGTTAGGCTGTCGAGTTTTCGTAAGGGATTTTTCATCTCACTTTTATTCCCGTGAGATTTATGCTACATTTTCCACAATTTCCTTTGAGTGGTGTACGTACTTCCCATTATTCTAATCTTCTTATAATATACTTTCTTTTTATGAGTATTTACATCAATGATGTACTTTCCTTCTTTCACGGGGTGCATGTCTCGAAAGATACCCATGTCGGTAAGGGAACCTTTCACCCTCCTATTTTTAAAAGTATTCTTTTGTTGGGTATTTTAATTCACATATTGTTATGTTGGGATATATCCTCATATATCCTTATTGATGTAAATTTTATGTCCATGTGATGAGATACCCTTTTTATCTCTCATCAACTCATTTTCTGAATTTTGTAGTGACGTCGTTAGGCTGTCATATTTTTTGCAAGGGAACTTCTTAACCCAAATTTGATTCTTTGGGATAATCTTGTACTCCTTGAATATGTCATTCTATGAATATGTGTGAATAACCTCTGATGGTTTTACACATAATATCCACTTATATTGGGTGTATTCGTTTGTCACACATAATTATGTAATTGATTTATCCTTAAACCAAGGATATCGTCTTTGTATGGGACATCGTCTCAATATCCTTTCATTGAGGCATATTTTGTTTTATACACAACCTTCTTTTATACGGTGTATAAAATACTTTGACTTTTACATTTATTCAAAAGGAATCTTTTTTATACGAATCATTTACTAAATGACAAAAGGGAATGTTTTTTTCGTACGTATGCGGCGACAACGACTTCTCCGCCGTCGTGACCATTATTTGAGTTTCGGCTTCCTCTACAAGCCATACCTTCTTTTTAAAAGAAAAATAAATATCATGTTTTAATTTTCTTTTATTTTGGTATCTAAAATGGTTTTCATAATGATTTTATATCAATGTGTTGTATTGATATCTTGTGATTGAAAGGTAAAAATGTTATATTTCCTTTATGCATGTTTTATGTGATACGATTATGTTGAGGTTCTTGGGCATTATTATGAAGACGGGTGGTTCCGTGATAAACTAAGGGTGGGTGAGCCCGATATAGCTCTCCAATGCATTGGGTAACGCGAAGGAGTGAAACGTTAAGGTTTCTCCGAAGAGATTTAGGGAATATACTGTGATGGGGATTCCAAACGTAACCAAGAGGGTTACTCCCTACGTAAGAATGTTATGAATGCCTCAAGTTACCTTTATGTCTTATGTATTCTATGATTTATTCATGATTTGATGAGGTATGTTAAAGTGCCTATGTGTTATGGGAAAAGTATGATTTCATTCTTATGTATATATGAACTCATGTATCCTTTCCATATTTTTATAACCCTTACTGAGCTCTTTATGCTCATCCCATGTTTTTGAAATGTTTTTCATAGGTCAAGGGAAAGGTACATGATGTGATGATAGTGTCAAAGATGTGTCAATAAAGAGTCCATGTTTTATTTTCAATATGTTTCCGTTGATGGGAAGAATGAATATTGTCTTTTATGTAACCACTTTGTTTAAATGTGGAATGTAATGCAAGTTTCATGATCTAATTCTCTAAAACTATAAACCTGAAAATATCCTCAATGTGTAATATTGTAATAACTCAAGATTAAGTAAGTTTTAAGTCTGGGGCCTTATAATTAACTCAGATTATGGAAATTGGGTAAAAAAGTGCCCTTATGAAAATTCTACAGTGTAACAGCGTCAATTAAAAATTCATAAAATGATTTGATGAGATAAAAGGTTTCTCTAATCACATGTACATAAAATTTACATAAATAAGGATATATTAGATCATATCCCAACATTGTACAATTGAAATTTAAAGATATATCATAAAATAAGTCTTTGACTAAACGAGTACGGTGAATGGTTCCCTTATCAATTTGATAACTTACGAAACATTCACTACATGAAAGAAGGATCATACAATGAAGATGTAAATTCCCATAAATTAATTTATATTAAACAAATAATACAATCTTGTCGAGTAAAAATACCACACAAAAGGAAATAGTGGAAAATATAGCACGAATCTCACGAGAATAAAATCTGAGATAAAAACCCATTATCTTGTTATAATCAATCGAGTCGTATGAACCAAAGTTAAATAAACAAAATAAATCACAGAATACCATGAATATAAGAATAATCATGATAATATATATCAAATTTCAGTACACAATACACCACATTCAATAAATAAATGGGGAACAATGTAAATCTCATGGAATTAAAAGTGAGAAAAGAAACCTCTTACCTCGTGTTTGACTTGACTCGTGTGTTCCTTTTTCTTCTTGAATAATAAATGTAAGGTAATTTATAATTTCTTAAGAAACTTTTTCACTTTTATTATTCCTTTTATATAACTTATTACCTTGCAATAAATTTTTTTTAATCATTTGAGTTCATATTGGACATTTTGTCGATGTTCGGAACTTTAGTAAAAAATAAACTTGTTATAATTACAAATTGTCCATGTCGTCAAAATTTTATTATCTAAAGAATAATATTAATTATTTAGATATCATATATATCATATATTTGAAGTATATATACTTATTTATAATAGTACATTTCATTTGGAGATATGAAATGAAATGCACTATTCATTGAGACGGTAAACCGTATGTACGCATGAATGCAACATTCATTTCTATATCATATTTAATGGAATGAGAACTTAATGATTAATAGTTACATTATAATTCCCATATAGTATCATAATATATATCTATATATATATATATGTTACATAATTTCATATATATATCCTTTATATGTTCCATGTATGTCATAAACGAATTATATCACCTTGAGGGGGCGGTAGTCCGCACTTCCTCAAAAGAAATTATAGTGTTTAGACATATTGGAAAGAATAAAGGTAAGTTTTTTAAATCAAAAATCATATAATAATATATAAAACATAAAAAAATTATATCATATATAAATATAGTTTCATCATAATGGCCACCATGAGAGTTGGTAGGAGAATATTGAACAATCATCATTTCGTGAGGCAGTAGTTCGCCGTCCACAGAAACAGTATGTTCTTTACCCATTAGATGGAGCTGTGTGGAAGTTTAGTTTGAATCCATCTCATAAAAACATCATAGTATATTTTTTATAATCTATTTGTTATAAAATAAAGGAATAAAAATATTTTATGGGTTTGGAGAAGTAAAATAAATGAAAAGAACTTAAGAGAAGACATTACCTTTAAATCGGGTAACCCTCTTTGGTTTGAACCAAACGGATTTCTTGAAGTGACTTATGCATAAGGTAAGGCTTCTAGGAGGAATAGAGGGATTTATGGAGCTTAATTGGGAATATTTAGGACAAACCAAGGGGCTTTAGAGTTGTGAGTAATGGGTTAGTGGTGACGCCATTATATAAGGGGGAGGTGGGGATCTTTAGGAATGTTTGAAAATATTATTTTTATTATATAATGATATTCAGTTTCTCAAGGTCCAAAAATCATTAACAAATAAGATAAGATGGCTCATGTTCTAAACAAAATCATCCAATAATAATTGTATTGGTTTGGATATTTGTTTAATTTTTATAATCTTATTTATTTAAATCATTCATTAATGAGGTAAACACTACATCATTTTTAGTGTCAAAAAACATTTTATTTATATGATGTCTAAAAATTATTAAAAAATACCATGATGTTGGAAATAATTTCAGATTTAGAATTAATATTTATAGTAAAAAATATAACTTATATAACCCCATGTAAAAATTGATTTAAGAAAATATATATGTTTATTTCATTTTGGTCTTTACATTCAACTAATTAATATAAAGTGTCATTATCCCTCTTAAGTGGCTCCATTGGGTCCCAAAAATGACCCATGGAGGCCCATGGTCAAAAATTTGTCAACCAATAGTATTAGGGCACATGTTAGGGTAATTTAATATTATTATAATATTATTTTTATCTTGAATTACTCTATTTAACTTTTACTTCGGTACATAAAAGTAAAAAGATACTATTCACAAAAAATTATATTCATCATATTGAACTAAATTTTACTTACTGATAACAACCATGTATATCAGATTTTTGAAATTCAATTCATATAAATCGTAATATTTTATTTAAATTACAAAGTTGGTTTTCATAACTACTACTCAGTGTTTTCACTATTCATCAAAAATGGAAGTTTTTCAGAAAAATACCTAAAATTTAGCCTAAGTTATATTTTATATTCTGAATACAAAAATTATTTTATTTTAACAATTTAAAAGCATAGAAGTTTCATTAATTAATTTAAAATTAATTCTGTTGTCAAAATAAAAAGTGTGCTTTTAAGAAATAATAACTATCAAAAGATTGACACTTGTTTATGCCTAATTTCTAAGTGAAATTGCATCAAATGACCAAAATTGGATCAAATGATAAAAATATAATCTAATTAAACTTTAAAACCAATTGAAAGATAATCTAGATATATAAATAAATGAGATTAAAAGGCAGTTTTGAATTGAAATACAGTATTTTTCACTTGTTCATTAAAAAAATAATTTTATCAGAAAAATACTAAAAATTTACCCAAAGAAAATTTTTATGTCCAGATTATAAAAAAGAATTTTATTTTTTTCAAATGTAATATATAAAGGTGACCAATGTATATTTAATGAGGGTTCTCCATCAAAAGGTGGTAAATAAACCTTTTAATAAAATATTAGAGTATTTATGCTTAACATTTGATTCATTCGCATTTTAAGCATCTAAAATTTATTAGATAAATGTAAAAAAATTAATAAACATGTGTAATAATATTTTCTTTAGTTCTGTTCATTTCTATCCATACAACACTTATGCATTAACTACCATTTAAAATAATTATATTTTATTTTTATTTTTCATTATAACTCAACATAGTTTGCAACGTAAGATTTCAAATAAACTCGTTGTTGTGTATCATGTACGCCATCAAACATAGCATCCCCTTTAAGTTAAAATTAATATTTAATTCAAAAATATTAATAAATATGAAAATTTCATATTTTTTATTTTCCTAGGATGTTACAGGGACACTTAGGATTTTCGTTGGTTTTCATTATTTTTTATTCAAATTTATTTCCTCTGCTTTACATATTCATCTCATTGGGTGTCATGTATATATTGTTTAATTGTGTGACTCGTACGTTTTTCATTTTTTTGTTGAAATGTGATGTTAGTTATTTAAAGTATTCATTAGACAATAAAAACATATTATATAATCTAATATGATTATTTTTATAGAATTTATATTATTAATTATTATTTTTTATAATTATACTAGTAGTTATAGTTTCCCAATATGGCTTATCATAACCTTTATACTAGAATAAAATATCATGTGTATAGGAAGGTATGCCTAAGGTCATGTGTCATAATCATCTTGGTTAAATGGATGGTTATTACTATTTGGATATTACAATGTAGAATCATATTTTTTATTCATTTTTATTAAAAATTGGGATATGATAAATGTAGATAGGATATGTTAGGGCTTGCAGATAGATGTTGTGAAAGTTCCCATCCAGCTCTTACATAAACCAAAGTCTACATTTCCACGGAGTTGGGATCAATTTTATTACTTTACATCCTTATAGAATAGTTTATTTTTTTCAATGGATAATTTTATGGTTTTATTATTTATGGGGTTTTCATAGTGTGAGGTGAAAAAAATCATGGGTTCATGACTAATATTAAATTCATATGATTCACATGATATTAATATTCTTTTATGTTATTGTTTATTTGATCATGAGTAAGCATTCAATTGTTTAAATTTTTAACAATATATTATGTAGTTTTTTTATATAACTCATCCGAGTTGTTTTACTCAGATGGATTGTGGAAGAAAATAATTTTTTGAAAATAATGACTTTTTATGTGGAACTATGGGTATTTGATAACAGGAAAGAGTCTAGGGTGGATAGGATAATGTTTTTCTTGATAGATATAGTACCCTTATATAATTGTGATCATTTAGATTAGTGATGTGTTTTTATTGGGGTTTAATATTATCAATGTTATTATGAATATGGTGATATCCCTAGAGTGGGTAATATTTTTATATATAATACTTATATTGATGATATCCCAATGATAGATTGATGAGTTTTGAGTTTCATAGAGATATTTGAGACTGAAACATGGGAGTGTTTTTAGGACATATAACATATGTGAGATATGTTTAAAATAACATGTGGGATAGATTTGTAATGATTATATATAGATCCAATTATCAGTGTTTTATGTGTGTTAATAGAGTATCTAGATATCTTGTATGATATTTCATCATATGGGTGAAGAATTTTTAGGCTATCCCTTGAGATAGAGGGATTATCCAAGGAACTCAGATACAATTTTAGTATTAAATCATGGGTATATACATCATGTCATGGGTTCATTGCATGGAAGGTGATATTAAATATATGGTATATGAATGTGAGTTATTCTTTGGTTATGTATGGGTAAAAGAAGGTATAAGTAGTTATTAAGTGTGGAATGTGATGGAAATGTATATGGGAATGGTTAATTATTTACTAATAAAAAGCACTATATTTATTTGGAAGCGTCTCTTTATCCTATGATCTAGGTTTTTCAATAGGGTACCACTAAGGATTACATGAACTCAAGGATGAGTTTTATAAAAACTAGGGTAGTTATGCACTATTATGAGTGGTGTGTTGGATAATATCTTGACTTGGGTATGAGAGAATGTTTTTCCTGGAATTTGAAGTACGTGGTATAGTGTAACAAAAGATCAAATGTGGGATAATGAGATCAATGTTTAGTTAGGAATGATTGAATTTGGATGGAATGTGGAATATAATAATTCATATATTATGGAAACTTTCTAGGATGGAGAGTGTTTTTATTCATGGAAAGTTACAACATGTATTTTGTGAAAATGATGTCATCGACACCTTGTCATTACATATAATGGATTTCTAGTGTGTGTATTGGTATGGGATGGGTGTGTATTTTCTCATTATATTAGGGAATGTTATATTGTAACTTTATATATTCTATCATAAAGTGATGGTGTCAGTGACCCCTTATTTCTTTGATTTTGTGAATCTATGTTTGGGGACAATGAATATTTTTGATGGACTTTCACACTTCAGATATAATTTTTTATGGGTTAACCCTATAGTAATTTGTTATATACCTCATACTAAATGAAAAAAGGTTGAAGGGTGTTTATCCTTGATTTTATATCATGAAATGGTAGATAAAGGGTTTCCCTAGGGAAAATAGAGGGTGATTGGAAAGTGAGAATCAGTGAACTGAGGTTTGACAATTTTTCTATATGGGGTCATTATAGTTAGATGGTGAAATGAAAGAGAGATCATGAGAATTTTTTTAATTACATAATGGCTATATCATATGAGATAGAATTTTGAAAACTTTTTTGGATATAAAATATAGTATAATGACTATTTTTTCCATTGAGATGTTGAGAGTTCAAGTAGATGGATGAGAACATAGATGTGTTAGAAGATTTCAATAAATGATGATGATATAAATAATATTGGTGCTAATTGATTAGTTAAAAGGTAAATCCTATGGTGGGGAAAACTATTGGTTTTCTATGTGGGAAGTACTCGGTTCATGGGAGTTTTGTTAAATGTGGTGGTCTTTTTTTGGGAGGACGCAATCTGGATATACTTTTGATTTTTTTGGTTTTTTGGATGAAATCACATGGGTTGGGTTTGGTAATTTTAAGATAACCTGATATGGGTTCCAATTGAGGAGAATTGATTAGTGTTATATCATTTAGTAATGATAGTTTTTAGTTATAGGTCATTGGATAATAGTATTACTGGGTATGTGTTTTAGAAATGGACCGATAGGGTGACTAGTTTTATAAATCATCAACACTCATGGTAGAGTAAAATGATCGATATCACACAAAAATTCCTGTAATGTATACGATGTTGGGTGTGTGTTAATAGTTACTGATAAGGATAATTGCTATATTCCTTGCTTTAGCATTGAGAGAAAGGTGTACAACAATAGATTAAAGGAATCAATTGTGGACTTATGACACAATGAACTTAATCATCCTGAATTTCAATAGGATTGGGGAATTTCCATGGATTTTATAGAGTGATTGGATATCAAAATGCGTGGTCCATCATGTTTATGGAGATAGTCAGGGTAGTGGGGTGGAATCAAGATAATGGTTCTAGAGAATTGAAGATGTGGTGGGTTGATTCATAGTTTTCTTCTGCTTCATTTTCAATATATAAATCCAAATAACTTGATCAACTCATCCCAAGAATCTCCCAGAGAGAATAATTTAAATTTAATTTAAATTTAATTGAAAATATGAATTACTACACCACATGAATTTTTTTGAATAAGATTTATGATTCCTATTTTTTTAAACACCAAAATTATTTATTATATATTCCAATTGAAATAAAGTTTATTTTTTTGATGGATTTCTTAGGACACAACACCAGGATTAACTTATCAATGATACACCACTGAAATATTATTATTAAATTGGATTTTTATCTTCTAGATATTGGATTGATGACTAAAAATAAGACCAAATTAATGATGAAAAATATGTATATATGTTTTCCATAATTAAAAAGTATTGATTAATTACATGAAAATAATTACTCAATATAAATTGTCAAAAATTATATAACTTATGTACAGGGGTTTATTTTTCAAATTATTTTATTTTTAAATATATTATGTGTCTTGATTAGTAATGAACATGGATTAATAAAAATATATTGGTATTTATGCGGAATAAATGAATAGTAATTTTTAATTTTATTATCAATTAGTTAGAAATCAACATGAAATTATTTGATGGTAAAAAGAGACAGTTTTTTCCTAGAAAATTGTTTTAATTATACATAATGTATTTTATCATAATATATTAAATAAATCAATATTGATGAATTATTTTAATAAAAAATTTATATAATATAATAAATAAAATATATTAACATTTATCTAATGACTGTTACTTAGAAATTAATAAAACTAATTTCAATTTAATGATTAAAAAATCACTTTTATAAAAATGGTTTTCTTTAAGATTTCCACATTGATTTCAAGATGAATCTCATGTACTTGTAGGTAACTAATAAAATAGTTCCCTTATTTATAATAAAAATTTCAGTATTTATGAATGGGTTTAATTTAATTTTCGGTCATTATGAATATTAATTGAGGTAATGACTCATAACTATAATAATTGTTAAAAGGGTTAAAGAGGGGTTAAACTAAAGAGATAATGGTTAAAATGAACTAAAAACTAGAATAAATCATATTGGGTGAAATTATTTTAATCTTATCTCATCATGTATTTTAAATTGAATAAATTTGGAGGCACTTCCATATGAGATTAAGTTTATTATATTTTAATATTCTTAATAATTTAAAATGTGCCTCTCCCCAAACTTATAAATGGGAACATCCTCTCATATCTTCTTCCTGAAACATGATATCTTCTACTATTAAAATATATTTATTGATACTCTATATTTATTATTATCCATTACCATGATGTACTTTTTTCTCAAATTACCCATCCCGGAATCCTTACGGTGCTTTTCAAATGAGGATATATGAAGAATTAATATGTGATGTTACCAACAATTTTCATTTTTATTTATTCATAAACCTCCTATAAATTTTATATAACCATATTAAAAATAGGTAATTTGTATATATACTATACTAATTTTTTTATTCTAATGTTATATCAGTTTTCTATCTATTTCCCATCCCGTGGAAAATGACAATATCACATGTGCATATGTGTGGATTACAACCTCACTGAAGTGTTGCGATTTGATTTTCAATCACTCATTACAAGGATGATAATATAGATAGATATAATTGGTATATATGATATTTATAGGAAATTACTATTATAAAAATTTGATTTATTTTTTAGCTTTATTTTTTTACTTTCCATCAAAGAGTGAAAACCTCACTCGTGCTTTTGTACAGACTACCATCTCTATAATGTGATGTAATGCATTTTTTCATCATTACTTCTTATTAATGGATATATAATTTTATTTAATTCATAAATTTGATTTATATGACACTAATATCATTATATATATGATAAAAATATGAAAAAGTTTCAAGGATCAGAACTATTGAACCAAAATATGCATGGAAAATTTAAGAGTTTTTACTTGAATGTTTATTTTAATAAATAATATTTAATACAACAGTAAATTGAAATTCAAGGGGAATGATATATAGTAGTATATATATATATATGAATATAGATCATAAATATATTAATGATAAATATATATTTATTATATAGTTTTTTTGAATCCATTTTATTTAGGAATGGACTTGAGGTTAGTGTTTATGATAAAATCAATTTTCTTTTCGAGAATGTCTAGGTTTAATTTGCATTAAAGGAAATTATACTATCCTTAGCCATTAAACCAAGTAAATTTTATTACAATCCATTTATTCCTTTATGTTTCGTTTATTATAAACATTTCCTATTGTTTATATTTAAAATTAATGAGCTAATTATTTTTAGGAAAACCTGACCTTATTTATTTTTTGGTCGATGAACATTTTATTCCATATCTATGTTATTAAAATATTTTTTTATATATGTTTTTATCTAGACAAAAAAAAATTAGAAGGATTATTTTTATTATATTTTAATTTATTTAAAAATTTTAAAATAAATAATTTCAAATGTTTTTTGTATGACCCACTTTTTAATTTTTACAAAACAATGAAAAAAAATGTTTTAACATATATAACATGAATGGATTTTCCTTTCATTATAACTACAATTTAAATTTTTTATTACATTAACTACTTAGATGTTTATTTTAAAAAAATATATTTTTCTCAATATTCAAGAAATATTTATTTTTTTGAGATATCAAAATTAAATGATATTTTCTTTATTTTTCAAGGAAATGATCAAATGATATTTTAAGAGAATTATTCTTCAATTTTATTATAATTTAATGTTTCTTATTGTAATATCCCAAAACTGATTCACTCATTAGTAATAAAACCATGTTGGTTATATGTCCACATGTATGCCTCCATATATGCTAGAGGATACCGACTAGCAGTGAGGGTCAATGATGATATAGTGGGGATACTGTACCTTCATTAAAAGTGTGAAAAATGGTAAAGTATAAATATAAATTAGTTGAAGAAAATAAATAATTGTTATAGTGAACCTATCCTTTTACACATATTATTACTATATTTTAAGAATAATTAACCACGAAATAAAAACTAAGGATCAAAAAGTCTAGTTAATTTTGAGGACTTGGTACATAATATTTTAAACAAGGATATAGAATAAAAATACTAATATTAATCATCAATAATTATCTCCTAACTTAATTTCAGATCCTACATCAACATAGAATAACTTTGTAAATACATAGACCAATGGGATAAGCTAAAATGTCTAGTAATTGAATTAACATAATAATAATGTATAACACAAGGGATATAAGGAATAACATGATTACATAAAAAGGAATGGAACATGAATAAACATATGCAATAATAACATAAAGAAAATATGATCATGTGATCATATAATCATAGGAATGTGGCGGCAACATATAACATGACCTAAACACGAGTCAATGTTAAATGCCAAGACTATATCAAATGGTGGAAAAAGTCCAATAATGGATTAGGTTTACTCCCAAATCTCATATATGAAGTCTCATGAGACAAAAAACTTCCCATGGTATTGGATATCTTCTGGGTTCACCCATTAAAACATGTTCATGCATATGTGTCCCATGTAATGCCCCAAAATTATAATGTAAGAACATTGCTTTCTATAACATGTTCAAAACTAAACACCAAGTATATAAGGGGATGTAACATCTAGAGACTTGATAATATATTGACTATTTGAAAATAATTTCAATATATTTTATATCTTGTAAATAATTTGATAATCAGTTATCTTATGTTACAGGTAACAAATACTTTCTTCGATAGCTTGTGCTACACCTAAGATCGAGTTTTACCGTATATTTTTTATAGTATAACTAAATATAATATTATATTACATAGCCATAGAATTGGAGTTATAAATATAATTAAATAACATATGAAAAAATATATTTATCACAAATATAAAATGATATCATTCATTACTAATTAATTATAAATGAAAACAAAAAAAAATTTAATATAACAGAAATGTTTTTATAAAAAACAATTTTTATACACCTAAAGTAGTTTTCTATTAATAAATTAAATTAATTAGTATTATTGAATGATATTGGTGAAATATAAACATTATATATTCAATAAAATATTTTTTACATTCAGCCATTAAATTTTATAGGCATCAGATAAGAACAAAATCAATATTATGAATAATAGGTTATATTTTTATAAAACTAGTTTTACCGACTTTTAATTAAACAACAGTTTTAAATACTTTTTTAAAAAAATTTATAAAATTAATGTGAAAAAAATTCATTTTTGAAATAATAATATCAAAATTTACTTTGGGTGATTTTTTGTTATTTTTCTGAGAAATTTCATTTTATGATGAATAGTGAAAAATACTTGATTTTAATTGAAAACTACCTTTTCATATAATTTATTTATATAGTTTAATTATATTTAAATTTTGTTTTAACATATATTTAGTTAAATTATACATAAATTAAATATATTTTTATCATTGAAATTGATTTCACAAGGAAATTGGATATATAAACATTTCAAAAAATTTAACACTTTCACTTTTAAAACATGTTTTCTTATCTCATACTCATGATTATTTATAAATTAATATAAACCACTTATGTTTTTGTAAATTTAAAAAATGGATTAAATATTTTGAATCAAAATATTTAATAATTTATAAGAAGGTATGCTTAATTTTCATCTAAATACATTATTGAAATAAATTAAAATTAATTACAGCGGTTAAGAGAAAAACTGGTTTTAAATGGGAATATACAATAAAAATAAGGGCCAAAATGACCTATAAACATGTTAAAAACATTTTTTATTAACATATGTTTTACATATTATCTCATTCATCAAATATATCTCATTATTGGATCCACATTACATTGAAAAATCATTAGTGGAATTCCCTCTATAAAAAATTTACAATATTGCCACTCCTCCTCCACATTAAAAATTCACCCACACCTCCAACTTATTAACTCCTATAAAGAAATTTTTAGTCA
This sequence comes from Viscum album, assembly GCA_963277665.1. Lineage (NCBI taxonomy): Eukaryota > Viridiplantae > Streptophyta > Magnoliopsida > Santalales > Viscaceae > Viscum > Viscum album. The sequence continues at coordinate 1,971,964,448 of OY728119.1, read as the reverse complement.
ACCAAGAACTTCCTAAATAATATCACAATATCCCTACCCTAATCCTGGAATCATCACTTTGAGATAAAATCAACCAATGACGTCTTTTTATATAAACCAAAATGTGTTCCCTGAAAAGGATGTAATATTCTTCAACGAGAACTTTTTTATTTGTTTCTCCATCCTTTAAATGGTTATTATATCATGATTACATAATAACATCAGTATAATAAATATAATAATATTTCCTTATGATAAATTTATGATATAAACTCATAGATACTTCCATCAAATGGGTTATGCAATCATCTTTCGTTTGTACGATGGACTACCACCTCGCAAACTGATGTTGTTCATTCTTCCATTACAACATTTCAAGGTTATAAATAATGATGGATTTATAATTTTTATTTGATTAATAATTTTTTAATAATTTTTTTTTCTTCATAAATTCTTTTTTAACACATAAATCCCTTCTTTCCATGTTGTTGGAATATAATAACAACGTTTGTAGATGTGTGGACAAGCGCCTCCTCAAAGTGATGTGACTCATTCATTCTAGACATGGAATGTATAGAGGATGGATTTAATAAAAATATGTGATATATATGGTAAAAATATTATACTATAAATATAATATACATATATAGTATTTACTTTTAATTAAATTAATACAACATGAAAATGAAAACAACATTCACGTGTACATACGACCAATCAACTCCATGAAGAGTGTATTATATTTCCTCTATCTAGACATTATGGACTAATATAAATAAATATATGCTGAAATATATAATATTTACATAATATTTATTATAATGGAGATTATTAAATCATTATATATGTAATATGAACAAAAATAAAAAGTCAAACATACTCGAAAAACTAGGTAATTAACACCCGAAATAGTGAAAATAATTAAATATTATTAATAAACGGGTAATCAGATATTATAAGAAGATCATATATAATATTATAAATACTATTAGGTTTATTTTATATGTTCAGAACATTATTATATGCATTTTAAATGAGTTTAATGTACGTTTACCCCAACAGAAACGCAAGCTATCGAATTAAGTCTCAATTTACATTCCATTGAGACTTAATTATTGTTATGCACCAAATTTTTTTATATGATGTAGGTAATGATATATGAAATTTTAAATCATTAAAAATTATTGATTCATATTATTTTATGTTTCAATTTTATTTATTTCATTTAACGGAATTTGAATTAATATTTACCATTTGGTAAAGAATTTCATAACCCAATTCATATTCATTGGGTTATGTTACTTCTTTGTTGTCAATAATATTATATGATTATGTGAATAATAAATTTTTAATTTATATTTTTAATTTAAAATTTATTAATATTTATACAATGTTGATACAAATAGTACATTCATTTATTGATTCTCACTTTAACATTGTATTGTTTTCAGGGTTTACTTCACAATCTCATTTTATTCATGATTGTTTAAACATGAATTTATTATATATGAAATTATTAGATAGTTGTTTAATAAACAATTTCATTTTATTTTCCTCTAGTTATTAATGATTTTTTTAAGTAATATTTCCAATTTTCCACTCTTTGGTACTCTAAATAATTTATAAAATGTTTTTAAGAAAACCCAACTTTATTTATCTCTTTGGTCTGAACTTTGTCTTCTCTCAAAAACAAGTTTTATAAAAATGTATTAAAAAATGTTGTCAACCTTTTAAAAATGATTTAGAAATGGAATTTTTACCCCTTTACAAATTTTTTATTTTTTAAAATTTTTACTTTCATGTAAAAGGTTTTTCTAAATGTTTTTCAAAATAAATAAGATATTTTCATCAATAATGGTTTAAAGATATTTTAATAGTATTTTTATTCATAAATGAAACTCCCATTTAGCCTTAATACACCGGGGATATGTTTTATCGATACCATACTTATTATTTTATTGGATGTATTATCATTGATTTAGACAAGGATAGTATTGGCATTACATTCCTTGATTAATTATTATGGTCCCCTTTTTATATTATCACTCCAATGATCATTGAACATTAAATTTAACCTAAGTATCCATATCATTTATCATGGAAATGATTATTTCTTAAATCAAATACCATTTTACAAATGGTGTTTACATTTAATGATATTTAATTATTTAAGAAATCTTGATAAATATATATTCATTCATTAATAAAAATGTGATAAGGCACATTACTTATAAATTAAATCTATTATTTGATATATGATTATTTTTTTGATAGACACTATACAGTTTGGGGACTATTTGAAATAAGACCCCTGATGTATCGCTATACTCATCAGATGATATTAGATTGTGAAAACCCCTTTTACATTGTTTCTTAGTAGTATTAAACTACCAAGACGATAGATCTTGATAGTTGTGTCGTGTCAAGAATCTTGACATGAATTAGATGGGTTTTTACCCAGTATGTTTTAAATTTTCTTGATAATAGATCATGGCTGTAAAGGTATAGTATTCAAGGGAAACATGACGTATGAAAATTTAGAATTTCATTCATTTTAGATATTGTTATTATCTATGATATCTTTTTATTGAAATTATCTATATATGCATTTAATTACAAATTTATTTATTAATTTTTTTTTCATTTATTTACCTTTTCATATTGATGATTTCTTATCCAGTTATTTTGGTGGCATGTGTGATCAGTAATTTATCTTTCTATATTGATTAAGCTCATTTAATCCTTATTTTTTCCACTCTAACTAATCATTATTGAGAATTTGAGCTCACAATTATTTAGTTTCCTTTACCTAGGATTCCATAAAGATTAATATGAAATGTATAAAATGGTATGTTAGATGGAATAATGTCATCATAATATATATATATATTTGTTATATTTTTTGTATTCCATATGTAATGTTACACTCATTTATATTTCTAGTTTACCAATACTATTGAACTGATCAGTCCTTTGGGATTTGATTCGTTATAATAATTTTGAAGTAATGGTAGTAGACACTGGCTCCGGGCTTACTACGATGATGTCACTACATGATACATAAAGAATAAAACATAAGGGTTACCCATGCAATAAAATGAGTATTTAAATCATGTCATATGTCATAACCAATGAGAGTATCATAATGGTGTAAAATAACTAATTGATTTAAATAATACTTGAACATTTATAGGAAATAACATGAATAAATAATGGTAAATTATGTCCATCTGAAGTGAAAAAGTATTAAAATAATATTTAAGAATCATTAGAAATGAGAAATATTAATGCGTTTTAAGGGAAAATAATAAATATTCATTATAGAGTAATAAGAAAAAATTGTCTTTATACAAACAAAAATGAACAAAAATAGTTTTTCATGATGAGGGAACATATTAAAGCTTCATTAAAGGGGAAAAGGGAATAATTGTCTGTATAAAAACAAAAATGAACAAAAAAGGGTTTTCATGATAAATTGTGTAATTTTATACAAATAATGGTGGATTAAAATTTATTATTTAGTGTACATGAAATTAGGTAAGAAATGGGAAATTTCCCATCGATCAGGCTTTCTTATCGAAAGGAATTGATAACTGAATCTTATAAAACATGTGTTTACCCAAAAAATAAGAATGAATTGAACTAAATAAAAATGTTTTGAAAATATAATGAGTATTCATAATAATTATATGATAACAATGAAGAAGTAAATTTTTCTAGAAAGATAAGGAGAGGATAACCCCAAAGGTAATTTTGAGGTTCGAAGAGATCTCTTACTTTATGTCTTAACGTGTTCCGCACAAGTACAAAATTTCCTACAAAATAAAATTAGATTAATTAATAATTTAATTAAGATACTATTAAACATATATATTATTTTTATAATTTTATTAAATTCATTCATTTTCATTTTTATCATTAATAATATTGAATTTTATTATCCTGGGAGAGTTCATTTCATGGGTTTTTGGCCTGTTCCCTTTAGTATAAATATGGAAGATCTTGTAAAATGGAAGAAAAACTAAAAAAGTCTAGGGAAATGGAATTAAAATAGTTACATATTTTTATATTAGTCTATATGTCATTTTTTATTATATTAGGATGATTCATTTGATAAAATATTAATGAAAATCATTTAGTTTAATTTGGAGGTTTTTTGATCATCAAGAACTAGTTTTGTTTTATTATAATATTTTATATATATATGTATGTATATATATATATATATGTTATGGAACATGAATCGAGTTATTATATAAACGTTAGAATATTTTTTAACCATTATAATTTTTTTATGATCAAAATTTATGGTGATAATGGAAAATGAAAAAACATCATCCGTGTAGGCGGTGAATCGACACATCATGGAAGATGTTTTAGTTTTTTATGAAAAAAACATAATAGAAGAGATTTGATGATGTATATTCCATTAACACACTAATATTAATGTATATTTATGATATGGGAGCTATCATGTCAATTTGGATTGTAGGGGAAATAATGAGGTTGAATAAATAAATAATTTGAAAGAGAAAGATGGAGGATTTTACCTCTTAAATATCACATCCTTGAGAATCTCTTTAAGGAACATTTTATTAATATTTTGTTGAGACTAAAAGCTCATTGAAAAGTATAGTAGGATTTCTAAGGTAATTTTGTAGAATTTAGACATTCTATTTGGAATAAAAGGTTTTGGGAGGGTGGGGTGTGGGTGGTATTTATAGGGAATGAGAGGGGTGTTTTTTGATTATTCTATTTTATTTCTTTATTATTTGAGATCCAGACTATCAATGGTGTTGATTCATATAAATAAATACATTAAATTGTTCTATCGAGTTTTTATCAATGGGTGCTTACATAATCCATACACCATCCATGACTCAAAAAATCATGTATTGGTTAAATACAGTAAATGACTGTATTTCACTGTTCACCAAAAATCCAACTATTTCAAAAAGATATCAAAAATAAATTGTATCCATTTTTTAGTGTATAGAATTGAAAAATGGAATCCATTTTATGAAAATAATTTTCTAAATATGAGAAAACTAATTTTAAATTAAAATGATCATTTATTCAAAAAGTACCAATTTTAATATTATAAATGATTTATGAAACATTGTAAAATTAATTAAGGTCTCCTAAAATAATATTATACATATAATTCAAAAAATTATTAATTTATGAATATTTTTTGAAATAAATTTTATTTTAAATCATGATATTAATTATAAAATTATAAATAATCATTACTGTTTCATAAAAATACCTACCCTGAATTAATATTTTTGAACATGTATTTACTTAATACATGATATAAATCTACCATGTTTACATTTGTAAGATACCAAAATTTTATTTATACATTCATATGTGATTTTACTATTCTAATGGCCATATTACTATTCCTAACTGTCGCATTACTATTCTTGTGATCAGATTACCATTCCAATGGTATAACTTCCATAATTATTATTTAGACCACTTATTTCATTTATTATTCATTCAATTATATTTTCTTTTAAGGGTTTATATACTTTCATATTTTAAATGAATATTTTATTATTAACTTTGATTTTTATTTCTATATCTTTATTCATGAGTGAAATCATTCTAGTGGATCAAGTATATCAAAATTTTTATATTGTTATAATCTTATTTTATAATTATTATCCCACTGTAATATTTGGAATTATTATTGGTTTTTTTCTAACTGAATTATCATTTTTCATTTATGAGATAATTTTTTATTAGGTTCTCTTTGTTATGTATTTTATTTCACTTCATGACTTAATTATAAGATGGAAAATTTCAGTGATAAATTTTTTTTCCATTAAATTCTAACACCCTTATGAAATTTCTCCCTCGTGATTTCATTCAACATACTATTGTGTGTAAATGTGTGGTTAATTCTTCTTCATTGCTTCCTCTAGATCCTATGTATTCTCTACATATTTATGGTTCTTCCCTAGTAATTTGACAAGGTGAGTGGTCTTTTTGTGTAACTATTTATCTCCACGGTCCAAGATCCTCACCAGATGCTCCACGTAAGTGAGATCATTTTATAGTTGTACCACAAATGATTTTAGTACATTTGAGGGATATGGTATGTTTTTCTTCCATAGGGATATTTGGAATACATCATGTAATTGAGAAATGGTTGGTGGAAGTTCTAGTTCAATGGCCATAGTTCCAACATGACCAAGAATCTCAGAGGGGCCTACATACCTGGGACATTACTTTCCTTTCGTCCGAAATATAATGAATCTCTTCCAGAGAGATATTTAGAGGAATAACTTCTCACCAACCTCAAACTCTAATTCTCATTGATGATTATTCACCTTGATATTTTTTCAAATTTGGGCTACCATGATGTTCTATAGAATGTTTTTCACCCTTTTTACCACTTATTACACACTTTTATGCCCCAGTATATTACATTCACCAAAATCACCCCAACATTATGGTGTTCTACATTTTTTCCATGAAGGGATTAATATTTTTTCATTTAGATACTTGATTAGAATTTATTATTGTAAGAGAACTCGACCTAAAGTAGTTTTTTTTCCCATGCTCCTTTGAAGTCCATTAAACATATTATCAATATGTATTTCAGTGTCTGAATAATCCACTCATATTGGCCATCAGTTTTTGGATGAGAAGTCATATTGAAGTTTAGATTAGCATTTAGAGCATGTTGGATACTTTTCCTGAACATGGAGGTAAATCTCATATCACGATCTGATATAATTGTTAATGGTACTCCTTGTAGCCTCACCACATCTCTAATATATCTATTCATGTTGGTCGAGTGACAATTCCTCTCAAATCACATTAAACTAAGTAGTATTTATAAGATGATCCACAATTAACCATATATCCTCATTTCCTATTGATGTCTTTGCAAGTATAGAGACAATGTCTGTAGTGTGGTTTTCTCATTTACCTATACGAATGTGTAATGGTTACATCATCCCCTTATTATTTTCTCTTCTATACATCACATGGTAACATACCAAACACTTTGATGTATCTTTAGAAATCTCGTTCTTCATATTATCCCAATAATAGTTCTCTTAGAGTTCTCGATACATATTCATGCCCCCTGGTTGGATAACAAATGTTGATCTATGTGAATCATTCATAATATCTTTATTTATCTCCATATTGGATGGTACACATATTCAGGGAAAAAATCTTATGACTCAATCCATATAAATTTTGAACTTCGAGGACTTCTCCTTTATGATAACTTCCTCCTTCTTATAAATTTCCACATCATCTCTTTGGCATCCTTTATCTTCCCTAAATGGGATGGCTGAGAAATCATTTATTAAAGGAAAAATGATTTAATTTATTTTATGATTACCTTATCTATCCTTTGAAATTATAAGAATATTGGATCTTTATAAATTTTCATCGTGTTAACGTTACTGTATCCTTTATACTTATAGCATCTTCCACTTTGTTTGCTTTACCGTGATGATAATAGATTGAGCCATCATAATCCATGATGATATCCAACCATTATAATTGAAACATTTTAATATCCTTATATGTGAATATATATTTGATTCTCATTTGATCATTTTATATCTCACACTTCTCCTCATAGAGATAATGCTACCATATTTTTAATGCGAAGATCACAACTGTGAACTCCAGATCATGTGTGGGATAGTTTTTCTCATGAAATCTAAACATCATTGACTTATAAGTTATATTATTATCATTTTTTACATTGTATAAGGACTAATCCATTATTTGATGAATCATTTATTACCACAAATAGTTCCACCCTTTTCTGTAGTGTAAGTACTGGTGTAGTGATAAGCCACTTTTTCAACTCTTTGAAGTAGTATTAGTATTCACTAGTCTAGAAAAAACATTACTCCATTAAGATTCATCTAGGTTATTGAGTTTGAAAATAATTATAAGTTCCTCACAAAATCCTTGGTAATACATTGACAAACCAAAGAAAACTATAGATCTTCGTTACAGATGTTGGCTCGAGCCACTCTTAAATTTCCATTTTTTTGTAAGGGTCTATAGATGTTCTTTTTTATAGTGACAACATGCCCGAATAATGATACTTCTTCAATCCATAACTCACACTTACTAGAATTTTCATATACTTTATACCAATTCAATTCTTGATCATAATATTCAAAGGCACCTCATGTTCCTCCTTAACCCTGGAGTATATCTGTATATCATCGATACAGACTACCACTAATTTGTCAAGGTAGTCTCTAAAGACTCTATTTATTAAGTGTAAGATATCGACCATTGATATAGATGTCTTGGAATTTTTTACAGGTACACTTTTGTTTAAATTTGAGTACATTAGGTTTTTGTTGAACATTGGGGTGTTTTCGGGAAAATTAAGAGAAAAATATAAGAAAAGGGGGTTGTGCATGGTTGGTGCACGGTTTGAGAAAACCATGCACCAAAGCCCAGAAAACCATGCTACCCTAGACAATGGGGGTTTCAATTGATTGTGCACGGTTTGTAAAACCATGCACCATAAAAGGAAAAACTGCAAACCCCTGAAACAATAAGCACATAGATGGCACACATTTATGGAAATTCATGCCCCCTATGCCGAAAACCACGCACAAGATTTAATTAATCATGAAAAATTGTTTTATAAATTTCCCAATCCCTCTAAAAACAGATTTTGATCACCATTTTAATATAGGTTCTATTTCTCATTTTGGTAGATATTCAGATGAATTTCAGGCCTTCCTGGCCTATGTTTTTCACAAATCTAATCCTGAATTGAAATCTTCTTCTCTCCCAGTAAGTGAATTATTCTCATATTTTTCCTTCATTCATTCCATAAACTTTCAGTTTCCTTTCTATGAGGTAATTTTATACATTGGATAGATCAATAACTATTTGTTGAGATCTATATCGATGATTATAGATCTAGTTATAGTTTTTAAATATCTTTATTGTCTTTAATCATTATTTAGGGTTTTGATATTCGGATCTAGATCTACATCATTATGCCACTCAATTTTTGGGATTTCTATAATGTGATTATTAATTGATAAAATGAGGCAGGTGGTCTAATATTAAATCCCCATATTCATAATCTTGATATGTGAATGCATGTTTTTGGATTTCCAGTGTTCTTTAATTAGGTTATTTTTTGTGGGCAGTTGGTTTATCTGTTTATTATTGAAATTGCTAATTAATTGGGGAGTTAATCATGGTATTATGGGATATCGATTTTAATGATTAATTATTTAGTTAATCATGGCTCTAAAAAGATTTTAAATTTTATTATTAATGGATTAATTAATTATAAAATTTATGGATTTGTGATTTAGGTCATGTCTTATTGATTAATTGGGTAATTTTTTGAAATACATGACTAATTAGGTAGTTTATTACCTGAACAAGGGGATAACCATTTAGATAGATAATTTTGGAATTAATTATGAGGTTTAATGGGATTCTCGTTTTGAGAATTAATTTGAGGATTAGTTATGGGATTTTGGGACATGCGTTTTAGATATATAATCAGGGGATTAATTATGAGATTTTGAGATAATTATTGGATAAATTAACTATGAAATTTCATGATTTATGATTGTAAAAAATTAACGGTTGATTAAATATGAGATATTGATGTCATGGGTTGAGATAATTAATGGTATTATAATTACTAGAGATTTAAATGGTGATTATGATTAATTAATTGATAAATTAATTAATGGTTGTTGAGATATGAGTAATATTGTGGTGTTTTTTATTATGTGTTATTAAATGGTAAATGGTAACATGGATATTTTTCAAAGTATTATGAATAGAAACATGATCATTCAATTGTGTGTTATGAAATAAAAAATGGTAACATGGATATTAACCCAAGTATTATCAATGGTTACATGCTCATTCAATTATGAATTTTTAAATGGATTATGGTAACATGGAAATTCAGAAAATTGTTAAGAATGGTAATATTAAAATTCAATTATGATATCCCATTGGGATAGAATGGATTCTGGCATGGGTTGAAGTAGTTATCCAGGATCGAGTGTCCTCAGGAACCCAGGGGTTTATCTGATTAAATAGATAATATTTAATAATTTTATAAACTATTTAATTATTCATTATATTCATTTCTTTATATAATTTCAAAAACAAATATTGAATATATTTTTTTAGAAATCATTGGGGGTGGTCTACTATATTTTACTCACACCCTACTCATGCTACTTGATCAGTACTCAAATATAATTAATTCTTGTATGACTGTTTAAGGGAACATTCCCTGAGTTAGATGGTGGATTTTGGGATGGAACATTGATTAGGGATCAAGATTTCATTCAGGACCCACTTGGGATTCTTCGGTGCCTTTACTTTTAATTTTCATTTTAGACACTTCTCACATACATTAGGAAGACTTGTTTTTTATTTTTTTTATATTATATCTCATGCTTATAATTGCATAAGATTTTTATACTTTTCATACTTGTATTTTTTATTCAAATATTGTTCGTTACTTATACATTTGTATTAATAAGATAAAATAAGGTATATTCTCCTCATGAATGACTTATCAGACCCTCACTGATAGTTGCTAACCTCTAGAGTATAGGGATGTGTGCTTGAGGTCATGTGGCCAGTCGGCTCGTGGCACAAGTTTGTGCCATCCGAGTAAGAATTTCAAATTAATACCATGAAAATTTATAGATCATTTGTGATTCCCAAGGTAATAACTATGAACTCATTGTTCCCATACCTCGTTCAAAATTTAGTCTTGCTAATAACTTCCTTATTAATCTTTATTTGGTGATATCTCGAATCAAGGTCCACCATTGAGAAATACTTTTCCCATAATAGATGATCAACATATTTATCTACCCATGGTAGGGGATACTGTTTCTTTATCATGATTTTGGTAAGTTCACGATAACCAATACATAGGTGCATTGATACATCCATCTTCTTGATGAAGAGGACTAGTACACCCCATGCTGAAATAATTTAGTGTGTGAAACCCCATCCAGATTATCTTGTAACTACTTCTTCAGTTCTTAAAACATAATGGTGGCACATCTATAAGAAGTCTTTAATATAGGCATAGATCCAAGAAAAATTTCAATTGAGATCACAACCTCTTAGTGATGAAGAAGACCGAGAAATTATTCATGGAACACATCAGTGTAGTCCTTCGCAATGGGAATGTCTTCGAGCATGATCCTCTCTATTTCCTCAATAGTTTGAGCTAGATATACAATCTCTTAAGGAAATAATATAAAAAATTGAGAAAATGAATCTGAATGAGATTTATTCTTCTCCTTTCACTTATACTGAATTAGAGGATTCCTTGGAATGTGAAGATTAATTTCCCTTTCTTGATAGTTGATTTTCACTTTATATTATAAAATATCCCTTATATGCCCAATATAGCATCACACTACACTAAAGAAAGTAAGATGATATTTTTTTGGGAGTTTTGTTTCATAAACACTAACTTGGGGGGAGTTATATAATTTAGAAGCAATAGTTTCTCCTTTCACGATTCTCATAGATAACTCAACCTAAATATATTGAGATGGTGTTTGAATAGTTATACTAAACATTCACGATATTAAAGAATGTGTAGAACCATAACCAAATATTATGTTTTCAATTATTGAATGAATAACAGACATACCAATAACCGCATTATTTTCAGGCTCCCCCTCTACTGTAGTGATAGTATATTCCCTTTCTTTATACCATGGAGGTTGTTATTGTTGATTGCCTCAAAAAACCATTGGCTTGGGGAAATTTCTCACGTATTTCCCATTTTATTGGTAGTTAAACCACTACACAATAGGAATAGTGTTCATATAAACCTTCTTTTCCATTTCATCATTAGTGGGTTTCCACATTTCACCTTAGTATTGATTATCCTGGTACCCCTTTTTCCACATAGGAAACTTTTTTTCGTTCCCCTATGGTTGTCTCTAGACTGATTCTTCCAGCAATTTTGAAAAGAGGGATGCATGTTTTTCTTTCCTCCATAATACTTTTCTATTGAAACTCCTATAGAGATTAATATCTTACGTTTCTTATATCTAGTCTCACAAGACCCTTGAGAATCACTGATATCCATCTCAACATTTAGTAAACAATTAACGATCTCTTCATAGCTTTCAAAGTCCCAAATTGATAAAATTTTCAGTATAATCAGTTTAAACCAACTGAAGAATTGTTCTATGTTACATTTTTTATTGATGAAAAGGTTGGAATTATTTTGTGCCAACCTTTTGAAATTTTCCTCATATGATCCAATAAGGTCATATTCCATTTGATTCAAACTAAGGAATTTCCTCTCCATTTTAATATATAGAGTTCAAGAAAAATACTTATTGAAAAATATTGTATTAAGTGAATCCCAATACATGGAATCCATTTCCTCTTAATACATTGAGGTATTTATTAGTTTCCATCTCTGATCATTTTTCCCAACAAAACGATTTAATTCCAGCAAGACATTATCTTTTTTAGAATTAGACTACAGAAAATATCTCCTCAATAGAGTTAATCCATTTTTATGAAATGAGGGTATCAGAAGATCCATTAATGATATGAGGAATTTTTAATATAAAGGATTCATCTTCAACATGATCTTTATTAGGAGAAGGAGTTAATTCCACATGATTCAATTGATTATCCATAACTTGAGCAACTTGTTCTAGTACTATATTGAATGATTGAGCTACAGTTTCCATTGATGTTCAATTTCATTGTGAAAATATTCACATTTACTATCACATAGATAGTTGCAATTAGTTGTCTTATTTATCACCATTAACTAAGAAAAATAAAATACAACAATGGGGCTTGAATACATAGCCTTTAAGTGTATAAAAAGGAAACATTGAACATAGAAGGATACAAAGATTAATGAAGAGTATATCACTACTGGGAATATAACCTATCCAAACAGTTTCTAAAACTTTTGGAATGTGGGACGCTAGGATATCCCTATACTAATGGATTATATAGAACTGTTGGTATAGGGTGGTTTGGATTATGATTTACCAATGGTTAATTATGAACCACTGTGATAGATTTATCCCAATGGTTTAGAACCATTGAGATAGAGTGGCACTAATGGTTAAAATTGTTGGGATATCTCTATCCCAACAGTTATGAACTGTGGGGAAATTCCAACACCAAAGGTTCACAATGAAACATTGGTATATGGTACTATATTTATATTTTACCAATGGTTTAGATTGGAATGTTGGAATAGATGTATACCAATTTTTTTAAAATCGTTGTCATAGCCTCCCACCCTACTCACTAGCCAATAACATCCCCACTTCCCACTCACTCCACCTACAATCAATTGTAATTAAAAACTCAAAAAATACTACAATCACATTGAACATAAAAACATTAATGATAATAGAACACCACTAGGACTACTGTAAAAAAATCCCCAACCTACAATGAATCCAATAGAACATTATCAACAAATAGATAAAGAAATGCAACCAATAGCGCATCCTAAAATAGAAACAAACCAATACATAAGTAATGATAATAGAGAAAATAAATTGATTCATTTAACCAATGATAATAAACATAAAAAATATCACACATATTCATTCACACCAAATCATCAAACAAAAATGTCATAAATATCAGTAAATAATGTAACGTGTTAATATGCCCCTCATCACCATCACTATTGTCACCTCCATCCTCCTCATCATCCTCATTCTCATCCACTTTCATGAACCTTCCCCTGGGGCACGTGTCATGCCTACCCCAAGCCCACATTCAATAGGCCATGGGCTAGAGACTAGCACCTGAAAGGAGAATCCGTTAACAGGAAGGCATTGCCTTTAAACATTAAAAAAGACACAAATCCAAGAGTATAACAAGATGCAATCACAATGTAAACTTCTATAGTAAAAGTTGTTCTAAAATAAAAGGTCCAGAATACAAGCCTAAATGGAATGTACAAGTACAACTAAAAAGAGAAAAACAGCTCTCAGATCATCCACCGAGGATCCTACCCGAAGGGAAGGTATATCTCAAGATCTGTAGTCTTGCTTCTTTCCACATCAAATGGTCCACCTCTGAGCACCGTCTATTCTGCGGTCCCTTACCATCGATCAATAATGTCTATCGTCTACACATGACACAACAAGATGCAGGAAAAGCCCACGCAGCGGTGAGTATAACAATACTCAGTAGGGACCCCGAGACCCCTGAAGGTCTTCAAGAGTTCCACAAAGGAAAAACCACCAAGCATTATCTCCATCACAAACATGAAGAAGTCATCAAATCTACTTAGGTATATTCCAATACATATACCTAATTTATCAAGATATAATCGTCTCATACATGTGGGAAGAATATCCCAAAGGGTAACACCATGAAGGTGAAACCACGAAGGTAAAAGTACCACATAGCTAACAACATGAAGATAAAACCACTAATGTAAAAGAACTACACATGTAACACCACCAAGATATCACCATGAAGGTAAAAGTACCACACATATATCACCACGAAGATATCACCATGAAGTTGTACAACATAACTATCACCAGGAAGGTAAGAGACTCAGGTCACGCCAGTAATAGGGAAGTATTGAAGAACAGATGATCAGTCGTGAAGCTAGATCTTCTTATTCTGTCAAGAGGCACTGCTTCCGACCATATGAAGTCTGACCCATACAGGATCGATAGGTACTAACCCCTGAAATGACCCACACAGGATCTGACCCACATAGGATCAGTATGCGCGGACCCACACAAGATCACTGAGCGCTGACCCACATAGGATCTTACCCATACTGGATCAGTATGAACTGACCAACATATCATCTATGAGTGCTGACCCACACAGGATCTAACCAACATAGGATTGCTCAGTACGAACATTTGTATGATCTATCTCCAACCTCCGCCTCACATCCATCCACTAGATTCCTACTCATAGTAATCTTGATTATGGGAGAACCACTCCATAAGACATTAATCATACCTTAACCACCATTAAGATCCACGAAGAATTATTTTAAAGGAATTCCAATTCGTTAGGGTTCTTACGCAATAGTTGGCATGGCAATCATACATCTGGTCTGTGACTTATAACCATTTTAGTTCTGAGGGCCCAGTTGGAATCAGATTTGATCCAACCCGGTCCTACTCCAACTTTACCCAAAACTCAAGTGGATTATACTAAAAGTGATTTCTCACACGAAGTGTCCCATCTCCATAGACAATTAATCAAAAAAACGTCTAGTTCTCATGTTATGGCCCTTTATGCGAACTAGGCCTGGTTGGGTTCGTGTCTGGTCCAACCCGATCCGGTTCATGTCGACCCGACTCGGTCCAGGTCTGACCCATACGGGTAGTGATACAGTGGGCTCAGCCTGCTGGTTCAGGGTCCAGCCCGGCCCAGAAGAGTGTGTGGCCCGGCCCACAAGGGCATGGCCAACGGTGATCACGCAGCCCGGCCCACTGGGCTCGCACGACCCGACCAACTGAGGCCCGACCTGCTTGGCTCGCGCGACAGGGCCCATGGTGGGGCGCTGCTTGCAGGTGGCCCGAGCTGGTGATGCGAGGTATAAGGACCTAGCCTTAAACCATTACATAATCTTGAATTAAATGAATAATTCACATTAAGGATCTTTTTAGGTTTAGAGTTTTAGATAATTAGGACATAACTATTACATCTCAAAAGATTACAAAGTAGACACTCCTACTCAGTTTTCATTTTTTCACAAAATAAAAACTCTTAAAAAGAAACATGTGTAGTTCCATGTTTTAGATAGCATGTCTTTCCTTGATCCCATCCTTTATCGAATCCATCTTTAAGTCCTGTGGAAAACATATCAAAAACATGGGATGAGCAGAAAAATATCAGTAAGGGATATAAAAATATAGAAAGAAAACATTAGTCCATGTATACATAAGAATCAATGAAATCAAACTTTACTCATAAAACATAATCATTTTAACATACCTCATGAAATCAAAATATTTATGCATAACTCAATAGAAATCATAAGACATAATGGTAACTTGAGGCATTCATAACATTCTCACTTAAGGAGCAACCCACATGGTTAGGTTTGGAATACCCATCACAGTATATTCCCAAAATCTCTTCGGAGAATCCTTAGAATTTAACTCCTTTGCATTACCCAATGCATTGGAGAGCTATCACGGGCTCACCCACACTTAGTTTATCACATAACCACCTATCTTCATAAACAATTCCCATGAACCATAACATAATCTTATCACATAAAACATGCATAAAAGAAACATAACATTTCCACATTTCAATCACAAGATATCAGTAAAACACATTGATATAATTAAGAAATTATCAAAACCATTTTCAATACAAAAATACATAAAATAGTATATGGTATTTATTTTCCTTTTAAAAACATTACGACTTGTTAACGAAGTGAAAGATCAAATAATACTCACGGTGGCAGAAAGGACGTTGTCACCGTGTACGTTAAAAAAAGAAATAATCATTTTTGTCGTTTAGTAAAACCATTCGTAGAGGAAATATTCCCTTCAAATGAAATGAAAAGTAAAAAAGGGTTCTATACACCGTATAAAACAAAGTTGTGTATAAAACAAAATATGCCTCAATGAAAGGAGATTGAGACGACGTTCTATACAAAGACGGTATCATTAGATTAAGGATAAATCAATTATGCAATTATGTGTGACAAAAATAAATACACACAATATAAGTGGATATTAAGTGTAAAACAATAAGGGGTCATTCACACATATTAATATCATGACATAATCAAGAATTAGAGGTTTATCCCAAGGAATTGATATTGGGTTCAGAAGTTCCCTTACAAAAATTCTACAACCTAACAGCATCACAATAAAACTCAAAAGATGAGTTGAAGAGAGTGAAAATGGTATCTCATCACATGGTCATAAAATTTTCATCAATAACGATATAGAAGAACATATCCAAGTATTATAAGATGTAAATTAAAAGACATAACAAAAAGAAGTCTTTTAAAAAGAGGATGGTGAAAGGTTCCCTTACTGATTTGGGTAACTTTCGAAATGTACACCCCATGAAAGAAGTGCCATACAATATTGATGAAAATAACCATAAATGGAAGTATTTTACACAAATAGTAGAATAATGGGAAGTACATTCACCACTCAATAGAGATAGTTACAAATATAGCATTAATCTCTCGGGAATAAAAGTTAGATAAAAAACCCTTACCTCGTTCTAATAAATCGAGTCGTATGACCAAAAGATAATAAGAACCAAATTAATCACAGAATACCATGAATAGAATCATGATAAAATATATCAAAAAGTTGTACACAATACACTACATGCAATAAATAAGTGACGAACAATGGAAATCTCATGGAATTAAAAGTGAGGTAAGAAATCCCCTTATGAAAATTTGGATGCCTAACGGCTCCACTTAAAACATCCAAAAATAGATTGATGAGATCAAATAGGTTATATCATCATATGAACATAAAAAACAGTAATAGTAATATAAAAGAACACCCCCAACATAAGAAATAACATCTTAAAATAAGTGATATAAAAGAGAGTACTTAAAAAGAAAGTGAGAGGTATGATCCCTTACCTCAAGTCTGATTTGTCTTGTTCGTTTCTTTATATTACTAAATAATAAACATTAGTCAATTTATAATTTCCTAAGGACCTACTTTAAAGTTCATTATTAAACTAATGTCACATATTATAATGTTATAGTAATTAGTTAATTATGTGAGTTCATATCAGACGTTTTTGTCGTTGTTCGGTACATGAGTCAAAAATGAACTTTTTTGAAAAGAATTGTTTATGTAGTTATAAGTAAACCATCTCCAGAATAGTATTAATTATTTAAATATCATATATATCCAGTATATATTCATTTTATACTATTACATAACATTTGGAGATAAAAAAATGAAATGCAACGTTCATGTAGACGGTAGGCCGTACGTACGCGTGAACACTACTTTCATTTCATTGTCATATTAATCGAATTGAAACTAAATGAGAGATATATATATTATAATTAAAGAATTATATTCATCATTTTAGATTTAATATATATCATATATATCCATTATATATATATATATACTTATAATAGTACATAACTTTTGGAGATAAGAAATGAAATGTAACGTTCATGGAGACGGTAAGCCGTACGTATGCATGAACATTACCTTCATTTATATTTCATAATTTAATGGAATTAAAACATAAAAATACATAGGAATATTATAATTACAGTATAATATCATATATAATATCATTAACTCCATTCTTTATACATCCCACATATGGCATTAACGATTCAAATGACTTTGAGGGGGCAGTAGTCTGCACTTCCTAAAATGAAATTATCGCATTTACCCATTATGGAAACCAAAAGGTATTGAGTAAATGAAAAATACAGAAGCATAAGGAAAACATAAACATAATATATATCATATATAAATATAGTGACATCTTAAGGACCACCATGAGAGGTGTTAAAAGAATATTGAATAATCATCGTTTCGTGAGGCAATAATTCGCCACCCACAGAAACAGTATGTTCTTTAACCATTAGATGGAGGTGTGTATAAGTGTAGCTCGAATACATATGATAAAAAAATCCTAGTATATTGAAGATACTGGTGTTGTTACAAATGAAAGTAATAAAAAGTGTTTAGTGGGTTGGAGAAGCAAAATAAAAAAAAGAACATCAGAGGAGACATATCCTTCAAATCGGGTAACTCTTTTTGATTTGAGCCCAAAGGCTTACTTGGAAAGACTTATGCCAAAAGTGAAACTTCTATGAGTAATATATGGATGTGTAGAGACAATATTATCAGATTTTGGATGATCCAAGGGCTTGAGAGGTGTCGGTAATGGGGTATAGGTGGAGGCCTTTTATAAGAGGGAGGAGGGTAACTTTTGGAAAGTCATGGAAAGTTACTTTATTATAAAATGAGTTTCGGATTTTAAAGGTCCCAAAATGATATATTTCTAGGATAAGCTGATAAGGGTTAGACAGACACCCATACAATAGGTTTTAGACAAGTGTAAGTCTTTGATTTTACCATATCGTTTTATTTTATTTAAATTGTTCATTAATGAGGTAATCACTACATCATCATGGTGTCATAAATAAATTTATTTATAAAATGTATAAAAATTATAAAAACAATACCATGATTTAGGAAATATTTTTATCTTTCCAATAACTATTTATATTATAAGAGATCATTTATGTAGACAAAATTAAAATTGTTTTACTTAGGTGTTACATACTTTTGTTATATTTACCTTTCTTTAAAAATAAAATGATAAAATGTCACTATCACTCAAAAGTGATTCCATGGGTCCCTAAATTAGCACAAGGAATCCCATGGTCGGAAATGACACAACAAATAGCATTATGACACATTTTGGGGTCATTTTATATTGTTATGATATTATTTTATTACCCTTAACTACCCGATTACTAATTAATCACGATAATTAAAGACAATTACCGTTGTTACTATTCATAATGTCCAAAAAAGAGTCTTAATTACATATTTTGGACCTTATGATTCCAAATATAGAATCCATTCTACAAAATTTCAAACAAAGAAATTTTTTAACTATTTTAAAAATAATTCCTGTTGTTAGAACCAAAGATGGGTTTTTAAGATGTAAAATCTATCAAAAGTTTGATTTGTTTTTACATCCAATTTAAATGTCAAATTACATCAAATGACCAAAATTGTATTAAACGATAAAAAAATAATTAAATTACACCTTAAAACCAATTAAAATTACAATCTACCTATATAAATAAATTGGATGAAAAGGCAGTTTTGAATTAAAATACAACATTTTTCACTATTCCCTAAAAAATGCACTTTATCTGAAAAATAACAAAATTTACCCAAAGTAAATTTAGGTGTCTTGATTCTAAATAAAGATTTTATTTTGTCAAATATAATATATAAAAGTGACCAAAAGTATATTTAAAAAAATGTTCTTCGTCAAAAGGCGGTTAATCGACATTTTAAAGAATATTAGAATAGTTTTTCTTATAATTGGATTCATTTGAATTTTAAGCCTCTAACATTTATTGAATAATGTGAAAACATTTAACAAACATATATAATCATATTTTAGTTAGTTATGTTCATTATAGCTATTCCAATGGCTAAATTTTATCTACCATTTTAAATAATATTATTATATTTTTAGTGTGCAACATAAGATTTCAAAAAAAACTCGTAGTTACGTATTCGGTACACCATCGAACATAGAAGCCCCTTTAAAGTAATATTAATATTTTATTCACAAATATTAATAAATATGAAAAAATAATATTCTTTATTTAACTGGGATGTAACATCCTTCCCTACTTTTGGGAATTGTGTCCTCGAAATTATAAAAATTGGGCTCATAAACTTCATTGAAAGCCCCACATCGGAAAAAGAGTCAATAAAACTATCAATTAAAAAGAAATAAAAAAAAGAACAAAGGTCACCCGAGTTAACTCATAATAGGATTCCATGTAGTAAAACATGGATATGGAAGAAAAAAACAAAGGGTCATGTTCTGATGGGGAGTGATAGAAAACATGATTAAGAAAAAGTTAATCCCCATAAAATCACAAACTTGTGATGGGTTAAACGGTATTTGATTCCCCCGTAGGAAGAGTTAACATACAACATTTTTGTTTTAAGTTACTTTTCATTGAGTAATTTATTTATGAGCTTAACTAAATCATTAGGAAACATACTTACTTTTTGTGTAGACTTTCATCTTTTACTAGATTTCTAACACAAACTCATATTTTCTCCAAAAGATGAGTATTTAGGATGACGTGTTCACATTAAGAGAGCTATAATCAACTTCTTGAGAATCACCTAATACAAAAAAGCTTAACTATATATTTCACATGTATTTAAACCTTACCCAAAACCAAAATTGTTTGTATGAGATCAGATAATACCCAAAAAGGATAATCCTTTATAAAAATAAATACTACTCTTAATCTCCAAAATTTGTCCAAAAAACCCCAATGTTCATCAAAGACCATTCAATAAACAGCTATCCATAAAATTCTTCAAAGTAATCCAAACAAAAAATTAAACCCAAATATTCAAATGATTTAATCACATAGTCTTCCAAGATAAATCTTGACATTTATCTCCAAATAAAAGAAGTTACTCTTCAAGTATCATACTGAAAATTAATTAACCTAATAAAAAATCCTCCATGATAGGCTAATCATTTCCACAGATAACCCAAAATCAACTTATTCTTGATTCATAAAATCATATAACTAAAAAGAATTTGTCATACTAACTAGGGACTTCACGTAATCCAGTGGTAGGCGATAAATACATGTCGCACTTTGGTTGTGGGTTTGATTCCCGTAGCTTTGTCCGACACGATGGGTTATCACATGGTCTGCGTGTTTTCCTTTTTCCAAAACTATATAATTCTTAAAACATGCCTCAAAAATATATAAAATCGTCAAAAATAACCATTACATAATTAACCTCATGTTTATCTCTTTTCTTTCATTTTCCATCGTAACATATAGTAACCCATAATTACCTCAAAATTAAGGATAATATAAACCCT
This sequence comes from Viscum album, assembly GCA_963277665.1. NCBI lineage: Eukaryota > Viridiplantae > Streptophyta > Magnoliopsida > Santalales > Viscaceae > Viscum > Viscum album. The sequence goes on along the minus strand of OY728119.1, from coordinate 1,971,942,827 downwards.
AATGGTTACCTTTATAATTATTACCTGAACTTTCACATCGAGTTGGTTCTCACGTATATGATGCATTAAGGAACTCACCATGGTTCAAATGGTCCATCATGACTCCTGATAGTTGGTTTAGAATAACCATGAGATTTATCATTGAATCCCTCATTTCATCCAGTCTCTTAATCAGAGAACCACCACAGTTTCCTTCAAACCCATTGTCACTTTGGTGGCTTCTAGATCCACCCATTTACTAAAACCAAAAATTTCAGTGCGAGTGTATCATTAAAATCAGCATATAATATCTTATGAGGATGGTAAATACAAAGATATAATTATTCATATTATCTAAAACTCATAAACATTATCAAAATAATTCTATGAATATTTCTGAAATCCTAACCATTATGGTAATGGCACTTGTGCTTAAAGAATACCCTAACCTCTAAAGTTATCTAAACCGACCTTTGATACCAACTATAAGGACCCGGAATTCAAACATTACATAATCATGAATTAAATGAATAATTCACATTGAGGATATTTTCAGGTTTATAGTTTTATAGAATTAGGACATAACTATTACATCTCAAAAGATTACAAAGTAGACACTCCTACTCAGTTTCCATTTTTTCACAAAATAAAAACTCTTAAAAATAAACATTTATAGTTACATGTTTTAGATAGCATGTCATTCCTTGATCCCATAATTGACCCAATTCATCTTTACGTCCTATGGAAACCACTTCAAAAATTTTTGATGAGTATAAAAAGCTCAGTGAGGGATATAAAAATACAGAAAGAAAACATCAGTCCATGTATACATAAGAATCAATGAAATAATACTTTACTCATAAAACATAATCAAATTAACATACCTCATGAAATCAAAAGATTTATGCATAACTCAATAGAAATCATAAAACATAAAGGTAACTTGAGGCATTCATAATATTCTTACATAGAGAGGAACCCTCATGGTTACGTTTGGAATACACATCACAGTATATTCCCTAAATCTCTTCGGAGAAACCATAGAATTTAACTCCTTCGCATTACCCAATGCATTGGAGAGCTATCACGGTCTCACCCACGCTTAATTTATCACGAAACCACCCATCTTCATAAACAATACTCAAGAACCAAAACATAATCGTATCACATAAAAAAAGCATAAAAGAAACATAACATTTCCACATTTCAATCACAAGATATCATTACAAAACATTGATATAATTAAGACATTATCAAAAAAAATTAAATACCAAAATAAATAGAAGATTATATGGTATTTATATTCCTTTTAAAAACATTACAGCTTGTCATGGTAGCCAAAGATCAAATAATACTCGCGGCGGCGGAAAGATCGTTGTCACCGCGTATGTTAGAAAAAAGAAACATTCCTTTTTGTCGTTTAGTAAAATGATTCGTAGAGGAAATATTCCCATAAAATGAAATGAAAAGTAAAAAAGGGTTTTATACACTGTATAAAAGAAAGTTGTGTATAAAACAAAATATGCCTCAATGAAAGGAGATTGAGACGAAGACACTTAAAAAGACGGTATCCTTAGATTAAGGATAAATCAATTATGTAATTATGTGTGACAAATATAAATACACAAAATATTAGTGGATATTAATTGTAAAAAAATAAGGTGTCATTCACACATATTCATATCATTACATAATCAAGAATTAGAGGTTTAACCCAAAGAATTGAAATTGGGTTAAGAAGTTCCCTTACGAAAATTCGACAGCCTAACGTTGTCACGATAAAATTAAGAAGATGAGTTGATGAGAGAAAAAATGGTATCTCTTCACTTGGATATAAAATTTACATCAATAAGGATTTAAAAGAACATATCCCAGCCTAATAATATGTAAATTAAAAGACATGACAAAAAAAGTCTTTTAAAAAGAAGAGGGTGAAAGGTTCTCTTACCGATTTCGGTAACTTTTGAAACGTACACCCCATGAAAGAAGGACCATACAATGTTGATGTAAATACAAATAAATGAAACTATTTTACACAAATAGTATATTAATGGTCAGTACATACACCACTCAAAGGATATAGGGACAAATATAGCATGAATCTCCCGAGAATAAAATTGAGATAAAAACCACTTACCTCGTTGTAATAAATCGAGTCATATGACCAAAAGATAATAAGCACCAAATGAATCACAGAATACCATGAATAGAATACTGATAATATATATCAAATTTCAGTACACAATACACCACATGCAATAAATAAGTGGTGAACAATGGAAATCTCATGGAATTGAAAGTGAGGTAAGAAATCCCCTTATGAAAATTCGGCAGCATAACGATGCCACTTAAAACATCCAAAAATGGTTTGATGAGATAAAATAGGGTCTATAATCATATGAACATAATAATTATTTTAATAGGAATATAAAATATAATCCCCCAACATAATAAATAGGATCTTAAAATAAGTGTCATAAAAGAGAGTACTTAAAAAGAAAGAGAGAGGTAGAATCCCTTACCTCAAGTCGGACTTGTCTTGTTCATTTCATTATATTCATGAATAATAAACATTGGTCAATTTATAATTTCTTAAGGACCTCATTTAATGTTTATTATTCAATTCATATCACATATTATAATGTTATAATAATTATTTAATTATGCGATTTCATATCAGACGTTTTTGTCGATGTTCCTTACATGAGTCAAAAATGAACTTGTTTGAAAAGAATGGTCCATGTAGTTATAAGTACACCATCTCCATAATAGTAGTAATTATTTAAATATCATTTATATCTAGTATATATTAATTTTATACTATTCAATAACATTTGGAGAAAAAAAATGAAATGCACCATTCATGGAGACGTTAGGTCGTACGTACGCATGAACGCTACTTTCACTTCTTTGACATATTAATGGCATTAAAACCAAATGAGATATATATATATACATATATATATTATAATTATAGAATGATATTAATCATTTTAGATGTAATATATATCATATATAACCATTATATATATATACTTATAATAGTACATAACTTTTGGAGATAAGAAATGAAATGTACCATTCATGGAGACGGTAAGTTGTATGTACGCATGAAGGTTACTTTCATTTCTATTTAATACTTTAATGGAATGAAAACATAATTATACCTAGTTATATTAAAATTAAAGTATAATATCATATATAATATCATTAACTCCATCCTCTATACATCCCACACATGACATTAACGATTCAAATCACTTTGAGGGGGTGGTAGTCCACACTTCCTAAAATGAAATTATCGTGTTTATCGATTATGGAAACCATAAAGGTAAGGTGTAAATGAAAAATAATTAAGAATAAGGAAAACATAAATATAATATATATCATTTATAAATACAGTTACATCTTAATGGACCCCATGAGAGGTGTTAAAAGAAGATTGAACAATCATCATTTCGTGTGGCAGTAATTCGCCACCCACAGAAACAGTAGGTTATTTAACAATTATATGGAGGTGTGTATAAGTTTAGCTCAAATAATTATAATAAAAATATCCTAGTATATTTAATATACTGTTGTTGTTTCAAAATAAAAGAATAAAAAGAGTTTAGGTGGTTGGAGAAGCAAAATAAAACAAAAGAAGATAAGAGAAGACATTACCTTCAAATCGGATAACTCTTTTTGATGTGAGCCCAAAGGCATCCTTGTAAAGACTTATGCCCAAATTGGGGAATCTAGGAGTAATAGAGGTATTTTTAGGGACAATAAGATAAGAGGTTGTACTATCCAAGGGCTTGAGTGGTGTCGGTAAGGTGGTAGAGGTGGGGGCCTTTTATAAGAGGGAGGAGGGCCACTTTTGGAAAGTGTTGGAATGTTACTTTATTATAAAATGAGTTTCGGATTTTAAAGGCCCCACAATGATATATTTCAAGGATAACATGATAAGGGTTAGAAATCCACCCATACATTAAGTTTTAGATAAGTGTAAGTCTTTGATTTTACCTTATCTTTTCATTTTATTTAAATCGTTCATTAATGAGGTAATCCCTGCATCATCATGGTGTCAAAATAAATTTATTTATAAAATGTCTAAAAATTATAAAAAAACACCATGATGTAAGAAATATTTTTATATTTCCAATGACTATTTATAATCTAAGAGATCATTTATGTAGACAAAATTAAAATTGTTTTACTTAGGTGTTACATACTTTTGTTATATTTTCCTTTCTTTAAAAATAAAATGATAAAATGTCACTATCAACCAAAAGTGATTTAATGGGGTCCCTAAGTTGGAAAAATGAATCCCAGGGTCGTCCATGACACAAAAAATAGAATTAGGACACATGTTGGGGTCTTTTTATATTATTATGACATTATTTTATTACCCTTAACTACCTGATTACTAACTAATCACGATAATTAAAGATAATTACTCCCGTTTCTATTCATAATGTCCAAACACAAAAGAGAATTAATTACATAATTTGGAACTTATGATTCCAAATACAGAACCCATTATTTAAAACTCCAAACACATAAATTGAAGTAATTAATTTAAAAATAATTCCTGTTGTTAGATCCAAAGATGTGTTTTAAAGAAGTAAAATCTATCAAAAAATTGATTTGTTTTTACATCCAATTTAAAAGTGAAATTACATCCAATGACCAAAATTGTATTAAATGATAAAAACATAATTAAATTACACCTTATAACCAATTAAAAGGACAATATAACTTTATAAATAAATTGGATGATAATGCATTTTTGAATTAAAATACAACATTTTTCACTATTCACAAAAAAATGAACTTTATCAGAAATATAACAAAAATTTACACAAAGTAAATTTAGGTGTCATGATTCTAAATAATGATTTTATTTTGTAAAATATAATATATAAAAGAGACAAAAAGTATATTTAAATAATGGTTTGCCATTAAAAGGCGGTTAATCGACCTTTTAAAGAATATTAGAATATTTATTCTCAAAATTGGATTCATTTGCATTTTAATCCTCTATAATTTATTTAATAATGTAAAAAAATTTAACAAACATATATAATCATATTTTAGTTAGTTATTTTCATTCTCTATATTCCAACGGCTAGACATTATCTACCATTTAAAATAATATTTTTATATTATTAGTGTGCAACATAAGATTTCAATGAAACTTGTTGTTGCGTATTGGGTACGCCATAGAACATAGCATCCCCTTTAAGGTAATATTAATATTTTGTTCACAAATATTAATAAATATGAAAATGTAACATTTTTGTTTACCTGGGATATTACACGAGGGTTGGGGGTTCCCATTTAGAGGGCAAAGCAGCAGTGCACTTTGTCACTTCTAGGTCACCCATAGGACCTTCTGCGGTACCACCACAGCAGCATTGGAGCCGCGGCTCCTCCGGCAGCATGCCACCGCTTCCTCCTACAGGTGGACAATGCTGGCTACCATGTTCGACAACACTGAAATTGAAAAATGGTGTCCCTTCTCAGCTGACGGTGTGAGATGGTGTGCCGCATCTCCACTGCAGTCAGCCGGTGATAGCCGCTCTACTGATCGCCGCAACATAGTGCCATGACCTCCTCCTACGGTGTGCGACGACACACTGCCTCCATCATGGACAACCAATGTCGACCACCACCATCATCTGTAGTCCCGGGTCTTTTCCAACCCGATGATAATTCTTGCAAATAAAACACCAAAAATTCCGAAAGGGGTGGAGGGTCTAAGCAATGTTTGTTTGGCCCACTCGCTACATGTTAGCTTGATAGAAAGAGGGTAGAAAGAATGCTTCATCAAATCTTGGAAAAAAACAAGATTAAAACCATACGTTGAGATCGTTGACTAATTCCTATGATTGAGGAAGAGTGGGTATTTGTTTCCCCCACAACAAGCCGCCAATGATGCCACTCAATAACCGTTCTTTGGTTTGGGGATCGGTGTCCCTCGTCACACCTCACAAGAACCATTCCCATCCTTAAAGTGTTTGTAATCACTGCACTTTATCAGAGCATCATCTCTTGATGAAGTCATGCCATTACCCCTCCCAAAGATCCATATAAAGAAGAGAGGGGGAGGGTAAGTAACGATCGTGGAATTTATGGAGGTTCATTTAATATGAACCTTCCTAAATTCCAATGACACTTTTACATATGATTTGAAGGGTCAGGACATTTAAGGGAATGCCACATCACTACTCCCAAACTACCACTTTTCCATTTGAGGAAAAGAATAAATAAATAAAATGACAATGTTATTTTATTTTTCTTTTAAAAAGTCCCAAAATCTATCATTTTCTCCAGACATATTACGATAGAAGAGAAGCCTCCAATAAGAGAATCCTAGCACTACAGACTCAACAGTGCCCTCAAATTTTTATTCTTGGCACTGGTTCAAAAGATAGAAAATGTCACTCATGTGTTTAATGAACGTACGTTAAAAAATGTTCTGACATTCATTCTGGGCACACCAGGCCTCAGAATGATGCGCTGCCAATTTTTACAGACTCGTAAAAATTTCATATATTTAAAAAAATTACATGGAAAATCCGGGTCTTCAAATTCTCCCCACATTAAGGATTTTCGTCCCTGAAATCCCAAACATTGACTAAGGAAAAAATTTGGGGAACTGAGCATGAATCTGAGCCTCCTGCTCCTATTTTCTATCCTAGAGATTCCTATGCAGCAAGAAAACACACACTAGAAGTATCGATCACCAATGACGGACCCAGTCCAATCGATCCTAAATATCCACTAGAAAAGCTGTAAAGGTCACCCCATCATCAATTTCTATCTCTCCCCAATCGATGACATGCGATGGATCTTGAATGTAACTCCTCAATAGCAATGCGTGGAAAACGTCATGCATGCGGTGCATCTATGGTGGAAGAGCTAGGTGATACACAACCTTTACAACTCTATTGAGAACCTGAAATGGTTCAGTGAACCTTAGAGATAGCTTGATGCCCCAACCAAATCCTCACAAACCTCATTGAGGTGATACCCATGGGAAGACATGGTCTCCCTCCTCGAACTCCAAAGGTCTCCGTCTCCTTTCAGCATAAGTCTTCTTTATGCTCTGTGTAGTCTTCATCCACTCCTGGATAATTAGCATCTTCTCAGTAGTAGCTCTTACTAACTCTGGACCCATTAATGATGACTCTCATAAGTCTATCCAACAAATAGTTGATATGCCTGGTCGACCGTATGAGGCCTCAAATGGTGCCATACCGATGGTGGAGCGATATCTGTTGTTGTATGAGAACTCCACCAAGGGCAAGTGATCCTCCCAACTGTGGCCAAAATCTAGGACGCAGGAACAAAGCATGTCGTCCAGTCTCTGTATGGTCTGCTCTTTCTGACTATCTTTCTGAGGATGAAAGGTGGTACTCAAATGTAGCTGAGTCCCAAATGCCTCCTGTAATCCCATCCAAAACCAAGATATAAAACATGTGTCATGGTCAGAGATGATCATCGATTTCACCCCATGAAGTCGTGCAATCTTTTGTACATAGAGGCACTCCATGCCCTCTACTAATCCTTGCTCTCGGATTGGTAGGATGTTGTCAAACATAGTGAGTCAGTCAATGATCACCTAGATGGAATCTTGTCCCTCGGACGTACATGGAAGCCTTGTCACAATTTCCATGGAGATACCATCCCACATCCACTATGACACCTCCAGTGGCTGCGCTAAGCCTGCTAGAACCTGATGCTTGGCCTTCACTTGAAGGCATGTGAGGAATCATGAAACATACTCTCCCACTGCTTTCATTATCCCTTACCACTAGTACTGACACCGGAGGCCCTGGTACATCTCCGCCACACTAGGATGTACTGCCAAAGGGGGTGTGTGGAACCCCCTCAACAACTCATCCTGAAGCACCACTGGAACCATGGTGTGCCCTCTAAATAGAATGATGTGATCCCCACTTTCATAAAATCCATCAGGGGATTGTCCAGTGGATATCTGAGCATGTCATGCCTCGCAGTCAACATATTCAAGTTGTGCCTCCCGAAATTGATGAATAAGTGGGGGAGTGACAATCATATATTGGAGATATGCTGCTTCATCTCTATCCACAAAGGATATCTACAACATGGCTATCTGTTTTGTCGCCTCACTCACCAACTGCAGACCAGACCTCCTGCTGAGTGCATCTACTACCATGTTCCCCTTACCAAGAGTATAGAATATCTAAAATTCATAGTCTTGGAGGAACTCCATCCATTCTTGTTGTCTCATGTTCACATACTTTAGAGAGAAGATATACCTGAAACTCTTGTGAACATATTGTAGACTGTAAATGTTCTCCCATCATGTAATGTCGCCACATCATCAAGGTGAATACAACGACTGCTAACTCCAAGTCATTGGTAGAGTATTTTCTATTATGATGTCTTAGCTTCTGAGAGCAATATGTGATCACTACTCACTCCTGCATCAGGACACATCAAATTCCATCCCCTGATGCATTATAGTAGACTACACACCCAGCACCCTCTTTTGGTAGCCTGAATATGGGGAACACTTGTCAGTCTCTGCCTTATATCCTAAAAACATGGCTGGTATCTCTACGCCCACATGAAGGGGTTTCCCTTCTTTTTCAATGCTTAAAAGGGTGTCACAACTATGGAATTGTTGGTTAAGAATATATGGTAATACCCCTAACACCAGAAAACATTGAACCTCAGTCACACTCCTGGGTGGCTCCCAAGCTAGAACAACCTCTATCGTTTCCAGATCTACTGAAAATCTAGACTCTGAGATAACATGTCCCAGAAAGTGGACCTCTTGTATCCAAAACATGATCTTCTATAGATTACCATAAAGCTGGTGATCTCGAAGTGTTTCCAGAACTATATGCAGATGACAGGCATGCTTCTCATCCATCACTGAGTACACCAAGATGTCATCGATGAAGACCACCACAAAGCGATCGAGTTATGGCTAGAAGATCCTGTTCATGAGTCCCATAAACATTGCAGTGGCATTGTCCATACTGAAAAAATAACCAATTACTCATAGTGGCCATCCTGACATTTAAAGTTCATCTTCTCCACATACTCATCTCGTACCCAGAGCTGATGATAGCCTGATTTGAGGTCTATCTTCTAAAACAATTGAGCTCTCTTCAACTAATTGAAAAGACAATCAATCCCCAGAAGTTGATACTTGTTCTTAACGATCACCTGGATCAAGCATCGATATTCCTCACAGAGTCTCAAACTCCCATCAGCCTTCTTGGAGAACAAAAATAGGTGCTGCCATTGGAGAAACACTAGGCCTTATGAACCCCTTTCTCTCTATGTCCTTAAATTGTACCCATAACTCATGAATCATTGCAAGAGACATATAAAATGATGGTGTATATATCAGTGCCACCCAAGGGTACATGTCGATGTAAAATTCCTTCTCTCAATGAGAAGGTAGTCCTAGAACATCATCAGGGAAGACATCGGCATACTAGTCCACCACTACAGGATATCTTGACCTCTTAACATTAACTACTACAAGGGTAAGACGAGCCAACTGATGTGTGATTGGATGCACCCTCCTCCGGGAAATTCTATCCTGTGCTGCACAGGTTCCCTTATCACTGGTGAAGGAAACCCTGGTCCCATCTTTGTGGGCACACTGCACTTTGCGCCAAATACAGTATATCCAGGCATGGACTGTGGATAACTAGTCCATACACAAGATGACATCATAAGGCATCAACGCTACTACTAGAAGATCCCATCTGAATCTCTCTCCTCCTAGTGGAAGCTCACACTTCCATCACTAGTGTGTATTCATCGATTCTGCTTCCATAAGAGTCTATAACCGTATAGATCAAACTAATGGATCTACTGAAATCTTCAAGCTCTGAACGAGGGATGTGGAAATAATAGAGTGACGTGAACCTATTTCTATAAGTACTATAACTAGGGTTGAATAGACACATATCACACCGCTTGTTGCACAACCATGTCCTATGCCACATCTACCGCCACAAGAACCTCCTCGCTCGAACCTCTGACTCTGCCTCAGCGTTCCCTCGACCGGATATTGGTCATCCGCATGGCAGGTTAGGCAGTCACGAACCTTGTGACCCTACCCACCACACGAGTGGAACTCCCAAATCCTCAACTATAATCCTATGTCTTGTATGCCCATCACCACCGACCATGTATCCTGAGGTCACCCACCTGAAGGTCTGGCCCACTTGGGCCCCTGTGTCATTCGTCTACTACATGATGTGGTTGACTCTGTTACCTAACGTCTGGTGGTGTCTCTCTTTGTTGGTTCCAGCTCAGTTAGGAAGATCTCCACCTAAAGTGCTCACTCTAGCACCATATCCTGCATTAGAATGTTGAGCGATAACATCGATGCTATGATCTCCCATTGAAGACCCTACACAAATTTCGGAACCTGAAGAGGGTCTCGTACCATGTCGGTGGAGTGACGGGAGAGATCAGTAAACCTCACCGAGTACTGGGCTACAGTCTTGATACCCTACTGTAAGTGCAGCAGCTCCTGTATACACTTTGAGAGTAGAGTCACTCGGATGAACTCTACCCGGAAAAGGCCCTTGATGTCTACCCGGGTGAGGGTTTCCTCATCGTGTAAATAGACTGTCAAACTCCACCATCTCCCAAATCCTCCACAGAAGAGACTAGAAACTAGGATCACCATCAGATCAAATGTTGTCCTCACTAAGAGAAAAACTTAGGCCACTGCCACTAGCCAGTCCTTAGCTGCATGTAGATATATCTTGCCTTAGAGCCTCTGAGCTCTCTACTGCTAAAACTCATGCAACATGCTCAGTCGGTGTTCATCATCTGTTGGTGGGGCTGGTGGCAACAGCTTCCCAATGGGTAGTGGTTCTGTTGGTACACTACCCAAAGGTGCTAACCCTGTAATAGGTCCATGCACCGAGGCCTCATTGCTCGGTGGGCCATCCTCGTGTTCTCTCTCGGGAATATTGGCGACATTTCTATGTGGTGGCATCCTGATAGAAAACAAGTGTAACATAGTCAATAAGTTGTAAACAGTGATATGACTAAAAAAACAAATGAAATGAAATGGAAAACACACACAATCAATGTTTTCATGCACTTAGATGGAAACCAAAATTCAAGTTCCTAGTGTATGAATACATCGACCACCGCCCCAATACAAGATTCCCCAAACTGAAAACAACACTCATAACATATATCAATATTTCCACTTAAAAAAGATCAGATCCCATGTTTTTCGGTAGAACTGACTCCTCTGATACCACTTTTTCACAACCCGTCCATCGGGGCCCATGTCGTGACTAACCCAAGCCCCTCATCCATAGTCCAGGGGATGGAAACTAGCACCAGAAAGGCATATCACTTTACGGGAGGGAATTTCCTTTAAACCTGTACAAACCCACAAATCAAAGATCCCAACAAGAGGCAACCACGATGTAAACTGTTGTAGTAAAAAGTGTGCAAAAAGTAAAGGGGATAGAATACAATCCCAACGGGAATGCACAAGTACAAATGGAAAGTGAAAAATAGCTCCTGGATCATCCACCGAGGATCCTACCGGAAGGTTTGGTACAACTAACGATGAGTAGTCCTACATCATGCAATGTCAAATGGTCCACCTATAAGAACTGTCTAGTCTTGGTTCCCTCAGCCTTGATCAACGATGTCTGTCATCTGCACAAGACACAACAAGGTGTGGGCGAAGCCCATGCATGGGTGAGTATAACAATACTTAGTATGGAACCCGAGACCCCTGAAGGTCTACTAGATTTCCACAAAGGAAAACCCACAAAGCCATAGATCAATCACAAATCATGAAGAATTCATTAACTCTACTTAGGTATATGCCCCAACATATAACTAAGATATCATGTTATACTCGTCTCATACATGAGGGAAGAATACCACAAAGGGTAACACCACAAAGGTGACACCACGAAGGTAAAAGTACCACATTGGTAACAGCACGAAGATAACACCATGAAGGTAAAAGTACCACACAGGTAACATGATGAGGATATAACCAAAGAGGTAAATGTACCACACATGTATCACCACGAAGGTAAAATTACCACAAAGGTATCACCAGAAGGTAAAAGACTCAGCTCACACCAGGTATAGTGATGTATAGAAGTAATAATGATCAGTCACGAAGCTAGATCATCTTATTCTGTCCTGGGGCATTACTGATAACCATACGGAGTTTGAACCACACCAGATCGATAGGTAATAACCCTCATAATTTCTCACACATGATCTGAACCGCACAGGATCAGTATGCACTGACCAACATAGGATCGTTGAGCGTTAACCCTCCTCGGATCTGACCCACAAAGGATCGGTATGCGCTTACCCAAACTAGATCATTGGGTGGTGACCGACATAGGATCTGAACCACACAAGATCAGTATGCGTTGTCCCACATAAGATCGCTGAGAGTTGACCCACGCAGGATCACTCGGTACTGACCTCCATATGATCTGCCTCCAACCTCAGCCTCACTGTCAGTAACTGGATTCCTGCTCATAGTACGCTTGATTCAGGGAGAACCAGTCCTCAAGAAATTGGTCGTAACTCAAATTCCACAATGCTCCATGAATAAATTATTCCAAAGCAAAGCCTCATCTCCAGGGTTTCAACGCGACAGACGGTCCCTCAATCGGATGCCCGCTGTGTGACTTATAAGTGTTTTAGTTTTGAGGGCCTGGTTGGATTCTGATTCGATCCAAACCATCCATACTCCAACATTATCCAAACCTCAAGTGTAGTATAACAAAAGGGTTGTCTCACTCCAAGGGTCCTAGTGTTGTTGACGGTTCATCAAACTAACGCATGGTACTCATGTTATCGCCCTTTATAGGAACAAGGCCGAGTTGGTTTGGGTCCGGTCTGACCAGGCCTACTGGGTCGCGGTCCAGCCCAGTCTACAAAGGTGTGGACTGCTGAACTCACGCAGGCCAGACTATGGTGGGGCATGGCCAGCAGGTGGTGCGGCTCGGTGATGCGAGGCTGGCCGGGCTGGCACTGGGGGGGGTTCCCGTTCGGAAGGCGAAGCCACAACACCCTTTGGCACTACCATGTCACATGAAGGTCCCGTTACAGGTCCCACAACCATGGCATCAGAGCCATGTATCTTTCAGCGGTACAATGTTGCACGCCGCTACATCCTCCTATAGTCAGCTGATGTGGGATGCATTATTCAACCCCGCCATGACAGAAAAGTCAAATCCCTTCTCCAGTGGCGGCATTCCTCATTTCCACCATGTCTGGAGGTGTCGTCTCCTCTGCTGACTGCCGTGACATAGTGGCGTGGCCTCCTCTTACGATGCACGATGGCGTGCCACCTACATCTTGGTCGACCGGTTCCTATCTCTACCATCATCTGTCGTCCCGGGTCTGGTCCAATTAGAAGATAATGCTTGCGAAAACGCACCAAAAATTTCAAAAAGGGCAGAGGGTCTGGGCTTTATTCGTTTGGCCCGCGCCCTCTAAGTTATCTTGATAGAAATAGGGTTTGAAGAAAGATTTATCAAATCATGGAAACAAAAACCTGATTAAAACCCTACCCCGAGATCATTGGATAAGGCCCGAGATTTAAGAAGAGTCTATATTCGTTGCACCTAAAACAAGCTGCCAATGATGCCACCCAATCGTCGTTCTTTTGTTTTGGGTTCGGAGACACTCGTCACCGCTCTCCAGAACCGGTATCATCCTCAATGTTTTGGGTGTTGCAGCACATTACTAGAGCTTTGTATCTTGATGATGTTGTTCCATTACCCCTCCCCAAGATCCATATAAATAGGAGAGTGGGAGGGTATATAACGATCGTGGAATTTATGGGGGTTAATTTAATAGTAACCTTCCTAGATTCTAAAGATATTGTTACATAGGACATGAAGGGTTAATCCATTTAATGGCTTCACAAGTAACTGGTCCCACACTATTTCTTGTCCGTTGGAGGAAAAGAAGAAATAAAAAAATAAAACATATATTTTATTATTCTTTTAAAAAGTCCCAAAATCTAACTTTTTCTCCAGACATATTGCGGTTGAAGTGGATTCTCCCTTAAGAGAATCTCGGGACTGCGGATTCAACGGTGCCCTCTGATTTTTACTCCGATCACCAGTTCAAAATATAGAAAATTCCACCCTCGCGTTTACTGAATGTACCTTAAAAAAGTTCAGAAGTTCATTCCAGGCACACTGGGACTCAGAATCATGCACAGTCAATTTTTTCATACTTGTAAAAATTCCATATAATTAAAAAAAATTACATGAAAAATACGGATCTTTACATCCCATTCCTCATCCCTACCTTCTTCCCTAGCATCATTCACTCCCTCTTCCTCACCATCATCCTCACCCTCTTCCTCACAATTATTCATTCCCTCTTCCTCACGGTCATCTTCTCCATCACCATCATCGAGAATCTCAGTGTCTTAAAAACCACTAGTACTACCACCCACTTCACAATAGAACATACACATCATCGACATATATAAATCACAATAAATGGCGGTTTCTTGTTGATGTAATGGACATAATTCTTCCATAAGTTTCATAAATTCTGCATTATCCATTTGAGCATGTTCTTCTACCTGTATGGACGTTTTTCTGCCTTTTATACTTTATCTTTTGCCTAATCTACCCATTTTTAATCGGTGTTACTAAAACCTACACTTATTGGGCCAATACCTAATTGGGAAACTACTCTTCATTCATCAGAATTGTACTCTTCCATGGTGCTGATCTCCCAAAAATTAATGTATGTGATCAGTTGGGAAAATTTTCTCAAGTAACTAAGCATCAAAAACCTTCAAAGAAGACTATTACATATATAAGTATCGAATTTATCTTTAAAAAATATATTTAAACTTGAAAAAAATATTAAAACTCACAATTTCTTATTGTGTCTATTCGTTTACCATGCTTCCATTTTTCTCTTTTTTCTTGATCAAAATAGTTTTTCACATCGCACATATCGTTGGATATTTAAAACATCCCTATACAATGAAATTTTAAATTAGTACATCCATAGGAATCAAGATAAAAATAATATACTATATAAAATTCATCCAATATAATGTTTCATGGACGTCACATCTATGAATGGAAAGGATTTTGAAGAAATAAGATCACTAGATGTTCATGAAGTGATATTGTAGATACAATAAGCGACTAAAATTACAAAATAAAAAAAATATAGTTAAAAATGAACATGAGTTAAAATCCACTGAAATTTCATATTTAAAGAACATTACTCGAACTAAAATTCAAGAAAAAATCATTCATGAAATAAGTATTTTTTTTTGAAAATAGTTTCTATTTCTTTAAACAGATATATAAAAATTAATTGATCTTATTTTAACCATTTACATATGAATGTATGTGGATAATTTTGGGATTAGATCATTTTTTTAGTTATTTCAAATTGGCTCACATCACTTCATTTTTCTGTAATAAATATTAATTTTTTTGGTTCAATTAATACTATTCATAGAAAGATTATTTTAGATTGTATTAAAACATGGGGTGGAGAGGTTACTCTTAAAAAATAATTTGCTTTTATTGAGTGAATAATGGTTAAAATTATAAAGGGGGAGATTATCGACCCCACTCGGTGTCGTGGAGTAATTTTTTTCAACAACCATAAAGTAATTTTTAATTAATTAAATATATGTTGAGAAGAGAATATTGATATAGGTACCAATGTATGGTGTCATTATATAATGATTTGGGAATAATGAATGAGGGCTAAATAAAAACCATGAAGCAAAGAAGTTAGTGTATTCACTATTCAAATTAAAAATGGAGAATTGGAGTTTTTCCTACTATTTTTATGGAAAAGGAGATATAGTTTGAGATACTTCATTTAGATATATTTGTAGATATATATTTACATATGGTGAAGGTAATGATTTTCTTATAATAGTTCAAAGAAACTATCTATCTATAAATTATTAGACTTGAATGTTAAAATTTTAAGAGCTTCTTAAATGTTATTATAAATAATAAATTTAAGAACATTTGAGGTTGTTAAGGTGTTTATGTATTGATAAGTGTTCCATAGAGTATTTATATTTCTAGGCCTTATATATAATTTGTAGTTGAGAAATGTGTCCAAAGTGATTCATCCTAAGTATTATATTTTGATGAAGTCTGATGGTAGATGATTAATTTACTTGGACAATGTTTGTTAAGGAGATATATTGGATCATGATCCCATAAGAAGGTTTCAATAAGTCTTTTAATGAGATTCAAAAGTTCAAGAATGTTGATGGAGGTTATAAATCATACCTAATATATATTTTTAGTGTTTAAAAATATCCAAAGTGTTCATGCTCACTAAGATATGAAATATTCTTAGGATAGTTATAAAATTGTATTAAATAAATAAAAACTATATTAAATTTTACACTATGATACATATCAAATATTCCATGGGACATAAGATTTTTTCTGTTATTTATTGTATTTCTGTATATATAGAAGATATATGAAGTATTTAAAACTTTGTTGTAGTAAATGAAAACACCACACTCTGATACATAATATCTAAAAGATGGTATATAATATTCTATACTAGTGAGAATTCAGAAAGTTCCAGAGTAAAAAAGTGATACATATAATATTGTGATTGATATGTAACATATTTCAGATAATTTGTTTGATATTTTAGTTGATAAATAAAATATTCTATAGTTATGTAATATTTTTTTAGTGAATTTTGAAAAGGAATGATCCATATTTGTACTTAATAGTGAATTTAATAGTGAACTATATTTATAAGGTTTGATTGTAAATTTTTTATACTTAAAGGTTGATCAAAAGAAAGAGAATGTGTAAAACTCTACCAATGGTGAAATATGGAAAAGTATATGTTCTTTTACAAGTAATATTGGTATTTTTAGCAAGACTGGTTGATGCTAGATTTGAAGTAGAGATCAATTCATTGATTTCATGTAACCTAATAGGAGATAGGATAATAGGATCAAGGGTATACCTTGTCTATGGAACATCATGATAACAAATGGGAAACAATTTTATTATTTTATAATAACCCATGTACACTTGTTTCATACTCTTCCAAATTAGAGGTGAACCCCATGAGTAAATCAAATCATTCCTTATTGTTTTTAATTCCAACACATATTATTTGAACGAAAAACAATATCAACGATAGGTAGTGAGACTCAATAATTGAATAGGTTGAGAAATAAAATATAGGTTTTAGTTATTGATAAGTGAACACACTAATTCATCCACATCTTCATGTGGTTACACAGATCATTGTGGAGTAGCGCGTCTCAATTTACAACATTGATTGGTTGAGTTATTAAACACAATTTTCGTTTACTATGTTCTTATTTTGGAAAATGAGGTCACCAATAGATCACTATAGTGAATCCATGTAGAGAATGAGTTTCTCTATTTCCATAGGTAGTATAAAAAATTGTGCTTTTAGATATATTTATTGAGTATATTGAATGTTCACTAGAAATAATCATCACACTAAAAGTTTATTCGTTTTCCCATTAATTTCTTGAATTAAATACACTCTTAAAAAATGTTTGTAATGAAGAAATTGATGTAAGTGAGGTATAATTTAATTCCTCTCGACACTAAAAGGTCCCATGGTGGGGTAATTTCATATACATTCCATGTTTTCTCATGATCCACCTAATTTATACAATAATATATTAATTTAAAATATATTTTTTAAAATTATTTCATCAATGAATATATTTTTATGTTGTGAAAAAAACTTATAGAGAAACTTAATTAAGGCCAATATTGTGTTGTAAAAACTATCTAGAATTGATGAACAATTAATCCATATATCATTACCCAATCTTATTGAGAAGGGGATTCAAATTGAGGTGCATCACCCTATGATATGTGGATATATAATTCTTAATAACAAAAGGCATCACCATATAAAAACATACCCCTTGAGGATCCCTAAATATTATGACTTCTTCATCTATATGATCTATATAGATCTTATTGTATCTAAAATACCCTTAAATGATGGATAAATATTGGATATTTGAAGTAACATTGATAAATATTGTTATGGTCGGTATTGGAATGATTTCCTTTTTGGGAATTATAGATTAATCCTTAATGTCAATATTGAATATCATGGTTATTTTACTCAGTATAATAGCGATAGTGTTTTAATCCCACTTAGGGTATTTAACTAAAAGAATGAAAATCACCTTTATAAATTTTCATCCTCAATCTCCACTATGGAATTATGGATTTGATATATCTTTCTTAATACCTAATTTAATTCACATTATTTAGTTGGTAGGACATAATGATAGATAATAACTTGTGGTTATATACATATAACATCTATGTAGTTTCATGAATAAACATATTTCTGTTATCTGGGGAAGAAAGTAAATTTATTCTATTTCTCATCACGTGTCATAACATCACATATCCATGTTGTTCATGATTCATATTCAATACCCAAATTCACTTACATGAGTTCATTGAATACTCTTTAAAATCCATCATCAAAAGTTGGTGGATTATATCAATATTCTTTTCCCACACCATCATTGGCAAGGGGTAGATCAATTCTTGAACACCATCCAATTGAATAGGTAAATTATTTTTTTTGGTTGAGAGTAATATTTTTTTCATTTTATAATATTATACATTAAAATTTTAGGATTTAGTTGAATTATAGATAGATTTATCACAAAAAAAAAATTTACTCTTACAAATATATTTATTGATTATTTTATGCAGTAATGATAGAAATATGGCTCTACAATGTGCTTATGATGACAAAATCGTAGAAAATTAGTAGCGTACTTGCATCCTCTCATGGTTTGTCATCGTATTCGACCCCAAACTGTGGATGTATGTCTCATCATCCTTGTTTTTGAATTGTTTTTCTATTGTTCCTATAAAAAATCAATAATAAAAAAGTATTAATTCAAATTATGGTAAATTTCTTTTAAAAACATCAAATTTGATTAATTCCTTGAACTCAGTTCTGATCCAATGAGTAGTCATTTCCTAATAATATTATACCAAATAGATATCCATGACAGGTATGGCCTCTACATCTATGTCAACTCTAGCACGACAACAACTACACATTTCATTCTTATATCCTCTCTAGAGCTCAGCTAATTCAATGATTCATGAAGACCTTGCAGCCACACCATTGGGAACATTAGAATGTAGGTGGTAAAAAAATATTAATTCATATAAATATAATAAAAATATTACATAAAATCTAGTGAATCTATTTTCCAATATTTGTGGCCAATCATTATCCTCTATTTCATTGGGCAGGTTTCACTAGAAGAGTGGATATGCGGGAATGATGTTGGAGTAATTGGAAGGCATTGTAAAAAAACTCATACACTCCCATCCAGTTTTTTCATGCATCTCTTTTTCTTCATTGAACTCCACCATTAGTTATGTGTGGAAGTTCTACATCACATGCATGCGTGTACGCCTACACAACATTTGGTAGATCTAGTTTTTAAGGAAGAAAAACAAATATTATATCAATACATATTATAATGAAATGAAATTATGATAAAAAACATTCTATGATTCTATAAATATACAGGAGGGAGTTTGATCAGTGGGCATCACTGGATCCTCAAGCATTAAAGGAACATCACCATGTATAGATGTAGTGGGTCCAATTGTATATTTCATAGGGTCATAACTTTCTAGAGCAATAGTCAAATAAGTAGGAATGCAATTTTCCAGGGAGAAGGAAGTATATGTAAAATAAGATGGAACATTTGGATATCAAAATGCATAATATAGAAGAGGAGTATGAATCATTTATGATTACAAGAAAGAGAGGTTGAGAGGATCATATGAAAATTAAGGTGAATACATGGGTGGCCTAAATATCATTATATTTTGGTAATGACATAGTGGGATATGAAACATTGTTAGATGGTATGTCCAGCAAAGGGATTGCGTGTGATCAGGCACACAAACCAAAGCACCTGTCTATTTCACCACCACCCCTCAAATCTTCACCCTAATTATTGGAACCACTAGGCTGGTCAGTGGCCAACTGGCACAATGGTGGTGCATCCTGATTAAAAGTTAAAAACAAAATTAACCGCATGAAATTATATGATATTGATATATATTTTTGAAATAAAATATTCTCAACAGGAACTGGAGGATTGAATCTCATCTCACCCATTGGGTGATTATTTCCTGCCTTCATTTTTCTTCATTTATCCTGAGTGTGTTTCATTTCCCTAATTTAATAAAATATATAATTAATTATAAATCCATAAATAATGTGTTATTGAAACAAGAAATAACATTAGGTACTACTTATTTAAGTAATTCTACTTGTCAACCCAAATATAGTATACGTAGTGATATAACAAATACATTTTATATCCAGAGGGAATAATATCAAAGCATAAGACATGTCATAGAAAAAACATTACATTCTAATTAACATGATCATCATGCTTATGATATAGTTTTCAACAATTTACAATTTGATCCAATTCAAATTTGGTTAGGCCATTTGGTTTATTTTGGTTAATTGATTAGGTCAATTTTTCATTTTTATTTTTACTAGGTTATTTGGTTCATTTGTTTCATTTTTTGAGGTTATTTCTCCATTTTTTCATAGGATATTTGGTTCATATTTTGGGTTATGACATTATTCCTTTTTTAATTATATTCATTGGTTTTTATTTTCATTTAAATTAGTTTAATATATCCAATTCAATTCCTCCTTTTTTCTGTTACAATTTAACTACTTCATTTTTTTGGTTTTGTAGGATTCAATACAGTTTAATTCAATATTATAAAATTAAACCTAAATAAAACTAAAACCAATAAATAATTAAAAAGCACATGGATTTCTTTTTGGATAAAAAATATTTTTAATCAATATCTAATCATTTTGATAGCACCAACCTCAACAATCCAAGTGGAGCTAATAAAAAAATCATGAAAATAGATGGATGATTTTATATATTTCTCATCACAACTTCATGTTCAAGACTGAATCTGAATATTGAAGAATTCATGTCATTATATGTAATAAATGGAATGGGGCCAATGGGTGGAGGGATGGAATCAATTCCATCATCACCATAATCAAAAATATGTCTTGAGATTACTTCAATAATGACACCAAATTTAGGTCGAAGATGAACTATGACATAAAAAAACTTGTTTCACTATTAATGTGAATTCATATGGTTAATTGGTAAAAAGAGTGTGAGTCATGTCAATAACACAAAATAAAAACTCATCATTAAATGTTTAATTCCTAATAAGCGAATCAAACCATGGGTATTTCATTAGAGTGTCTCAACTGTGAGACTAATAATCAAATATTAATAGTTTTTCAACGAATCCATAATAATATACATTTTAAAATCATGGTCTAATATCTGTTAGACAAGAATAAGAGTCTATTTTGGAAGAAAACATAACATCACCATGATGTTTTCTCATGTTATTTTCTTATTAATTGATAATATATCTATAACCATTTAACACAATTTATTTACATTCACATGCCACAGAATTAGGGCCAAAAGACAAATCACTCATTTCCTTAGAGACAGATCCAGCATAAAAACACAATACATAAAATATAAATTAATATTTAACATAATTAAATATGGAATTTATTAATTTATTAAAATAATATTTCTATATTCAATATCAACAAAATAAAAAACTCTTTACTCTGAAAGGTATCTCACCTTCTCAATGATAAAGAATGATTCTTTCAGTTTATCATTGGTTTAGACACCCTGTTGAAAAAATAGGAATAGTTCAACATATATGTAAATTTACATAAGATAATATAAGATATACATGTTCAATTTACATACTTGGTGTAGTCATTGAAAATATGTCAATTAAACAAAATTGTGTAACGTTCCATCTCCCACTCTTCAAGGCTAAAGGTTGTCAATGTTTCTGATCTATGAATTCACCCTATTTATAGTAGTGATGGAAATTAGGTTTAAGTTTTATCATTATAATCTTCATTATTTCTCATTGATTAATTATTAATCATAGTCAAATCAAACAAATACACTGAAGATAAATCAAAACATTCTTGATCCAAGTATCCTTGGATGAATGAACCTTTGGGGTGATTTAAATTATAGACATATGACTTCAATGTGAACATGATTCTTTTAGTTGGATACACCTAAAAAATTACAAAAGGTCCCCCAAGAAGTATTTGTTTTGAATGATAGACTGTTAGATGCATCATTCATGTGAAAAATTATAGAGGAAATATTTTATCTAACTCGCACAAAATTAATGGTCCCACTTCGAATATTTTTTTAAAGAAAGGATTTGAAAACATCATAGAAATAATATATCTAAATATGTGTAACAACCGAATAAATGAAACCCTTACATTATTGGACAAAATTTGAAATATTTTCATTGTAATCAACTCATGGAGAAGTATGTAATAATCATAAGTCTTCAAATATTTCAACATTAACTATCTTCTATTGACCCTTTTTGATATTTTTCTTTAATTTCCATCAGTAACATTAATAATATCTAGTACATCCCGAAATTGAATTTTTTTCTACATGTGCTATCACATATAAAGCACATATATCTTTACATTTATTTTCACAAAGACACATAGGATGAAATTCTAGTCTAATGGACCAATCCACCAAGTCCACCATGATAATAAATCATATTTTTCTTTCCTAATACATTTAGAATAATTTAAATCATTATTTCACATTTATTCTTTTCAATGTGAATTATGTATAAAAAAATTAAATAACTTATTAGTAAACCAATAAATAATCTCAAAGAAGATACTCTATTCATCCATTTGTAATAGGTTTTTGTGGGAACATTCTTCCACTTTCTACACTTTATCTGATTCTTCCTTAATGAAAATCTCAAATTTTGGAATTCATTAATCCCAATAGTTCTGGGCATGCATAGAGGTGGAATGTCGATCTCCATGGTATTTTCAATTTTTTGATGATTATTCCCATATAGATGGTCCATTCGAAATAATTGCCGATGCACAATAATGATGAAACTGTAGTGATATTTCATTCTTTTAGATTGTGTATTCTTCATAAAAATAGTATATGATAGTTTTCACTTCATGCTCTATCCATATATTATTCCATAAGAAGAAAAATAATTAACCTTCCATATAAGCACATTACACATCTAAAATATTTCTTTTGAACATGCATCGTGTGTGCGCAAACCCATATTCCAATGATATGTCCACACTTTTATTAAAGGTTTCATATATATATATATATATCTATATCATTTCCAAGATTAGAAGGTCCAGATAGTAGTATACTAATGAAATTGAAAGGATTATTCATACACATCTGGGGAGGACGGTTATAAATGTGATTGAAAACTGGCGATGTGTTGTGAAATGTAATCATCTTACCAAATGGATTAAAACCATCACATGAAAGAAAAATCCTCAATTACACACTTTATCTACCAAATTAGGATTTTGAGTATACAATCTCTTCTATGGAAATCTATCTTCCAGGTGAACCAACTCGTCATTATTCTTTTTTCTCTCAGTATCATTCCATTTCATTTTTATTTCTATTTTATCATATATGAAAGGATTATAGAATATTTGGATCAATGGAATAGTAAACATTACTATTTGTGGCATAAGGTATGGTGTTCCATCATCTTTTATATTCCATTGGGATTTCCCATGTTTTGTACAATCAGTTAGTTCAACGGTTTCCTCCCAGAAATAGTTCCAATCTTCATAGCAAGAATGTATTTTGTTTTTTGAAATCCATGTTCATCAACTAACATAAATTCCATATAGTGATTTGAGGTAAACTCTGCATTGTCTAGATGAATGTCCTTCAAAATGGTAGGAATTTAATCGAAAGCAGTATTAGAAATCTCATACATTTTTTCCCATGAAACAATCTGATTAAAAATTACAGCTTCTTCAATTTACCATATTGATGATATACTGGAGTCGTGGTAGCATCATTCAATTTCTTTATCCTATGAACATAATCATTTTATTTAGACCCATCATATGTGCTCGTATCGAAGCCTTATTTGATTAGCATCCCTTCCTTCTAATGATAATAAACAAATGGAAACCAATCATATAATAATTTTTATATTCCATCCCTCTCATTTATTTCATGGTCATTTTGAGATTCCATTTTATACCCATTGCGATACCTCACATAGTAGTTTTTTAAACCAAATAACTTGTATGGTATATAACATCTTTATGGCTCAACCAAGGACTTCCAAAACAGTTATAACATGGTCAATGTATGTGACCACTATTAAAAGAATTATCAATTGAAAAATCAGAAAATCCTACTATCTTGTTTTGAAAATCGCTTGAGATTTGATCAGTTTCATACATCTAACTTCTATCCATTCTGTAAAAAAATATTATATTTCATTTTGTGAAAGTAATTAAATATGATTGAATTTTAGTCAGAAATATATATATGGAAACCAATATAGTTTAATTTATATGAATCCATAACTAACACACTAGTATATATGAGAATCATAATATAATAAACATAAATACTAAATAAATAATAAAATACTATAAATAGATGAGGTATAAAGGGCCTTTAGAATGTTTCTTTCGTGAATCCTCCCTTTATTTTCATCTAGTTGAAGTTAATTTGATTCAATTTCTTCAATTTAATATAATTAGGTTAATTTAAATTCTATTTTAGTATGTTTAGGTATTTATTTATTGATTTTTCCTTGTTTCATTTAGTTGGGGTTGTAAATATTTAGTTCAAGTGCATAAGGTTTTGTTCAATTTAATTTGTTTGAATTTGGAATAGTTTGATTCAAAGTGTGTTGGTTTGGATCAAATCAGTTCTATTTACTTTTGTTCAAATCAATTCTAATTGGATTGGTTTGGAGTTACATGATATGGGTTTTTCTAACTTGGTGTAGTATAGTTATATTCAATATGGATAATTCTATTTTTTATGATTAGGGAACATGCGGTAGATAATAATACTATAAATATACCTGAGGGTTGATGTATCATTCTTATAGATTATAATAGATGTATAAAGGTTTATATGATAGAACCTAAGTGAAAAAGTGATTCACATATATCAAATCAAACCTAGGGTTAAGTAATCATTCAAAAACTAATTCAACTATATATCTTGATAATAGGACCACTAGAATATATTTTTTTCATTCAATAAACCATGATCACATTTATAAAATTGAGATAAGAAATTAATTCAATACAATATTAAAATTATCACAAGTTAAATCATATATCATGTAACCTTTATGTAAATCATAAGGTGATACCATTATCTGACATCCTCTAACATCATATTTGGAAACAAATGTTAGAAATAATGGTAATGAAAGATCTCAACATGTTGCAAAATTGATTATCACGCCATGTCGATTGTTATGTAAGCATAAAATTTTGGTGTTAGGGGATGCATTTCAGCAGACAGCTTGTTGTCACACTACATTATGTTCTCCAAAACAAAAAAAAGATCACATAAAAATAATAACATTTCAGATAAGATTACTTATATAGATACCCCATCATAAGATTATATGAAAAATTATATCCTACTCAATGAAATAATAATATGTAGTTGTAGATGATTTGATACACCATGAGGTAGGATACACTGCGGTAGCATCTCTTGCATAAGAGTATAAAAATTCTATCTAAGACACATCCTCACGACAACCTTTCATTTATAATAATAAACACAATGTATATAAGTGTAATTGATTGAGTATCACAGCAGAATGATGTATATTTCACTATGAAGAGGAAGGTTTTGTGGCAGTGAAGACCCCATGATAAATTTTTTTGATTTTGGAATATGATGGTGGATTTGATAACTCCACATTATGAATTCCACACAACAGTTATGTGAGACATTGAGTAGTTTAAAAAATGGTCACTATTTAAATTATGGTCATGAGAAAATGATCTTAGTAGGGATGTCAATGTAAACAACATTCCAATTTTATGACATTAATTAAAATATCAATTTTATTATAGTTTGAAATAAAATATCTCAAAATAGGTTTGTATTACATACGAATATAAAGGATAATAAAATTTTCTGAATCATTTTATAAATATTCTATTATATTTTAATTAAATAAAAATATCATAATGAAAACACATTAATAGGCCTAAGACTCTATTCATAATGTACACATTTAAGAACATATGCTTAACTAGTCATTAAAAGTATGAATTTAAAAATACTCTAGAAATAAAATTATCAAAGGGATTTAATAATCATGATAGAGTAAAAATCATAGTACATGAAAACCAAAATAAAAGAACCTAATACTATCAAAATAAAATAAGTGATAAACTATACTATAAAATGTGCTACATAAGAAATAACTCCATTTTCAATAAGGATAGGGGAACATAAATATTTTACCACTAAAATTATTGAAAAAAAAACTACAACACTGGACTGATAAAATATATAGGTCACTGGCCAATGTAATGTTTACATAACAAAAAAAACTATTTAGGTAATCAAAATAGGTAGTGGGTTTGGGACCAATCCAATCTAGGATATTCTACCAAAGTACAAGATCATCCCATGATGTTTGAATAATAATCATAACCATTGAGAAAATAGTCAAAATATCACTAAAAACTTCAATTGTTAAATAAGCTGTATCAAATAATTATGTTACCAAGGAAATGTCTAATTCAAATACAAAATATCTTTAAAAATAGAAATCCAAACAATAACCAAGAATGATCCATTGAAAATCTATCAATTGATTGAAGAAAACCCAGATGAAAATATAATGGGAATACTAAATAATGGATCTATAAATCACAGATTTGATATTAAAGAATAACCGGATGAAAATATATTCTTGATGATGGGTCACTATAGCTGGGGAATAAGTTGGAAGCACTCATAGGGCTCACTGTTGGGAGAAATCAGAGGGGAGGGGTGTATGTGGCTTCGAGCTCAAAATTAGCTCCAGATGTAGATCCAGATAGTAGTACTACTAGTGATCAGGAAGGGAGGGAAACACATATGGGAGTGCTAATAGAGATTACAGTTGGAGGAAGAACTCAGGATGGGATTGCGATGATAGGAGGTAGAACTCGGGATTTGATCCTGATGAGGGGGAAGGTAGGAGCACCTTTGGTGCAAATTTGTAGAAGACATATGGAAACAGTTGTTTAAAATCATTATCATTTGTAATATATCCAAATGGTTTTTTTAAAAACATTGGGATAACCTATACAAAAATAAAATATCCCAAGGGTTTATCCATTCCATTGGGATATGACTGTGGATATAGGGGTAAATTTCAGTAGTGTATCTCAACTTGCGATTTCCAATGTTTCAATCTAGGCTATAAATGGTGATAAAATTATCCCAAAGGTTATTACTAAGTATTTCTAGTCAAAATTTTCAAAAATAACTCAACCATTCTATGATAAAATCATTAGAATTTATATCCTTTTACACGTATTTTTACATGATTTTAAGAATATTTAACCATAAAATAATAATCGAGGACTGTAAAGTCTAGTGTATTTAGATTACTAGGTATATAAAATTGGAAACATGGAAATAGAATAAAAAATGTTAGATTAATTTTCCATAATGATATTCTAAAATCCTTTTATCTTTTACATCTTTAAAGGATAACTCGGGGAATACATATACAACAAGGATGAGCTAAAAAACCA
The DNA here is from genome assembly GCA_963277665.1 of Viscum album. Lineage (NCBI taxonomy): Eukaryota > Viridiplantae > Streptophyta > Magnoliopsida > Santalales > Viscaceae > Viscum > Viscum album. Next base: position 1,971,915,077 of record OY728119.1, on the reverse strand, counting down.
TGTAATGGAATAAATATTGGAACAAAGTATAACGCATGGGTTAGAAATCATAACATGATGAAATAAAAAGGAAAGGGGCATGATTAAAAATATGGAATCATATCATATTGAACATTGAATAATGTGGCCATGGAAACATAGGAATTTGGAAGCAACATATAACATGACATAAACATGAGTCAAGGATAACTGTCATGACTGTATCACATGGAGGACATATTTTCATATTGGTTTTGGTTGACTCCCTAATCCCATGAATGAAATCTCATGAGACTAAAAATTAGACAATGAATCAGAGTTGTTCCAGGATGCAGACATTATAAAATTTTCATGTATATATGTGCCACATAAAGAATCAAACATAAGGTTTAACCCTGGAAAGAAATAGGTTTCGTAATTATGTCATACGAAATAAACAATGTGAGTATCATAATGGTGTAAAATAAAGAATAAATTTAAATCACACATGGAAATTAATATGATAAATTAGCCATAGATCATGATAAATTATTCCCCGCTGAATTGAAAACAAGTTAAAATAGTGTTTATGAAACTTTAGAAATGAGTAACTTCAGTATGGTATAAGTGAAAATATTAATGTGTCTTTAAAGAGGAAAAATAAATAGTTTTTTATATAAAACCATAAATGAACTAATATTGTTTCTCTTGATAGAATAATTTATTCTATAAAAATAATTGTGTCTTAAGAGAAGTTATGGAGTGTACATGAAATTGGGTAAGAAATGGGGAAGTTCCATTGACCGAAAATTCTTATCGAAAGGAATTGAGAAGGGAAACCTATAAAACTGGTGTTCCCCCAAAAAATAAGGTTGAATTGATGTATATAATTATGTGTATAAAATATAAATATATTTTATAATAAGTATATAATAATGATGATGATGAAATAAATTAAGGTAAATAGATAGAAACCAAAACGCCAAAGGTAATTTGGAGGTTCGAAATGATACCTCACCTTATGCCTAAATGTGTTCTGCAAATCCACATAATGTTTTTCGTAATAAAATTATATTCATTAAAAAATTAATTCAGAACCTATTCATCATATATTATATTTTTATTATTTTTCTATGTTCATTTATACTGATTTTGATAAGTAATAATATTTAGTTTTGTTGTTCCTGGAGCATTTGTCTCATGGTTTTAGTACAATTATGAGACTTCTCATAAAATGGAATAAAAACTTAAAAAGTGGAATGAAATTTAATTAATATAATTCTATAATTTTAAATTGTTTTATATATCATTTTTTATGATATGAGATTGATTCATTTGATAAAATGGTAATGATAAATGGTTAGTTTATTTTGGGAGTTTTTCGATCATCACGAACTAGTTTTGTTTTACTAATTAATATTTATTATTTATATTAGTTTGAGAACTAGAAAAAAGTTAGATTATACATTTTATAATATTTTATAAGAATTATAATGTTTTTATTACCATCCTTTAAGGATTTTATAGAAAATGAAAAATAATTGTCCACAATGGTGGTCAATTAACATATCAAGGACATTGTTTTCATTTTTAATGACAGGCATAGAAGAGAATTTATTTGATGATATATATTAAATTAACATTATAAAATGAATTTTCATTTATTTTACTGGAGTTATCATTTCTCTTTGGGTAGTATGGTAAAGGATGAGGTTGAAAAAGATGATTTAAAAGATATAGGTTGAGGATTTTACCGCTTGACTATCATCTCCATGAGAACCACATTAAGGCACTTGGGTAAGGTATTTGACCATAAAAAAGATATTAGACATGGGGAAGTGTACTGTGAATTAAATTGGGAATAATTTAGATAATATAAAAGGCTTAGAATGTGTGGGGAGAAGGGGTGGAGATGGGTGGTATTTATAGGTGGAGGAGAGGGATGTTTTTGATTATTTTATTCATTTGATTATTATTATGGGTGAAGACTACCAATTATATTGAATCTTATGAGTAAATATAGTAAATGATTTGGGATAGTATGAACCAATGGTTGCATATATCATCCATACATAATCCATGAATAAAAAATTCTTCTATTTTTATGTACCATAAATTAACATATTTCACTCTTCACAAAAAACTCAACAATTTTAGAAAAGTATAAAAATTTCACCCTAAACATTTATTTATATGTATATTTAATAAATGGAATCCATTTTATGAAAATAAATTTTTAAATATGATAAATTTAATTTTTAATTAAAATCAACTTGTATTCGAAAAATGTCAATTTTAATTTTATAATTGATTTTATGAAACATCAAAAAATTAATTAATCTATCATATAATAATCACATAATTATAATACAACAAAATATAAATTTATGAACATATTTGATGAAATAAAATTTCTTTTAAATAATTATAATAATTGTCAAATTGTAAATAAACATTTTCGTTTCACAAGAAAAATGACACGTAGTTTTTCATTTTTATAACATTTACTTACTTATTTCATAATATAATTATATCATTTTTCATTTATAAGTTACATATATTTGATTTATAATTTTTTATTTTAGGATAATATTCTAACGGCTATATTATTATTCCTAATATTCACATTACCATTCCAACGGTCAGGTTACTATTCTAACAGTATAGGTTCTATAAATATTATTAAGAAAAGTTATTTCATGTATTATTCATTCACTTCTATTTTCTCTCAAGGTTATATATACATTTATATTTTAATTGAATACATTATTATTAAAACTATTTTTTATTTCTACATCTTTTTTCATGATTAAAGTCATTCTAATGGATCAACCATATCAAAATTTTCTTATTATTACTATATTATTTTATATATATTATCTCATGGTTATATTTGGAATTATTACTGGTCTTTTTTCTAACAAATTTATCATTAATCATTTATGAGCATAATATTTTTCTGGGGTTCTCTATGTAATGTATTTTCATTATACTGCATAACATAATTACAATGAGGGGGATTTCATTGATAATAGTTCCGGTCCTTACAATGGAATAATAGAAGTAAACATCCATAAAAAGTAAATAACATAAATAACCTCGTTTTAAATAAAAGAATATGTCCTGATTTGATAAAAAATAAGGAGTAAGGAAACAAGTAGTATGAATAAAATAGTACATTATATACAAAATAAAAATAGAACAATATATATCTCTAGTAGCATCACACGTATAGGCTCAATACAATACACTTGTTCTCTTTCCTAGAAAAAAAATTACAAGCATATATAGTTTGTCACCTTCCTTTAACCCAAATAAAATCCATAAAATCTATCTGGGGACCAATCGTTAGCCCAAACTATGTGTGAGTAAAACTCAATGGGCCACCACCAATTGTGTTAATTACTAATCCAGTTCTTGAATATATAAATATTTAGTGTGCAGATAATAATATAACAATCCATAAATTAACCATGGAAACCCATGACAACTCAAGTTCCTCATAGGACACCCATCGAATACTACCTACATCAGAATAATCGATTATTTATTTGAACATTCATCATTTTAGTGATCAATAAGGTTCATAATATCCTTTCGTTATGGGTAATATATATGGAGCACCATGTTTATGATTTCTAAATAAAAATTAAGGAATATAATGTCCTTATAATTTATACAACCATTAACGATCATTATGTCATTTACTTATGTATACTCCATATAAAATTTCATGTCCATTAATACTAAATAAAAAATTTAAAAGATCATGTAATTTAATTATGTGTATGTAATATGGAACATCATGTATGTTGGTCATGCATGAGTAATATGGAGTGTCAATTCCATTTCTTCTAAATATAAATCATGGACCAAATTTTCCATTACAAAAGGAAATAATGAATGAAAATCACTCTAGGTCCACCTTAATGCTAATTTCAATTAATTTTTTAACAAATTATTTATGTTATGAAATTCAAGTGTTTTAAAAGGGGTTAAAGTGAATCTACTTGCCTCTATAAAGTTTATCATGGATAATTTGAAATAGACTACCCATTCACCTTTCATTTAATTCATCTATAATTAATAAAGTGTTCCATGGTTAGGAAAATACCACATCTCATTTATTACCTAAATATAAAATATTTCATTTTGAAACACCTAGCCAAGAACAACATAGTAGTTTTTTGTTCACAAGGGAAAACATACGTTGTGAGGGTTAATTCTGGAACCCACTAAAGGGATTGTTCGGAATGGGTTTTTCTACCACTAATTAGTTATCATGTATTATATCATAACCAAAACCACATCTGAAAAATAATTGTTGTGTTTATCAATTTTATAAGTATGTAGTTGAAGGTTCGATGTGGTCACAATAATTCCAATATATAAACATCTAAACATCTGAGTAAAATATATAGAGCACCTACCTTATACAAATAGTAATTTCCTCATCAATATGAGCCTTCAATATTGGAGAGAATAGGGTAAATTAGATAAATGGGGAAAATACCGGGAAATAGGTTATATTATATCATATATATTTAGCATTCCAAATAATGATATAAACAAAGAGAATAAGCAAGAGGATTAGAGAACATACCAAGACAGATTCAATAGAACAAGTGACCATTTTTAGGGACATCGTATGAGTGTGTGGGATAAAATATTATGTGATAGAAAATGGGGGACTTGAGGAGAGCAGGATGATATGAAAATTGGAAAATACAAGTGGGTTTTTAGTTTAAGTGGATGGAGAATAAAAAATGAAATTTCCCACATTTTAAAAGGGGGCCCTGGTTGCCTGTATAGTGGTCCAAAACATGTGAAAACTGTGCACCAACACTATCCCAGGGGAAATGCACCACATGGACTCGGTGTACATCTATAAAACCATTTCATAGACAGCGTGTGCTCACTGTCAATGGAGGCCACCACTTTTCACGATTTCAAATGGTTTGAAAAACCTTGTACACACTTTCTGGATCACATCTAAAACATTTTTGCACCATTTCTCATGGTCGAGAAACCTCCCTCACATTGTTTATCTAACCGTATGGCACCCCCTTATGGCCCACGTGGTGGAGTCTCATGGTTTTCACTAACCTTTGGCTAACAGTGTGGCTCACCCTTCCTTACCAAAAATCCTATATTTGAGCTCCGAAAATGAATTGACTCTTCTATAACCTTCTATATGACCTTAAAAATTACAATTAGAACAACAGAAGGGATCAAACTAAAATTTAATGATCTTTACCTCTCTAAAAATCATAGACTTTACAACCTCCCTTATTTAAAAAAACTCATCCTTGAGTTTTTCTTCTAAAGGTGGGTGAACATTATTTGATAATAGTTCCAACCACTTATCACGTACATTGACCTCTCCCTCCAGGATCATGTCATGTAAATGTCCATTATTACTTTTTGACAAAACTAGAATTACTAACATACCTCAGAGACCCTTTATTCTCTGATCCACTGTACACACCAGATACTCCTAAAAATATTCATTAAGCTACAACTCCACATCATTAGGCTAGAAAAACATGATATGGGTCTAAATACTAATATTGATTCATTGAGTCATTGAATAAATCATGATTTTAATGGTTCATTTGTGGTTTTCAAATCTAATAATCCAATATTATAAATCTCTATAAAATCTCAAATGGATCAATGATCCTACACAGTGGCTTCCCTAATATCTGAATTCTTAGACGCCCAATATAGGTGAAACATGTAAGATGACCTAATACCGATCCTTAAACTTCAATGTTCATAACTAAAAATTAACATATGTCTTATACATATGTTGGGTTTGTAGCCATATTATTCATGGCATTTTATACGCACTCTGACGACTCCTAAACAAGATGTGCTCCCATTAGAGCTTCCTCTCTTTCTTCTAACTAGAACATGGGATAACGAAATGTCATGCCATATATATCCTCACAGTAATCCATATGTATAGTATCATAGAAATAGTTATTGTAGTTTGTGTTTTCAAGAGGAAAATTTTTCTCCTAGGAACCCCCAAAATCTAGGATGACTTCTCGTATCATAACCTCTAACACACATATCATACTCTCATATTGTTTGTCACTATATAGGTGATATACCATTCATTGAAGTACCTATGAACTCACATACATCTAAAATAATTTCTCAAACCACATCATAAAACAATAATCTTTTTATAATTCAATTATATATTAATATATATAAATAAATTTGATCTCCCTATCCTATAGCCTTCATAGATCATCTACTTAAAGGTATCTCCGATATGTATAAAGTTAGTGACCTCTATAAACCTATAAATGACCGTCATAAATTCCCTATGGTTTCCTAAGGAATCCCATCATGAAATCCATAGTGACTTCATCCCTTTAATTTTATGGAATGGGTAACCATTGGTACAATCTAGTAGGACACTGGTGCTCGGTCTTGACCTCCTAATATGTGGAACACTACGTAATGAACTCGTCTATCTATATTTTCATACCAGGGAACAAATAATGGTGGTATAAATCATGGTAAAAATTAATGATATCATGATGTACTAATAATGAAGATTTATTTTACACTCATATAATCTGCTCTTATATGTCTATTGGAATCTAGACACACCCATGATTGCATAAGATATCATCCATTTTAATGACCAAGCAGGTGGTGTGTCCTTGCCTAAAACACTTTCCCTTAGGATTAATCCCTTTATATTAGAATGATATCTCATATTAACACTATTTATATTATAATTGTTCAATTATAACAATGTGAGTATATTAATCTCATGATATTCCTTCACCTAAAAATTCATCTCAAAAAAACATGTCCATAAACTATTATTCACTACTGTCTTTCTGAAAAAAATTTGTATGAGTATTGCTGCTAAAAGAACCATCCACTACATTACCCTTTCCATGTGTATATGAAATATATATTTCATAATACATTAGGTATTCAACCTACCTTCACTATCTAAGGATATTTTCATTCTGATAAAATATGTATTTAATTCCTTTTTTGTCCTTGAAATCTAGGAACCATTCTCCCAAAAAATAATATCTCCAACAACACAAGGCATGAAAAATTGTAGCTCGATACAGATTATGCATCAGGTAACTACAGTCTTTAATCTTAGATATCAAACAATTTACACCACAAATCAATCTATTTACATGAAAATAGTTCACATACCAATATCTAATTCATCGCAATAAACTGTATAGGCAATTCCAGGATCAGGTCAAATCAAAATCTATTACAAATTCAATATTCTATTTAAGTCCTAAAAGGATTTATCATAGAACTCAATCCTATAAACCTAACACCATTCTGGGTCTAGCTCTTAGGACGTTCTTTAATTCATGAGAAATCTAGAAAAAATTCCTATAATAACCATCTATTCTTAGTAAGCTATGAATTGAAAATGAGTTCTTAGGATACTCCTATGAAACCTAAGCTATCAAATTTTCTAGGTTAATAGACAATCCTTCCTATGAGATATTGTAACCCATGAAGTGAATCTTATCAATCGAGAAGTGGTAGTTTGTTATCATGGAAAAAAATCATGCTCTATTAGTGTACTCAATAAGTTGACATGATGTTTTTCATGATCATGTATAATTTCAAAATACACCACGATATAGTATATGAAATACAAAATTAAATAATCCATGTAAGGGTAGAAAACATGATTCATCATAGCCATGAAAACATTCAATTCGTTCATATGACCCAATGGAATGAACATATATTTGTACAATCCATATATACTACTAAATGTTTTACATGGTATATCTGAGGGTATAATCCTTGATGATAGAACAACCATAAATGAATTTCTGAAAAGACGTTATTTCATAAGAGCTAGTCAAAATGTCATCTATCCAAGGTAATGGATACATTTTTTTAATCATAAGATGGTTCAATTTCTGGAAATCCATAAAATTTCGATTGTAACATCCTCCTTCATGGTGAAAAGGGTATCAGAAACCCAAGGAGATGTACTAGTTCATATAAAACCTTTATCTTATAGTTCCTCCAACTATATGTTGTGTTATTAAATTTCCATAGGATCCATCCTTTAAGTATTAATAGATACAATTTATTCTCAAGGAATTAGCTCAACGAAAAACTCTACCTCTCTCTAAGGAGGTCACCCAAAATGTTCATCAGGGAAAACATTCATAAAATGGTCCACCGTAGGATATTATTCTTTTTGATGAGTTCCATGATCACTAAAAATATAAAAAACAATCTAGGATGTCACTCCACTAATTCTAGGATTCTCAAGTCCACCTTGAATACAATATACATTCCATTTACCTTTATGAACATAGAAACCTAAAACTTCTGTTCTAAACGAAACACTACAAAGATAAAAATCAACGTAGTCTCGATATTTAGCTAACCTACACATTCCAAGAATGATGTCAAATCCTATAATATAAATAATTAATAAGTTAAATAATAAATTACAGTTTCAAATATTGAGTGGCAATTCCATTAATTGGTTAACACTATCTAATCACAAACCCAATGGCGTATCAATCCATATCACACAATAGAAATACAAAATTTCAAACCTCTGATATTCCAAAATATGAAAAAATAGTGTTTGATGTAGCTATAGAAAATAAGGTAGATATTAAATTATAGGTAAAAGAATATCACACCTCAAACTATATAAGTCTCAAGAATCTACTCCTCGAATGTCAGTTCTACTATATAAATATGTCATGATCCATATCCCTGAGTGACAACCTGACTACACTGAACGGGTGTAACATGATGGCACTACATATATCATGTCTATCCACTACATATAGGACTACATACATGGCCTGATCATCCCACAATACTATAAATCCATTCTTTATGGGGAGCTACTTATCCCACTCTAGAAGCTAGAGTTGTTGTAGACACTATATTGCTAACCACTGGAGAAAAAAACCAACAAACCCATTAAAAATGAGTTATCCTACAAAAAGTCTGAAATTCCATTGGGTTCTTACTGTACTTGGGATTCATCATCCCACACTTATTATATATCACCAGGATGAATGGGTGCATGGTCTGACTACATCTACATATTTGTAAAAGCTCAAAATGAAGCTTCCTATAATCATATGATCTACCACCCTATCTAGGCACTAAAATACCCTTCCTCACATCTACAGCTTCCCTTATGTTACTCTTAGATATGAGTGCATTGTTTACATTTTCATATATTAAATTCAAATGAATTACATTCACCTAAGAACTAATAGACTTCATAATCCCATATTCAAACATTCTTTATCAAGTCAACTCACAACTTAAAAGAGTCTGTAAAAAATAGTAGAAATACATAAAGAGAGATAAATAGTCCATAACAGATAAGGTACACTACTCTAAGCACATAAACTTCAAATCATGATTGGATATCAATGTCTCAAAAAAATTAGTAATAGAAACCGGACTGAAGATCCCTCCAGTTCATATCTCTATACTCACCAAACTAATTTAGGAAATTCCAATAATTCCTCGAAGACCCACTAAGAATATATAAAATAATTATGACCCTTTTATCCAGTTTTATATTCAGATACTTGAATATAAACAAGGTGTAATCTAGACATGACTCAGTATCCTGAGGGCCACCTTCCCCTAAGAATATATGTAGATGTTGTGGCTAAAACTATCATGTTCACACTTCCATTGTATGGGTAGGTCACTGGGCGACATGCATGGTATCCTTGATCCAAAAGAAACCCTGTCAAAAATGAGTCTTGGTTTTTAGATAAGGTATAATAGTATATTCACAGGTTTCACTATAGGAAGAAATATTGGTTTCATGGATCCCACCACATTATGATAATGATCATCACCACAATCATGACACAATTCTCTAGGTTTTGTGGTGGAATATTTCTATAACTCTAAAACATGAAACAAAACTTGATTTGATAATAGATCAATCATATATAAATAATAAAACATTTAAAATCCTTCATATATAAGTGTAAATACCCATTTTCCCTCCTATAAAGAGAGGTCTAGTTAATTTAGAAGCTCATAAAGGGTCATAAAAGACACACCCAACTCCCCAATACTAATGTCGGGTCATGGATAAGGCCTCACATCTCATAGTGTAGGTTCTGGTATATAGAGTTCCTATTTCATGTTATAGAGAAAATCACTCATTAGGTTTCTATTGGAATCCCAATTTAATAGAAACTATTTCATTTAAGTATTAAAATTTAGTTGTTTTATTTATACAAGTATCATGGTTGGCTAGATGCATCTTCTATTCCCAAATTATAAAATCCTAGGTTTGGTAAGTTGTAATGGACATGTCATGTAACTATAATAATCCATTTACAATGATTTAATTATATGGATCACCATTATTAATTTATATATTTCTATACACTTTATAAATTTCAATTATAATACTTTAAAATTTAATCCTTAACATTTTATCCCATGCAACCAATGGTTTATACCTCAAAAATGTTATATTAGTTATTTATGTTTCCACCATCATGTTATATGGGAAAACACCATTTAGGTCAGTTTTGTCACATTAAGTAACCAATAATTAATTTCACTGTATGAAATTTTTTCAAATCTATAAATATAGTAATCATATAATATATGGTTTGTTGCATTTAATGAACTTAATGAAATAAATATGGAATGTATTATGCATAAAATGTTAATCCAAAAGTGCCTATTATGATGCATGATCAATACCACCATTATATGTGTGGAAAAGGGTAAAATAGAATCCCTATTAACAATAATAAACACCACACATCATATGTATCACACTATATTGAAATCAATACTACTTTGGTAGGAAAAAACTAGAATATAATTTTTGATACTAGGAAACATGGATTTTTTCTAGTATGTGGGTTAACTAATCCAATGAAAAGGCTCATTACTGAATTACGAATCATTCTTAAAATCTTTCATAACAACCTAACTATTAAAGATGGAAAAAAGACCTCTGAAACCACTTCAAACATCTTAGTCTACGCTCACTCAAAAGTAACTGAACCTAGTTGGTCACGTGACCTTAAGCATGCCTCCTCATATGATATAGGATAATAAATAATATTTAGGGTCCATTATGGAATGATGTGGTGACTATACACTCTTTTCAAATTAAAATAAAGTGGTAATGTTTAAATATAAATCATCAAAAGTAATGTAATAATGGAAAGAGAATATGTAAACATCAAGACAAATGTAACTAACTTAAATAACTCAGTGTCATAAACATATTGATTTCATGATGCTATAAAAAATAAGGAGAAACTAAACAAGAAAAATATATACAAGAGTACATCCTATATGAAATAAAAAAAATGACAACATTTTTCTCCAATATTTTTAAAATCACAATATCATTCATCTACTCTCATGATTCTTCCTAGAATAGAGGGTAAAGGATCTGTAGTAGGGTTTTTTCCTTTATCTCAACCTCCATCCATGAAATCAATCCGAGTACCAATCATTGGCCGGAACTAGGTTTGAGTAAAACTCAATACGCCACCACCAATGGGGTATATTAAAAATTCAGTCAATAAATTTATAATGAAATAGTGTATAGAAAATAATAGAAATACAATAAATGATATATGAAAACCTACCTTAACTAAGGTATGTCTTAGGATACCCATATAATAAAAAATATAATGGAATATTCTAGAATTTCTCTAAAAATTTATCAATTTATTAATCAATAAATATCATCATTTCATTTAGTTATTTTTAATCTATAAATAGTTTCATGTAAATTATTTCCAAAAAAACATTAATGAACTTCGTGTGCTTAAGTTTCAAATAAACACTATGGAACATCATTTGAATAAATTCTATATAACTCATATAAAACTTCAATTCCATTAATTATGAATGAAATATTAAGAATCTTCATGTCCTTTAATTATGAGTAAGTAATATTTAATTCAAAATTCATTGGTTCTATGTGAGTAATATGTTGTGTCATGTCCATTTTTTTTAAATAAAAAATATATAATTTCGTGAATATTACATTATGTTATCAACAATTAGAATTAGTCTAGGTACATGTAAATTTCAAAGACCATTATGAATTTAATTCATTATTTAAGTCATATGGACAAAGTGTATTGAAATTGGGAAAAGTTAATCTACATGACATTGAATTTTTTATGAAAGGTTGGTTACATGGTCACACCATTCACCATTCCTTTAATTGATTTATATGTAATTAATTTTCCATGGTTTGGTCTATAAAAAAACCCATTTGTTAACTAAATTTACAATGTTTCATTATGAAATTCCCTTCCAAATACACCTTAGATGTGTTTTGGTCCCAAGGGATAACATATGTCATTAAGGCCTATAGTTAAACCTACCCAAAGGGAACTATTGGGTTGAGTTTTCAACCACAAAATAGTTCTCATGTCTAATAGAGTGTCTAAAATCTTGTTCCAATAATTAACTTAGGGCTTTACCATTTTTAGAAGAAATGTATGAATGGTCTGATGTGTGGTAGAATGTGGATAATATAAAATAACCTAACCATTCATGGAAAATGTATAGACCACCTACCATATACAGTTATTTGAATTACCATCTAGTATTGGCCCCTAATTCAGGATAAAATAGGAAAAATTATAGAAATAGAAAAATTCCTAAATATAATCCATATTAGCTCACCTAGATTTATCATTCCAAATTGTAAGATAAATGAAGAAATTAATCAATATGATTATAGAACATACCATTAAGGATTCAATGAAACCAACAACATTCGATTTAGATATCAAATACAGGGGTAGTCTCAAATACTAGGTGATGGATGATGTGAGGGTGTTTTCATGAATCCCACAATAAATATATTTATCCCCAATTTAAATACAATATCAAATTCCCTAGAATGTCTCTGGAGGGGGGTTGCAATTTGATTTTGAAAAGTTTCACTTTTGTTTTGTTTGTTTATTCAATAAGAAAAACATGGTGATTAGATTAAATGCTATAATATAGAGTATAAATATAAAATAAAGTTCATGAAAATTCATGATAAATATATAATATTGATTTGAAATAAAAGTAGTATGAAATAAAAATCAAAATCGTAATTTTGGACAAGATCAAACCTCTCTGATACTCCCCTCTTCCTTATTTAAAAATATTTCCCAATTAAATTTCTCAATATCCCACAAGGAACCCTTGGTGAACACCCTAGATTTCATTAATATCATACAAATACATCAATATGATTGTTTCCCACCTATGGAAGTTATTCAAATACTTTAATACTTCCAAGAAATCAAACCTAATTAAAAACACTATGATTGAGGGGTATAACCTAACCAATGAAATTTAAAGAGAGGTTTCTATTACATTACTTCATAGATTGAACAAAAACCTAAAACCAATTAGTTGAAAATATATTCATGAAAGAATACAATTTTATTCATTAAAAAATATGTGTTCAATAGAAATTGAAAAGAGATTAAACATGAAGATCACAACTCAAGAAAATATTTTATGTAAGTTGACATCATCCATAACCACATGGTGTTTATCCTGGTATCACTTGAGATGCCCTCATCTTCTCCATTCCTCCATGAATTCATATATTATTCATCAATATCACTATCTCAATCTTTCTCTTGATCTCTCAATCCAAACACACTTAAAATGATGAGAAGATTGAAATATAAAGAGAGGCTGGGATAGAAATCCATTGTCTAGATTTGTTCAATTCAAAGTTAGACTAATTTTTTCTACCTTCCCAGCTGAATATCTATCTTGTGACTTATAAAAAAATTCATAATTATATCCTCTTTATAGCTTCTAAATTATATATTTTTTTACACGTGTTCAAAATTTTATGAATTAACTACTGATGTTAAATTTTTTATCTAGAGGGTATTTTTTACCTTCCCATAATTTGATTTATTTCGTGTCTAACTCAATATGACTATTTTATTAAAACACATCATTAACAAGATTTATTGAGTCCTATTTTATCTCCAATAGTAATCAATTCATTTTAGCACATATATCTAGAGTTATATCCTATTGAATGAGGTGGGGAAAATCCTATCAAATATAAAGGTTTCCACAATGATAGAATTTTTGTGGAATCTAGATGGTTGAATCAATGATTTTAACAGTATAATAAGATGTATCCCATGAACAAATGAATCATAAGAAAATCACTCAATATGGATCAATTTTGGATAATATATGCCAGAAATACTGAATTGAATGAAAACAGTTAAATTACAGAATTGTGCAATATTAAATTTTATGGTAAAAATATACATAAAATCCAAAAGCTATTATATTGACATAAAATTGTTAAATTGGTGTGAGTTAATTCATTAAAATATACATTAACATAGTTTAAATATTTTTTCTGTCAATGTAAAATGGGAAGATCAAGTGAATGAGATATTTGTGAAAATGGGAAAAGAGTGTAAGGTTTTTATTATTAGAGGAGGGTAAAATGTAATTTCATAAATTTTTGAAGGGAAAAATATTGGGCACACTATTGGATAAAACATGTGAAAAATCTATCCCCTGGAACACACTATGCATAGGCTCAGTCCCTGGTGAGTCAAATTGTTCATAGCCTATGCATGGTCACTGTCCAAGGAGGGAATCCCTTTATAAGGTTTTGAATGGTACCACAAACCATGTTCCCACTATGAAGATCATCTTTAAATTTTTTTTAACATTCTTAACTATCATGTGGCCTCCCTATCATTGTTTAACAAACTTTGTGGTACCTTATTATGGTTCGCATGGTTGGGTCACAGGATTATCACTAACTCATCGCTAACAATGTTGATCACCCTATCTTACCAAAATTCATAACTAGGGGATTTTAATGATCAGTGAGTCCTCTGACACCCTACATATGAACTTATAAATAACCATTTAGATCAGAAAAAGGTATTCCAATTCAAATTTATCATTCTATATCTCCCTATAAATTCTATATTTTACAATTATTATTTAGTGGGGATAAAATTTTAAGATACTATCTATTTTTCTAAATGAATATTGATGATGATGTTTTAAGGATGATTATATGATACACATTACTCTACCGTTGGTTAATTAATATATGATTAAATAAATTTGGTTTTTATAATTCCATTTGATTCGTTTATTTTTGTGGCTTATGATAATGTGATGATTAAATTTTTAGGATTCTAATTTCATTTCCACATGTTATGATATGATGAAACAATGAATGACTTTATGATATTATTGTACCTTTGTGTATGTTTTTCATTATGTGAAAGGTGGACCCATAATTATATATCCAAACAATCCATTGGGTAAATATTAATATCATAATATATAATATGAATTATAATTGGGAAGTGGACGTAGTGTAGTAAGGGACAATATACACTATGATAGTCTTGGATGTGATCCTTGACTAAAGAAATGATGTGAATGGGGAGTAAATACAATCCACTAAGGGACTGTATCCATTATGAATGTCTTGGAAGTAATCCTTGACTAAGAAAATTATGGGAATGTAGATTAAATCAAAATCACTAAGGGGTTGTATCCAATTTGATAGTCTTAGTACTGTTCCATGACCAAGGAAATGATGGGAATGTGGAGTGAACCCAATCCACCAAAGGAATCTATCCACAATGATAGTCTCAGAAGTGAGACATGTCAATGGGAACAATGGGAATGAGGAGTAATCCCAATACACTATGGGATTCTTTCCACTATAAATGTGTTATTATTGATAATAAAATTTGGAAACGTTTTTCTTGATTATTTGTATTTCAAAAACATATGACTAATGGTTATGACATGTTCTCATGGATCATGATTTATTATTAATGATTCTGTACTATTATGAGTTTTGTATTTAGTTATGACAATGTGTTATAGCATGACTCAACATTAATTACATTTGAATGGTTTGGTATTACTTTCTTATGGTATGATCATGTTATCATAGTTTTATTCATATATAAGTCTCTGTAATTATCATTGATCTATATCTTCTTTTCTTACCCTTACTGAGCATCCAAGCTCACCCTTTCTTATGATTCGTTTTCTCTAAGTCGTGTTGAAAGGTTTTAAACTGGTTATTTCCAATAATGGTACTATTATTGAAGATATTTTTGGGATATATTGAATATATTTCATGAAATATGATGATTATATATGAATTCCCCAAAGACACTAAACCTTTATGGTTCAGGGGAGTGTATTATTTTGTAATGTACTAAATATTCATCAAATGAGATGTAATATTTATGTATGTAATTTTTGAGTTTCCATAGTTGGTATCAGATATGTGTTTATTCATATTGGGATATTGGTATTAGAAAAACATTGTGACAAATATGGGATAATTTTAAGTATAAGATAGATTCATAAAGTTTTAGTAAGGGAAATATTGTGTTGTTTTCTAGAAATGAAATATTTTTTTGATAAAAAAGGTGGATTTATACTCTATCACAGATTCCCCTAAATGTAATAACCATTGAAATGAATGTTGGTTATTAACATAATCTTTACATGGTGCATTGAAAATATGCCTAATTAAACACCTGGATCAAAACCTCTAGGTGATGTTATTTGTCATATTCCCATTCTCTTTATGAATCATTATTTGGAATGAGATGATATAATCTCTAGCAATATATTATGAACTGAAATTTTTATATGATTCACTTAAAGTGTTATAGGTTGATAATAATGTGTCGTAGTTTAGGACCTATTTGGAATGAATTTCATTAAAATATAATTTCTCACTCAAATTAACAATGCATGATGTTCACACTATGTTATTTGGTTTTAGTAAGGGTCTAAAGATAGAACAATAATATTGAGGTGGTGAAAGGTATCCTCAAATATTAAAGTATCATATTTTTTCATAGTCATAAAAATTTCTTTATATCATGAAAATAATTAATATGGTTAATTAATATCCTCAATGATTTGATGATATGTTTGATTTAATAACATTTCATGATACGATGATCACATCACAATTCTATAGATTCTCTCCAATAGATGTCTATGAGAATGAGATTCCTAAAAGTATTTTTATTCTACCCCTATTTTAATATGATGTTATTTTGGGAATGGATTACTTACCTTTATATGGAACCCATATAAATTTAAAGGAAGAGAATTAATATTTGATATTATGAATCAACCTATGATCATCAATCTTTGTGAGGATGACTATGAACATTTAATATAGATAACATCCATTAAAGGTGTATTTATACCAATTAATGATAGTTATTTTTCTCAAATATTTGTGCATAAACTCGGCATTGAAGATATGACTATTATTTTGGAATATTTTGATGTATTTTTCTAATGTATCCATTGTATTCCCTGAAATTTGGATGCTGAGATTTCAATAAAACACATAGATGTTGATAAACCTATTTCATATAATATGTATGGAATGACCCCAATAGAATTGTAATAATTAAATATCCAATTAAAGGATATTATAGAGAGGGATTTAAATTCCTACGTGTGTCACCTTGGGATACACATATTCTTTTTATTAAGAGTAAATATAGTTTAATGCATCTCTGAATTTATTATCAAGAACCTAACAAGATAACAATCAAAAAAGGGATCCTCTATTCTGTATTGATAACATTTTTGATCAACTGTGTGGAGTTAAATACTTTACCAATATTGGCCTTCACTCTGGATTTCATTAATTAAATTTTAATAAAGAAGATATACCTAAGAAGACCTTTTATACGATGGATGGAAATTTTGAATTTAAATTGATGTCATTTCAACTTACTTATTCCCCCACTATCCTCATGGATCTTATGAATAGAGTGTTTAAACATTAACATGATAAATTTATGGTGTCATTTATAGATAATATTCTTATATATTTAATGATAAAGGATGTTCATTAATATCATTTGAGTATTGTGTTAATGAACCCTAGGAAAGATAATATGTATGAAAAAATTTCATGTGTGCATTTTGGATATAAAAAGTCTTATCCGTGAGTCGTATAATCTCGAACATAGGTATATGATTGGATCCTTTAAAGAATATAGTTATTAGAAAATGAAAAAAAAACAACCATGGTGACTAAGAACCATTGTTTTCCATGATTTAATTCTTTCTATCGATGCATTGTTGAAAATTTTTAATGGTTATCAAATGAAAAAATTAAATTCACTCAGAAGCGATCCATGTCCAATTAAAAAGATAAATATGGGGAAGATTTCAAAGAGAAGAAGAAAAGGTTTTTCAGTTCACCTATGATGACACTACTGTGTATTAGAGATGGATTTGTGATATTTAATGATTCATCAAAGAATCTATTATGTTGTGTTCTCAAATATAATTACATGGAGGTAGAATAGGCCTCTTATTAATTGAAAATCCATGAGAAAACATTCAAGTCTTATGTTTTGGATTTTATTGTTACAATTTATTTATAAAATATATGGAGGCACTATGTAAATGGTTAAAGGATTGGTATATAAAATAATCATAAAATCATTACTTATATATCTACACAAAAAGAGTTGAATATGCACCAAATAAGTTCATAAGAGGTTATAAAATAGTAGGTATACTCTATTCATTACCACCTTGAAAATGCCAAAAATGTATCTAGTTCTCTGAGTTAGAAGGACCATGACAATTTTTCTATGATTAGGGTTAAAAGAGATCCAATAAATTTGGATTTTGTTGAAAATAGTTATTGAAATAATAATGATTGGTGATAGATCATACCCTTCTAATAATAATGTTCAACCATCCATCCATGTTCAGATTAGAGAGGTATAAACAAAGATATGGAATTATAAAAGAATATAAGGAATTTTCTTGAGTTCAATCATTATTTTTATGGATTAATATGGGTTGTGAACTAAGTATGTGTCCCAGAAATACTAAATTTTTACAAGGAGTTACTAGATGAACCTAATAATTCATAATTCTATATTCATTGTGGAATAAAAAATATGTATAGATATATGTAAGATTAATTTTGGAGTCATAACATAGAAATGGATGTTATGAAGTATGTGTCTTGATTCCTGGAATGTTGGTAAGTTAAGGCTGGGAGACAATAATCTAATGAGATGTTACAACAATTACCCATACTATAATTAAAATAAGAAAAAAAAATATCTATTTAATCATCAGGAACCCCAAACCACCTAAATGGAATAGTGTTATTTTTTATATAGTTTATCAGATTACAAAGTTAGAAATTTTCATTTTTATTCGTGAATATTTCTCTCCTGATCATCTTATGAGAATTTATAATAAGTAAGTGGTATGATTTCAAAGAGTTTCACTCTCAATCATATCAGATTTAGATCGACGGTTTTCTATGGTGTTTTATTCATTATGTTGGCAATATTTGAATATGGGGTTGGGCATTATCATTACATATAATCATCATACATATGGTACATAAATACTATGTTTTTTAAATGAAATTTTATTTTCAAATTAATTAATTCCTTATTTTGTAATGTAGTTATATAAAACACATGCACCACTTCTGTTATTTTGGAAATTATATGTTATAACCTATTGGATTTAAAACCCATTAATAATAAAATCATTGATAATATAACCTTTTTACAATGAAAATTATGATTAGTATATATTAAGGTTCATGATAATGTCCACTTATTTGGATGGAAGAATTATGGAATTGACTAGTTGGATCATTCCCTATGAATCCCATTTATTGGAACTCATGCGGTAGATGGAATCATTATGATTTTCCTTTGACCAAGCCTTGTATGAGATTCTATAACTAAATAATATGTGAAACAGTTTATAGGATATGTTTATGCTTATCAGTATCATGACCCAAACAATATTCTCCAAACCTCCGCAACAAAGTTTCATTGTCGCACACCTTACCCTTGGAGCATATGTTACTGTATTAAAGGGGTTATTTATATAGATCTTGACATTATGAATTTGTAAATTTTATTTTGTTTAATTTTTTTTAATATTTATCCATTTTTAATATTACATTATATATGATTTAAAAATGAGTTTGATGCAAATTATATTTTGAAATAGTGAAACTCAAATTATTTTCTTTGGATATTTATAGTTTTAGCCATGAAAGTGCTTCTCATGGATTCAATAATTTTGGAAAATTTGTTTTTAAAAAAATATTAATATTAAAGAATATATTTTAAATTTAAATTATAATATAATTTTACGATGTCAAATATAATTTTTATAGGTGTCAGAAAAAATTTTAATGTCAAAAAACGATATTTTTCATAAATGTGAATTTTGATTTAAATGGATAAATTCAAAAATAAAAATTTTATTTTGGTAAAATAAATATCAAATTTGAAATCATAATATTGAAATTATCTAGAAATTAATTTTTCATAATTTTTTAGGCAGTCTAATATTTGGGTAAAAAATAAACATTGTATAATTAAATGATATGTTTTATGACATAAAAAAGACCAAAAGTGGTGTAATAAATACAATAATGATTTTCCATGACGAAAATTATTTTTTACCTTTATAATAATTTGTTTTTAATTAATATTATTAATTTTCTAAACCCTTAATGAATCCTCCAAGACGTATATTATATTTAAGGTTTTTAAAATAAATTCTTTATGAGCATGACTCACTTCCACATTGCAATGGGTATTATTTTTTTGAATTTGGTTAATATCATCATAAAATAATGAAAATAACAAATATTTGGTAGAATCCATGGGAAAAAAATTTGGTAATACTTTTTGTATTATTATTTTATCATATAGAGTCCAAAACCTAAGTTCTTTTTTAATAACAAATTTCCCTCTCTTTTTCCCTAAAAACCCACCAAACCTCATATTACATCTCACTGGAAAAACATCGTGAAAGAATTTAATATTTTCTTATCAATATAGATCCCTCCCATGGTTACCACAATCACTTATGAAGCTCTACCCAATCTTTTAGAATAAACCTCTCAATGTAAGGGATCATTTCATTCTCTTTATCGAGACACCATTTTTTTATTATTCCTTTTAATTTAAAAATATTTTGGATATGATATGTGATTACACATTCCTAATAATTTTCATATGATTTAAATGTTATTATAGACACAAATTAACTATTAAAACCTAATATTTTATGAAATATTTCTTTCAAATAAATCATATTTCTTCAGTTTCTTGTGTTACACAAAATAATGAATTTTGACAAACAACAACAAAAATAGTAATTTTATTAATTAAACATGACTATTATTATCAATCCATTAAATTTTTAGAATTAATAGGAATAAAAACATTTTAAAAAATTAATTATAATGGTTTTCTAAAAATAATTAATTTTGATAAAAAAATTACTTAATTTTTTTTAAAATTCAATATATGATTTGAAAAAACAATTCTCAAAAAAATGATTTATTATTTTGTAAATAACTAATAAAGTTAATTATTAATAATTTTTTAAAATTTATAATAAAATATGAACTTCATTTTAATAATTAAAATTTAAAAATTATCTTAGGTTGAGTTTGTGGGATATTTCTAAAAAGCATTATTTTTCAATGAATATGGAAAATAATAGTTTTTATTGAAAACTACCTTTTCGTTTAAAGAATTTATAAGGTTAGATTTTGTTTTAAAAAGGTTTAAAGAGTAAAAATAGATTAATTATATTATAATTATTCGAATATTGGTAATTTTAATTATTTTCATATTTAATTTGGATATGAAAACATTTTTAACATCTAAACATTTTATCTTCAGAAAATAGATTTTTTGTCGTGTTTAAGGGTTTGTTTTTTAATTAAAATTTTATAATAATTTGAATGGAATTTGTATAAATTTATTCAAAATTTATAATCATAAAAATTAATATTATATAAAATTTCACTTTATTTTTTTTCAAAATGAATAGTAAATACAATAAAAATTAATCTCTACATTGAATGTTGAAACATGTTTACCTTGGGTTAAACTAAATATATAATGGGTAATATTACCTATAAAATTTTTAAAAACACATTTTTTAGCCATATATAAAATTTAAAAAATATATGTCTTAAGAATGACCAATTTTGGATCCTTGTCGAATGTCAAAAACATGGGTACACTTTATTCATAAAAAAACCATGTGTGTCCTCTCCCCCATATATAAAAGGACACCATATCTCTTATCCTATTAATGCATACAAATCCCATTGGTTAAGAAAATTAATTCCGAAATATACTCCTTAATTCTTTCCATGCATCTTATAGTACTTAGTTTTATCAGGATTACCACGTTTGAAGAAATTTTGTTTAAACCTAAATAGATTCTATAAAGAATAGCTAAAATTCATAAACTATTATTTTTTAAATTTTTTATCCCAACTACGTAAAATATTATTAAAATATGATAATATAATAAACCATTATCTAATATATAATAATATGTTATTATGTTAATTTTACGACCTACATTTATCTACCATCAAATGGGAAATGAAACCATTGATCGTGTGTATGGCATACTACTACCCCGTGAACCGATGTTATTCATTTTCCATCCCCTTCAATTATGACTCGATATAATGATGAATTTAAGGTTTATTTATAAAATATATGACATTATGATACTTAATAATTTAAAATGTCAAATATACATTCCAGCATTCCAATCTGTTGGAATAACATAAAATCACTCATGTGTGCGACAAAATATAGACTCACGAAGCGATGTGATTAATTGTTTAGTAATTATTTACATGGAAGGTAATAGGGGTACATTTAATTAATATATTAGATATATATGAAATAATAATTTTTATTTAATTATAATATTTTATTTATCGTCCATTATATTAAATCATCGAGAAAATAGAAATAAGGTTTATGCGTAAGTACGGCCAACCATCTCTATAAATGATGCACTTATATTTCTATCATTAAATTTAATGTATTACTCTAAATAATAATATAATAAATATAAAATATATTTATATCATTTTTAAATTCTACAGATTATGGGATAATTATAATAGAAAGAAAAAATACATAAAAAATGAAATATTTATTACCTGAAATGAGATTTTAACGAATAATTGTTATTAAAGAGATAAAAATGTCAGAATTAAACCATATATGGTATGATATATATTATTATAGTTATATAATATATTTATAATAAACATATATTTATTATACATGAGTTTTGAATGAGTATGAAGGAATTTGAGACTTATCGTAAAGTATTTTTGTCTCAATTTTTTTTCTTTGAGGCATATGTTTTGTTATACACATATAATTATTTTTGAGGTTTATATACCCCCTCTGATATATTATATAATTTATATAATTCATTTTAGGATACATAATTATTTTATTTATGGAATTCTTTTATGATGCTTTCCAATTTGATAAGGTTTTGATGTTACAATGTTATTGTCTATTGAGATTTTTTACGACTATAAATTCTATGATAATATTTTGTTATATATTTATCATGAAAATTATTAATTTTATTATCATCATGTTATTTATTGAGAAAACAAGTTTTCCATTCATTTACCACCCATTATGTACTCTATATTTCCAAAGAATATTATTAAAGAAAACTATCTTTTTTTCTATCTTTGGCCCAAATCCATTTTTCATCCATCTCTGTTTTTTGAAAAAAAATCTAAAGAATTATATTAATATTATCAAATAATTTTTTTAATAAATTTCCACCCATGTTTTAATTTTTATCAAAATGGCATCAACAAAATATTCTTGTCATTTTCGAAATGTGGAACTTTTGACTTTTACTAAAATTGTGAATGGAATATTTGTTCTAACATGTATAGAATGAACCACATTTTCTACCATAATGAACACTCATGATTTTTAAAATCACTTTATAAGTATCCTACTATATTTTAACAGAAATGTTTTTCCATAATTTTATTTGGAATTCCTTTTTTTAAAAGGTGATTTTCAAAGTGAGAATTTTTTTTCTTTAATAAATGTTACATGTAATCTTTAAAAATTATTTTACATATAATATAAAATATATTGATATTAATTAAACCATTACAATGATGTAATAAAATGATACCATCATTATTCTTTCATTGGATAATTTATATTTACAATGACATAATTTTTATGTAACACGTTTCATTCTCATGAATTATACCATGATGAAATGTGTATGAAACCCATTACCTTTCTATAAATTATGATATGTTGAAATTTTTATGAAAATCATTTCATTTTATGAGTTAGGATATTATATATGTTTTATGAACTTTTTAGACGTAAATTTATATTTTATGTAATGGGTGGGACCTATATCTCCCACTGATGTATTGTGTGATGATTAATGTTATATGAGCTAAAATGGTACGCATGAGGTTATCTAAAGGCAAAATTAGGTTACATGAGAGGTTCTCTGAATCCGAAAAGGGGGTACACAATATGTTATTACAAGCCCAAAGTAGGTTCATCGGTGGTTCTCCCTATCCAACCATGTTATGAATTTCTTGGTGTATTGTCTTGACATAATAATTTCTAAACATTTTTATATTCCAAAAATATATATCTAATGGTAATTTTTTATCTCAAGGATGAGGTAATTTGATTACATTACTATTCAATTCATAAGAAATACAAATATTTATACCACTAATTATATTTATGATCTCTAAAATAAACTTTTTGGTTTTTTCAAATGGTAAACTCATGTTATCACACACTTATGCTAATTTTATATTGATAACTTCCTTGTCTACCCTTAATGGGAAATGGAAATCACCATTTATTTTGTTTCCTTTCCCCAAGATATGAAAAAATGTATTATGTATGATATTTCATTGAAGGGTGATAGGTATGAAAACATAGTGGTGAATGATATAGCTCACTTATGGACCAGTTGTTTATATTTCAATGTTTTAGAAGGTACTAGACCTAAAAAAAATTAAATGGATAGTTGTGTTATGTAATAAATATTTGTCTATTAATATGTAAAATTTATTTCCAATAAGTTTTGTTCCTTACAATTGGTATCAGAGTAATGTTTAGTTATCCTGTGGATACTAGGATGAGAAAACATTAGTGAGATCTCTAGGGATATATCTATGGATAACTTTGAGGATAATTTATATTATAGGAAAATATATTGGAATATTATTGAATGATAGATCGAGTGTTATTAATGAAATTAAATACTATTATGGATACTAGAAGTGAATGTGGTTCTCTAACAGATTTAAATAGTGGCAATAACTCCAGAAAAGGCATGTCGATCTTTTCCAAAGCATTACCAGGTACATGACAACAGTTCTTATTGTATACCTAGTTTGAAACTCCAAGATTATATTCATTGTAAATTCACAAACTATTTTTTTACTATCATAAATTATTTAAATAATTTCTATGAATGATCTATGTTAAGCTGAAGGTGTCACAAATTGAAAATAAGATCTCTTATTTTAGACATCCTATAATTTTTTTCATGATTATATTATTTTTCCAATATGATTATTGTTGATTAAACTATGTTTTATGGATTTAGTAAATGGCTAGATCCTGAAGGAACAATTTTAATGTTGAATTAAATAGACCATGATATTGTTTTCCTCTGGAAAAACCAAATTTTATGGGAGATGGAACGGAAAATACTGTTGGTATGTTGCAATAATTTTCTCAGGATATTAATCATGATGAATATACAAATGGGAATATGAGGTATTAACATTATTTTGAGTCCTATATGAGGACAAATCTACCTTATTTTAGTGGTTATACTGATCCACTAGTTTCTAATATGTGCATCTATACCATTGAAATCATATTTTTCTTGCTCAATTGTTTTGATAATGAAAAATTCATTATATATTTCTATCATTTGGAAGGTGAAACAGATTAATGGTGGAATATTACCTTGAATATGAGGCGGCAATATGAAAATGACTCTATAGAGTGGGATTAATTTAAGATATTATTTTTCAATTAGTACATTACTCATGTTATTTATATAAAAATGGAGAAGGAATTACGTGAGCTACAACAGATGTACGATTAGCTTTTTGTTAATTAAGAGATAAATGTTATAGGACATGGGAAGTATGCTTCTCTTATTGTAATCCAACCCAAAAATAATTATTATCAATTCTTCAGTGGCATAAAATAAATTCTATGAAGGGAATTATTCAGAAGATAATTCAGTATCTATTAAATAATAATTTGATGTTCTATCTAGGAGTAAATAATGATTATATTTACCCATCGATCACATGGTTTTGATAAGAAAATAAATACAAAATTCAAAGGAAACTACCAAAACATGTAGAGAAGAAGATTATATTCCCTTTATGATTTATGTGTTGAAGGATATATGGATTAGATTGCATTAAGTGGACTACAAAAGTTTTTATGTGTGGAAATGAAAGTTATCAAGTTGGTAAATAATTAAATAAATTGATGAAAAAATGTAAGAAAATGGATAAAGTGAAATCTCCATAGAGTGTACCTCCCAAACATTTGTGTTTCAAATATATAAAGGTTGGGAACTATGATCAAAACATCTACGAATAGCTCGAAGGCCTTCTATTTTAATTTATTTCTAATAATCCCCATTTAAATGGTTGAAGGAGAACCCTTACATGGACTATAGTCTTCATTAAATTACATGGCCTGATGGACATAGATGAAATCATCCAAACTATAACTACATGGAACTGCCCCTCCACAATGTCTTCATCATGATGGTAGCTCTCCAAATTTCCATGGATAGAGTATGATCCATATATAGTCATTCATGTATATTCTGTAGAATTTCATGTGTCCTGAAGGCCTTGAGGTGGCCTGAAGGCCTTGAGTTTTCCATAATGCCTTTCTAGACTGAATGACTTGCGAGGCTCGAAGGCCTTAAAGGATTCAAAGATCAAACCAGTGGCCCAAAAGACCAAATGGATGAATTGTTCTGACATCTACAGTACTTAACACTACATACTACAATACATACTATTGTTCCTACTAAAATGCCTCCTACTAAACTGCAATAGTAACTCAGAAAACTGTCTCCTCCAACATTTGATCTCAGGTCTCATGGATGCACTTTCTAAGTCCTCACCAACTGTCACGAGGCTCTTGTGATTAACAACATCTCATATGAAAACATTAATGATGATGATTGAAATTAGTAACCTCTTATTCTTAGGGAAAATGGTAGAGATCATGTGATCACTATTTTTGATGAGGGGCATAATAAAAATGTGGTGAAGGGTACACATACCATACATTATAGAACTATTAATGTCTTTTTTTCTAGATCTACCCACTATTTAACATCTATTTTTTAAGGGTATCAAGATTCCATCTAAATGATTAAATATTTAATTACTAGTGAAACCCCTTATGGTATAATGATCATAACTAAAAATCAATGATTCTTCTCTTGTTGGAGTTTTCCTGAGTGTGCTTCTTGCGAACAACATTGTTCTTCCTCTCTTTTAATATCAGGATATATTAGCCATGGATTGAATTTATCTATATAAATACAACATTAATTTCCATGGAAGGAAAATAACGATTGACATTCTAAAACAACCTATTATTTTCTATTAGTGTGTTGAGATATATGGAATTCTAATAGGGATTAAATCTATTATATGGGTCTTAATTATCATTCAAAAGGGATATTTTCCTTAGACAGGTGTGGAGAAACTCATCAGCAATGAGATTCCAATTTTTTTGGATTTTGTTGATTAATTTCAAGAATATTTGTCTACTATTCCCTAAAAATATTATATTTTTTTCTCAATATAATGTATATTTGGTTCCAAAACTATTTTAAAGATTCTCTATAGAATGACCCAAATTGAGTAGTAGGAATTGAAGAAGAAACTCTAGGAGAATGATGACAAGGCATTCATTCATAAAAGTTTATCACCATGGGGTGCATCAATTCTTCTTTTTTAATGGAAATACTTACCAATGTGAATAAGATTTTATTATTAAGAGTTTTACAAGATCACAATCCATAACATGTATCATCGACCCAATATTGATGTCTTGTTTGATCAATTGCACGGTGCCCAATATTTTTCTAATGATGACCTTCCTTATGCATATCATTAATTCAGGTTCAATAAGAATGATATACCTAAGAAAACATTACACACATGGTATGGAAACTATGAGTGCACAATGATTTCATATTGTTTTACTATTTCCCAGCCTATATTCATGGATTTAATGAATAGTGTCTCTAAATATTACCTTGATCAGTTTGTAGTAATCACTATAGAGGACATTCTAATTTATTAAATTATCAAGGAAGAGAAAAAATAACACTTTAACATTTTAATAATCACATTAATGAAGGATAATTTGTATAAAAAATTTAAATTATGTGACTTTTCGATAAAAATGATTCATTTTTGGGATATATAATATCATGATAGGGTATATTAGTGGATCAATAAAATATATAGGCTACTGTAAATTGTACTAGACCAATCATAGTGTATGAGATATTTAGATTTCAAGGTTTAGATAGAAATTATCAATGGTAGGTGGAAAAATATTTATGACTATCTTATCCACTCACCATGTTAACTCAACAGGGATCTATGTTCCTCTGGAGAGATGAATGTGAGTGAAATTTCAAAGAACTAAATAATTTATTAGTCAGTTCACCTATTATTACATTACCCTACAATGGTAAAGGGTTTTAAATATATATTAATGAATAAAACAGTTTACTAGGATTCAATATCATGCTGAATGACATGGTTATAGTTTATGCCTTATGATAATTGATGGAACATGATAAAAATTACCAAATCATGATTTGGATAAGCTATAGAAATTTTTTCATTAATGATATAGAGGCATTGGGGGTATAAAGAAAAGAGTGATATAAATACAGATCATAAATGTTTAATGTATATATTCACATATAAGGAGTCAAACATTCCCCAGAGAAGATGTCAATAGTAGATAAAGGAATTCATACTTATCAGTACAATTCCACCAATGAAAATAGAACTTGGTGGCCTTTGTTATGAGCCAAAAATATTTTTCTAGATTATCCATGGTGAGGATCATAAAATATAAAAAATTTATTAATTTGAAAAAAATATATCCTAAAATAATGAAGCAAGGGCTGAAATATTATCTTTCACAAATAATTATTCTACCTTCGATCTAAACAATGATTAAATATGCACCAATGGAAAAAGTGGGGCTATAGAAGGAGGTGATAAATGTTCTTATATTTAACCATGATTGTGATGTAATAATAAGTTTTAGGATCCATGTATGTGCTCCATCAATAATTATCTCAAAAATAATCTATTAGAAGTGGGACATAGTTCTTCACACTCTATTACTCCTATAAGTATAAATATATATAGAAATTTAAATGAGTATTTATGGTGGGATAAAATGAATAGAGATATAACATAATTTGTATCTTTCTGCTCATTATTAAAGAAATTTAATGTTGTTAATCAAATTTTTAGTGGATGTTACAACCATTACCGATATTAGAATAGAAATGGAAGAACATCACCCTATATTTTGTCCTTGGAATCTGCAAAAACATTTAAGGTAACAATGCAATATAAATTGTAGTTGATTGCATTATCGATTTATCATACATCATCACTGTTAGTGATTTTTTATATCAAGATAAAATTTCTAATATATAAATTAAGGAATTGATAAGGTTTCATGTATTACCACATTCAATTATATCTTATTGGAACATGAGGTTTACCTCAATGTTCTAGAAAAAAATTTAGCAAGCTCTTGGTGAAAAGTTGTGCTTCAGTACGACGTATCATTCTCAAACATATGTTATATGAAATAGAAAAATTAAAACCCTACAGGATATGTTGACTTCGTATTCTATGTATTTAAATGGTGATTGGGATCAATGCCATCCTCTTATTGAGGTCTCTTACCGAAACATATTTCACTCATGAATTCAGATAGCTCCTTATAAATATCCATATAAACAAAATATAGAAATCCAAAATAAAGCTATAAAATTGGACAAAGAAATGTATTTTTACATAATATAGCTGTCTAAATGGAAGTGAATGTTATATCTATTCTATAGCTAAAAAGAACTACAAAATGTTTTCTGAAAAGTGTTGTTTATAATCGTCGGTATGTTCTAGAATTTGAAATTGGTGAAAAGATTTTTTATGAATCTTTCTAGGGAATAAGGGAATAAAATTTTTAAATAATTGAAAAATAATCATGTGGTATATTGTTCCCTTTTAAATTATTGATTGTATCAGGATTTTAGGTTATTGTTTGTTGCTTCCCCCAAATCTCTCTCAGGTTCATGATGTGTTCATTGTATCTATCCCGAGGAAGTATATACCAAATCCATCACATATACTGAACTTTTCGGTCATAATACAATAGAATGATATTTCTTATGATAAATAACCATTAGTGAAACACGGTAATATAGATTATGTGATATGAAATAATACCACTCTCCTTGTTAATGTTTTGTGGTGAAAACACCTGTTTGATGAAGCCGTGTTGGAACATGAGGATGTAATGAGGTAGAAGTATCCCCATTATAATGTAACCATGTTAAATAATTTATAGGAAAAATTCATTTGGTGTGGGGTATTACGTATCCAAATAATATTTTATGAAAATAAATTAGTAATGAATTAAATTTCAATGAAATAATGTGTTACATGTAGCAACGTTTTTAACAAACTATGAAAAACTATTAATATTATTCTCTAAACACAAACACTATTACCTTTCCACTAAACCTGTAATAATGAATATGAAACAAAATAAGGAAATAAATTAAATTCATTTTATATAAATAAATCATATTGATAAAAAATACTTAAATTTTAGTAAAGTCTATATATGTTTTTTTTTTAAAAATTCTCAAAATAATTAAGTGTATTTATTTTGAAAAAAAGTAATAAAATTATTTTTTTGGTATTTTTAGAATATTTTACTTTAAAAAATGAATTTAATATTTTGAAAAAACATTACAAAATTATCTTATTGGGATTTTTGGTATTTTTCTTAAAATATTAATTTTTCGATAAATAGTAAAAAATACTAGTTTTTATTAAAAACCGTATTTTCGTTTAATTAATTTTTAAGGATAAAGTTTATATTTAAACAGTTTCAATAGTCAAATTAGATAAAAAAAATATTATAATTATTCCAATATAGTTTTAATGAATTTATTATTTAATTTTAATATAACAACTTTCCAATCTTTTGAAAACCTTCTCTTTGGAAAACCACTTTTTAATCTTGTTTTTGGATTTAGTTTTAAATAAAATTTTGTAACTTATGTGAATGAAATTTTAAAAAATATATTAAATATTTTTAATTAGATTAAATAATTTTATTAAATATGGTTAAATTAATTTTTGGTTGAAATGTATAGTAAAAATATTCAAAATTAATCACCATAATTATCGTTAGAACAGGTTTACCGGGGGTTAATATAAAATGATAAGGGAAAAATGACCTAGATAATTTTACAAACCCAATTTTAAATATATATATGGACCTTATGAACTATAATGTAAACTAATTATCCATTTTTGTATCCTTTTTTCATTTCAAAAATGTGGTTACACATTATTATATTCAAAAAATACATGTGTATTCTGGCCCCCACTAATAAAAGCTAAAAAGCTAACCTCGAATAATCAAACTTCCATGACTGTTAAGTTCATCAAATAACTACCAAAATATTTTAAATATTCCCTTACACACATCCTACATGCCTTGTTTTTATTAATAAACCCTCCTAATAATGATTTACGTACCAACCAAAAGAGGTTCTATAAAGAAGAGATAAATATATAAAACTTGTTTATTGGTTTTCTTTATTCCTCCACATTTTTAAATATTAATCAAATATACTAATATAAAAAAATATCAACCATATAATGATGTGATATTATTTTAATATGATTACGGACATCTATCTCCACTTCTGTCAAATGGGAAATGAAACTATCGAACGTGTATACGATATACTACCGCCTCACGAACTGATGTTATTAATTTTCGATCACCAACTATCGCGACAATATAAAATTATGTATTTAATTATTTTATAATAAATTTATGATAGTATTATAATTATGTAATTATAATATCATATATACCTTCATAATTTCCAATCCTTGGGTATATGAAATCATTGTCCATGTGTACAATGGACTACCGCATAGAGAAGCAATGTGATTATTTTATTAATAATGATTTACATGGAAGTTAATAAAGGAAAGATTAATGAATATATGTTATATATATGATATTAAAATTATTACAGATATATAACATATTATTTTCCTTCATTTATTTTCATCCATAGAGAAAATGGAAACAACGTACACACAAACATACGGTATATTGTCTCAATAAACAGTGTAATTCACATTCTATCTATAAATTTATTATATTATTTTAAATAATTATATAATTAATTTATATTATATTTATACCATTTTTTAAATTCTATATAATATTTAACTAGAATGAAAATGAAATCATACGTGTAAAATTTAGCATTTATTAACCAAAACATGATATTAACAATGATTTTTCAATAAACAAGTAATTAATGGTCATAATTAAATCACATATAGTATGATACATGTGATTATGGTTCTATAGTATATTTAAAATAAAACGATATTTATTATACCATAGGTTCTAATGGATACAAAGGAATATGAGACATAAGGTAAGTTATTTTTATCTCAAATTTCCATCTTAGAAACACATGTTATGTTATGAACGGATATTACATTATAAGGTGTATTTACATCCCATTTAGTATTTAATTTCATGAATATAATTATTTTAATGATAAAATTTTTTTTTATTAACATTATTCATTCATTGGGATTATGATTCCAATGTTACCAAAGTGGTAAGGGTTTGTTGTTATAATCTCATTGTTTATAAGGAATGTTTATGATTATGCTTTAGATGTTGAAATATTTTGATATTTTCAAAATAACATAACTAATTTCCATCCCATATATTTATTTATTAAGAATTATTTTTTTCTCTCTATTTTCCTCTATTTATTTACTCAATATTCCAATATAAGTTTTTCAATGAGAACTGACTATATTCATCCCTTTAATTAGAAACCATTTTTATTCCATATTCAGGTATTGTAAAAAAGTTTTAAATAATGTTTCTAGTTTAGCTGATGATTTTAGAAGAAATTTTTACCAATGTTTGAATTATTCAAAAAATGGTTTTAATAGAATCATCGTTTCACATTCCGAATGAGGTACTTTTGACTTTTATAGAAAATATGAAAGGAATATTTACGTTAACTTGTATAGCATGGATTTTATTTTCATGCATCATGAATGATGAATATTTTAATTATTAAATTATATGTTTCGAAGGATATTTTTAATGGAAATCATTTATACAAAATTATATGAAATTATAATTTTAAAAGGTGATTTTTTATGTGAAGTGGTTTTTTTCCTCATGAAATCTTCATGTGATATTTTATGACCATTTTACATCTAAGAATGCATCCTTTGAGATTAATTAAGATTTAATAGGGATAAAATCCAATTATATCATCCTTATAATTTATCTAGACGGTTTATGTTTCCAATGGGAAGATGTTTATGAAACCCATTTCTTTCCCATGGGTTATACAATTTCGAAATTTTTATGAAACCCATTTCCTTTATATGGTTAATTATATGATAAAATTTTTATGAAACCCATTTCTTTTTATGGGTATGATATGATGAATGTGAAATGATATTGTGTTAGAAAAATGTATAGTTTATGTGACGGTTAAGAATAATATTTCCCTAAATTTAATTAGGTAACTATTAATATTATATGATCTCAAATGATACATAGAAGGTCATCCTAAACCTGATAGTGGTTACAAGGAAGGATATATCACTCCTGAAAGTGGGTACACAAGATGTAATCCCAATCCTAATTTAGGTACTTGGCTGGTTAGGAAAAGCCTAACATGTTACGAATATCTTGGTGGATAACCTTGACATAATATTTTATATTATTATATGTATTCCAAAAATCTGTTTATTATGCCTATTTTATGATCAGATAGTTCATATTCTTTAATAATTTTTTGATTCATGTCTTAAATCACTAATATATTTATTCCAAGAATCATGTTTATGATCCATGAAATGTAGTTTATGGGTTTTTAAAATTATTTTCTAATTCTCTCATACCCTTATGCTCAGGTTATGTTGATATCTCTATTTTTTACTATTAAATAGAATCTTTTTTAAATATTTATTCTATTACAATTACACTGGTTATTAAAAATGTATTATGTATGAAATATTTATGATGGTTTCTTGTTATGATAAACTTAGTGGGAGATGTCATGGATCACTTATGTACCAGTAGTTTAAGTGTCCATGTTTCCAAAGGCACTTGACCTAAATGATTCTAGCATAGATCATTATGTGATGTAATTATTCTTCATAAATTGAGATTTAATATATATTTATGACAAATATTGGTCTCAATATTCACTCTCATTTAATCATTTCATGAATCTTTATGTGCCGTTGTTTTTTTTTTTGAAATTATCTTGTGATTTTCTATGCCAAACATTTGTATTGTGAATACTTATCCTTATTTACACTAATGGTTATTAACCTATTTGTACCTATAATTTATAGATTTGGAATTCACATGTATGTATCTCACACTACATAATGGTGAGATTAAAATTGAAATTTTATATTATTATGTTGTATGATGTATGTGGCCAACTTATTCATGTACATGATATGGTGGTGATTTCTAGTATTGGAATTCTGTATCCCTCCAACACAGTGGTTAATTTCTTTGTCTCAAAATATGTTATCTATGTTATTGGAGAGTGAAACAAATAAATTAAAGGAATTTTTGAACTATGTGATGTTTTCTTGGTAGTTATCTTCAACTAATACTTAATACATGTTTCATTTTGATTCCAAATTCATATATTTCCTTGATGATATGATGTTATATCATACCTCATTATTCATGATTATGATTATAACATATTTTCTGTTTCATTGATATTCCTACGAAGCTAAAATTATTACATTCATCATTTTATGCTTTCATTATTCCATTTCATTGATTTATAAACCAAAACGTTCTTATGTACACCCCTGGTTATCTTGTTCAGTTGTAAAAGTTTCATGTAATATAATTTCTTATTATTGTGTTTTTAAATAATTTTGTCGTATTTATTTTTCATGTTGTAATTTTATATACATGATTACCCAAAGAAACTAGGCCTTAAGATATTCTGGTATTTTATTATGTGTATCTTTATGTATAAATCATGAAATAATGTGTATTAAAATATGGGTTGTCATAGTTGGTATCTGAGAATAGATTATTTAATTTTTGGATTAGGATTATAAAACCCTAGTTAAATTTTTAGGGCTAAGTCCAAACATGGTAAAATATACATAAATTTTGGTAATTTATATAGTAATAGGTTTACAATAAAATAAATCCCATTATGGATACTTTAAGTGAATGCGGCTCTGGAAAATTTGTAGCTATGGGTAATAACCTTAAAAATGGTTAATTGGGATATATATGATCGTCATCGAGTTCATGAAAATTGACCTTATTTTACACCAATTTGACACTCCCACGTGATATTCTTCTTTAAATTCAAAATATATTTTTAAACCATTATAGAGGGAACAAAAATGCACATAATATTTTATATTCAGAAATAGATCATGGATAAATCATATTGAATCCTAGAAATTCATAGGTTAAATAATATATCTCATTTATGAATTGTACCTTTACTTTTCATGGTTTCATATATATCTATTTAATATTTTAAAAATTATCATCCCTAATTTACACATTATTTTATCCTATGGCTGGAACTAGGAAAAAATGAGTTAAAAAACAATGTGAGGAGAAATTTTATGACTACCCATATGAGATCACCAACATGATGGGGGAAGGATTTTAGAACATCATGATTATAATTTCTTAATTAAATCATGTTTTGAACCAATACATAAATTTTTAAGAATTTATGATTCTCCTCAAGAATGATAAATTTAAAATTGATACCATTATGTGAAACATTATTCTACATTTCAGTGGATCTTATGATCTATTAATCATGAAACAATGGGTCAAATCCCTTGAAAATATCATCTTTATAATATAATTCTATGAGAATGATAAGTTCATGGGGTCTATTTATTTAATAAAATATGAACTTGATCATTGGTGGGATTTAGTCAAAATACGTAGCCTAAGGGGGAGAAAAAATTGATGGATTCGAATGAATTTTATAAAAAAAATTCAACAAATATTTTCCTCACACTCTCAAACATAAAATAAATAGTGTTTATTTAACCTCAAGAAAAATAATTAAGAAACTATCAAGGTTTAGGAAGATAACTTCACAAGGAATTTATGATATAACAATATATTTTTCACCTCCAAAAAATTTATTTTTTACCTCTTCTATGGTGGGACAAATATGAGTCTACAAAAAACATTGGAAATTCGAGACTTTTCCCAATATGAGAAAAGAGTCTGATGTGACCTCAAATTCAAAAGTCAGGTCAACAAATATCAACGGTCTCATGAGTTTGAAGATAATAAGAGGAGGATTAATTTTAATCCTGGAGGTATACGTATCATAAGGCAATGAGATTCCAATATAAAACTTGTTAAATTTTTCAGAAGAGGCACCCTAAAAACTTCATGAATGGGATAATGAAATACTTTAGGTGTAGGGAGTAAGGGAACCTAGATAGTGATTGTCAATGGGATAAAACCACTAATGTAATGGGTGAATGTAATGATCCACTCAATCATTATACTATTGTTCAATTTTATATATGCATAGAGAAATTACACTATACAAATGAATTCACTAAACCAAGGGTTGTTGATGATAATCGATGAAAACAACCTCCAAGGGAAACTGAACAAGGGGATGCCTATGCAATCATAACTTTTGTGATGGATCCCAATGATGAAATGGTGATAGGTACTCGATTTATTCATTCATGTATAGTTTATCCACTATTTGATTCTGGTTCTATCCATTATTTTATATCATTAAAATATTTTAACACTAATCAAATACCACTACAAAATATGGATGTTGAGTTACTGATGAATAAGGAAAATGGTGAATTTATTTCCTCTCTAATATTTAACTCCACCCCTATCGAAATTTGTGGGTTTATTTTTATATAAAATATTATGATACTCCCTTAATAAGAATTCAATGTTATTTTTGGTTTGGATTATCATTCCTTATATATATCCAAAATAAATTTGTAATATAAAGAAATCACCCCTATATCACTAATAGTCTTTTAATTATACACAATTGCAAGGGTTATGATGAATCTTACTTTGCATCATTATCTCAACCATTGATAATATGTAATTGAGAGTAAGAGTTATTTCTGAAATGATTGAGACTGAACAAAATATAATTACTAATTCCATTCCTATTGTAAGGGATTTCACTGATATGGTTCCCAAATTATTTCAAGGCTTTCCTTCTATATAAGAGTTTGAGTTCTTAAAAAAATATTCTTTGATATTTTCCAAAATTTAATAATCTATATATAATTTTGATGGTTTAATGTGAAGAGATAAATAAATAATTAAAAGAGGATTATGATAAATTGTTGATGTCCACATGTGATTTTTTGGGGTGCACTAGTCATCTTAATCAAGAATAAGGATCGGTCAATCCACCTCTACATTGAATATCATCAGCTCAAGAATATAACTTTAATGATAAATATCATTTACTAGTGATTGATGACTTTTTTGATCAGTTATGTGGGGTTCAATACATCTCCATGGTGTGACTTTGGTTGAGATATTATCTCGAAATGATAAATAAGGTACATATCCCCAAGTATTCTTTTAGTATAATGTATATCGACTAAAAATTCAAAATAATTCTATTTAGACTCAATAATTTTCCTGAAATATTCATGGAGAAAATAACTATAGTCTTTAGGGATTACCTAGAAAAAAATATTATTGTCTTTATATATGATATTCTTATCTACTCCAAAATCATATAGGATAATGTGGAGAATTTGAGAGAAATACTAAATACCTTTCAAAAGGAATATATATACGTAAAGTATAGTAAATGAGAGTTTTGGATAGAGAATTATACTTTATTAGGGAATTTCATCACCAGCAAAGTGATATCTTGGGATCCTTAAAAAATGAAATTGATGATGGCCCAAACCACCATTTATAATTTTATTTTGTATTTTCCATTTATTAATTGGGTGCTAATGTAAATTTGTGATAATATTCTCATTATTTTTAATCCCATTAACTAAGATAAATTAGGAGGGAGTCAGGTTTTTTTGTACTTATGAATGAAATATGTCGTTAAACTATTGCATAAGAGGCTAATCACTACAGATGTACTCTTTTTACAAACTAATGTACATGGATATGTGATCTCTAATTATGAGTCCAATTTTTTGGGTTTTTACTCATGAAACATATAAAAATGATAGCATATGTCTCCTACCAATTAATGATCTATAAGTATAACTATCCAACCCATGATCTAGAATTCATTGTTTTAGACATGGAACTAAAGATTAGTGACATTACCATTATGGGAAGAAGTGTGACATATATACAGATCATTAAATTTTCATGTATTTATTCACAAAAGATGAGATAAAATTTCCCCAAAGATGTTTCATATATTTGATCAAGGATTACGATTATTTGGACCACTATCATCTTGGGAAAGAGAATAATGTGGAAGAATCTCTGTGTAAAAAAGAACATGAAACCCTATCCATGATG
Organism: Viscum album; assembly: GCA_963277665.1. Classification (NCBI taxonomy): domain Eukaryota; kingdom Viridiplantae; phylum Streptophyta; class Magnoliopsida; order Santalales; family Viscaceae; genus Viscum; species Viscum album. Next base: position 1,971,876,240 of record OY728119.1, on the reverse strand, counting down.
AGTAATATAAGGGATCCAATATTCTATGACATTCAAGGGATGTACATGGGAATTATAAAAGGACACTCATCCTACCTTTCTCAAATAACTTCTGAATTATTTATTCATGACAGAACTAGAGGGGCCTAAAAGGATTATGTGGTGTTATATAAAAACCTAATGAATATTATAGAGTTCAAAATTTCTAAATATAGAGTTATAAGTTTTGTAAGCATGATATATGTCCCATAAAAACCATAAATTATGTGGAATATTCTAGATGATGTTCTTATATTAACATTCTCTATTCACCTAGGAATCATTGTGATTTATAGCCACAAAAAAATTTAGTTGTAAAACATGAAGATAGATATTATAGAATTTGTATATATATGATAAGTAGAAAAACATTCCAATGTTAAATGATAGAATTATACGGGTATGCTAAATCTATTACCCATACCAGTATTGAAATGCGAAAACATAACCATGTATTTTCTATATGATTCGCTATAAAACATGAAGGTAATAACACCATCTAGTTAGTAGTTGATCACCTATCTATGGCAACACATTTAATTGGTATGAAGTAAAATTTCACTTTTGACCAACTCACTAAGATATATATTCTGGAGGAGTTAATACTACATGGATTTATACTATCTACTATATCTTATCAAGATCTGAGGTTTACCTCGAGGTTTTGGAGAAGCCTTTATTATGTGTTAGATACAAAACTGATCTTTGACAATTATTATCACCCTTAGATGGATGATCAGTCTACAATGACCTTTAAAACTATAGAGTATATCTTGGAATCATGTTAAATGGATTTCCAATGATGTTAGTATTAACACCTTGCCCAAGTGGAGTTCTCATATAACTAATGTTTCCATTATAACATTAAAATGGAACCTTATGAGGCTCTATATGTGAATAGGTGTTGGGCTATGACAAATTATGATGAATTTGGATAGTATAATCTAATGTTACCTGATCATATCCAATATATTATTGAGATGTTTTAATGTTTTCAACAACATTTAAAATCCACAAAAAGGTAACAAAAAATAAATTTATACAATTTTTAACTTGGCCTAGAGTTTGAGGCTAGGTATATGTGGTATCTTCATATATCACTGTGGAAAAAATTCATGAGGTTTTGGAATATGGGAAATCTTAGTCTAAACTATATCATCCCATTGTAAATCATTTATTTCATTGAATTTGTGGCATGTCTAGAACCACTAAAACATAACCTATATCAATAAAATAATGTGTTACATGTATCCATATTAAGGATGTACAAACTAGGCCCCGAACATATAATTAATCTAGAAGTGGTAGAGAGTGATATTTCACATTAGGAGTATCTAATGAAGATCTAAGATTGTAGCTACAAAGTTATATGGAACAATAAAACTCACATAGTCAACTAATTATTGTAAAAACCAAATGTTTTATCAAGTAACATGGGAATCATAATAGGTGATGAAGGAAAAGTACCTTCAAATAATTTAATTAATGAAACTTTAATAGATGAAATTTTTAAAGGGGGAAGAATGTAATGGCCTGGTGCTTTATAAATGAAATTCCCATTTCAAATTAATAAATTCCTTATTAAGGAATTTAGTTAAAGAAATCACATGAACTATATAAGTTATTGTATACCATTATAAGGTATGCCCTGTCTGATTTAAAATACTGATAATAATCATAAGTATTGATAATATGTCTAGTCTATAGTGGGTATTTTGATTAGTATATATTAATGGTTATGATAAAGTCTAATTGACACAACTAGATGAAGTGAAGGCCTTTACCAGTGGGATCATACCCTATGAATTCCATTTATCTAAAATATTGTGGTATATGGAATCACTAAGATTTTATATTATGTAAGGCCGAGTCAAGATTCATCCACCAATGCATGATCAAAATTGGTTATCGAGGAAATTCAATCTTATTAATATCGCGACCCAAACTATGTTCGCTAAACCACCCCATGAATGTGTCATTATCACACACCTCAACCATAAGGTGTATGCTAGAGTAATAATGGTTTATGTATCTAGTCCATAACAAATTAAATTTTTATATTTTTATATTTTACATAATGATAATATTTATCCCTTTTTATTATTAATTTATGATTAATTAAATTATGTGTTTGATAAAAATTATATTTTGATACAGGGAATCTCAAATTTTAGTTTTTGGATGCTTATAGTTTCAATGATGTCAGTCTTTTTTTATGTATAGAATAATTTTTTAAATAAATGGTGTTTTAATATCAAAATATTATTATATAATATTTGTTAAATAGAAATGAAAACATATATTTCTGAATCCAAATGTAATTTTTATAATATTCGGAAAATTGTTGTTGTAAAAAATTATTTTTAAATAAATGAGAGTTTTGATTTAAATATATAAATTATAATATGTATAGAATTAATTTTTTTATTAAAAATATTATTCTTGAAATCATTATTTTGATATTATTCATTGATGAAGATTTCATAATTTTTTGAGATAATTGAATTTTTGTTTAAAAATTAAATAGGGTATAATTATACAATAGAAATTATGAAATCATAAAATCCTAAGAGGGTTTTAATAAATACTATAAATATTTTACCCAAAAAAATTAGGTTCCCGTTTAAAATAATGTTTTTAAATATATTTTATAAATTTCAAAAAAATTAATGTATCTTCCAACACCTATATTATATTTTAAGGTTTTAAAATAAATTCTTTATGAACATGACCCATTTCTACATCACCGATGGTATTATTTTAATGAGTTTGGTTATGAGACCTAAAGAAATAATAAAAACTACTCCTCTTTAGTAGAAATCCAGGAAAGGTTTTTTTAGAATATTATCATTTGTATTCCAAAAACTATGTTTTGAAATTAATATATTTTTCCCCTCTCTTTTGTTATAAAACCCACCCAACCTCCCATTACACTTCACTCAATACATTTGCAGCATGATTTACTCTAACCTTAACTATATTTATCCCAATCAAGGTTCCCAAATTCTTGTAATAATCTCCTCCCAATCTTTTATAATATCTATTTCATGTAAAGGGTTCTGCTCTATCTCTTCATTGTTCAAGAACATTCTTTGTATTTTTCCTTTTTATTTCCAAATTTTAAGGTTGGAATATTTTCTTAAACATCCCTAATAGTTTAATTATTATGTAAAAGTTATTATAGACCCATTTAACTCTAATTTTATCCTTTTATGAATAATTATGTACCCCCGTTATGCTACCGATATTATCCTCTGATTTTACATGCCAAAAAGTTTTTTAGTAAATACCAATCCAAATTTCCTCTCATGGGTAATCACCTAGATGTATATATACATAATTGATTTTTTAATTCCTTTTGTGCATATAAAACTCCTTAATTATGGGATCAAATGTAATTAAATAAGTTCTTTTTTGGTATGATCTATGTGTCACACTTATGCCTATACATAATTTTAATGGGGCATGTGGGTGAGAAATTATATAGCCCTCCAATGCATTGAGTAATTTTTTGGACTCATGGGATGTTATGTATGGGATTAGTTAGTAAACCTAATCCATTATGGGACCTTTTATACAATATTATTTTCAATTGGAAGTTTGTCTTGACTTATACTTATTTCATGTTTTATGTTGGTGCCACATTCCTAGGTTGCCTTGATGTTATCATGTTATATCATACCACATTGTTCAATATTATGTTTATCACCCATTTTCTATCTTTTTGAAAACATATTGAACTACATTTATTAGTTTCATCATGTTATGATTTTACCATTCCTTTACTAGGCTTCATAGATCACCCCTTTCTTATGTACGTCCCCAGGTTATCACGTATAGTTTGAAAAGATCCAGGGATTGTAAGAACATGTTATATAGATTTTAAATAAGGTTTTTGTATTTATTTTTTCCTTATTTTATATGTACCTAACTACATAAATAAACCTAGCCTCACAACATTCTGGGTTGTATTACGTGTATTTTTAGATAATAAATCATGACTTAATGTGTATTAAAATATATGTTTTCATAGATGGTTTATCTGAGAAGTAAATTTAGAACATAGAAAATATTCATAGAGATTTTTCTAATGAATTGAAATTTGTTTGGGATACTCACCTTCCTATGGTTGAGATTTCAAAAAATAATAACATTGATACGAGTATTCAGATGCCACTATATGAATCCCTATATGGAAGGAAGTAAAGAAATATGATGAGTTGGGATGAAGTTGTATAAAAAAAGATATTGATACCTAAAATTTACAATGAAATATAATAGATTTTTTTATATATTCAAGAACACATTGGGATAGTATAGAGTGTATAAAAAAAGGTATACTGACAATAATCGACATGATTTAGAGGTCAGTGATTGTGAAAAGGAATTCTATTGAATAGAAACTTGGAATAAGGTTATGATATTTTCCGTGAAGGAAATGATGTTATATATATAAATTGGTCCATTTTAAATTATTTATTAAATTAGGATAGCATCATATCACATGGTGATTCCATTGAATCTCTCTGATGATCATCATGTATTCTATGTACCGATTTTCAGGACATGCATATCTGATCCATCATATATACTAAATCCATACATTGTATCACTATGGAGTGGGATTTCTTATGAGGAACAAGAATTGGATATTCTGTATTGAAGATATAATTTTCTAAAGAACAAGGCCACTCACTTTGTCAAGGTCTTGTGGTGAAACAATACATTTGAGGAAGCTGCATGAGAACTTGAGGATGTGATAAGGAAGAAGCATCCTCATTCATCTGTATCGAAGTAATATAATTTTTGGGGTGAATTATTATAAAGGTGGTAGAATAGAACACCTTGATATTTTTTAATATATTTATCTTTATAAGATTTTTAGGTGATTGATATCTTCTTTAATCAAATCACCAAGTGTAAATGAAGCATGATATACTATTAAAATATTATTATTAAGTGTGACTATTATAAAATAAAATATTTATTAGATGATACATATAAGACAAAATAAATTATGAAATATATATATAAATATTATTCATAATGAAAAATTATTAATTAATTCCAAGGAAATATATATATAATTTAAAATGTGGAAAATAATTTCATTTTATGTTAAAAGTTCAATTTTTCATTGCATTGTTTTTCTCAATAACTTATTGTTCTTGATCATTAATGGAATATTATTTGGATGATGTATGTTGGTATTTAATGTGATAAAATGAATAAAAATTCATAAATTTATTATCAATCGGCTAAAAATTTATATAAAATAACTTGAAGGTAATCATGAGATATTTTATTGAATCCTGTTTTTATTATGATTAATGTATTGTATCATAATAAATTAAATTAATTGGTATTGATGAAATATTTTAATCAATATTCAAAATAAAAGAGTCAATAAAATATATTAACATTTATCTATTTTTTTAAAATGAAAATCATAATAATAAATTATGTTATATACTTAAAAAAAATTAAAAAATGATTTTCACTGTGTTTTATGAACTATTAAAAATTGAATTTATGATATTTATAAAATTGAATCTACTAAAATAGTATCCATATTTAGAATAATTATTTAAAAACTTACTAATGAGTTAAATTTAATTTTTCTTTATTATAAACAGTCAAAGTGGTAAAAATTCATTATTATGGTAAAGTTTTAAAGAGGTAATAAGGGGTTAAACTAATGAGATAGGGGTTAAAATTTCATAAAATCCTTTCAAAGTCATATTGTATGAATATATTTAGATCATATACTGTACAATATTTATAATAGATTAAATTTTTAACCACTCCCTAAAACAACCCAGGTGCCTATAAAATATATTTTTTTCATTCTTACATTTAATAGTTTAATTCATTATAAATGTCTAATAAAATAAGTGGTATTTATAAAAATTAAGTAATCTATACAAGTAGAATAGAAAGATAACATATTAAATAATAAATATATTTTATGTATGTTATATGTGAAGATGTGATGTATTTATATCATGGAATATGTAAATAAATGTTTTGGAAATGATAAATCATGTGCTGGCATTGTTATAAGGCATAAATATTTAATTAAATTTTTTAATTAATATAATGATTTAAAAAACATATTTTCATAAAATAGATTCATAAATTAATATTTTATTGTCTTATGATTATAATATAACTTTATGAGACTCTCAATAACTTTTCAATGTGTTATAAAATCAGTTATATTTTTCAAATTTGTATTTTTCGAGTAAATGATGAATTTAGTTAAAAATTAAAATTATCATATTTTGAAAATTATTTTGTAAAATTGAGTTTATTTTTGATTTATTCGAAGAAAAAAATAATAAGGGTGAATTTTTTGTGATTTTTCTAAAATAGGTTAATTTTTGTGAGTAGTAAAATAAAGTAATTTATGGTATATATAAATTATATGTTAAATAAACTATACATTGATTCACGAATGATGTATGGAACTGATTCTAGAACTATAAATAATTATGTTAATATATTTAGTTATAATTTTCAACCTATTTATAGTCTTGACCAAAAATATTAAACAAATTAATCAAAAATTCCAAAATACACTTCTCTCATCCACTATAAAAACCACCATCACCACCTTTTCTCCTCACACATAAATTCCTTTTAGCATTTCCAATTTCTTCCTAAATCCCTTATCATTCCTATTATCCACATACAAGACCGTTTGGTCTCAAAAAAAAACTGATAACCAAGTTCCTTAAAAAGGTTTTCACAGAGGAGAATTCAAGAGGTAAGATCCTTTTTCATTTTCTTTTCTTTTCAATTTCTCTACTTTTCTTATCGTCTACTCACCTACCCAAATATAAGTGGAATAAAAACTCAATTATCATATATATAATATAATTTTTTCATCTTTATGGAAAAATTAATCATAGAACTCCTCCTATATTTTTTATTCTGGAAATAAAAACATCATATGTGATGTGTTGTTTTACCAACATCATGAAAGATATGTTTTCAAATTATTTTATCGCCTTAAAGGCTGGTAATAAAAACTTTATTATGGATAAATAAGATTCTATTTTATATATTATATGTTATATAATTTTCTAGAACCAGTTTAAATACATAATATTAATTAAAAAACAAAATGGGTCTGTAATGATCAAAACTCGCCCAAATAAAATAATGTTCCTCACTAATATTTTATCTAGTGATTCATCATCATAACTTATATACAAAATGATATATAATACCATTTAATATTTTATAATTTAATTAAATACATATAATTTCATTATTGGAAATCATTCACATTTTAAATGATTTTCCATTAATGTACACATGAAAACTGATCATGAAAACCTTGTAAACGAAGACTCCCGAACGATAAAATTATATCTCATAACTCAAAAAATCAATAAATAAAAAAATAAAATTATTAAAAATAAAATTAATTTATAAATGTTAATTAATTAATTTATTAACAGATTTTAATTTATTTTCCATGATATTATGTTCAAGTGTAGAAAACATTCAGACTTAAGTTAAGGGATTTTTTCAAAACCTCCTTTTTTTTATCAGTTTTCTCTCTCTCCATATTTACCCCATTGTAATTATTAATTACTTTTATGTAAAAATTCTAAATTATGTGTTTATTTTCTAAAATACTATATCCATATCATGTCATATTAATCTTATGGAAAATACTTGTTTTAAAAAATATCCCTTCACAATTCTTTTCCAATAAGTATCACCGATTAATGGGAACTTCTCGATTTCATACCTAGTTTTATGTACACTCGATAACCTATTTTCAGATAACATTATATTTATAAAATAAATAATTTTATCATGAAAACTATCATGGTTCAATTATGGAGTTTTTTTTCTATTCAAAAAGAAAATCTATAACAACATGATCATGGAAATAATGAAAATAACACACCTGAAACAATAAAAATAACAAAATATTATTAATTAATTGGAGAAAATTTGTTAGAAAAATATCATTTAATGTATTATTGACAATAATATAGTTATTTAATATGTTATTAATACAATTTAAACCATTATAAAAGTTTTTGTAACATGTTTAAGAAATACAACCCCGATGTAAGTGACATTTCAATAAATATAATCTTTTGAATTTCTATTTTTATAATATTTAAAATGAATATTTTTATGATGAACATATTCACTTTTTATTATTCTGTTTTATTTCATGGTCATTTTTAATGATGAAATTTGGGACATATATCTCCCTCTAATTCACTAGGTATGTTTATAGTGGAGGTCGAATGTATGGTTACTCCAATTGTAAATGTGATGGTTACACCATAAGGCATATTCTCTCACACAAATTAAACCAATTTCATAGGGTTAAGAAGTCAGTTTTAGGGTAGCATGGGTTGTGAAATCATCAGAGTCCTAAGTTGAAACCTAAACACATGTATATTCTATGGAATTTTTTTCGCAATGATGTGGAAAACATTGGTTTAATTTTATATGGGTTTAAATGAGAACTAAGAAACCTAAGTGAGTACAAATTATGAGAAAGGTTTGATGCTATGTTATTGAAAGGCTTGTATTTGATCATTTTTTTTCATATTATTTCAATTTCACTAACTCGTGAAGGATTGGTTCAATGAAATAAATATAACCTCATCACATAATTGTTTAAAACCTTCATAGACACATGGTAATCAACTATCCACTTAGAATATAATTTTCATGATCACTCCTAAGTATTGGATCTTATAAGCACATGAGATTCTTGGTGATTAAATTCAATATGAAAGAGGAAGATAGAAAATATCTAAATAAAAAAAAATCAAATAAAAGAAATTATTAAACATCTAAAGAGTGTTAAATAACATCCAATATCGCCCCTTGATACTAAATTGGATCAAACCATAAGAGTTGTGTCCTTCCAATGATATTAATATCTCAATGGAAGAAGAAATTATACTCATGAAGGATGAATTGAAGAACTGAAAAATAATGAAATAACGATCACTCCAACATCGTGGGAATAATTTCACTGGGTTTTATTTGAATAATTTCACAACTTGAAGCAACGGTGTCAATGTGATATGAATAATACTATAATAATGGGATATTAATAACTTTTATTTTCAATATAAGGTGAATTGAACAATATACAAATTGAGAAATGTTATTACAACATCAAATTGGTTTCATTACAATAAAATGAAAGCAACACACAAATATCCCAAAGTCTGCCAACACCACAGCCTTATATATGAATTTTGTAAGGATTGGGTCAATCCTGAAATAGTGGAAGTCACAAAAATTAATGTTTCCTGGCCTTGGTGGTTGGAATGATAATGGAGGGAAGAAATTTCCATCCTTCAAAAAAATATTATCCAACTTAAATTTACAAAAGAGAGGTGTTAAATTGACATTCTAAATGGAATAATTAGGGTTGTACGTAGAATAATAAAATGAATATGTGGATGAATCCTGATATCATATAGAATTTAATCTCAAATGGAATTTTTTGTTTCTATATATGGTCTAAATAGTGGGGTTTTTAGGACACAGAATCTAGCCCAGAATTTCATCTTCAATTTAGGCCGCATGGAAGACCCTTAAAACATTAGAATTAGATCTGTACACTATTTAATGGACTATTACCATTGATTTTCTTTAAATCAATTTAATATTTGATTTTAATTGTGCTTTGATATTTTCGGATATAACAATTTTATTAGGTTGTTATTTACTTCACTTCACCCAGAATTTGTTGGCCTGAAATCCCACTTTGGTATTCTCCTACTGTGATTCTTCAAGTGCTCTGAAAGTATGAAATATTCATAATGGAATGGGAAATAAAAAAATTAAATATTAAATTAATATCAATATCATTAGGGGAGTAAAAAAAATTTCAAAATGAACCATGTAATAGTGAAATTTAATCATTAATTGAAATCCTGATTTGAAATAATGTTCAATTTTTTAAATACATTAAAAATGGTGTTGATGAAAATTGAAGAACATGAATATTATAATATATATACAATAAATGTTAGCCTATTTAAGAGGCTAATCACATCACCAACATGAGTTTTTCTAGTCCTGAGAAAAATATATCTAAAAAATATGAAAATAAAATTACATTTTCCAACAACATTATAATATAAAATGATCAACAAAAGACTTCATACAAAAATAATTATGAAACCGATCAAAATATTTTAACATAAGATAGGTTCACATGTATATCTCAATTCCAATCCCATTATGTTTTTCAAATTCATCACAACATTTCATCCCACTTCAACTAAGTATGTTGATGTGTTGTGAGTTAGAAAAAATATGGGGGTTCATATTTACTCATGAGGGGAAAGATAAAAAATCTAAGTGTCATCACATTTTAATATTAATATGACATTTATTTTTTTTTTCTTTTTTTTTATTTTTTTCTTTTTTTCATGGTAATTGAAAATTAACTCAATAAATTTAACCCGTGTAACAAGTCTTTGCCTATGATTCTGAGGCTCAAAGACATTAGGGAACCAAGTGAATGTCTCATACTCGGGCATCATCTCGAGTTTAGTCAATCAATTAAATTCAAATTACCACAAAAAGAGATAAAATTACCAACTTTGGTCTAAAAAAATGGAATCATAAACCCCAAGTGTTGAAAGCCACACATTGGGTCAATCCATTTCCCAACATGTAATTATTATTATTTTGAATACTCATGTTAAAATTAAAATGATTTCTTATCATATTTCATTTATTTTGGGTCCCCAAGTGCAACACCCAATGAATTTACAAATAAATGGAATATAGATTGTATTGCACACAACACTATGTCTCTGCGAAACAAAATATTGTTTTTATAATTATTTAAACAATAGAGTGATAAACTAGATAATATTAATATTAATAACAACTATAAAATTTTATTTATAATGGTTTCACACAAATAAAACATATTTATAATGAAATAATTTATTAAAAAAATAAAAACTATTTTTTAAAAATTAACTCATGGTGAATTTTTAGTATTTTTATTAGAAGTTTCATTTTATTTAACAGTAAAGAATACTCCAATTTACTTTAAAAAAATTTTTGTTCAATTTAAAAAAATATTATAATTTAAAATGATTTTTAAAGTCTAAATAGATAAATTTTACCAATATTAATCCACTTTAGTTCGTTGGAGTCATTTTTATATAGAAATTAGATATAAATACTTGCTGGTCTTTTGAATGTTCTTTTTAACTGACTTCTCGCCACACCTACAAGATTAGAATTTCATAAAATTTACCTGATTCTATAAATTGAAATTCAGAAAATAGATATACATGTTTTCGATCAGTAAGATATTTAGGGTTTGATAAAATCAACCTAATTATTTCTTGAAAAATAACTTGACATTTTGGAATAATAATGTTACCCTTATGAATAGTAATATAACTAATAGAATATTAACCATAGCTGTTAAATTATGGATAAAATTTAGATATATTATATATGAAAATATGATATAATTATATCATTATATAAGTATATGAATATTTTTAAAATACAATTAATCAATAATTGGTATTTTTTGGAGTCATAAATATTTAATTATAATTTTATAATTAATAAAATTAATAAAATAAAATTAATTTTCATAAAATATATTCAAAAATAAATATTTTTTTAATTAATATTTTAGGATAATTTATTGAGTCCTTAGTAAGTTTTTTAGAGTATTATAAAATTAGTTATAATTTTTTCAAATTTTTTTTTGAGAAAATGATGATTTTAATTTAAAATTAAATTTCTAAAGTTTAGAAAATTATTTTCATAAAATTAAGATACTCGTTTAAATATACACACTAGAAAAATTTTAGGTAGAAATTTTGGGGGTTTTCAAAAATAACATAATTTTTGGTGATTAGTAAAATATTATAAATTACGATAAACTCTAAATCCATGAAGTATTGAGTCCTAGGTGTTGTATGAATGATTTCATACCATAATCTCAAAATATAAATTATTATTTTAATATATTTGATTATAATTCTCCAATTATTCATAGTCTTGAGGCAAAATAATAAACAAATAAATAAATCATTCTAAAAACATCCTTCCACTCAAGTTTAAATACCACCCCTCCCCAGCACTTCTCATCACTAATCTAAGAGTTTGATCAATATCAAATTTATAAAAAATAATCATCCAAAGTACCTCACATAAGTCTTATATCTCTATATCTAATCAAAATACCAAACCAAGGTTCCTTAAGAAGGTTCTCAAATAGGAGAATTTAAGTGGTAAATATTCTTTCTTTTTCTTTTAATTTCCATTCAATTTCCTTTTTTATTTCTTATCATATAATCTCTTCAACTTTGTAAATTGTTATGAAAACAATGATGTAAAATAAATAATATAATGATATAATTTTAATTAAAAACACATTATCAAAATCCTTTCTTAATATCATTTATTTTAAAAACGTAATCGTCATTCGTGAGGTGCCAATTTACAACTTTCATGGATAACAAACTTTTTTCATCAATTTATTCCTCATGGATTGTCATTAAATCATTTTTATGATTAAAAATACTATAATATATGTATTGGAACATATTTAATGTTTTGGAACCATTATTTATGCATAATAATAATTCATACGACAATACTATTTCATAATGATCGAAAAACTGCCAAAATATTCTAAATGATTATCACTAATATTTTATATAAGGATTCATCCTAATACCATATAAAGAAATTAATTATGTAACCATTTTATATTATTTATGTTCCTTATTATCTTATAAATTGAATTCGGGATAACTATACCCATTCCACATGATCATCCATTCTCATATATAAGTACATCGATCATGAAAACCAAGGAAACCAATGATCTCAAGCAATAAAATTGTACCTTATAAATCATAAAAAATGCCATGGATAACCATATTAAAATTATATTAAAGAAAATAAATTTTAATTGGTTTTGAATTAAATTATTAATTAGTCTAATCTCATATTCTAGGTCATAAATTACAAGTGCAATCCACTTTCAGACATAACATAAGTGTATTCACAACACACATTCATTTGCATGAGATTTTCCTTATTCACCACTATTTATTGATTGTGGGGAATGAATAAGAACCATTGATGTCATATATCATGAATATATTTATCATCATGGTATTAAATTTTTTATTTTGTGATCATTAGTTTTATTAGGCATATGGTCCGACTATATGTAAAGTGGTAAGTGATTCTCCCCGAACAACCGTTTTCTATATAGGTTATGCATTCTATATATTTACCTGAATTTAATTCTTATATATTCTTATAGAATGAATATAAATTCTATTTTAATTTACCATTTATATGTACCTATCTAAATTCATGTTTATTTTATTTCAATTTCTTTTTATATAAGGTTCTCTTCTCAATTCATCCTAATAAGAAAACTCGATTAAAGGGAACTTCCCATTTTCTTATCAATTTTCTAGTGCACTCCATAATCTGTTAGAAGACAAAAATATTTATATGATCTCACTATAATTATCATAAAAAATAATTTTTCCATATCAGGATTTATTTAAAAATTATTATTATTTTTGTTTTAAAGAGTCCTTAGGATTTTTCCTTATACCACACTAAAACAGCCCATTTCCAATGTTTCATAAATTCTATTTTTACAAGTTTACACTTTAGTTGGAAATAATTTATCCATAAAATATAATTTCATTGTCCCTCCATTTTATTTTCTGGGAAATACATGTTTACAATCTGATTCTATGATAAATACAAATAAATTTCTAGAATGACTCTTCTTTCCAAAGTAAAAAGGGTTTTTCTCATCCCACTTTTACTTCTATGAGATACATTAATTTTTTCCACATAATCATTATGTGTGTGGTTCATGTATCATGATTTTATATATAATATAATGATTATTATTACTCTCATGACATTATAATATTCATTTAATGATTCTTTCATAGGGATTATAATTTTAATGTTTCGAATTGGCATGGGACACATTTGAATGTTTAAAGATTATATTCCTTTATAATTTTTCAATGGTATCTTTATCTATGTCAACATACATTGTAGAATATTTTACATCATTGAGTTTTACCTCTTATGATACATTCATCTTTATTTTTTTGATGTTTTTATGATCATTTTGACTATATATGTGTTATTTGATACCATTCATGGTTTATGGTTAATGTTTTCACATTTCATATTTAGTTTTTTTAGTAAAAATGATTATGTTTTTTTATTCACCTAGTTCATATGAGAAATTTATTGGAATTAGTATGTGATGGGATGTGACCACTATATCCCCTCAAAGAATCAGTAGGTCTTATGATACAAACTAGACCATTTTGTTACCCACTTATATATGGTCTCTTAGACGTGGCATTGAGGGTATTTTGATGATGTCCGACATTATTCATTCCCTCATTATGATATTCGTAATTGATAAATCATGTAATTATTTGACTAGTAGAATACACATTTTTAAGTTCATGTGATTAGTTATATATAATTATTTATTCGGATTGTATTCCTACAATATTATTCTCAAGATTATGTTTTATTGGCATGATTTTTAATTACTTATCTTACCTTATTGTCTATGTTTATGATACTTCCGCTATATTTTTTATTGTTAATGATTTTTTGACCTCAACCCTTTCTTATGTTTTATGTTTCCCTAGGATGTGAAGAATTATATTATGAATGACTTATAGGGATACTCTAGACGTTATAGATGTTTAAAATATTGTAAATATGTAGTATTTTTTCATGTTGTAATGTAACATTCATGTGTGTAATATGGTTTCCAAAAAAAACTAAAATAATTGATCCATGTGGATTCATGTATTATATCTATTCAAATGTATAAATATAAGGCATCGACTCCATGCTATTGGGGTTAGGGTATTTAAAATATCTATAAGAGAATCTTTAGTAGAACCCATTGAAAATAGATTTAGAAAACATATATTAGGGAAGAAAACCCAAACATATACTTTGAGGAAATGAATAGAATAACATCTTATAATTTTGGTATGGTAGAGATTATGTGGATATTACTTGAAATGCATCCTTATTGGGATACTACAAGTGGATGTGGTTCTGAAATAGATGAATCTTGGGGTAACATCTCTAACAAGGTGTCTTTGGCCTGACTCGAGGTAACCTGGTACACGACAATGGGACTTACTGTGCACCTAGTTTGATACTCTCGAGGGATATTCTTAAGATATTTAAAATTTTCTTTAAAAACCATTATAAAGGATTTAAAAGTAAATATTTACCAAAAGAAACCATATTTTTGACTATGAGATTATCTAGGCATAATATTTTAGTTTATGTTATATGTTTTTCTAGTTTAAGAATATGAGTTATTATTCATGTCCTAATTTAATGTAATTAATTATTTATAATTGGAACTAAGTGGATGGAATTCTAATTGAATCAATGAAATAATCCAATGAGTAAGACTGACCATTTTTTCAATGGTTTTAAGTTATCCTTTTAATGGGAACTTGTAACCCAAATATTCTTATTATATGATGAAATTATATCATGTTCTAAAAATGTAGATAAATAATTATCCATGTCTTACGGGTTCAAAGGAAAAAAAGAGAAGAAGAGAAAACATATGAAAAAGACAGATAAAGGTACTAAGGGAAAGATGTAATTCCCCACATGTAATAATTGTGTAAGGAAACACCTAGTAGGTCAGAAAGGCTATTGGCATATGGTCTAGAGGGGGGTGAATAGACCAGATTAAAACTTTTAATCAAATAAATTGATTAATTATCAAAGTTATTTAGTAACGTTAATTAGCAGGGGAAAAAGTAAATAACACTAGGATTTTATTATAGTAGTTCGGTCCAAAGTGGGTCTACTCTACACTTATTCCTCTCTACTCGGAGAGAGATATGTTTGCACTAAAAATGATTTTTAAAGATGAATTATAACCCAATTATAAAATCTTTTTCTAGTGGAGGGATAATCACGACCCTGACTTTTGTGTGGTGAGTCACAACCATTACAACCTAACATTAGATAGTGGGAGTCACAACCCAAATAGTCTTCACTTTAGATACAGGGTGTCACAACCCTATGATCCTGACATTAGAATCTAGGAGTCACAACCTGTGGAAAAAGAATAACAAATAATGATTTTGTGTGCAAAAGAATAAACAGAAAAATAGAGTATGTGTGAGAGATGAGAAGTAGTGTTATAGACTCAAGACCAGATAAAAGAGAAGACAAAAATTAATGCACAAGTACTCTTTCTTTAGGTTTAGATCAACACGTCTTGTAAATGAAATTGTAGTGGAATCAGAATTAATTCTGGACTTGAGAGAATGAGCAGATGGTGAAGCAGAGTGTCACAGGACATTGCAAATGCACAACACTTTATCCTTTTATTGTGTTGTGCTTTTTACTGCAAGAGAGAATGATATATATAGAGAATAAAAATAAAAATAGTAGGTTTAGAAGCTCCACTTCCTTAGGATATAATAAATTAATTGAGTTAAGAGCTCCCATAAATATCTCCATGAAAATAGCAGCACTGTTGCTTCATTATTCCCATAGAATAAATATGTAATAAAGGAATTCAAAACATTTTGAATAAGTCTTCCAATAAAATCTCTAGAATAATAAACTTATTAAATGTTTCAAAACATAATTTTAAATAAATTTAAAATTATTTAAACGTAGTCAAAACAGTTCCTAAAAACTACCAGCAGATTCTGAAATTAAATTCAAACATTTGAACTTAAACAATCTTGAAAAAACCAAAATTATTTGTAAAAGACGTTGAAAAACATTATTAAATTTTCTCTTTAAATATAGCACCAAAAATATTAAAAACACTTTGATTACAATCCTTATATTTAATGATAATTTTTCACAAAAAAATCATTAATAAATAATCCATATATTTTCAGAAAATCAATTTTTAAAAAATTGCACAGAATTAACAGTAACATCGGAATGAACATTAACTTTGAAGTGAACAGTAGCTTCTAAGTGAACAGTAACATTGAAGTGAACAATATCTTCAGTGTAAACAGTTACTTCGGAGTGAACAGTGACTTAACGTACGGTATGAATAGTAAAGTAACGTAAGATGAACACTAAACCATATATTTGTGATATAACAATGAACCATACGTTTGTGAGATAAAAATGAACCATACTTTTATGAGATAAAAATGAACCATACTTTTGTAATATAAAAGTGAACCATAATTTTGTAATATAAAAATGAACCATACTTTTGTAAGATAAAAATGAACCCTACTTTTGTGAGATAAAAATGAACCATACTTTTATAAGAAAAAAATGAACCATACATTTTTATGACAAAAATGAACCATACTTTTTTAAGATAAAAATGAACCATACTTTTCTGAGATAAAAATGAACCATACTTTAGTAAGATAAAAATGAACCATACTTTTGTCAGATAAAAATGAACCATACTTTTGTAAGATAAAAATGAACCATAATTTTTTAAGATAAAAATGAACCATAATTTTTTAAGATGAAAATGTACCGTACTTTTATAAGATAAAAATGATAAATTATTTTTTATGATAAAAATGAACCATACTTTTGTAAGATAAAAATGAACCATACTTTTATAGGATAAAAATGAATCATACTTTTCTATGAAATCTGGGCAAAATATTTTGACAAACTTCAACAACTTTTTGAGGGCTCTTAACAGAATATTAAGACTTTGGTTAAAACAATTTCTTTTTTAAAAAACATATTATCGTTAGAAAAAAAATTAACAATTAAAAATGACATGTATAGATCTTACAGTCCTTAAAAAATATAAGCAAAACAGTTCTGGAAAAACTGCTACAGCAAAACAGCATAGCATAACTTCAGGTAATTAAAAGTCCATTCAGAATATATTTTTAGACTTTGATGTAAAATAATTAAATCAATATAAACATTTTATCTTTACATATAATCATGATTCATCTAAATTTAACAACTATATAAGTTTCAGAAAAATAAATACATAAATGTTTTAAATCGGGAAATGTAGTGTTTTTGAAACCATAGTAGCAACTTCATTGAATTGTTTGAGAAATAGATGAGCATTTTGAAACTTCCTCATTAACTATTAAAGTATAGATAAATATCTTATCTTTACAACATGATAAGAATCACAAAAATTAAAATAACTTAATTTATGATATCATCAAATTATAGAGGAAAAGTAATCAAACAAAATCACATGAAGTCAAATTAATGAAAATTTTCACATGAACAAACAATCTACCCCTTTATGTTCGATTACAAAAAAACATTTAAACCGTAAATTTGTTTTTAAAATGATTAAAACCAAATTATTTCTCACCAAAATATCACTCCAAAACTTCTCCCCATTTTTATAAATAAACAAAAATTGAAAACATGCCCCCTAAACAAATGCAGTAATGAAAATTTAAAATTACAACATACCAAGAGAAAATTTAATTTTCTCAAAATGATCAGAGTCTAAAGTCTTTCTAAAAATATGTACAAGATGATTTTGAGAAGGGATAAATTCTAAAAAAAATTCACCCATATTCACATGATCTAAAATGAAATGAAATCTAAGATCAATATGTTTTGTTCTAGAATGTCGTGAGGGGTTTTTTGAAATAGAAATTGTAGATGAATTATCACAAAAAATAAGGTGTTTATCAAGATAAACATCAAAAGCACATAATGTTTTGTAAATCCATAAACATTGAGCACAAATTATAGAAGTAGAGTATACTTAGCTTTTGCAGTAGATAAAGTAACAGAAAATTGTTTCTTAGATGACCAAGATATTAAAAATTTTCCCAAAAAATGACACATGCCTGATGTGCTTTTTCGGTCAATTATACAGCCCCCAAAATCAGAATCAAGAATAAGATGTTAAATTAAAATAGTTATATTTTTGATAAAATAAACCGGAATCAACAATTCCTTTAACATATATAATTATTCTTTTTTATATCTTTAATATGACTTTCTTTTGAATCAGCTTGAAATCTAGCACATAAACAAACACTAAAAATTATATCAGGTCTAGATGTAGTTAAATAAAAAAAGCTACCTATCATACCTCTGTAAACTGTAAAATCAACTGATTTACAAGATGAATCACTATATAATTTACAATGAGTACCCATAGGAGTTTTCATGTATATAGAAAAATCAATAACAAATCGTTTAACTAAATCTTTATCATACATAGATTGATTAAGAAAAATTTCATCTGTCCTTTGTGAAATTTGAATTCCAAGAAAGAACATTAATTCTCCTATTAATATCATTTAAAATTAAGAAGAAATAAATAAAGATAAATCATTATAATGTATTTTACTAGACGATTTAAAAACAATATCATCAACAAATATATGAACAATTAAAATATCATCATCAGATCATTTAATAAAATGAATGGGATCAACATTGCCTTTCTTGAAACCCTTTTTTAATAAAAATAAATAAAGTCTTTCGTACTAAGAAGAAGGTGCTTCTTTGAGACCATATAATGCTTTAAATAATATAAAAACATGTTTGGGAAATTTTTCATTTTCGAAACCCGAGGGTTCAGAAACATAAACCTCTTCATTAAAAAACCATTTAAGAAATATCTTTTTACATCCATTTGATATAATTTAAAACCTTGAAAACACACAAAAGCTAAGAAAATTCTAACTAACTCTTACCTGGAAAAAGTTTAAAATGAATCTTTAAAGTCTATACCTTCTTCTTGAGAGTATTCTTGAGCAACAAGTTTGGCTTTGTTTTTGACAACCTTCCCAGATTCATCCAGCTTGTTTCTATAGATCCACTTAGTTCCAATTACCTGCTTATCTTCAGGAAATTCTCCTAAAGTACATACATTATTTATAACAAAATGATTTAATTTATATTTCATAGAAACAATCCAATTTGCATATTTTAATGAATAATTAATATTAACAAGAACAAAATACGAAATAAAAGTAGAATGGGCACAATAAAAAATAGAATATATGTTATTGACACCAGAATCAACATTGCCAATTAAAATTTCAACCTGATGATCTTTGTGAATCTTCCATGATCTTAGATCAGGTTTTGAATGAGTATGCTCCCCCTAAATTAATTAATAATTATCTTGAGAAAAATCTTCACTAAAATTAAAATCTCTAAACTCATCATCAATAACATTAGAATCAGAATTTATTTTAACATTATTTTCATCAAACATAACATGAACAGATTGTTCAATAACCATCATTCTTTTATTATAAACTCTATAAAATTTACTGTTGTTATAATAACTAAGAAACATACCTTTATCACTTTTAGCATCAAATATATCTAAATTATCCTTTGAATTTAAAATAAAAACATTACAGCCAAAAACTCTAAAATAACCCAAATTAGCCTTTTTATTTTTTAATAATTCATAAGGAGTTTTCTTTATAAAAGGAATAATATTAATTCTATTTGAAATAAAACATAAAGAAAAAATATCCTCACCTCCAAAATATCTAGGCAGATTATATTCACTTAACATAGTTCGCGCCATTTCAATAAAAGTTATATTTATCCGTTCTACAACACCATTTTGTTATGGTGTTCTAGGAGCAGAGAAATTTTGAAAATATCCATTCTTTCCATAGAATTATTCAAAATATAAATTACGAAATTCACCTCCTTTATCACTATGAATAGAAATAATCATACAAACTTTTTCATTTTGAACTAATTTACAAGAAGTAGTGAATTTTGATAAAGTGTCATTTTTATGAGCAAGAAAATATACCCAAGTAAATATACTATAATCATCAAAAATAACTAAAGTATATTTCTTTCCAACAAGGCTAGAATATTTAGTTGGACAAAATAAATCAAGATGTACTAACTGTAATGGCTTAATTGTACTTATCTGATTGATAGGTCTAAAAGAAATTTAGCATTGCATCTCTTTCATACAGGCGTCACAAACATGAAGTTGTTCTTTATTCAAAGAAGAAAGCTGTAAAACATTCTCATGCTTGGAGATCTTATGAAACATCTTGAAATTAACATGACCTAAATGTCGGTTCCAAAGGATGTTGTCATTCTAAAAAACATTCAAACACTTTACATGTTGAACAGTTAGTTCAGTAAAATAAATAGTAAAAATATTATATTTTTTCTTAGAATAAAATAATAACGAATTATCTTTAAAAAAAATAATTTATCATTTTTACGATATAACTTCAATTCCATCACCACATAATTGTGATATACTGATTAAATTGTGTTTTAAACCATAAACATATAAAACATTGTAAATAAATGTAGAATTTGAAATACCAACTTTACCAAAACCTTTTAATTTTCCTTTGGAATTATCTCCAAAAGTAAAAGTGCCTCCATCACATGTGTTGTATGATGTAATCATCGATGGGTCTTCGGTCATATGCCTAGATCATCCACTGTCAATGTACCATATGTCACTCTTGAGACATCCGAGGCATTTTTTCTATAAAATTCAATTAATTGAAAATTTTGGTACCCAAGCTACTTTGTGTCCAATAGGATTAGTAATAAAAATTTTAGGTACCCATACAGAATTTAAACATGTATTGTAAGGTAATCTCGATAACAAGCATTTTTATATATTAGTTTTTGTAAATCCCAAAGATTTTTTAAATCTAAGTGAGCAGTTATTGGCATAGTGACCATTCATGCCACATTTAAAACAACTAATAGTTGAAGTACAACCATTTTTAATTTTAACAAAATAAGTTGTATACATTTGAGGTAATCTTTTATCATAACCAAAACTATATTTAATTTTATCATTTTTAGTCAAAGACATCATATCATGATATTTTTCATGACCTTGAATAAAAGAAGATAAATTATTTTTATAACATTACACATCCTTTTTCAATTTCTCATTCAAATATTGACAAGTTTTCAAATTCTCATAAACTATTGAATAAGAAGCAGAACTAGTGTTTGTTAACCTTTTATTTTCCTGAAAAATTAATTTATTTTTAGAAATATGTTTTTAATTATCTTCTTTAAGTTTATTATATAAATTAGCATATTTGAAAATATCTTTTCTTAATCTTTCAGTTTCTTTATTTAATTCAAAAACATTAGGGTTTTCAGATTCATAATAAAAATCACAACATTCAGAATAATAATTATAATTAGAAACCTTATCAAGTGATTCCATGAAACACGTGTTAGCAGATTCTTTGTCAATAAAAAATTGATCACTAGAATCAAATTCTTCAGTACAACACCAGCTGGTTGGCAATGCCTTTTTATCCTACTTTTTGTATTTTTCTTTATTCTTTAGTTTAGGGAAATCGGGTTTGATATGACCTTTCTTCCTGCACTCATAACAAGTTACATATGAGGCATTGTAATTTTTATCACCTTTCTTATCTCCCTTATTTTTTTCTTTTAGTGGGTTTCTAATAAACTGTTTTTTGAAACCTTTATTTTTCATTATTTTATAGACTCCAGTTACAATCGGAGCCATGTATTCCTTTTCAACTTCATGTAGATCAGAATCAGAAGAATTACTAGAAATAACATTGACAGACTTAAAATCTATACCTTTTCTTTTTGTTGTCTCCTCATCATCTATGTTCTTCATTTCCAGTTCAAATTGGAGTAGTGATCAAATCACTTCATCAAGTGTGTACTCATTGAAGTTCTTGCTTTCATCAATGGAAGCCTTCTTTGCATACCATTTCTTTGGTAAAGCTCGTAGGACTCTTTCAAGAAGTATAGGATTTCTAGAGATTCTCCAACTAAATTCATTCCATTCACAATGCTTTTGAATCTATGGAACATTTGGTTTATGGTTTCATCTTCCCCCATCTTGAAGTCATGAAACTCAGCACGAAGCATTCCAAGATTGGTTCAGAACAATTTTTAAGAGCCAAGGTTATTAACATGAAAAATCTTCCAAATCTCATGAGCTGTCTTGCATGCAGACACATGAATAAAAACACTTCTGTTAATATGAAGATATAAAATATTAGCAACATTGTAATTTAAGACATATCTAGTTGTATCAATTCCTATAAGAGTATTTGGATCACCATCAGGCAGTGTGTATTGTTTTTACATGATTGATCAGTGCTCAATGCTCAACTGTTGGAGGTATGCCTCCATTCAGGATCTTCAGTATCCATAATCATTGCCATCAAAATGTGGAGGCTTCTAAGGAATCCAAGAATCATTTGGGTTCAGTCCTGCCATTTTATAATATTTTTATCCTTATACTGTGAGGTCTAGGAATAGGTTAGCACAATAAAATATAAAATCAAAAAAAAATGGTCGGAAAATTTTCAGAAGGAACAACCAATGGTTTCGATCTTTGGTATAATTAAATATAAATAGAGAGAAAAACTATTCTTTTGAAGGTTTACCTCGGATACCAATTGTTAGGTCGGAAAGGGAAATGGAAGATGGTCTATAGGGGGTGAATAGACCAGATTAAAAATTTTAATCAAATAAATTGATTAATTATCAATGTTAATTATTAAGGATAATTAGCAGCGGAAAAATTAAATAACAAAAGGATGTTTTTCATAGAAGTTCATTCCAAAATGGGACAACTCTACTCTTATACCTCTCTACTCGGTGAGAGATACATGTGCACTAAAAATGATTTTTAAATGATGAATCATAACCCAATTAAAAAATTCATTTCTAGTGGAGGGATAACCATGACACTGAATTTTTTGTGGGGAGTCGCAACCCTTACAACCTGACTTTAGATGCTGGGAGACAAAACACAGACATTCTTGACTTTAGATATCGGGATTCACAACCCTATGATCCTGACATTAAAATATGGGAGTCAAAACCTGAGGAAAAAGAATAACAAATAATGCTTCTGTGTGTAAAAGCAGAAACAGAAAAATAGAGTGCGTGTGAGTGATGGGAAGTATTGTTACATACACAGAACCAGATAAAATAGAAGATAAAAATTAAAGAATAGGTATTGGTTCTTGAGGTTTAGATCATAATTTCTCTTCAATGTAATTTTAGTTGAAGCAAAATTAATTCAGGACTTGAGAGAATGAGTAGGTGGTGAAGCAGAGTGTCACAGGACGTTGCAAACGCACAACACGTTCAAAATTCACAACACTTTCTCCTTTTATTGTGTTGTGAATTTCCCTGCAAGTGAGAATGATATATATAGATAATAAAAATATATATAGTAGGTGAAGCAGCTCCTCTTCCTTATGATATTCTAAATTAATTGAGTTAAGAGCTTCCATAATTATCTCCATGAAAGTAGCAGCATTGTCGCTTCTTTATTCCCGTAAAATTAATATCTAATAATTAAATTCAAAATATTCTAAATAAGTCTTCTAATAAAATCTCCAAAATAATAAAATCATTGAATGATTCATAATAGAATTCTAAATTTAATTAAAATTATTTAAACGTAGTCAAAACAGTTCCTGAAAACTAACAGCAGATTCTGAAATTAAATTCATAGATTTGAATTTAAACAATCTTGAAACGTCCAAATTTATTTGTAAAATACGTTGAAAATTTTTATTAAATTTTCCCTCTAAATAGAGCACCAGAAATATTAAAAACTCTTTAATTATGATCCTTATATTTAATGATAATTTTTCACAAAAAAACATTAAAAAATAATCCATATATTTGCAGAAAATCAATTTTTAAAAAATTGCACAGAATGAACAGTAACTTCAGAATGAACCGTAACATAGAAGTGAATAGTAACATCAGAGTGAATAGTTACTTCAGAGTGAACTGTAATTTCGAAGTGAAGAGTAAGATATCATATAGTATGAGCAGTAATGTAACGTAAGGTATGAATAGTAAACCATACTTACATGAGATAAACAATAAACCATAATTTGTATGATAAAAATGAACCATACTTTTGTGAGATAAAAATGAACCATACTTTTGTGAGATAAAAATTAACCATACTTTTGTAAGATAAAAATGAACCATACATTTTTTAGATAAAAATTACCCATACTTTTGTAAGATAAAAATGAACCATACTTTTGTAAGAAAAAAATGAACCATATTTTTGTGAGATAAAAATGAACCCTACTTTTGTATGATAAAAATAAACCATAATTTTGTAAGATAAAAATCAACCATACGTTTGTAAGATAAAAATGAACCATAATTTTGTGAGATAAAAATGAATTATTCTTTTGTAAGATAAAAATGAACCATAATTTTGTAAGATAAAAATGAACCATCTTATTGTAAGATAAAAATGAACCATACTTTTGTAAGATAAAAATGAACCATACATTTTGATGATAAAAATGAACCATAATTTTGTAAGATAAAAATGAACCATACTTTGGTGAGATAAAAATGTACCATACTTTTTTGAGAAATATGGACAGAATATTTTGACAAACTTCAACGAATTTTTAAGGGCTATTAATAGTAGATTCATACTTTGTTCAAAACTATTTATTTTTAGAAATTCTAATTATCTTTCCAACATAAAAACAACCAATTAAAACCAACATCTACAGATCCTAAAATTATTAAAAAATAGAAGCAAAACAATTCTATAAAAACTTCTACTGCAAAACAGCTTAGCATAACTTCAAGTAATTAAAAGTCCATTCAAAATATATTTTTATACTTTGATGTAAACTACTGAAATCAAGATAAAAATTTTATATTTCCAATGAATCAGGTTTCATGTAAATAGGATAATTTTAGATGTTGCAGTAAAATAATTATAGAAATGTTTTAAAAAAGTGAAATGTAGTCTTTTTAAAACTATAGTAGAAACAGCATTGAATTTTTTGAGAAATAGAAAATAATTTTAAAACTTCTTCACTAACTAATAAAGTATAGATAAATATATTATCTTAAAAACATGATAAGAATCACACAAATCAAAATAAAATAATTTATGATATCATCAAATTATAGAGGAAAAGTATTCAAACAAAATCACATGAAATCAAATTAAAGGAAATATGCACAAGCCCAAACAACCCCTAGGTATATGTTATATAGGAGATGTATTTTTCATCACGTGTGGAGAAAAGGGAAGCCATGCTAGTGATTATAAGTAATGGAATTAATTTTCCAATTTTAATTGATTCAACTATAAGAATATGGGACACTATTCAAATCAATTTCCCATGAATCCATGGAATATACACCAAAAGAAGACAATAGATCACAGTCAAGATTATGCTATTACCACAGACAAATAGTAATGATTAATGAGATTATGTTTGTATTAATGAATCATTTAAATTTATTATTTAATGAATTATGTATTATTCATAATAATTATGTAATATATAATGATTGTAATGAAATACTATTTCATTATGGATTTCAAATCGTATGTTGAATTTTACAAAAAAAAATTGATTTAGTAGAAAGTTTAACATTGGAAAAAACATGGTTAAATGAATGATAATACTTAAAATGTTGCTCGTGAAGAGATAATGGTGTTGGATAGGGAGATTATTGATACAGATAATGTAAATTAGATAGTACTAACTACCATTGGAATGATTCTAAAGTGTTTAGTCATGATCTTTCAGAAATTTTTGTAATTTATGAAATGGTTTTGGTTGATGATTGTATGAGGTTTTAGAGGTTATTTTATTACTTCTCTACATGGCGCAAACTGTTCTAAGAGATTATGTATAGATAGTTCAAGGTGAAATGGGAGGATAAAATTGGATTTATGCAATTAAATTTTATATTTATACTCTTATATAGTAGAATAAGTCTACAACTGTAGGAATATAGTCTTAAAAAATATCTCTTATTATGATAATTTTTTATGATATTAATTAACATTTCCATAACTGTAGTTTATTGTACTATTTTAATCAACATTTATATGAACATTTTCTCTATCAATTTTCATCAGAACTTCATAGTTTTATTTCTCTTCAATTTATAAGTTTTCACTTTCACCAATGTTCTTCTATTCCAAATCATAATTTTTCAGTGACCTTCTCATTTCCTTTTCCCACTAATTAAGAGTATATTTTATTAACAATATTTCCAACATGGGTTTTCCACAATGGTATTTTCTAGTATCAACTCTTTTCATGTTTCAAATGAATTTTAAAATTGGGATGATGTAATTTATTATAGTAGGGGATAATGTAACACCCCAAGGATTTACAAATAAATTTAATATAGGCTGTAATTCTTATAACACAATGTCTCTATGAAACAACATATTGTTATTAAAATTATTTAAACAATATAGTTATAATCCAACCATTAAATATAGTGATATTATTTATAATAAAAACTATTAAATTATATTTGTAATGGTTTCACATAAATAAAAAATATTTATATTGAAATATAATTATTTTGGGAAAAAATCATATTTCCAAATTAACATTTTGTGAATTTTTAGTATATTTCTGAGAATTTTTTTTTGAATAGTAAAGAATTCTATATTTTAGTTAAACCCATGTATTTAGTTTAGATAATTATTATACATTAAATTTATTTTTTAAGTCACAATAGATCAATTACATATATATTAATCCAATTTATATCATTAGAATCATTTTTATATTAAAATTAGATATAATGACTTATTAAAATTTGGAACATTATTTTTACCTAACTTATTTCCACACCTATGGAATTAGCATTAAATGAAAATTTTCAATTTATGTGAATTAAATTTTTAAAAATTGACATACATAGTTATGATCAATAAGATATTTATAGTATGATAGAATCAACACAATTCTCAGGTGAATAGTAACTTGACCCTTTGGAATGTATTATTAGCTTAATGACTAGTAATATAACCAACAGAATAGTATCCTCCCCCATGAATGTGTGGAAAAAATTTCAAATTCTTATAATAGTAAATATGATAAAATTATATCATTGTATATGTAAATTATTATTTTAGAAACATTTAATATAGTATTGGTATTTCTGTGAATTATAAATATTTAATTCCAATTTTATTGTTAACAAAATGATTCAAAATAAAATTCATTTAAATAAAATTTATTCATAAATCAATATTTTCCAGTTTTGTATGGAGACTTAGTTGAAATTTTAGAGTATTATAAAATCAGTTATAATTCTAAAAACTACATTTTTTGAGTAAATGATGATTTTAATTAAAAATTAAATTTATAATATTTATAAAATTATTTTCATTAAATGCTGTCTATTTTTTGAATTATAAACATTGAAAATGGTTTGGTTGAATTTGTGGAATTTTTCTAAAATACTTGAATTTTTTGTGAATTGTAAAATATGATAATTTAATATAAATGCAAAATACCTGATTTATTGAGTAATAGTTGTTGTATGGCTGATTTGATTATATAATATTATAAAATCATTAATTATTTTAATATATTTTATTATAAACTCAAACTAATCTTATTTTTGAGTCAAAATAATAAACAAATGAATAAAATATTCAAAAAACACCCCTCTAATCGACTATAAATAACACCCCTCACCACCACTTATCCTCACAAATGTAGGCATTTGAGCCTTGTAAAATTCCGTTTCAACACTCTTCCCATGTGCATAAATCATATTCCGGATCTATTGGTCTAAAAAATTACCAAAAAAGGTGCATTAAGGAGGTTCTCATAGAGGAGAATTCAAGAGGTAACTCCTTTATCTTTTTTTAAATTTAATTTCAATATCCTTTTTCTTTTAATATAATCTCCTCAATTCCCCTATCAAAATTTCCATTATTACCCTAGTATCATCTAAATACTATAATAATATCATGTTAATGTAATATACTTCATAAAAATCCTTCCTTTATCTCTTTTATTTATAAAACGAAATCATTGTTCGTGAGGTACCAATTTACAACCTTTGTGGTCGACATTTTTTTGATATTCAATTTCTCCTTAAAGGATGATCAAAAAAAATTATGGTTAAAAAATACAAAAATATATTTATCAAAACCTATATAATTTTTAATAAAAATTATTTATACCTAATATAAATTTATACGGGAAAACTAGTTCGTGATGATCAAAAAATAGCCAAAATAGTCTAAATGATTATCACAAATGTTTTATCTAATTACTCGCCAAAATATCATATGAATAAATTAACTATATAATAATATAATATTATTAATTTTTATTAATATCAAATAAATTCAATTCTATTGAATTAAACCCATTCCACATGAAATTACTTAATCATATAAACATAAAAAGATCATGAAAACCAAGGAAACGAACTATCTCGAGAGATAAAATTACATCTTATAACTAATAAAAAATTCCACGTGTAAAAATAATAAATAAATAATAAATAAAATCTGTTTTAAATATGTTATTAATTAATTTATTAATGAATCTAATTTTATATTTCATGACATTAAGTACAAGTGAAGAACACTTTCGTGCATTAGGTAAGGGTTTTCTCAACTTGCATTAATTTCTTCGAGATATGCCTTATTCACCACTATTTAATGTGTGTGGTGTATGTATAATCCCCATTGATGATCAATATCATGAATACATTTATATTCATTTTATTAAATGAATTATTTTTTTATAGTTAATTTTATGGGGCATATGGTTCGACTATTTTCAAAGTGGTAAGGGATTCTACGTGAACTTCAATTTTTCATTTGGGATATGCATTCTCTCTCTTTACCTCAATGTAATTCTTAGTTATTCTTATGTACTACCACAAAACTATATTTCATTCTTCCATATATATGTGCCTTTATCAATTCTTTATTTTTCAATGGTAATTAAATGTTTTATAAGGTTCCCTTCTCAATTCATCCCAACAATCAAGTTTGATTAAAGGGAACTTCCAGCTTTCTTAGCCATTTTTAGGTGCACCCCATACTCTATTTTAAGAAACCAATATTTTTCAAAAATTACACATCTTATCATGAAAAAATATTTTTTCATATCTAGTTTTATACTAAAATTATAATTTTTTCAATTTTAATGATTCCTCAGTATTTTCCCTTCAACTACACTAAAGTGACCAATTTCAAAAGTTTCCTGAATGCTATTTTATATGTTTATAGTTAATTTGGAAATAATTTATGCATAAAATATAATTTAATTGTCCCTCCATTTATTTTCTATAATATTAATTTATTCATTATGATTTTATGACAAATAGAAATTAATTTACAACAGAACGTTTATTTCTAAAGTAAAAAATGTGTTTTTTATCTCACTTTTAATTCTGTAAGATATATGCCTTTCTCATCACTTTTTCTTTATGTATTCTGTTCATATATTTCCCTTTGATATATCGTATTATTAGTTTTATTATTCTGATGACATTTTCAGTTTTGTTTAATGATTTCATCATAGTGATTATGATTTAAATGTTTCAAAGTGGTATGAGACACATTTGAATGTTTAAGGACTATATTCCACAAGAATTTTTCAATACTATGTTCATTTATGTAAACTTTCATGGTTGAATATTGTACATTGTAGAGGTTTATCTATTATAATTTCAAATACCATATGTTTTTTATGATTTTATGATCAGTTTGAATATGGATATAAATTTTGATACCATTCATGGGTTATGGTTAATGTATTCACATTTCATATTCTAGTTTTTCAATAAGAATCTTTATATTTCTTATGTTTCCCCCTATTGATATGAGGAATTAATTAAAAATTGTATGTGATGGGTGGGGCCCTCTGTATCCCCTCGATGCATCGGTAGTTCTCATTAGACAAACTAGACCGGGTTTTTAACCCCATATGTATAGTGTCTTGGCGATAGCCATGATGGTATCTTAATTATTTATGGAATTATTCATTACCTTGTTATGATATTAGTAATTGATAAATCATGTGATTATTTGACTATTATATTATCTAAGTTTCATGTGACTATTTATATGGAATTATTTATTCAAATTTTATTCCTACCATATTATGCTCAATAATATCTTTTATTGGTATGATTCTCAATTATTCAGCTTCCCTTATTGTTTTTTATGATAGATTCCACTATATTTTTTACCCTTATTGAGCATCTGAGCTCACCCTTTTTTATTATTCATTTTTATTCATGATTAAATGATATATATTGTGAATTACTTGTAGGTATAATTTAGAAGTTTGGATGTATCAAATTTATTTATTATGTTTTATTTCCTATTAAGTTGTAATGTAAAGTTCATGTATGTAATCTTGTTTCAAAACTACTAAACTAATTAATCAATTGGGATTCAAGTATTTTATCTATTCTAACGTATTAATATAGGGAACCGGCTATGAACTACTAGGGTCAGTATCTTTACACCATGATGTCAAATCAATACCCCATACTCAAAATGGGGTACGTTGTGAGTTGTTTATTAATTGGATGAAACTTTAAATGGTGAAAATTAAAATTAGACATCCACGCATTCTACAAGATATTCTCATTAACTTAAATAGGGATTAAAATCCGAATCAAGGCATGAAAAAATATTTAATATTAATTTTCAATGTTTATAATGTGTATTATCATGTTCAAGGTTAAAGAAAAAATTTCCTTCCTCTAAAATGTATAATTTTTTTATTTAAAATCATTTTCTTGTTTTTTTATTTATACACACAAAAATATTTTTTTATTTCACCCATCAACATAGAAAACCATTTTCCCATGTGTTTAATGAAATGAATATTTATAAGGTTATAGATAGTAGAGGGGAGTTCAAAAAAAAATATTTGAAGATGATTTGTAAAAAAAATATCCCCTTGTCGTATAATGATGAATTTCAGCCAAAAAAATAGATCCATTTATACCAATATATCCCATAGACTCCCCTTATTGGTTGATAGAATATTATGTAAATTTTAATGTATGTGATTTCCTTGAAAAATAATTCAACCTCAACAACCCCAAATTATCACACAAAAACAAAATTATAATCTATTGAATCCCTAAGAGGTACCCTTGACTAAAAAAACAAATATTAAATCAAAAAAATGTACCTAATTATTTTATCACACAAATTATTTATACAAGTAATAGGTAGAAATAAAAAAATTATATATATATATATAAGTTTCAAATATTATTATATATATAAAGAAAAGAAAAGATAGAAGAAATATGACACATTGTTCAGTGGAAGGTGTACTCCCCAATTGATCTATGATCATGGGTTCGAGTCTCATGGATTCAACGGTTTTGACTAGTTTCCCCCATGACCTATAGTGTGACCTTTTAAAAAAATACGATTTTTTATTATTTTAACATTTTCTTTCTCTCTTTTTTTCCAAAAACCTACTAACTCACACAAATAAAATCAAACCAAACCAAATCAAATCAAATCAAATCCGATTTTGGGTTTCCTTCCAAAAATGCTTAGTTTAATGTTGTTATATTGACCTTAACCCCCCCCCCCACTTATCCAATGCCATCTTTTAATATTTTATGGATTAAAACATTCACCACATTTATAATATTATGATTGAGTCTCTTATGGGAATGTTAGGAAGGTTTTTAAAGTTATTGATGAAAAACCGTATAGGTCCATATGATTTAGCTAAACCCATTAATATCAAAAAGGTTCCATCAATTTTCTTTCCTAATCTTACTTAAGAAATCAAGGGGTATTTTTTATTTACTTGTATCAAGAGAATAAATAATTAAAACATAGAGGTTTTGACTATCTCGAATAAAAGAAAACATGAGGGAGGATGGAAAGGACATATGTTCGTGTTCATGTAGGCTATTACTTTAACACATAGTTTGTGACAATGAATCAAACTCAATTTCATTTTCAATATTAATCAATATAATTGGTTACTTTTTATTAGAATATTCAGTAATTAAATTGGATATATCAGTTTTAGGAATGGTTACAGACTCAAATTTGGTGATTTCTCAAAATGGTATAGTAATTGGTGTTTCATAAAAATAAAAAATGGAGATATAATTGGGGCACTTAGTCCATTATGAGTTTATTGTGTAGCTTGGGATGCCGAATCCTCGGAGACCTAATAAGAATACTACAGACACATACATTATATGGATTGATTTAGGACATGATTTGGAAGCATTGGGTTGATTATATATAGGTTTAAATGATAAATAAGAGACTTTTTTTAATTGAAATTAATATAATTGGTTGATCCTAGGTTATTACAAGGGATGGATTTGATTAATTTCATTTTAAATTATTTCAATTTCATTAACTCGAGAAGTATTCATTCCCTTAAATCAATATTACCACATCACTTACTAGTTT
The DNA here is from genome assembly GCA_963277665.1 of Viscum album. Classification (NCBI taxonomy): domain Eukaryota; kingdom Viridiplantae; phylum Streptophyta; class Magnoliopsida; order Santalales; family Viscaceae; genus Viscum; species Viscum album. Next base: position 1,971,842,957 of record OY728119.1, on the reverse strand, counting down.
ACCAAATTAACATTCAAATTCTAATCACCTATACATCTAGAGGAATATATTCATTATAACTCTTAAGTAAAACATCATATAATCGCATGAAAATTATGGTGATATAATTCAATAAGGAATAGGATGAGAGAAAATCATTGAATAAAATACTCAAATAAAAAAACATTTACAAATTAATAGAGTGAGAAATAATATACAATATAACCCACTGATATCCCCTTATATCATCCCATAAGAGTGTTATCAATCTATCTATACTATGCTCTCAATTGAAGAAAAAAAGTAGACTCGTGAGGGAGGAATTGAAGAAGTGAAAAACAATTAAATAACGATTACTCCACCATTGTGTGAAAAAATTCACAAGGTTTGGTATGAATAAGTACACACCTTGAATAAATTATATCAATGTGATATGAATAATAATTTGATAACAGGATAATAATATATTTTAATAAGAAACTAAGTTAATTAAACAAAATAAAATTTGAGAAATGCGATTACATCATCAAATTGGAATCATAAAATTAAAATAAGAACAGCTCACAAAGATCCATAAATCCTCCAACACCACTAACATAAGGAGGAATTTTGGAAGCCGTAGTTATATCCAAAAATATTGTAATTCACCTTAATTAATGGTGGAATTCCTATATTGGTCGAACATTAATGGAGGGAAGACTTTTCCACCCATGAAAAAAATATGATCCAACTTGCATCCACTAAACAATTCGGCCAAAATGACCTTCTTGATGGGTGAATTTATGAGGGAAATAAAAGAATAACATTAATATAATGATGTATCCTGAAATATAGTAAAATTTCAACATAAATTGATGTTTTTTTTATATATGTTCAAAAAAGTGGGCTTGTTTTTTGGGACCTTGAATCTGGCCCATAATAACATCTTCAACAAGAGCTACCTAGTACTCCATTAAAAAATAAGAATTAAATTTGTAATATATTCAATTAAATGTTCCCCATGATGTTCTATAACCTCATTTCATATTTTTGAGAAACTAGTGTTTTATATTGGTGGATAAATATTAATTTAACTGGGTTTCTATACAGTTCATATCACCCAGAATGTGTTGGCATGAAATCCCCCTTTGGTCATCTTATAATGAGATTCTTAAAGTGTTCCTAAATAATGTAATATTTATAATATAATGAAAACCCATAAAATTAAATATGAAATTAAAATCAATATCAATAGGGGATTAATAATTTGTATCAAAGCATACCTATTAACAGTTCACTTTAAGCATGATTTTCCACCATAATTTGAAATAATGTTCAAATAATAAAATACACTAAAAATGATGTTTGTTAATAACAAAAAACATGTATATAATAATATATACAATATATATTAGCCTCTTTTAGTGGCTAATCAGTATCTGTGAGGGTTACATTGTAAGGTAGTCATAAGGGTTACACTATATGGTAGTTATGAGGGTTAAAAAATATATGGTTTTCGTGAGGGTTACAATATTAAGTATAGAATTCCCCATGTTACATTTATGGTTGTATTTATTTTTTTAATTTTTATTGGAATATCATGTTTTTAAAAAGTAAGTATATTATTATTTCTATGTGAATTGTATATCTTATAAAAATGATTTCATATGTGTATAAGTATTCATGGGAAAAAGTTTTATTTCCTTCTTTGTATGTCCCTTACTAATATTTTTTTTCTCATACCACGTATTAAAATATTTATAATAGGGATTAAGGATGGTTAAGAGAAAATATAATGAAATTATGAATGTCATAAAAAGTACATGTTTTATTAAAAACCTTTTTTATGGAATAAATGGAAATTGTTTTAGTAGAATCCAATCTGTATTCTTGTGGGTTGGTATGTATGAATTATTTACTAATTATCTAAAACTATAAACTGAAAATATCATTGTGAATTCAATAAGTGTATCCTAGTTTAATTTACCAGATTATTTAATGTTTAAGGTCATTCCCTTGTAGTTAGTATCAAATACAGGTTTGAATAAATTTTGGGGTTAGTTAGATTTTAATAGAATGACATAAATATTTTTAACTTATAATTTTATTGAAATGATAAATAATTAAAAGACTTATATGTTTCTTCACCTATGATATTTATATTAATAATGGTTTTCCATAGAAGAAGCAGGCAATCAAAAGTTAGAAGGCACTGAGAGGTTGGTATCTTTCAGAATCTGCAACCTAATATGGCGGGGATTTGAACAAAGAAGTTTTTCCCATAATTTATTTTTTGAAGTAAGCCATAAAGTATTGTTTCATCCATATAAGACAACATCCAAAGCTACCACAAAGGAACATGATGGAATTGGAACACATTATGAGTCAGAACCCTCTTTATTTCAATGGATCTTCTGACTCAGGGGTGGATGAAAGGTGGATTAAAGCCCTCAAATCGATATTTGATATCATGGGGTTTTTAGAAAATAAAAAGATAAATCTTTTTATTTTCCATTTTGAAGGTGAAGTTGACCAGTGGTGGTCCTTGTTCATGAATATTAGGGATAAAGGGGACATTGATTCCTTGGAATGGGATGAATTTAGGAATATTTTACTTGAAAAATATTTTCTTAAGGTGGATTGAATTAGGATAGAAAAGAAAATTATTGAAATGAAAAAAAAAGAAAATGATTAAGCAGGCATGTATGAATAAAACATTAACATATTGGAAAGGTATTCTCTAAATATTATTTGGGATGTCGATAGTATAATCAATCATTTTTACACCTAATTGAAGCCAAGAAACTAATGAAATTTGGCCTCCCATTAATTCAAAAGATACGAGAAACATGTTTGATATGATGAGAGGGTATAAATGTTGTTTTTTGATAATCTTTTGTACTTTTAAATCATGAATAAAAAAAGGACCATTTGAAAAGTTATGTGTAACAGTCAATAAAAGAAATATAAAGGTAATAAAATTCATATTCTAGTTTTTGGGATGTGTGGTAAAAATCATCAGGGGGAATGCCTTAACAAATCCAGGAAGTATTTATGATGTGGAAAGATTGGACATTTTTCATAGGATTCCAAAGAAAAATATCTTAGGGATGGTATGTTTAATTATGATAAGAAAATTTTAATGTGTTTTAAATGTGGTGACTCAGTCATTATGAAAATATCTACCCAAAGAAAGATTTAAATTATGGAAAGTACATAAACTATAAGAAGAAAGGGGCAGTGATATCATTTGCAACTACTTCAGTATGTTTTTGGCCATCCAATAATGTGGTATCAGGTACATTTTTTTACTCATATTTTTTTAATATCTTGTTTGAACATGGTCTATACAGTCAATAATTTCTAGGAAATTTTCTGGAAAATTAAAAGTTTCACCTCAAGAAATGAAATTAGAACTTATGATAAAAACACCCAGGGAAAATATTAAGGAAAAGAGGAATTATATAAATATTATTATTTTTTATTATGGAAATACAATACCTTCAAACATTATTGTTATTATTTTAAAATAGTTTTCAGTTATTTGCAGTATATATTGGATTTTTTTACCTTGCTATGATTTATTTTAGATATAAAGATATTTTTTTCAGAAGGAGTTTCTGTTTGTATACAAGAATGAACTCATACTAATGAAAAAATTTATTAAATATAAGAAACTTTTAAAATATAGAAATGAATTTTATCTTACAAATATTTTTGAAAATAAGGGAACTATTTAGATTAATGATGTTCTATTGGTAAATGAATACCTGGATTTTTTTCCCGATGATTTTGCTGGTGTAATACTAGATCAGGAATTTAAATTTACTATTGAATTAATTCCTCATTCTAATCCAATTTCAAACCCATTCTTTATAATGGTTCATGTGGAACTACATGAATTGTAGAAGCATTTTTAGGAGTTTCTTGATAATAGTTTCAATCATCGTAGCACTACATCATGGAGTGATCATGTTTTTTCATTAAAAAAATTATGGTTCCATGAGGTATTACATTGATTTTAGAGATTTTAATGACATTAATGTTTAAAAGAAGTATCCATTACCTTATATTGATGATTTTTTTATCGGATAATAGATACTAGTATTTTTTCCATATTTACTTGAGATCTAGGTACCATCATTTGATGGTGAATTAGGATGACATTTCGAATAAAAAAATTCTAAACTAGAAATTAGAATTATGTGTTTGTTTTAATTACCATTGGTTTGAAACATTACCCTACTGTATTCATGGGTATTGTGAATAGAAACTTATGTTATGGTTTGCATATGTTTTTTTAGTTTTTATTGATGATATTTTCATGTTTTCCAAAAGTTATGAGGATTAGGAAAAACATATGTGGATTATTCTTTAAAACCATAAACAAAAGATGTTATACTCGAAATTTAGAAAACTTGATATTTGGTTGTAACAGATTTATTTTCTTGGGATCATTTTTAATAATGATGGACTAATAGATTATACCACTAAAAAAAGTAGTTGATTAGTGGACAAGACCTATAGAAGATACATAAATTCATAGCTTTCTTTGATTAGCATCCTACTATCAATGGTTTGTTAAGATCTTTTTGTGATTATATATCATGCTAACTAAGTTAATGAAAAATGGGTTCAATTTATATGGATATAATATTGTGATGTTTTTTTAGGAGATGAAAAGAATATATTTTAATGATCTAGTTTTGGTATTGCCATACAAAAAATGGTGATTTTTTATCTTTAGTGATTCTTTTTTAAAGGGACTTGGTTTTGTTCTGATGTAGAATAATCAGGTAATTTCAATGATTCAATATAACTAAAACATCATGAGTTAAATTAACCCACATGTACTTTGGAATTATCATTTTTGGTTTTCAATATAAAAATTTGAAGGAATAATTTATAGGGACCAAAATGAAAAATTTATAATGACCATAAAATTTTGAAGCATATATTTACATGGAAGGAATTAAACAAGAGTTAGAGAATATGGATGGAAGTGATAAAGAATTATTATTTCATGATCAATTACCAAACAAGAAAAATGAACAAAGTTGATGATTCCTTCAATTGAAAACGTCATGAATCTTTATACATGTTATGTTTAGAATATGACCCATTGATTTATGATTTGATGAATTTCAACTTAGAATTTTTAGGGCAAAAGATTCCCCTTTTTTTGGTCTTTGTGCAGTTGTCTCTCTCAAACAGAATTGTACAAGCGTAGAAGGAATACCACGAGTTATAGAAAATGGTATAATTGGTTAAGAAAGGTAAATTTAATGAATTTAAAGTTGATAAATATAATGTCTTCAGATTTGGAAAGTGTTTAGGTATTCCTTACTATTCCTTACTAAATAATGAATTGTTAAGTGAAGCTCACAGTTCTATATTTTTAGTTCATCCTAGAAGCTTTAATATGTACAGAAAACTTCATGATTATTTCTGATGGGATGGAATGAAAAGAGATATTTCGGATATTATAATGAAATGTTTGACTGTTCAATAGTTTAAAGTAGAGTGAAAACTATTAAAGGGTATGTTTCAATATTTTTCAGTTCTAGAGTGGAAAAGGGAAAATATATCCACGTAATTTGTGGTGGGACTATCAATGACTTATTGAGGTAGCAATATGATTTGGGTTATTGTTGACCAACCGACTAAATATGAAAATTTTCTTCCTATTATAGACACTGATTATTTATATTATCATTCTTCAATAATCCTCAAAGAGATTTTCAATTTGTATAGAGTTCCTATATCCATTGTATCTAACCAATATCTCATATTCAATTATATCTTTTATAATGGACTTTATAATTATTTGGGAACTAAATTAAATTTCCACAAAGCCTTTCATCCTAAATCTGATGGACATACGGAGTGAACAATTCGGGCATTGGAGTGCATTCTTCAATGTTATTCAATGTATTACTGAGGAAGATAGAATCATCATATTTCATTACTTGTGTTTTCGTATAATAACAGTTTTCATTTCAGAATATAGATGGATCCATTGGATATATTATATGGAAAATAGTGTTTAACTATAACATTTTGGGTTGAAGTTAGTTAAAATAATTTGATACAACCATACTTGGTAGAGGGGGTGGCTGAGAATGTGAAAATGATCCAATAAATTATGAGGGCAGCTCAGAGAGGGAATAAATAGTATGGCCCATGCCTTAAACATTACACAATCATATCATTATTAAATAATTATCATTGAATATCTTTTTAGGTTTAGAGTTTTTGATAATTAGGCCATAACTATTACATTAAATCTCAAATATTAAAAAATAGACACCTCTACTCTATCCAATTTTTTCACATTAATAAAACTCCTTAAATAAAACAATAATTATATTCTTGATAAAAAATGTCATGAATTTTAACTTTATCATTACATTCATTTTACCCTTTGAAGAACATTTCAAAAACTTGGTATGGGCATAAAAATCTCTCTAAGGGTTATAAAATATGGAATGAAAACATTAGTCCAAGAAAACATACAAATCAATGAAATCATAGATTCACTAATAAAAATTAAGCTCATTTATATTACTCATGAAATCATATCATTGACGAATAACTCATAGAAATATAAAATTATAATGGATTCTTAAGAAATACATAACATAATATCATTATAGAGTTCACAGCTACAAAGGGAGCAACCTTCATGGTTATGTTTGGAATACCCATCACAATATATTCATTAAATATCTTAGGAGAAACATTAACATTTACCTATGTCATGTTACCCAATGCTTGTGAGAGGTATCTCAAGCTCACCTTCCATTGTTTTATCATGGAACCACCCATATATGTAAACTATTCCCAAGAACCATAACATATTCATAACACATAGAACAAGAATAATGGAAATTTAACATTTCCACATTACAATCATAATATTTAATTTCAAGATGTTCACATGATCAATGATTTATCAAATCCATTTTCAATTCCTAAATATGTAAAAAGGGTACATGGTATTCATTTTCCTTTTATAAATATTATGTATTATTAAGGAAGACAAATATCAAAAAATACTTGTGGCGATAGAAAGGTTGTTGTCGCCATGTATGTTAAAAAGAAACATTCTTTTCATCATTTATAAAAACACTTCATAGAAAAAATATTCCTTTCAAAAACTATTTAATTAAAATATTTGAGAAATTTTATAATTATACACCATATAAAATGAGGTTGTGTATAAACCTAAATATTCATAATTAAAAGTTGATTGAGATGAATTCCATTACCTTGTGTTAGACTTGTCTCGTTCGTTCTTTATAAACCTGAATAATAAAAATTCGTTAATTTATAAATTCCTTAGAACCTTTTGAATGTTTTTTATTCATTTTATATTACTTATCAACAATTTATAAAAATTACATAAATATTGAAGTTCATATCGATCTTTTTTGTCGATATTCAGTACATGAGTCGAAAATAAACTTGTTTTGATGTAAATTTTCCATGTAGTCAAATTTTTTTAATCATAAAAATATTATTCATGATTGGAAGATCATATATATCCAGTATATATGTATTTATAATTGTCCATTTTATTTTGAGATAATAAACTAAATTCATCATTCATGGAGATGTTACGTCGTACGTACGCATGAACGCTACTTTCATTTACTTGTCATATTAATGGAATGAAAACTAATTGATACATAGGTAAATTATAATTTTAGTATAACATAATATTTTATATATATTACATAATTTCATTAATATAATCTTTTATATGTTCCATGAATGGAATGAACGAGTCAGATCACTTTGAGGGGGCGATAATCCGCACTTCCCCAAAGGAAATGTCGTATTTACATATTATAGAAAGAATAATGGTATGCAGTAAATAAAAATACAAGAAGAATAGAGACAATATAACTATAATATATATCATATATAAATATAGTTTCATCATCATTGTGACCATAATGAGGGGTAGGAGGAAATTGAACTGACATCGTTTTGTGAGGCAACAGTTTGTCGTACACAGAAACGGTATGTTTGTAACCATTAGATGAAGGTGTGTGTAAGTTTAGTTTGAATCTTTATCATAAAATCATCCTTGTATGTTGAGGATACTATTTCTTATATGTAATCAAAGAATAATAAGATCATAGGTACTGGAGAAGGAAAATAATGGAAAGTAACTTGAGAGAAAACATTACCTCTAAATCGGGTATCTTCTTTTGATATTAGCAAAAATGCTTTATTGAATTTTTTATGCCAAATTTAAGGATTCTAGGAGAAAGTTATGGATTATATCATGTTTATTTTATTGATATTTTCTGATCTAAATGGATTTGTAATCCTAAGATAAAGAGAAGAATAAGCACCCTTTTATGGAATAGGTGAGGGGTACTTTAGGAAAGTTGTGAAATATTAATTTATTATAAATTAAACATTGATTAAAAAAATTTATAAAACTCATTTGATTATAATAATAGATGATTTAGGTTAAAATAAACATCATTGAAAATTTTTATATAGGTTTTGAATATTTTTTGTCCATATCTTTTTTGGTTTAACCCTAATTTTTCCCTTTTTAATCTTATAGTGATATCTTGTCATTTATACATTGATGGTTAATGTAATTAACATATCTTGTAAAACGACCCAAAAAGTCATTAATAACATATTTGGACTTGTATTATCCTTTTTTTCATATCTCACATTTTTTAAAATTTAATATCATTTAATAAACTATTTTATATTTTAAGTTATGAATTATGTGAATTTTGGACACTATTCATACATGACTTTTTTAAAAATTCCTATATACTAGATTACTTCAAAAAAGGGATTAAATCAAAAAAATATTTCAAATATCGTTCATAAAATCTGTAAATAGAAAAAAAAATATTCAAATTTAAATTAGTTTAATTTTTATAAAATCATTTTTTGAGTCGTTTATTAATGAAGCAATCATTGCATCATTATTGGGTCATAAATAAATTTATTTATTTAATATTTAAAAATTATAAATAAATAACCATGATAAAGAAAATATTTTTATATTTATAATAAATAATTATAGTCAAAGTGATAATTTAAATAACCATATATTAAAATTGTTTTAGTAAAAGATACATGTTCATGTTATATTTCTCTTTACATTAGAATAATTCTTATAAAATGTCATTTTCACACGAAAGTGGATCCATGGGGTCCCAAAATTTTCCCAATGATTCCCATGGTCATAAATATATTTTAAATAGGATTAATACAAGTTTTAGTGATGTTTAATATTATTAAATTATTATTTTTTACCCTTATTTACCATATTTACCCTTTAACTATGGTAAAATTAATAATTTATAAAGTTACTATTCATAATGTCCAAAAATAAAAGGCATCCATTCAAAAAATTTATGTATTATGATTCCAAATATAGAATCCATTTTTCCAAATTCAAAATATATAAGTTGCGTAAATTAATTTAAAATTAATTCCCATCGTCAAAACAAAAAAGCCAATTTTTAGGGAATAATAACTATCAAAAAATGACATTTTTTTATATCCAATTACAAAGGAAAACTACATCCAATTACCAGAATTGGATTAAATTATAAAAATTAATTTAATTACACATTAAAACCAATTAAAATGACAATATAACTATATAAATAAATTAGATGAAATGACAGTTTTGAATTAAAATGCATTATTATTCACTATTCATTAAAAAGTAAACATTTTCAAAAAAATTTAAAAAAAGTAACCAATGTAAATTTTTTGGTACTTCTTATAAATAATAAGATTATTTTCTTAAATATATCATATAAATGTGACAAAAACAAAAATTAAAAAAGGATCTTCATCAAAATGTGGTAGAACTACATTTTAAGAAACATACTTCTGTTATCTGAAAAATTGAATTTTTACTTATATCATATCTAGAAAAAATATAATAGGAATTTAAAATATTTAAATCAATATATAACATATATTATTAATTAAATAAAAAACAATAAATAATGATATGATTTTATAAACAAAATTATCCTCTTTTAAAATAGGTTGTCATAGAAACATGTCCTTTATATTCAATTGGTCTTTATTTACATTTATAAAAAATATGTTAACCAATGAATCATTATTTAAACATTTGTAAACCAAATTTCAAAATTCATTTTATACTTTTCATTCATGCAATTCCAATGACTAGGCATTAACTACATTTTAAAATAATAATATTATTATTGTTTTATTTTTCAATATAACTCTAAATTGTGTGCAACGTAGGATTTCGAAGAAATCTGTTTTTGTGTATTGGGTACGCTATCCCAAAAAGATTCCCCTTTAACATAAAATTATAAACTTATTCAAAAATATTAATATAAAATAAAAAGTATTATTCTATAAATACCTAAGTCAATACATCATTCTCCCCGTTTGGAAATTACATCCTCAAAATGTAAAAAATGGGCTCGAAAACTTCTTTGATAATCCCAAATCGGAAAAAGATTCAATATCACTATCACATTAAACGAAATAAATATAAGTACAAAAGTCACTCAAGATAACACATTAAAGGATTCCATATCAAAAAGCATGGATATGGAAGAAACACTAACCATTCAACTCTAATGTTGAGTGATAGAAAACATGATAAAGAGAAATTTAACTACAAGAACACAATAAACATATGATGGGTTAAATGGTCTTTGACTCCCATGTAAGATAAATAAATGGAATTTTTTTTCTTTTAAGTAATATTTCATAAATTTTAGGAATTCATTTATGGTATTGAATTAGAACATTATGAAATATACTTAATTTTGAAGTAGAGGTTCATCCTTTAATAATGTTCTACAAAAACTCATATTTTCTCCAAGGGATTAGTATTCAAGATGACTTGGTCACACCTAATGCACTAGAATCAACTTATAGAGAATAAAATAATCCAAAAAATATGAACTATATATTTCCCATGTCTTTATACATTATCCCAACCCAAAATAGTTCGTACGAGATCAGATAATCACCATAAAGGATAATCCTTTATAAAAATAAATACTACTTTTAATCTCCAAAATTCATCAAACAATACCCAAAGTTCAACAATGACCATTCAACACACCATTGTACTTAAAATTATTCAAAATAATCCAAACTATAATTGAAACACAAAATTAATATGGATTTTATCACATAGCCTTCCACGATAAATCTTAACATTTATCCCCAAATAACATAAACTACACTTAAAGTCTCATACCGAAAAGTAATTAACCTAATAACATATTATTTATGATAGGTTAATCATTTCAATAAATAACTAAAATTTCCAAAAGTCCCTAATAAAAATATATATTCTTACAAAATAAAATTAAACCATTACTCCTCAAATGAAATCTCATAGTATTATATTTTCCTTAAGCTTATAGTGTTCCAATAGAGAAAATGTCATCCAAAATAACATTTACCACTTACTGAAAAAATCATTTTCCATTACTAAAGATATCCATTTGATAAATAGATATTCCCAAAATCAACTTATTCTTGATCCATAAAATCATTTAACAAAAAATAATAATTCATACTAATAAAGAACTTCACATAGGCCAGTGGTAGGCGACTCACCTTTGTTTCCCTTCAGTTGTGGGTTCAATTCATAGGGCCTTACCGGATGTGATGGGTTTTCACCCATCCTACAGGTTTTTGTTTTTATAAAAACATATCACTCTTATAACATTCTCCAAAATATGATAATTTCCTAAAAAATAACCATAAAATATTTTAACCTAAAAGGTTATATCATACCTCACATTTTGATTCCCAAAAGGTAATAATTTTTAATATCCTAAAATTCAAGGATCATATAATATCTAATGTTTATTTATAACTATATCCAAAAAATAAAAGATAATTATTCCTCAATTAACATTTTTATAAAAAAACTTAAGGGTTACAAATACTAGAAGTCTTCCAATGTAATCGCATCATTAATACATTTAATAATATCATCATCCATAAATATGACAAAATGCTTAAATTCCAAAAATGAAGACATCATAATCATCAAATATTCTTCATGATCCATTATCCTTGTTTTTCCATATTATTATTTTATACTTATTTCATATATAAAAAATCCTGCATAATGTCCTAAGATTCCAAAATTTCAAAACATGAGCTAAGAAATAATCCATACATTCATTGGTCATTTTCAGTTTCTTTATCTTCAATTGGAATGACATTAGGTATTAGTAAAAATATATTTTAATGGACCTACTTATCCTATACCCTAAACTTCTTCATAGGACATCTATTTTCCTAATGATAACTCACACCACATTTAAAAAATTCAATTGATCCCTCAGAAAGAACTTCATTCCCTTTCTAGGAGTCAACTGAAATATTTCTTTTTCCATGGAAGTTTACTATTTCTTGACCTTAATTACCACATATATATCATCTTCTCATCACTTTGAATCATCTTCATATGTGCTTATTTCCACATCCTAGAATCGTATGTATTTTAATATACATACCTTTATGATTATTATCATAACATCCATAGGGATTCATTTCACACATATTTGAGGCCTTAGAAAAATATATAAGGTTAAAGTGGTCAATAATGAATCCAAATAGTTAGTTAAGAATAACCAAAAGAGTTTTCATTGATGCTCCCATTTCATTTTGGTTTCTAATTCAAAAAACCACGCCGGTTTCCTTCATATCTTTTATAGCGTTGGTGCCTGATAGATCCATCCATTTACTATAAAACCAAAATGGAAAGTGTGTGTATATTAGTAAAATCATAATATACTATCTTATGAGGAGAGTAAACACTAAGATATACTTTTTAATTTTATCTTAAACTCGTTCAGTTTATCTAAAATAACTGTGACTCTTTCTAATAAGCTTACAATTATGGTTATGTAACATATTCTAAATAACACCCTAACCTCTAATGGGGTCTTAACTGAACCATGATACCAACTGTAAGGCCCTGAACTTAATCATTACATAAGATTGAGTTAGGTCAAGAATTCACATTGAGAATATTTTCAGGTTTAGATTTTTTGAGTATTAGGCCATAACTATTACATTACATCTGAAATATGAAAAACTAGACACTTCTACTCTATCATATTTTATCACAATAATAAAAAATCTTAAATAAAACCAGAATTATTTTCATGGTAAAACAATTCATGAATTATTCCTTTCTCTTAACCTTCCTTATACCCTCTGAAAAATATTTCCAAAACATGGGATGAGCATAAAAATCTCAATAATGGTTATAAAATAACGAAATAAAACATTATTCTATGGATACATACAAATAAATGAAATTATACATTCACTAATAAAAAATAAGATCCTTAATATACCTCAAAAAATTATAAGTATGATGAATGACTCATAGAAGTCATAAATAATAATAGAAACTTATGGCATCTATAACATACATGCATTGTATCTTTCATATCTACATAGAGAGTAACCTTCATGTTTACGTTTGGAATACCAATCAAAATATATTCCCTAAATCCCTTAGGAGAAATATTATGATTTACCTCCATCGGGTTACACATTGAATTGGAGAGATGTATCATACTCACCAGCCTATTTTTTTTCATGGAACTACCCATATATTTAAACAATTCCCAAGAACCATAACATATTAATAACACATAAAATAAGTATAATGGAAAGATAAAACCTCCACATTGCAATCACAATATATCATTTCCATATATTTACATAATAAATGATTTCTCAAAAATATTTCCAATACCAAATTATGTAAAAATGTTATATGGTATTTTTTACCTTTTAAAAATATTACAGCAAGTTAAAGAATTCAAATATCAAATAATACTTGCGGCGGCATAATGATCAGTGTCGCTACGTACATTAAAAAGAAACATTATTTTTTTCATTTAGTAAAATGCTTCGTAGAAAAATATTACTTTTTAAAATCATTTAAATTAACCAAATATAAAGTTTTATAATTATACGCCTTATAAAATAAGGTTGTGTATAAACCAAAATAATCCCCAATGAAAGATATTGAGACAAAGTCCCTTACCTTGAGTCTTACTTATCTCGTTCCTTCTTAATATTTCTAAATAATAAACATCAGTTACATTATACTTACTTCATAACATTTTTCAACTTAATTATTGATTTTATATTACTTATAATCATGTTATAAAAAATAAATAATTATTTAAGTTCATATTCGTCGTTTTGTCGATATTCGGTACCAGAGTAAAAAATAAACTTGTTTTGATGTAAATTTTCCACGTAGTCATAATTCCATCATAACAAAAATATTATTAATGATTAAAATATTATACTTATCCATTATATATGTATTTATAAAATTACATCATATGTGGAGATAATAAATGGAATGAACTATTCAAGGAGACATTATGTCGTATGTACGCCTGAACAATACTTTAATTTATTTGTCATTTCAAAGAAATGAAAACTAAATGATACATAGATATATTAAAATTCCATTATAATATCATATTTTAAATATGTTATATAATTTCATTAACTCTATATGTTCAGTGTATGGAATGAATGACTCATATCATTTTTAGTGGGCAGTGGTATACACTTCCTCTAATGAAATTATAAATTATATTTCAATTAAACATGGTCCAAAACTCATTAAATGATAAGATAAGATTATTTTGGTTTTAATACCCATAATTTAATAATTTTTAGTCATGTGTTGTATATTTTTTTTATCTTCCTCATTTTTTGGATTAATCCTTTTTTTACCCTTTTTAATCTTATAATTAATTCATGTTCTTTATACATTGTGGGTTAATTTAATTACCATATCATGTAAAATGAACCAAAAAAATCTATTCATGACATATTTGGACTTATATTAACTGTTTTTCAAATCTTAGTTTTTTTGGATTTTAATATCATTAAATACACTATTTTATATTTTAAGTTATGAATTATGTCAATTTTGGTCACTATTCATACTTGAATTTTGGAAAAATTCATATCAACATGACTAATTAGACCAATGGATTTATCTAAAATATAATATGTCAAATATCATCCATAAAATTATTTTATGAAATAAAAATATTCATATTAAATTTATTTTAATATTTATAATATCATTTATTTGAATCCTTTATTAATGAAGTAATCACTGCATCATCATTATGACATAAATAAATTTATTTTTTAAATATCTAAAAAATATAAATAAAATAACATGTTAAAATAATTATTTTTAATTTTTTAATTAATATTTATAGTCAAAGGGATAAGTTATATAACCTAATAGTGAAATGTTTAGTAAACGATACATGTTTTTGTTATATTTCTATTTAGTTTAAATTAATTTTTATAAAATGTCATTTTCTCCACCATGTGGCTCCATGGGTTCCTGAAATCATCCCATGGATTCCCATTCTCATAAATATCTCATCCAATAGAATTAAGACACGTTTTAGTGTAGTTTTATATTATTAAAATATTATTTGTTTACCCTTATTTACCATATTTACCCTTTAACCTTGTTAAATAAAAATAATTACTGACGTTACTATTCCTAATGTCCAAAAATAGAAGGTACCTATTCACGCATTTTGGACCATTGAATTACAAATATATAAACCATTTAACTAAATTATAAAGACATAAGTTGTAGTAATTAATTTAAAAATAATTTCTGTTTTCAAAACAAAAAATGGTTTTTAAGAAGTCATAAATATCAAAATATTGACAAGTTTTTATGTCCAATGTCAATGGAAAGTTACATAAATTGAACAAAATTGGATTAAATGATAAAAACGCAATCCAATTTCACTTTAAGTCCTATTAAAAGAACAATATTACTATATAAATATATCAGATGAAAAGAAATTTTTGAATTAAATGTCGTATTATTACCTATTAATTAAAAATGATCTTTATCAAAAAATTACCGAACATTTATCTAAAGTAAAGTTTGGTATCCCACTTATATAGAATAATTTTATTGTGTCTAATATATTATATAAAACTAAAAAAACTAAATTCAAAACAGGGTCTCCATCAAAAGTTGATAAAACTGTATTTTTTGAAAAATACAACTTTTATCTGAAAAATTGAATTTGTTCTTATATAACATCAAAACGATATCTGATATGAATTTAAAATATTTAATTTAATATATAACATATATTTTTCCATAAATAAAAATCCATAAAGAGTAATATGATTTTATAAACACAATTATTATCTTTTTAAATAAGTTTTCATAAAAACACATATTTTATATTCAATTGGTATTTATTTCTATTTATAAAAATTTTGGTAACAAATTAATAATTATTTAAACATTTATAAACAATATTTCATAATTCAGTTGGTAAAATTCAGTATTTCCATTCTAATGGCTAGGTGTTAACTATCATTTAAATTACTAATATTATTATTGTATTACTTTTCAGTAATACTCAATGTTGTGTGTAACGTAAGCTTTCAGATAAACCCATTTTTGCATGTTGAGTATGCTATCAGAAAAAGAATCCCCTTTAACATAAAATTAATATCTTATTCATAAATAAGAATAAAAATTACAAAGTATTATTCTAGAAATACATGTGTCATTATTGAAAAGATATGCAGATAATATGGGGGATTACTTTTATTTTGAGGTAGGTGATAATGTTTTCCTTAGAATCTCACCTTGAAATTTTGTAATTTGTTTTGGTAAAAAATGAATCATATGTCCATGGATCATAGGACATTATGAAATCCTAGAGTGAGTTGGACCAGCTACCAACCAAGTAGCTTTGCCTCATATTTTATCTCAGGTACACAACTTTTTTCATGTTTCACTGTTGAGAAAGTTTTTTCTATAATAAAATTCATATTTTTATCCCAGAAGTAGTTTAGTTGGAAGAGAACCTTTATAAAGAGTAAAATCCTCTCTACATTTTTGATCATAGAGAGAAAATATTGTGAAATAAGGTAATTCATCTGGTTAAGGTTTTGAGGAGAAACCACATGGTTGAATAAGAAACATAAGAATGTGAAAATGGCATGAGGGAATGGTATCCTCACATGTTTAATGAGTGAATGAAAATTGTGATGAATAAATTTAATTAATGTGGAGAGAATGTAACTACCCAAGTACTTATAAAATATGTTTTTTCCATTTTGGAATTTAATACTTAAATTCATTATTTATGTGTAAAAAAAGTATTGTATTTATATAAATTAATGAATCTATACTAATATAATAGTAACATCACCTATGAAATTATAAATAAAATTTATATATCTTATAAGTGAAAATATTATGTATTTATAATGAGGAGAATTTAAATAATTGTTTTGGAAATGATAAATTAAGTGTTGGTATTTTTGTAAGTCATAAATATTTAATTAAATATTTATAATTTATATAATTATTTAAATGAAAATATATATTCATAAAATATAAGAATAAATTAATACTTTTTTTAGGATTATAAGATATTTCAATGTGAAATTAATTATTTTTTCAAAATTTTGTAAAAAAAGATAAAATTTTATAGTTATTATTTTTTGAGTAAATGATGAATTTAAACATGAACTAAATTTATATTATTTTAAAAATTATTTTTATAAAATGGAGTTAATCTTTGAATTATATACATTTATAAATGGTTTGGGTGAATGTTTTTTATTTTTCTGAAAGTGTTGAATTTTTAGGGAATTGTAAAATATAGTAATTTACGATATATATAAAGTATAAGTTTCATATACAATTCCTTGAGTCATGGATGATGTAAGAACCATAATATAGAACATCCATTCATTATTTTAATATATTTAGTGATAATTATCAAGCTATTCATAGTCTTGGTCCAAAATAACAAACTAATGAACAAAATATTCAAAAAAACACCCATCTACTTCAATATAAATACCACCTCTCATCACCTCTTCTTCTCAAACCTCAAAACATTTAATATTATTTATTTTATACCTAATTAACTTCCCAATCATATTATACAAGTCCATAACCTTTTGGTATCAATAAAAGAACAAAAAAAAGTTCCTTGAGGAGAACCTCAAGGAAGAGAATTCAATAGGTAACATCCTCTTTCATTTTCTATTATATTCTTTTCAATTTATATACATTTCTTATTTTATCCTCTCCTACCATTATCCAAGTGGAATGAAAAATAAATTATATTATATATACTGTAATTTTGTCATGTTGATGGAAAAATTCATCATCAACCCCCTTCTCCTCTCCATGTAATTCTAAAAATAAAAACATAATCTAGGATGTGTGGATTTACTGATATCATGGAAGATGTGTTTCCATTTTCCATTATCATATTAATATGTGGTCATAAAACCATTATTATGGTCAAATATGAATTTATAATAAATATTATACATTATATAATGTTCTACAACAACTATTTATATATAATATTAATTAATAAAGAGCGTGGTTTGTGATTATCACAACTAAATAAAATAAACTATCATTCATCACTAACATTTTATCAAATGATTAATCCTCATAACATTTATAAAAAATGATATTTAAGATAATTTAATTTTATTTAATTTTATTAATATCATATATTTTAAATTTTGTACAATTATTCTCATTTTACATCATTTTCAATAAATGTATACAAGTCAACTGATCATGAAAACCAATGAAACGAACACTCCCAAAATACAAAATTATAGATTATAATTCATCAAGAACACCATAAATGAATGTAATAAAATTATAATAATATATATATATATAATTTGATTAATTAATTAATACATTCATTTAGATTTATTTTCTAGGATATTAATTCCAAGTACAGAAACCATTCGGACATAAGTTTTGGGATATTTTTCGAACCTCCTTTTTCCTTCAGTTTTGTCTTTATCCCTATTTACCCCAATTTAATTATTATTTGTTTTTATTTTTATTTCATCTAATTTATGTTTATATTTTTAAAACTAATTTATCCATATCATATCATCTTTCTTTGATAAGAAATACACGATTTAAAAAATTTCCCTTCTCGATTATTTCGGATAAGAATGCCCGATTAAAGAGAACATCATATTTTCTTACCTATTTTCATGTAAACTCCCTAATTTGTTTTAAGACTCCATTATTTACCTAAAATAACTCATTTTATCATTAAAATATATACTAGTTTAATTATGGAGTTTTTTCTATTTGACGTGATAATCTATAATGATCCGACTATGGAAACAATAAAAAGAACGCACATGAAACAATGGAAAAAAAATATTATTAATAAATGGGTGGAAATTTGTTATATAAGATTCATATTATGTTATATAGATATTAATATTTTTCATAAATTTGTTACTAACACACTTTAAACCATTATACATGAGTTCTGAACACTTTTAAATAAGGTGATCCCAAGGTAAATGAATTTTCTTTAAAAATTCTATTTTAAATTTCTATTTTTATAAAATAAAAAACTATTATTTTAATGATGCATGTATTAATGGTTTCTAATTATTTTATGTTTCATAGAAATTGGTTATGATGAATTTTGGGACCAATATATTCCTTCAATTCATTGGTTATGTTTTTTTGGAGGTCAATCATATGGTTACTCCAAGTGTAACTGCGATGGTTACATATAAAGTATCCATGAGGGTTACATTGTAAGGTAGTAGTGAGGGGTACAATATAAGATAGTTTTAAGGGTTACAAATCATTTGGTATTCAAGAGGGATAAAATATTATGTATGTAATTTCCCAATACACCTTTATAGTTTTATTTATGTTGTTTAGGTTTTCTTGAAATCTCATGTTCTCACAGAGTAAGTATATGATTCTATATGGGTGATAAATATATCTTGTGAAAAATATTTCATATGTGTATAATTATTAATTATTTTACATTTTATATCCTTTTTAGTACCTTACGGATCTTTTTGTTCCCATCCTATATTTTGAAATTATTTTCATAAGTATTAAGGATGGGAAGAGAGTAGATGATGCAGAGATGAATGTTGTGAAGAATTAATTTTTTATTAAAACTTTTACATTATAGAATAAATATAAATAGTTTTAGTAGTATTCACATTGTTTTCTTGTTGGTTGGTATGTATGAATTATTTCAAAATTATCCAAAACTATAAACTGAAAATATATTTGGTAATGTAAAAAGTTTATCCTAATTGAATTAACTAGATTATGTAATGTTTATGTTCAGGTCCTTATAATCCCCATGAAGTTACTTTATTATATTCTAATATTCTAAAGAATTACATGTGTTCCTCTCCCCTCACTTGCCCAAGAGAAATACCTATATTATCATATATACATCACATTATAACATTATCTCAACCTTGATATTCCAAAATAATCTCCTAATATCCTTATCCATGTCTATGAGATGTCCCATCCAAGAACCCTAATGATGATTTTTAATGGTGGATACCGGAAGAATATGTATATGTTATTACTATTATTTTTTATGATTCATTATTCTTAAACTTCCTAAAAATTATATATAAACATATTAACATGATCTATTTGGTATATTTACTATATTTAGTTGTTTTCATATTAATTTTATGACCATTTGTTTCTCTTAACCATCAATTGTAAAATTATAACATCGCTCATGTGTATGTGTGTACTACCGCCTCTACGAAGCGATGAGATTTATTTTCATTTCCTATATACATGAATGTTAATATGGATGGGTTAAATGATAATATATGATATATATGATTTATTTATGATACATTAAATTTGAATTATTATGTCCCGTTAGTTTTTTCCATCCATCAGAAAGTTAAAACATCAATTGTTTGTACGTACAAACTATTTTCACCATGAAGGGATGAAATTTGTTTTTCCTCACTGATTTATATGAATTGTTGAAAATTTTTATATAATTAATAGATATGATAGTTTTAAATTATTTAAATAATACTTATGATGAAAACATTAACAAGGTGAAATTACTAGTATCGTCAAACCAAAACATTCAAGAAAAATGGACTTGTTTTAACCATAATATTAATTTCAATAAAGAATTTTTAAATAAGTGTAATTGGAAATTATAATAGAATGATATATTTTATGATTTATATTAACATGTATTTTTAACAGATTTATAATATATATATTTTTATTATACTATATTTCTTAATGTGTAAAATAAGAAAAGACATGAAGTAAGGTTTTATGTTATAATCACATTTCTTTTTGATATTTTCTATATAAAATTTACATTTAAAGATATTATATGATCCTTATTCGAAAAACCCCATATATATTGTTATCATATATTTATTACTATAATATTATTTTATTAGTATCATTCTCCTCTCTTTGGTACATAAAATGATCATGAAAATGTTATTGAGAAAAGTCAACCACATTTCCTTTTTGGTCCATAAACCTTTTCTTTTCAGTCAATGTTCTTAAAAAAATGTGGAAGCTGTTATCTATACATAATTGTTTGAGAGATATTATTTTTTATATATTTAACATTATTTTAAAATAATTAAAAGTAATAATTTCAAATATTCATTTAATAAATTTATTTTTACTTTTAAGAAAAGTTTGAAAACAATGTTCTCTTTTTAAATATACAACCTTAATGAGTTTTACTACTAGTATCACAATTATTTTATAGGAATTTCACTTTAAAATTCTCCATGGTTATTTTCAAGGAAAAAAATTTAATATATACTATGTAAATTTTTAGTTTTTAATTTTTCGGAATGAAAAATATATTTTCATCATTTTAAAAAAATATTCAAATGCTCTATAAAAGGTAATTTTCATATTTTTCAATATACATTGAGGTTTCTTATGATTTAATAGGTATATTATATTATAATACAATCCATTTTTTGGGATGAATTATGATGATGTTGTTTTATGTATGATTTAATGAAACCCATTACTTTCCCAAATTTTAATTAAGATATAATGATTTTACATTACCATCAACTTCATTTTATTAGGTGGATTATGAAAACAAGATAATGAAATTTTTATGAAATACATTTCATTTCCTTGGGTTATCCTATGATGGAATGATGATTTTTTTATGATATTGTTTCACACTTATGTATGTTTTCATTATGTTATGGGTGTGCATAGAATTTTAAAGCACTTTTATGCATTGGGTAAATATTCAAATCTCATGATATAATGTCGAATGGATTTTGGAGTCAACCTGAATCAGTAATTTACTTTTTCCATTATGATAGTCATTTTAGTGAGCTAGATTAAGGAAACAATGAGAATACGGAGTGAATCCAATCCACTAAGGGACTCTGTACACTATGATAGTCTTGTAAGTGTTCCTTGACTATGGAAATGATGGGAATATGGTGTGAATCCAATCAACTGTGGGAATTTTCCCACAATGATAGTCTTATATGTGATACTTGAATCTAGAAATGATTGTAATGGAGAGTGAAATCAGTACAATAAGGTAATTTTTTCATCAATGATAGACTTGGAAGTGATCTTTGACTAAGGAAATGATTAGAAGAGAGAGTGAACACAATACACAACAGGACGTTGTTCACTATGATAGTAGTGGCTTATATCCTTGCCTATGGAATTGATTTTCTATGTTTATGTTTATACCAAAAACTTATGTATTATTCTTTTGTTATGTCTTCATGGATCATTATTGAGTATTGATGATTCCTCATTCTTATAACATATTATTTTGTACAATGACCTTATTATATATCTCATGATTAATAAAAGTTTACTAATTGAGTATGAGCTTTATATTTATAATCTTATTGTTAAACCCTAATGTTTATCTTATTCCAACTTTTGATCATGTATTGATATATCCTAAGATTACCCATACTGTGAATATATGATTAACCATTATTATGTTTCCTTTTCCCTATTTATTGAATAATGGTTTTAAATATTTATATTTAAAAGGGTACTGCATGAGAAAAACATTGTGGGATATGTTGAAGTTATATCACGAAAGAAGTTGATTATGAATCTACTGTCCAATGTAAATAAACCTTTATAGATATATGGTGTGTATTATTATGATATTTATTGAATATCCATCTAAAGTGATGTAATTTTTATGTATGTAATTCTTAGTTCATGTTGGTGTGGTCACCAATTCCATTAATAATCCAAATGAGGACTCCCCTAGTTTTTCACACACACGCTCCATGAATATTCAAACAGTGTTATTGGTATTGAATGTGATAGTATAAAGGAACCTTTAGGATCATATCATCTATTTTTTAATTACAACAAAGGGATATCTAGTTCTATCTAAGTTATTATGAGGGAAATTAGAAGATATTTTCTCGAGGGAATGAGATAATTCTTGAGAGTTTTTATATTATTCAAAAAATATATATCTGAAGTAAAAAATGACATAATTTTGATTTTTTATGTAGATTTAATATTTGATAATTTTCCCAATAATATTTTATGAAATATTTATTCTAAGTAATTACCAATTTCTAATAATAAATTTTTTATTATTTTTATATCCTAGGGAATCGAGTTATTAAAATATCATTTGTTAAATAAATAAATATTTATTTATTTAAATGTTATTTAATAAAATATAAATTTTTATTGGGATATTATCTCGTTCCATCTATCCTCTATTTATTGAACTGTTGAATAATAAAATATTTAATCTTATAAATATTATAATTTAACTAAATAAAAAAATAAAATGTTTACAAAACTCATGAGTAAATATGTATTTTATTGTTAATGTAACTAAATAAATATTTATATTAATCTATTGAATAAATCGGTGATTAAATAAATATATATTTATTTCCTTGAAAATAATAAACCTTAGGTATAATCGAACTAATATATTCTAAAAATGAAAAACAATGATTGGATATATGTAATCAATAATACTAAAAAAAATTATTATTCCACAAGGTGATAATAATATTTAGCCCTAATTTTTAATTCAATATATTTTAATGATATCCTAGATACAATTAGATGTGACTCTATAGGCCTATTTATCAATGGAAGTAGGTTTACATAACAAAAGAACATTATTAGTGTTTTGAACCATCTTAAACCACCCATATATAAATTTGTTAATTTTATAATTATAAAAAAATTCCTACAAATGAAAAAACATAATGTAATCCCATTGTCCCAATACCACATCAAGTAGGATGTGTACTTTTGCCATAACTCTATATAATTTTATCTTTCATTTAGTTTTTCAAAAAAAACTCATTGATGCAATATAGTGTATATGTATTTTATTAGATATTTATTTTTAAACTGATTTTTCAGATATATCTTCTTCAATTAATATGGAAGGTAAAATTGCTTTCCTAAATTATTCAATTAATGTCATATAACTTATAAAGCACCCAAAATATGCTACCTTTCCACAACATCATTTCACCACAATTTTGATAAACATTTCAATGTTTGATATTTTTTATATAAATGAATAATAATCTTAAGTACATGGAAAAAGACACACCTTCTTAGATCTGAATATCCAATGAAACATAAACACATAGAATTCCTATTGTTGGGTCTATCCTTATAAACTAACTTCTTAGAGATTACTATATGCAAACATTATTGGAATAAGTCTTGATATATTATGAGATTTACACATGATATCCAAAAATTATCTATGTCTCATAAAATATATGTTATCTAGAATATATGACACATGTTTAAGAATATTTTTCATAGAAATTCTATATTTCGATTATATCAGGGAAATTTTGTAACCTTTTAACGAGAAAAATACTCTATGAACATTATCACATTAATGTCATGTTGAAGAATACTCATAATATGAAAAGTTAATTATTAATATTTTATTAATAAAAAATAAAAAATCATTTGTTTTTCGGGAACTTACTCAAAAATACTCTAACATATAATTGGGTTAACTCCAAAAAAATTAGTTTGTTATCTCTCATATAATATACATGCTTCTATTAGGGTCATAAAATAGTCAATGGGTCTAACACATTATATTTTGTTGAAATTCACCCTACTATGACATCATCCCTTTTTTAAAAATCTCTAAAGATGTCACGACCCGTCCTCGGGACCCGTGTCATGACTACCCCAAACCCGCCTCCCATAGGCCAGGGGCTGGCGACTAGCACCAAGGAGTAAATCCTGAAAAAAGGGGAAGGCATTGCCATTATAAAGTAAACAAACACCACGGAGTAAGCAAGAAGAAGTAAACACTAAGTAAAAATTGGTACAACAGTAGTGCGGAAAAGTAAGTGGGCCAAAATACAAACCCAAACTGAAAGCAAAGTACAAATAGAAAGAAAGTATAGTAACTGAAAGTAAAGAAGCAACGTCGAGTCATCCACATGAAGTCCCACCTGAAGGGTGGGTACAGATACCCTCCTCAGCTCCTCGGGTCCAGCCGTCTGCTCCGTGTACGTCCCGCCCAGTGGTCCACCTCCAGGTACCGACTGCTCCACATGCCTCAACCATGATAAGCGATGCCCATCGTCTGCATCCAACACAACGTATTGCGGGCATATCCCATGCAAGGGTGAGTATACGCTACTCAGTAGGGACCCCGAGACCCCCAATGGTCTCCCAGAACCCACAAAGGATAATCCACAAAGGAAAGAGACAATCACGAAGTAACAACCAACACTACTTAGGTATATGCTCATACATATACCTAAGTCATCAATTCTCGTTCGTCTCCAATACCCAAGCCCAAGTTCGATCACATCCACACAGGATAGTACAACCCAAACCACACAGGATAACACAACCCAATCCACATAGCAAAGCAAGTCAATCATATCGAAGATATAGATTGAAAGTCAAGACTCAGCTCACACAGGTATACTTCTTCGGTGATAGAGATGATCAGATGTAGCCACTGATTCATCTAATCTGGGACCCACATAGGATACTCAACCAGCCAAGTTATCGGACCCACATAGGATACAGACCAGCTACTCTTCCAGACCCATGTATGATAGCATGAACAAAGTAAAACACTGCCAGACCCACGTAGGATACAAGAACAGTAGTCATTGCCGTCAAACCCTCGGAGGATTTCAGTACGGTCTTCATCGCTTCCCAACCCACAAAGGCTTTCAGTGTAGTATTCATCGTCGTTGAACCCACGGAGGATTTCAGTACGGTCTTCATCTCTGCCGAACCCACACAAGATTTCAGTGTAGTCTTCATCACCGTCGAACCCACGGAGGATTTCAATATGGTCTTCATCACTACCGAACCCACATAGGATTTCAGTGCAGTCTTCATCGTCATCGAACCCACGGAGGATTTCAATACGGTCTTCATCGCTGCCGAACCCACATAGGATTTCTGTGCAGTCTTCATAGTCGCAGTCGCAGCCATCTCTAGGGTCCCCGCACACAGCATGCTCGATTCCGGGAGGGTCCACTCCACGAGCCAAGGGGTCGATACATCAACTGACACATAGTCCGGAGTTGATGTAGCTAAAAGTTACGTCTCGACAAGAGGAACTCAACATGATAAACGGCACATCAACCGGATGCCCGGTCTGAGAGTTATTGGCTTTTTTGTTCGAGGGGCCCTTTTGGTTTTTAAGTCAAAACCATCCCAACTACACTCCATATGCGTCCAAAACTCGATTGGAGTAAGCCAAAATGTCTATCTCACTAAGAGGAATCCAACAATGTCGAAAACACGTCAATTGGACGTCCGGAACCCAAGTTATAATCATTTTCGCTTCGAGGGCCCGGTTGGTTTCGTGTTCGAACCAACCTGGCTGTACACAAAGTTCTCTGAAACCTTGAGTGTAATATACCGAAACGACTACCTCGATACAAGGATCGCATCGCAACTGACGGTGCATCGTTCGGAGGTCTGTAGCCCAAGATATGGCCAAAAGAACAAACCTATCCAGTTTTAGGGGGTTTTGGGCCCAGACTGACCCGGCCTCAGACCACCTGGGTCGGCATGAACCGGGGTGACCCGAACTGGGTCTGGTTTTGGCCCATAAGGGCGCATCCCGGCCCGACCCAGCCTGGGCGGCCATTTGGCCTGGCGCATGCGCACGGCCCGCGTGGTCAGCTCGGCCAGCACCGAGCTGAGCGGAAAGGGAGGGTGGCTGCCCCCCCTTGATTGAAGTCGCGGCCCCACGTGGGGGGGGGGCGCTCCACTGCTAGCGGATGCGATGCTGGGTGCTGCATCTCCCCCGGGTCCCGCGCGGTCGCGGGACCGGTCGCCTGCCGCCGCGGCTTCAGCCACGGAGGTCCCTCCTGGTGGCGCGCCGGGACACCGCCGCACCGGTACCCTACACCGCCTGTGAAGTTTGTGGGCCACCAAAACCGCTCCGGTGGTCCGTTCTTTCTCTCGTCTATGCCTGGGGTCGTCTCGGGAACCGTAGATTACTCTGACAGCCTGTAATCACTCAACAGTCCTGTTTCATCGTCGCCCAACGTTCCACATATCAAGAATAGAGAAACGGTGGGTTCGAACTTGTTCGTTGGTCCACACCCACCGCATTAGTGGTTTCAACGACTTTCAACAATTTAATCATATTTCGAGGATTTAATCCACATAAAAATAAATTAAACCAAACCCCCTACCTCAAGCATTGTTAAAAGAAGGTTTTTCGTGGGAAAAAGGACATCACGGAAGAAGGATTGTCAGCGTCACGGTACACGGCGTCGTGGAGAAAAGGATAATCGTTGTCACGGTACACGGTATCGCAGAGAAGAGGATCGGCGTCGCGGTACATGGCGTTGCGTCGTCGATCACCGAGGAACTTGCGTTCTTCATCGTCTTTCTTTGAAGGTCTGCATTCTTTGTCAGTGACGGTCTGTTCTTCATGTTCATCAAGGAGGAATATGAGGATTCCAAGGTTCCTCTCCAATCCTTCTCGCACAATGAAACTACAATAACAAAATGAGATGTTTCCTTATTTTATTACTCATGCCACCCCTTATTTGAAATTCAAAATTAAATCACGATTTAATTATCGTGTGTTGACCAATTAATGAGGCGCTTAATAATCCAATTGAAAGAGAGAGTTGAATTGGAATTAAAGAGGGGGGTGCGGGCGAGTTACCAAATTAAATGCACGTGGCAGGTAGAAGGAAATAAAGGGGGTGGGGTTCTTGTGGGACCCACCTCACTAATATCCTACATAGGAGTTAGGGTATTAGTGGGTCCCACTCCAACCACCATGCCTAGGTTATCATTACTTAGAATAAAAATAAAATTTTAGCACAATATTTTATTTTTATTCTTTAGTTAACCCAATTAATTAATAACCTCACCCAAGCAAACACAACTCCGAAAAAGGTGTTCTTAAGAAATTACTGATGCTGCGGTTTCATCAGTGCCCTCGAAATTCGATTCCGAGCACCGGTTCAAAACTTAGGAAAACCCACTCATTCGTTCACTGAACGTACCCGAGCTAAACTTCGGATATTGATTTCAGGCACACCGGGCCTCGGAATCAGGTGCCGTCAAAAACTGTGTTCTTGTAAAATCCCAAAGAAAATTTAGAAAAATGAATTTCCCTTGAATTTTAT
This sequence comes from Viscum album, assembly GCA_963277665.1. Classification (NCBI taxonomy): domain Eukaryota; kingdom Viridiplantae; phylum Streptophyta; class Magnoliopsida; order Santalales; family Viscaceae; genus Viscum; species Viscum album. Next base: position 1,971,814,445 of record OY728119.1, on the reverse strand, counting down.
GGGTCTTTACATTACTGCCACCTCAGGGATTTACATCCCTGTAAAGATACATCATAAACTAGGGGAACATGTGTGGGTACTGAGCACGCATCTGAGCCTCCCACTCCCAAGTGCTCTCCTGGAGGTTCTCGTGCTGACATCTGATGCGCACTAGAGGGATCGACCGTCCACGTAGGACCTACTCCTGTCGATCCACGATCTCCATCGGGACCTCCGCAAATGTCGCCCCATCATCAATGTCCAACTCCCCATGGTCGATGACATGCATTGGGTCGTGCACATATCTCCTCGGCTGAGATACGTGGAAGACGTCGTGCACCCTGTGCAACTGAGGTGGTAGAGCCAGGCGATAAGCCACCTCGCCTATCCTGCTGAGGACCTGGAATGGTCCGATGAAGTGCAGAGATAACTTGCCGCCCCAGCCAATTCTCTGTAATCCACATCGAGGTGAGACCCTGAAGAAGACGTGGTCACCATCCTCGAACTCTAGTGGTCTCTGCCTCCTATCAGCATAAGATTTCCATCGGCTCTGAGCTGTCCTCATCCGCTCCTGGATGACCTGGATCTTCTCTATTGTGGCCTGGACCATCTCTGGTCCCACAAGTGATGACATCCCAGGGTCTGTCCAGCACAGAGGTGATTTTCAAGGTCGGTCGTACAATGCCTCATATGGTTCCATCCCTATGGTGGAGTGGCAGTTGTTGTTGTACGCGAACTCTACCAAGGGTAGGTGGTCCTCCAAACTGCGACCAAAGTCTAAGACACATGCATGGAGCATGTCCTCTAGATTCTGAATGGTCATCTCCATCTGACCATCCGTCTGAGGGTGAAAGGCAGTGCTCAGATGTAGCTGCATCCCAAATGCCTCCTGCAACCCCTTCCAAAGCCGGGAAGTAAAGCGAGCATCTCGATCAGAGACGATAGATGATGGCACACCATGAAGCCGTACAATCTCCTGAACGTAGAGACATATCAATCTCTCTACTGAGCCCTGCTCTCTGATGGGTAAGATGTGGGATGACTAGGTTATTTGTTCAACAATCACCCAAATGGAGTCATGACCTCTGGAAGTATGTGGATGTCCAGTCACGAAATCCATATATATCCCCTCCCACTTCCACTTCGGGACCTCAAAGGGTTGTACCAAGCCTGCTGGTACCTGGTGCTCTGCCTTCACCTGCTGGTAGGTGAGGCATCGAGAAACGAACTCATCTACAGTCTTCTTTATACCCGGCCACCAGTGTTGTTGTCTGAGATCCTGGTACATCTTCACCACTCCTGGATGTACCGCTAAATGGGAAGTGTGAAACTCTCTCAGAACCTCCTCCTGTAATGCAACTGGTACCATGGTACGTCCTCTGAAAAGGACGTCGTTCTCTCCTCCTATAGAGAATCCATCAGGTGCCTGTCCAGAGGATATCTGTGCATGCCGTGTCTCATATTCTGCATCCCCACACTGTGCCTCTCTAACCCACTAAAGTAGTGGAGGAGTGACTGTGAGTGATTGAAGAAAGGCTGGACCATCTCTATCCATGAAGGATATCTGCAAAGCGGCTAGCTTCTTCGTCGCCTCCCCGAGTAGTTGGATACTCGTCCTCCTACTGAGAACATCGGCTACTATGTTACCCTTTCTAGGAGTATAGACTATCTGAAAGTGATAGTCCTGGAGGAACTCTAGCCATTGCCGCTGTCTTAGATTCAGGTCCTTCTGTGAGAAGACGTACCTGAGACTCTGGTGGTCAGAGTAGACTGTAAAGCGCTCGCCCATCAGATAGTGTTGCCACATCATCAGAGCGAAGACCACTGCTACTAACTCCGAGACATGGGTAGCGTAGTTCTGCTCATGCTGCCTCAAATGACGTGATCCATAAGAGATCACGGTCCGATCTTGCATCTGGACACATCCGATTCCGGTCCCTGATGCATCGCAGTAGACTACGTACCCCACTCCCTCCTCCGGTAGCCTCAAGATAGGCGTGCTAGTCAATCTCTGTCTCAGCTCCTGGAAGCTCTGCTAACATATGTCTCACCACACGAAGGGTTTCCCCTTCTTCATCAAAGCTGAGAGTGGTGTCGAAACTCTGGAGAAGTCTGGCACAAATCTCCGGTAGTACCCAGCTATCCTCAAGAAACTCGGCACCTCTGTCACGCTCCTCGGTGGTTCCCAAGCTAGCACTGCCTCGATCTTCGCAGGATCCACTACAAATACCACCTCAGAGATGACGTGTCCCAATAAGTGGACCTCACGTAACCAGAACTGACACTTCGAGAGCTTTCCATAAAGCTGGTGCTCTCAGAGTGTGTCTAGTACAACCCGCAACTGGTAGGCGTGCTCCTCCTTAGTGGTCGAGTATATCAATATGTCGTCAATCAAGACCATGAAAAATAGATCGAGGTATGGCTGAAAGATCCTATTAATCAGATCCATGAACACTACTGGAGTGTTGGTTACACCTAAAGGCATAACCAAGAACTCATAGTGGCCATACCGATATCTGAAGGTCGTCTTCTGCACGTCCTCCTCTCGAACTCTGAGCTGATGATAGCCTGATCTAAGGTCTATCTTCGAGAACCACCGTGCTCCCTTGAGCTGATCGAAGAGGTCGTCAATCCTTGGCAGCAGATACTTGTTCCTCATGGTCTCCTGGTTCAGGCAACGATATTCGACACAAAGTCGCAAGCTCCCGTCTGCCTTCTTGGCGAACAATATCAGGGAAGCCCATGGTGAAACACTGGGTCGGATGAATCCCTTTACCTGCAAGTCCTCCAACTGTACCCGTATCTCTCGAAGCTCAGTAGGGGCCATCCGATATGCTGGAGTGGATATCGGGGTTGTATCATGGTACATGTCAATATAAAAGTCTTACCCTCTACGAAGAGGTAGTCCTAGAACGTTGTCAGGGAAAACGTCTGCATACTGATCCACCACTATAGGAAAACTAGGACTCCACACGTCAACTGCTCCTAGGATGAGGCTAGCCAACTGATGAGTGATGGGCTGTCCTCTCCTCCACGTGAGTCCATCCTGTGCTGAAAAGGCTCCCTTTTTGCCGGTAAAGGTGAACCTGCTCGCATCGGTGTGAACACACCGCACCTTATGCCTAATACAATCAATCTGAGCATGGACTGTAGATAACCAATCCATGCCCAAGATGACGTCGTAAGGCCTCAACGCCGCTACAAGAAGATCCCAGTCGAAGCTCTCGCCTCCTAGAGCAAGCTCACACTACCGGCACCAGTGCATAATCATCGAGTCTGCTCCCATAGGAGTCTATAGCCCTAAGGATCGGAATCTCCAAGATCCGGACAAGGGAAGAGGAAATAAAAGAATGATTTTCTTCTGTTTCTATAAGAACTGCAGCAAGGGTGGAGTAGACAAAAAGAGTACCTCAAATCATCTCTAGCGCGCCATGGTCGCAAGTCTCTGCTGCCTGAAGCAGATCCTATCTCTGCCCTCCAACTCCCTGTAGTTGGGGTGGACCTCCTCGTGGTGGTGGTGGTAAAGCCTCAAAGCGTCTTCCACCACCTGCTGCTCGGCCAGCTCCCCTACCTCGTCCACCTTCTCTCGGCGGACCACCACGGTCGACCCTCTGTCTCTGCCTGGGTGGCCCCTCAACCGTCTAATGATCCTATGCACGGCGGGTCGGGAAGTCACGAGCCATGTGTCCCTACCTTCCGCTTGCGTAGCACTGCCTGCTCCTCGGAAGGTTGGCTCTGTGCCCTGTGCCCTGCACCTCTCTACCAGTGTCCTGATGTCGTCTGCCTAATGGTCTGGTCTTCCTGGACCCCTGTGACATCCATCGACTGCCAGCTGCAAATGACTATGCTTCTTTCCGCCCTATGGTAGGTCTCACTGCTGGCGTAGGCTCGGCAAGAAAGTTCTCTATGAGAAGAGCTCGCTTCAGTACTCATTCCTATGTCAGAATGATGAGAGAGATCATCGATGCCCTGATCTCATGACTCAGTCGCTGCTCGAAGGACCTGGCCCGAAAGAATGGGTCTCGTACCATGTTCGTCGAATAGCGCGAGAGATCAGTAAATCTCACCGAGTATTGGGCGGCCGTCATGCTGCCCTGCCGCAGCTGTAGAAGCTCCTGGCTGCGCACCTCACGTAGGGTGGATAGGATGAAATATGAGCAAAAGAGGCACTCAAAGTCCATCCAGAGAAGAGATTCCTCGTCGTGCACCTGGAGCGTCAAGCTCCACCATTTTCCTGCTTCCGCGTGCATGAGGCTCGCTGTACGGATCACCATGAGGTCAGATGGTGTCCCCACTAACCTGAAAACTCGCACAACCGCCTCCAGCCAATCCCCGGCTGCCTGAGGGTCCGTCTCCCCATAGAACCTAGGCGGTCTCTAATGCTGAAACTCGTGCAGTGCACTAAGGTGACGTGCATTATCAGCGGCTGTGGCTGGTGGCATCGGTGGCTTGGCGGGTAGTGGTACCACCGGTTCCTCTGCTGTCAAAGGGCCCTACACCGAGGCCTCGTCGTTCGGTGGGCTGTCGTCTCTCACAAAGCTCGTAACCCTAGATGGATGCCGTCGTGGGGCCATCCTGAAAAGAAATAGTTGTGCCACGGTCAAAACAGTATACCTGGTGAGCTGACACAAAGTAATCACAAGAAAACTTTTGAAACACACATGCAATCGATGTTTTCGTGCATTGAGTCAGAAATCAGAAGTCAGGGTCCTGGTGTACGGATACGTCGGCCGCCGCACCAACACTGGACTCCCTGGACTGATAACCACACTCAATACCCTTAACACTATTTCTTCACATAGAAGAAAGATCAGAGTCCTGAGTTATGTGGTAGAACCGAACTCCTCTGATACCAATCTGTCATGACCCGTCCTCGGGACCCGTGTCGTGACTACCCCAAGCCCACCTCTCATAGGCCAGGGGTTGGCGACTAGCACCAATGCGTAAATCCCGAAAAAAAGGGGAAGGCATTACCTTTATAAACTAAACAAACACCACAGAGTATGCAAGAAGAAGTAAAAAATAAGTAAAACTGGGTACAACAGTAGTGCGGAAAAGTAAGTGGGCTAGAATACAAACCCAAACTAAAAGAAAAATATAACTGCAAATAAAGTACAGCAACTGAAATTAAAGCAGCAACTACAAGCCTTCCACTGGAAGTACCACCTAAAGGGTGGGTACAGATAGCCTCCTCAGCTCCTCAGGTCCAGCCGTCCGCTCCGTGTACATCCCGCCCAGTGGTCTACCTCCAGGTGCCGACTGCTCCACATGCCTCAACCACGATCAGCGCTGCTTGTCATCTGCATCTGACACAACGTAGTGCGGACATATCCCGTGCAGGGGTGATTATACGCTACTCAGTAGGGACCCTGAGACCCCTGAAGGTCTCCCAGAACCCGCAAAGGATAATCCACAAAGGAAAGATACAATCACGAACTAACAACCAACACTACTTAGGTATATGACCATACATATACCTAAGTCATCAATTCCCGTTCGGCTCCAACACCCGAGCCTAAGTTCAATCACGTCCACACAGGATAGTACAACCCAAACCACAGTAGATAACACAACCCAATCCACATAGGAAAGCAAGACAATCATATTGAAGATATAGATTGAAAGTCAAGACTCAGCTCACACAGTTATACTTCTTCAGTGATATGGATGATCAGATATAGTCACTGATTCATCTAAGCTGGGACCCACGTAGGATACTCAACCAGCCAAGCTGTCGGACCCACATAGGATACAGACCAGCTACTCTGCCAGACCCACATAGGATAGAAGGAACATAGTCAAACACTACCAGGCCCACGTAGGATACAAGAACTGTAGTCATTGTCGTCGAACCCATGGAGGATTTCAGTACGGTCTTCATCGCTATCGAACCCACATAGGATTTTAGTACAGTCTTCATCGCTGTCGAACCCACGGAGGATTTCAGTACGGTCATCATCGTTGCCGAACCCACGCATGATTTCAGTGCAGTCTTCATTTCCATGGAACCCATGGAGGATTTCATTATGGTCTTCATCACTGCCGAACCCACATCGGATTTCAATTCAATCTTCATCACCGTCAAACCCACGGAGGATTTCAGTATGGTCTTCATCACTGCCGAACCCACAAAGGATTTCAGTGCGGTCTTCATAGTCACAGTCGCAGCCAACTCTCGGGTTCCCGCACATAGCATGCTCGATTCCGGGAGGGTCCGCTCCACGAGCCAAGGGGTCGATACATCAACTGACATGTATTCCGGAGTTGATGTATCTCAAAGTTTCGTCTCGACAAGAGGAAGTCATCGTGACAGACGATGCGTCAATCGGACGCCCGGTCTGAGAGTTATTGGCTTTTTCGTTCCAGGAGCCCGGTTGGTTTTTAAGTGAACACCAATCCGACCGCACTCTAACTACGTCAAAACCTCGATTGGAGTAAGCCAAAAGGGTCGTCTCACTAAGAGGAATCCAACAAAGTCGACGACACATCAATCGGACGTCCGAAACTCAAGTTATAAGCATTTCCACTCCGAGGGACCGGTTAGTTTCGTGTTCGAACCAACCCGACCATACCCAAAGTTCTCCGAAACCTTGAGTGTAATATACCGAAACCCCCGTCTCGATCCAGAGATCGCATCCCAACTAACGGTGCATTGTTCAGAGGTCTGTAGCCCATGATATGGGAAGAAGATAGAACCTGGCCGGTTTTAGGGGGTTTTGGGCCCGGCCCGAGACCCCCTGGGTCGGCCCGAACCGGGTCGACCCGAACAGGGTCTGGGTCCGGCCCATTAGGGCACGTCCTGGGCAGCTGGTTGGCCTGGTGCGCGCGGGCGGCCCGCATGGCCAGCTCGGGCAGCGCCGAGCTATGCGGAATGGGGGGGCGGCTGCCCCCCTTGATTGAAGCCCCGACCCCACGTGGGGGAGCCGATCCCTTTCCAGCGGATGCGGCACTGGGCGCCGTGTCTCCCCTAGGTCTCGTGCGGCCGCGGGACTAATCGCTTGCCGTCGTAGCTTCAGCCGCGGCGGTCCCTCCCGACGGCGCGCTGGGACGCTGCCGCCGGTGAAGTCTGCGGGCCACCGGAGCCGCTCTAGTGGTCCGTTCTTGCTCTCGTATGTGCATGGGGTTGTCTTGGGACCCGTATATTACTGTGATGGCCTCCAATCACTCAACGGTCCTGTTTCATCGTCACCCATCGTTCCGCGCATCAAGAATAGAGTAATTGTGGGTTCGGACTTGTTCATTGGTCCACACCCACTGCGTTAGTGGTTTCAACGACTTTCAACAATTTAATCATATGTCGAGGATTTAATCCACTAAAAAATTAATTAAACTAAACCCTCTACCTCAAGCGTTGTTGAACAAAGGTTCGTCGCGGGAAAAAGGACGTCGCGGAAGAAGGATCATCGGTGTCACGGTACACGGCGTTGCGGAGAAAAGGATTGTCGGTGTCGCGGTGCACGATGTCGTGGAGAAGAGGATCAGCATCGCGGTACACGATGTCACGTCATCGATCACCGAGGAACTTGCGTTCTTCATCGTCTTTCGTCGGAGTTCAGCATTCTTCATCGGTGACGGTGTTTTCTTCGTGTTCTTTAAGGAGGAAGATGAGTATTCCAAGGTTCCTCTCCAAATCCTTCTCGCACAACGAAACAACAATAATAAAATGAGGTGTTCCCTTATTTTATTACTCATGCCACCCCTTATTTGAAATTCAAAATTAAATCACGATTTAATTATCATGCGTTGACCAATTAATGAGGCGTTTAATAATCCAATTAAATGTGAGAGTTGACTTGGCATTAAAGAGGGAGGTGAGGGTGAATTACCAAATTAAATGCACGTGGGAGATAAAAGGAAATAAAGGGGGTGGGGTTTGTGTGGGCCCCACCTTACTAATATCCTACCTAGGAGTTAGGGTATTAGTGGGTCCCACTGCAACCACCATTCCTAGGTTATCATTACATAGAATAAAAATAAAATTGTAGCACAATATTTTATTTTTATTCGTTAGTTAACCCAATTAATTAATAACCTCACCCGAGAAAACACAACTCCGGAAAAGTTGTTCTTAAGAAATTACCGATGCTACGACTTCATCAGTGCCCTCGGAATTCAATTCCAAGAACCTGTTCAAAAGTTAGGAAAACCCCCTCGTTCGTTCTCTGATTATACCCGAGATAAACTTCTGATATTGATTCTTGGAACATCGGGCCTCGGAATCAGGTGGCGTCAAAAACTGTGTTCTTGTAAAATCTCAAAAAAAAAAATTGGAAAACAAATTCCCTTAAATTTTACGGGTCATTTCAAAAGAGGTGATACTTCAAAATTATATTCTTTATCCATTGACGTGACCATATTTCCTTGGCTAGAACCACTACAACAGTATTATCATGATTAAGAGTAATAATATCCTTGCTTCAAGGTAAAACCCCAATCTCTAATAAGGATTTTCATATCCATATATCTTATTATGTAATATTTTAATCCATAATATATATAGATTCTATTGTATATTTTTCAATAACGAGCTTCTTATAACACTTCGAACTCTAAAATCCTCTATTATGGAAAAGCACATATCCTGATTTAAATTTCATATAATCCTAATCTATTTAGACACTAGAATATTTGTATCACCACAAAACTCGTATTTTAGCTCCCCTATATACCTATAACATATCCTTTATATGTCTTAGGTATATTAGGATTTCCTTCACAACCATCCAATGTAGCTCTTCTAGGTCTTCCTGATATATGATTACAATGCATATGAAATAAACCACATCAAACCTAGTATATATCAAGAAATATTTTAGAGATCCAATCATCAAATAATAATAGATTATACTAATTATATCTCTCTTATCTAGTGTTTGGGGATTCTTTTTCTTAAAAGGACATATATAATGTAACATAAGACATGATCCTTACATAGATTTTTCCACATTAAATATATTAATTACCTTGTCAAAATATATTCCCTGCCATAATTTATGTAGAATCTTAGATCAATCTTGATATATCTTGTTCCCTTGAATATATTTTTCTCCTGTGAATTTTTTAATATATAAATATTTATTCAAACATATCTTTATTAACATTAAAAAAATATCATATTTCGTATCTGTTATATATAATCTTCATGTAGTTCAAGAAAAAAATTATAATCGTACTAAAAATCTTGTTAAAACATGGATAAATTTAATTCTTTATGAAACCAAATTCTCTTGGGGATTCATAAAAATTAATTTTCTATTATTTTGATTATTTAATTAACCCATAAATGGATCTCTAAATCTTTTACACCTTATTTTTATCCTTTTATGTCATGAAATATTATGGGTGTGTCATATATACATCTTCTATATGTGTGGTGTCATAAATTTTACAAATATCATAATCATTGAAATATTATATGGAGAGTATAATTTTAATTTATTTTATCATTGTTACTAATGAAATGATTTCATCTTAGTATATTTTGTGATGTTTCATAAACCCTTTAACAATCACAGAAGCCTTATAGGTACAAACATTAGAATCCATGTCCATTTTCTTATTTGATTCCCATTTGAACCCAACTTATATGATATAATCATTTAGGACATAACAAAACCCCAACATGGTTTTGGTACATGTAATCCATTTCAGAATTTATGGATTCACTGTAGTTTGTAACTTTGTAGTCATTTACTAATTCCTTATATGATATAAGTTCATTATTTTCAACTAATAATTGTTTCCTTATTTGAAGATTAGAAAACCATATATCTTTAGGTTTATTAACTATATGATTATTAAAAAATGTATTTTAATCTTTAGGAAAATATATTCCACAAGGTCTTATGATAGGATTGCACCTCACTCTCTAGTTATGGTGACTCCCTCTTCTAGGGTTTTCAAATTTTCACCGCAACACTTTTCTTTCTTCCTCTTGCATTCTTCATTTTGTCCATCTGGTTTTGATTCATTGGAAGGATATTTTTTATACCCTCATACTTTATTTATTCACTAGAAAATATAGAGGCTATTGTGACAATGATCTTTGTTTATGTGTTCTCTTATTTATAGCTTCTCACATAGGTATTAATCATCATCATCAGGATTTCATTTATACCCTTATTGTGTGGACCACTATGACTTAATCTATGATTTTGTAGAGATATTGGTTGTGTAGGAGTCACATTTTTATTGGTGGTTAACGTCAATGCTCAATAGATCTACCCATGATCCAGACAATTCTATTTCTCCTGCTATCGGTGTGTTCATCAGGGTGGATGTTTTTGGATGAACGGTGCATTAATGAGATCATACGGGTTCTAGGGTGTTGTGATGGACCTAGTATGGTGGGATTTAGAAATATTTAAGGATGAATATGGCATATTCACGTGGATGTTGTCTGTGGAGCTGTTTTGGTGTCAACTTTCTCTTGTAGTTCCATGCACCAGCTTTGATGGATCATTGGTAGTTTGTGGATGATGGTTGAAGTATTTTCTACCAATGGTACCCTGATTAGAGGTGATTGATGATTGGTCCTCCATTCCAATTGGAAGAGACTTTTGTTTTTGGATCTTTTATGGTTCTTATTTCTATCTATTTATTGGGAATTATATTTCTTTTCATGCGCTGGTTTCTTTTTCATTACATTTGGATGGAATTGTGGCATTTTTTAGGTGTCACTAGGTGAGTTGCCTTGAAAGAGGGATGGGTGTGATGACACCCATTATTTTTCCATACTTTATCATTTTTTATGTACATATGGTAACTTTTATAACCCTTTATCAGTGTCATTAGTCTTATCTTATGATGCATTAGGTTGAAATTGTCATGATTTCCTCACATTATTTTCGAGTGGGTGGCTTGAATGATGGAAGGTTGTGGTGTCACCTTTCATCCAACTCTATTCTACATGTTTTTATTGGTTGGAAAGGTCATCTACCATGTTTTTAGGCCTAACATTTTGAAACTTCTTGGTAGAGTGGGAAGTGCATCATTTTTACTGTTATCACTATCACACTATCTTGAAAAGGGGGTAAACAAGTATTTTTTTGTGCTTTACAAGATGTTTTATTCGCTTACTACATTTTGGACTATTATGAAATTTTATGTCTTATTTATTTTAATAATTCTTTCCTTATTTGTAATGGTCTCCCTCTTTTCCCATATTTTAGAGAGGATTTGTTTTTTCATGTTTAATAAAGGGTGATTATCCCTCAACCATTTAAACAAATTCTTCAACTGAGCCTTATGGAATTTTTTATGTGTCTAATATTGTACATAATTTTATTCAAATACACTAAATTATTTAATTCTCACACTATATCATTTCTTTATTAATTATCTTTCAAGAATGCTGGCATTTCTATCAACTATAACCTTTTAGTCTAAGGGATTTCACATATAATACCAATTAGTTTCTTTAGGATATCCTATAAAAATCACTTTATACCCCATTGTGAAATATATTTATATTAAGATAATCCTTAAAAAATGTCATGCATCCACATACATGGATTTTTTATAAACCAAAATTTTTTACATTCCATAACTCATAGTATAATTACACTTTTTTCATTTGTTGGCACTCATTTTAATCTGTATGTTGTTTCTGTAATACGTTTCCCCAAAAGAATAGTGGATGATTATTATTTATCATCATCACTCTCACCATATGAAACAATGTGTGATACCTCCTATCACAAATTCCATTTCAATATGGTTTATATAGGGGTGTTATTTGGGATAGTATCCCAAAATCATTAATATAATCAATGAATTCTTGGTTACGAAACTATTTTCCTCAGACTAAGTGATGTTTTTTCATTCTAATATGATTCTTGATTTCATTCATGTATTCCTTATAGTTTTCATTATGATCATATTTATACCTCATTATGTTGGTTTCTCAATATCTATTAAATTAATTTGTAAAAGTTATGTTGTAAGAGTAACCACTTAGAGCTCCTATTGGAAAAGGTCAATACACTTATTTTTAATCATAAGCTAGAATATTTTTGGCTCTTTCACATTCTACAAAAAATGAATACATAGTCATTTTAACTTATAAATAATAATGACACACATCTATGGTCTTTAAGTCATAATAATTTTAATTTTTTTATTAATATAATTTTTTCTATAATTTCTTGTTCACACGAAAAAATTAATGCATTCATAAATGGATTTTATAGAATTCATATGATCATGACTTTTTATATATTTCCATGATATTATTTTCAAATTATAATATTTAAAGTCAATTATAAAAATGTTCTATCCTGTAAAATATTATTTCCTTATAAAAGTATAATATTTTACTTCCAAACATGAAAATAAATCCATCCATGTCTAAAATGGAACAAAATTTATTTTCATGGTTAAACTGGGAACATAATAAACACTATTTAATAGTTAATCCAATATAGTCATCAATATGTGACTGTAGTCCCTAAAAACTATCATAGCTAGACTCATTCTACTGGAATCTCAAATTTGTACCTCACTTGTATCAATAATTTAGAATCTACTTGGTTCCTATATTTTGATTCAAAACTATGATAAAAAATTTATATATTGTTACACCTCGACCCTAGTTACCTAGAGTCGGTGCATTATTACATAACATTGGCATGACACAAGGAATTATGTCCCGAAGGACCGATCTGTTTAATAGCCTTGGAAGTACTAGATAAAATCATACATTTTATATTACATAATGAAATAAAAACATGCACAACATTTTTCCCCTTTTGAACACACTTATATCCTTAGACTATCCCTGTAGGTCAACCATAAAATACTTCTTCACATCCTGGAAAAAATAAAACATAGAAAGGGATGAGCTCAGATGCTCATTAAAGATAACAATATAGCGGAAACTTTCCAAAAAAACCATAAACATTTAAGGCAATGTATAAGACTAAAAAAAGCCTTTCAATCTTAAACATCAGCATAAAATTGCAATGATAAAATCAAATAATTTCATTTACTTATTCACATGGATATTTTACTAGTCTAATAATCACATTCAATATCAACAGCCACTTTCATAATGATGGAATGCATAATGCCAAACTTCATAACCACAGAGTCAAGGCCTTGTGACAAGACTAAAAATAAGATTTTGTCAAGGCCTTGTGGAAAGACACTATTTTATCTCATTAGACCTACCTATGCTATAAAGACCCGAAATTTCCATGTAATATTTTAATTAAATGGGAATTTTACAAGTTCTTGAAAATTGACGGCACGTGATTCCGAGCCCCGGAGTGCCCAGAATGAATTTCTAAACTTTTTATCGGGTTCGTTCAGTGAACGTGTGAGCGGGTTTTTTTCTAAATTTTTAATTGTGGCTCAGAATTGATATTCGAGGTAATAGTTGAACTTGCAGCACCGGTATTCACTCAAGGAGACTTTCACCTCGATGGAAGTTGTTCAAGGGCACGACCCATCCCCCGGGGCCCAGGCCGTGACTAACCCCAAGCCCGCCTTCCTTATGTTAGGGGCTAGAGACTAGAACCAAAGGCATATTCCCCAAAACTAGGAAGGCATTTCCTTTATAACCTATAAGCACACGTAACCATGCACACAACAAGATTGGAACACAAGTAAATTTAACTATAAACAGTGTGAGTGCAGTAAGTTAAAGGGGCCGGAATACAATCCCAACTGGAAAGAACAAGTACAACTGTGATACATTACAAGTGAAGAAAAGGGAAAGTCAGCTGTTGGGTTGTCCTCTGAGGTTCATACCTGAAGGGTAGGTACAGATCGTCTCCTCAACCCTCCACCTCCACTAATTTCCACTACGTACCGACACACAGTATGGTCCACCTCAAGGTACCATCCAGTTCGGGTACTCTTAGCCTCAGTCTGCGCTTTCTGTCGTCTGCACCCAACACAATAAGGTGTGGGCATATCCTGTGCAGGGGTGAGTATAATGATACTCCATAGGGACCATGAGACCCTCTAGGTCTCACAAAATCCGACAAGGATAAAACAAAAATTATGAAATCAACAAATAACCTTACTTAGGTATATTCTCACACATATACCTAGGTTATCAAGTAATCCATCTCAATTATGAGGAAAAAATAGGGGTACTGACTCAGCTCACACTAGGATTTGTTCTAGGGGGTAGTATCAAGTAAAATTACAAACCCTCGGCTGCTGGAGAACTCCTCCACTATCGAGTATAGTGGTCCTGCTTTTCCACATATAATCTCTTACCACTAACCTTGGACTGCTGGGGAACTCCTCATATTGAGTACCATGGGTCTTCTGCGTCACACAGAGGTGCTCCCCACCGTGGGTCTGCGGCGTCACACAGAAGTGCGGCCCCTCAGGGCCAGCTAAGGTACACCTCCTATCGAGTACCGTGGGTTTGCCACATCACCAAGTCTCTCCCCAACGTGGTACTTCCGCGTCACAAAGTCACTCCCCACTAGGCCTATCAAGTCACTCCGATTCAAAACGGTCAGCAGTCGTCAAGTCTCAGCCAGCCACTGGGTTCCCACACTATGCTCGCTCTCCTCTGGGAGGATCCGCTCCACAAGATACTGGTCGATACACCAACTTCCAAGAAGTTCAACAAAGAAGTATCTCAAAGGTCCATCATGTGATAGGGGTCTCAACTTAATAGACGGCGCGTCCATCAAATGCCTGGTCTATGAGTTATTATCCTTTTAGTCATGGGGGCCTCGTTGGATCCGTGCTTGATCCAACCAGACCGTTCCTCCTCCCCCTCATGGCCTGCAAAGTTAATCCTCCAATCGAGTCCCGTGGGTCTTCCGTCTCACCAAGGAAATCCCCATTTTGGGTCTTCCGTGTCACCAAGGCCCTCCCCATTAGGCCAGTCGAGTCACTCCGAGTCGAAACTATCAGCAGTCATCAAGTCTCAGCCAGCTACTAGGTCTCCGCACAATGCTAACTCATCTCCAGGAGGATCCACTCCATAAGATATTGGTCGATACTCCAACTGCAACGAAGTCCCATGAAGTATTATCTCAATGTTCTGTCACGTCATAGGGTTCTCAATGTAACAGACGACACATAAATGGGACGCTCGGTTTGTGAGTTATTATCCTTTTAGTCCCGGGGTCCCGGTTGGATTCGTGCTCGATCCAACCTGACCGTTCCCCATCTCGTAACAGATGGCACATCAATCCCAATGTCGCAGGGTCTGGCCAAACCTGTAGTGCATCCCGGCCCATTGGGTCAGTCTGATAGTCCGTGAGGGGCCACGGAGGGCCACAGGTGGCTGTGAGGGTGTGAGGTCGTGGGGCGGCTCGGCCAGGGCGGCTCTAAGGGCCAGAAGGCGGCGCGAGCTGGGACGGCTCAGAGGGTAGCGGGGGGCGCGAGTAGGGGCGGCTCTGAAGGCCAGTGGACGGCGTGATTCGGGGAGGCTCGGATGGCCAGCGGGCGGTTCGAGCCGGGGCGACTCGGAGGGTCGGTGGGTGGCTCGTGCTGGGGCAGCTCGGAGGGCCGCGGTGAGGGCTGTTCGGCCGGGGCGAAGGGCCGGTTCGGCAGGGATGCCAGAGTGTCACGAGGGGGGGGGGGGGGATTGTTTGTCCTGGAGGCTAGAACGTCATGGGGGCGCGATGCCAGTCCAGCCAGGAGGCCGAAGCGCCGTGGGCGCGGGGCAAGTTCGGCTGGGAGGGCGGAGTGCCACGGGGTGGCTCAGCGGGGGAGTGGATGTAACACCCTGATATTTTATAAGATACATTATTTTTAAATTATTTAATATCTTATGTTGTATGCTACTCCAAGATTATCATGCGCATTAGCTTTCAGTATACGCAAAACTAATATTGGATCGTGTTACACACAATTTCAAGTTCATTTGATAGTAGTTATTCTACGCAACATTGAGTGTATATATATATATATTTATATTCAATGTATAAATGAAATATGGTTGGATTTTGTTATACGCAACAACAAAGGATTCTTTCACTACACGTAACCCTAACTTGGCTTGCGTTACATGCAATCAATACCTTCCATGATAGCGCGTGTTGTACGCAATACCGAGTTTCGTTAAACAACGATATGTTATATAAACTAACCGTAATGAATAGTAATACCCACTTTTTGAAATTTTATAAATTTTATCTTTCGAAATGTACTTAATTTTTTAAATTGAAATATCGAAATTAGGCTAGGGTGAATTTTTGGTATTTTTCTGAAAACTTTCAATTTTCGATGAATAGTGAAAACACTGGGTTACTATTTAAAAACCGACTTTTTATTTAAATAATTATTTTTTCTATTTAAATTTATTTTTGGTCAAAATTGATACATAATTCCTATATAAGTTCAATGTAATTAATTGGAGTCATTTTATAATAATTTTAGATATATAAAAATTTTATTGAACTTTTCACCGTCTTTTACCCACCTCCTAGGATAATTTGGAAATTCACATAAAACATAATTTTACCGCTTCTGTGAGTGGAATTTAGAAAATCCAAGAAACACGGTTAATATCAAGGACTAAAATGTGGTTCAATGAGATTAAAATAATTTGTGGTGAATAGTAACTTTTTACATTTATTTACCACGGTTAAAAGTAAATAGGGTAATTAAGGGTAAAATGATATTATTATTACACTAACACATGTCCTAATTCTAATGGATAAGTGTAATTCGACCAAAAAAAACCTTAGGAATAAAAAATGACCATTTAGGTCTACTAGGATTATATTATGACATTTATTATTAATTTATTTAATGAAGGGTTAAATTAGTTAAAATCAATGTTTAATAACTAAATCATTTTTAATATAGAGTTATAAATAAGATAAATTCGGCTATAAATATTCATTATAAAGATAAAAATATTTCCTACCTAATGGTATTTTATTTATAATTTTTATACATTAAATAATGTAAGTTATTTATGACACAATGGTGATGTAGTAATTACCTAAATAATGAAATATTAAAATAATTAATGTTATAAATACCCAAATAAATGTAATTCGAGACTTTTTATGAATTCCACTAATTTTTTAGGTTATGGTTCGGCCAAGATACTTATATCATGATACGTTTATCATTAATGGACCACTTGGGGGTCGCTTGGATGTATATGGTAAGTTTATTAACTATATAATAGAAAAATACAAAGTGACATGGTAAATGTCAATCTAATTAACTAAGAGTTAAAACTAAAAGATAAGGTTAATATAATGACCCAAATCTATCTAAAAGCTATTGGTTGAGAGGATTTAGACCCATACACACCTTAGCTTCTAAATAAATCAATTTTGAGCTATTAAAAACCGAATATAACTTTATTATAAAATAATATTTTATGTTTTTCCAAAGGTGCCCCTCTCCATCCTTATAAAAAGGGCACCCCTTCCCTCTTCACTTCACACCATTTTGAGCCTTGAAGCTAGTCCAAACCCTGACCATTTCTATTCTCCACATCCCTAGAAACATTCTGGAGGTTTTTGTCTTCTCAAAAGACCAACTCTACTTCCTTAAGAGGAAGCATAAAGGAGGTGCGTTGAAGAAGAGGTAATCTCTTCTTCCGATTCTCTCAAGTTTCTTTCTTCTTCTACTTATTCTTCTTTAGTTGTCTCATTATCAAGTAATAACATCAGTATTACTTATATATTGATATGTTATTATAAATATGAAACAAACTTATTTCACCTTTTATCCATCCTACGAAAAATGAAATCATCGCGCATGCGTACGTACGGAATATCGTCTCCACATCGTGGGATAATCTATTTTCGACCACCACCTTACATGGATGAGTATAATGGTGTAAATAAATAACTATATATGATTATTTTAAAGTGATATTGATTCTGAAATATTATACATACACTTCAATGAAATTCCATGATCATGGGAATGATATCATCGCTCGTGCGTACGTACAGACTACCGTCTCCACGACGCGATGAGATTCATTCTCCATGTTAACCATTCATGAATGATTATAAAGTATATATAATGAATAATACTGAAATATATGACATAATAATGATACTAGATTTATTTATATATATATATATGTATTTCATCTACTTAATTCCATTCAATTCAATAAGGAAACGAAAACAGTGTTAATGCGTACGTACGGTCTACCGTCTCCATGAACGGTGTATTTCATTCCATTTATCCATCTATCATATATATAGGTATATGCTGAATATAAATTATATATAAATCTTTTTCTACATTATGTAATTATGTAAATAATTATATAAGTAATAATATCAATATAAACAATTCTAAACACATACGATAAATGAAAATATTTTACCCAAAATGCTGCTTTAACATGGAATTTACAAAAGAACGGGTAATATAAAGTCATAAGTAAACTATATATGATATCATAACAATGAATATGATTCTGTAATAAGTCATTGAAATTATTTAAATCATTATACAAGAGGTTCTGATACATATGAAGCATATCATACATAAGGTAAGGGATAATTATTCCAATCTCATTCTTATCCAAGATTGTTTATTCGTACGTATTTATTGGGGTTACGTTTATCATCCATGACCATGTTTTCTAAAAATGTTTTCATAAAATGTTTACTATTCTTCCATGAATTTTTAAATTCATTTTTACCCTTTATTGACTTTTTAACACATTGTATGAATGTAATCTTTCCTTTGGTTACCATATAAGGCAATTTTTGACTTTTCTGACAAAAGTACGAGAAGAATGTTATTTTTAACTTATACGGTGTGAACGGATTTTTACGGTTTCGTAACGCCTAATTTTCATGAATCTTACTCTAAAATATTTTATGACTATTTTCAAAAAAATACTTTTCTTTAAAAATTTCTTGGAATTTTGTGAAAAGAAAATGATTTTGAAGAAGAAAGGATATTTTTCCCAAGAATTCATTTCATGTGTTCTATCAAAACCATTTTCCATATAAGATGACATTATTTAATATGTGTATGTTTCAAGTATAATGTCTCTATGATTTACATGGTTTCACTTTTCTTATGATGAAATATCCATTTGTTTTATATGGATTATGTGATGACGGGGGGTTGTTTATGAAACCCATTTTATTCTTTGGGTTATGATGAATGTTTTATGTTTATTTTGTGGCAAAAGTAAGAATGAATTCATTATGAGATGGGTGGGACCTATATATCCCTCCAATGCATTGGGTAAATATTTATATCTCATGAGATAGACATGGCTGGAACGGTAAGTTAATCTGGTTTAGTAATAGAGGACTGGAATGAGGAGTGAACTCGATTCAGAAAGGGACTTTGTCCACTAAGATGGTCTTGGAAGCAATGCCTTGGATACTATGGAAATAATATCATATGCTTAATGGTTTCCACAATCACATGTTTTATTCCCATGCTATTTTATCATGATTGATGTTCCCTTATGATATATTCCTTACGTACTTCCAAGATTCATGTCTTTTCTCACGATTTTGATGTTTAATTTTATGTTCATGTTATTGCATTCAAATGTTCATGGATTGATTTATGTTCTCTATGTTTAACCTTACTGGTCATTTGAGCTCACCCTTTTTTATGTTTTCTTTTCCCCAGGATTTAAAGAAAGGTTTTAGGTAAAAAAATAAAAGGGGAAGATCTTTATGGGAGATGTTGAAGATCTTTCACCAAGATTAGAAGATTGTATTCCGAGTTTCCAAAGACACTAAACTATTACGGTCCTTTGGTGTCTATTTTTGTTATGTATTAATTATTCTGCAAAAGTAATGTAATGTCCATGTACATCAAGATTTGGGTCTCTACAGTTGGTATCAGAGGAAAGGTTTTTTCAACCTTTGGAAACTAGGATGCTAAAGCTTTATCGAGATCCCTAGAGATATTTATAAGGTATATCTAGGGATGTCCCAATGGTTAAGTATAAGTATAGTTTATAGTCCTAGGATTACAGTAACGGTCATAGAATTAAACCTAAGATTTTATATATTGAAGTTACTCCCCCTTTATTATGTTGTTTTCTTTATCATGATTTTTTCCTCTCACACTATTCTTTTTGGGTTTTAGAAAATGGTTGGAAATAGGAAGATTCACTATAATGGATGATATGATAGACAATGGAATGATATTATTCATGAGAAACCAAATGAAATGGGATTTGGAAGTCCAAAAATCATTATTATGCCTAATCAGCAATCTCATAATATGATCAATAATCTCAACATTGGTAATTTTCCCGACTCAGATAATAAGAGAAAGATGGAGTTTCATGATGATCATAGAGGAAAGAAAGTTCAATTTCCCTCATGAAAATAATTTTTGAAGAGGCATCAAGGAGAATGTTTCAAAGGAACTGGAAGATGATTTGGGTGTGGAAAAGAAGGACAAAAATCCAGTAAGTGCAAAGGAAAAGGTTCAGTGTACACCATGGACAAGAATAATGGTATTGATACGACATCAACAATGATTAAATGTTTTAAATGTGGAATGTATGGGAATTATGCAAACCAATTCCCTAAGGGAAAGTCTAATGAAGATAATCAGTATGGTCATATGGGTAGTATTTATGTTGATGATGATGAAGATACTATAAATGATATGTGAGATGAAAGATTTGTTGAAGCTCAGTCAATGGTTTAAGAATGTAGTGGAATGATTTATGTTTATCAAGAGTTATGTTGTATATGTAGTGGCACTATGAAATAAAGACACATCTAAGGATTGTTACACTATTTTGTTCCTAATGTATTTAAAAGTATATGTAGAATGGTACTGGTAACCATGAAAGGTTATTAAGATATTTTTGGAAAGTAGATGATATGCACATAATGAATGGGTTAGAAGATAATGAGATGTTTGATAATATTAATGAGCTAATGACTGATATAAGGACAATTTGATATCATGGTTTGAGTATATAGAAACTTTGGGATTTTAGTATTTGGAAAGAGTTAACTTTTGACAGAATTCATGTTTTCACTAAGGTTCTATGGTAATTTATGTTTCAATAGAATACATGATTATGGTATTCACATGTTTGGAATGTAAACAACAAGATATATCTTATGATATATGGGGGATAAACGATGGTATTCATGTGCTTATTATGTGACCTTTCCAGTAATCGTTTTCTTTATACTATGAGATTGGACAGATGTATTTTGGATAAGCCTAAAAATTGTAATGGATTTTGTTGGACATAAGTCAGTATTTTTTAAGGATAGAACTTTTTTCGATATTATTTAGGGAATGTTGTAATAGTATAGTTTTATAAAAAGGAAAATCTATAGGACGGGCGACTATCCATCGCATCAGAAAAGGTTGCGGGAATTGAACCCACAACCGAAGTGCGACAGGCCTTTATCGCCTACCATTGGCCTACATGAAGTCCTTGGTTAGTAGAAAAGAGTTTTATTTTATTAAGCGGTATGATTGAATAAGTATAAGTCCATTTTTGGAATCATGTATGATTAACCTCTCCATAGAAAGACTTATGTATATTTAATAACTTTTGCTATCCTTTTGTTTGAGACAGATGGAATGACCTATCATTCTGTCGCATGATCTTCTATCACTTCACGAAAGAAAAATTCAACTTCATTTCTTTAAGAGATGAAGTGTAAATTGTTCAAGGAACAAACAACGATGAGACTGTACCGAAATAAAGAATGTATTTCTTCTAATTCAAATCCTTCAAATTTAGGGAAATAATCTTGAAATCCATAAATGTTTTCCTAGTTCCCTTATATCCGATGAATCAGATGGTACCTTAAATCATCACAAATTTATGGATTTTTTGTTAATTTCTTTTTCATAACCATGTTCTCTACCACTCTCCATCAGAACATGATGGTTAGATTTCTCCTCCATATCCATATTTCCACCTATGTTCTCCTATGTGGAAACCCAGTGATGAGTTACTTTGGGTATCCATTATTTTTCAACATTCCTTTTTAAAATGAAGTTTTGGTATTCCTTTTTACGATGTGAGTTTCTATTGAAAAGAAACTCTCATGTAATAAACCATTTATAACCCCGACGAATTTCGAGGGTGAAATTCATTTTAAGGGGGCTAGAATGTAACACCCCAAGAATTTATAAGATATATTGTTCTTAAATTATTTCATATCTTATGTTATATGCTACACCAAGATTATCATGCACATTAGATTGCAGTATACGCAACACTAATCTTGGATCGTGTTACACACAATTTCAAGTTCATTTGATAGTAGTTATTCTACGCAACATTGAGTGTATATATATTCAATGTATAAATGAAATATGGTTGGATTTTGTTATATGCAACAACAAAGGAGTCTTTCACTACACACAACCCTGACTTGGCTTGCGTTACACGCAATCACGACCTTCCACGATAGCGTGTGTTGTACGCAACACCGAGTTTCGCTAAACAACGATATGTTATATAAACTAACCCTTATGAATTGTAATACCCAATTTTTGATATTTTATAAATTTTATCTTTCTAATTGGACTTAATTTTTGGATTCGGAATATCAGAATTAGCATAGGGTGAATTTTTTGTATTTTTCTGAAAACTTTCAATTTTTGATGCATAGTGAAAACCCTAGGTTACTATTTAAAAACGGAATTTTTATTTAAATAATTATTTATAATATTTAAATTTATTTTAGGTCAAAATTGATACATAATACCTATATAAGTTCAATGTTATTAATTGGAGTCATTTTATAATAATTTTAGATATATAAAAATTTTATTGAACTTTTCATCGTCTTTTACCCACCTCCTAAGAAAATTTGGAAATTCACATAAAACGTAATTTTACTGCTATTGTGAGTGGAATTTAGACAATATGAGAGACATGGTTAATATCAAGGACTAAAATTTGGTTCAATGAGATGAAAATAATTTTTTGTGAATAGTAACTTTTTACTTTTATTTACCACGGTTAAAAGTAAATAGGGTAACTAAGGGTAAAGATGATATTATTATTACCCTAACAAATTTCCTAATTCTATTTGATAAGTTTAATTAGACCAAAAACAACCTTAGAAATAAAATATGACCATTTAGGTCCACTTGGATTAGATTAGGACATTTATTATTAATTTATTTAATGAAGGGTTAAAATAGTTAAAATCAATGTTTAATAACTAAAGAATTTTTAATATAGGGTTATACATAATATAAATTCGACTATAAATAGTCATTAGAAAGATAAAAAAACTTTATACCTAATTTTATTTTATTTATAATTTTTAGACATTAAATAATATAAGTTATTTATGACACAATGGTGATGTAGTAATTACCTAAATAATGTAATATGAAAATAATTAATGTTATAAATACCCAAATAAATGTAATTTGAGACTTTTTATGAATTCCACTAATTTTCTAGGTTAATATGAAATGTTGATATTGAATTAATTTACTCTTTTAGACTATTCATGATGTTATAATTTTCAAAAAAATCTATTACCAAATAGTGTCAAAATTGACATAAAATTGTTTTTAAAACAAATATTATATTATTAATTGTTATTATATTCATAAAAATCTATGGTTAGGCCAAGATACTTATATAATGATATTTGTATCATTAATGGACCACTTGGGGGGTCTCTTGGATGTATATGGTATCTTTATTAACTATATAATATAAAAATACAAAGTGACATGGTAAATGTCAATCTAATTAACTAAGAGTTAAAACTAAAATATAAGGTTAATATAATGACCCAAACCTGTCTAAAATCTATTTTATGAGAGGATTTATACCCATCCACACCTTAACTTTTAAATAAATCAATTTTGATCTATTAAAAACCGACTATGACTTTATTATAAAATAATATTTTAAGTTTTTCCGAAGGTGCCCCTCTCCTCCCTTATAAAAAGGGCACCCCTTCCCTCTTCTCTTCAAACCATTTTGAGCCTTGAATCTCGTCCAACCCCTGACCATTTCTCTTCTCCACTTCCCTAGAACCATTATGGAGGTTTTGGGCTTCTCAAAAGACCAACTCTACTTCCTTAAGAGGAATCTTAAAGGAGGTGCGTCGAAGAAGAGGTAATTTCTTCTTCCGATTCTCTCATGTTTCTTTCTTCTTATACTTCTTCTTCTTTAGTTGTCTCATTATAAAGTAATAACATAATTATTACTTATATACTAATATTTTATTATAAATATGAAACAAATTTATTTCAACTTTTATCCATCCTATGGAAAACTAAATCACAGCGCGTGCGTACGTACGGAATATCGTCTCCACGTCGTGGTGTAATCTGTTTTCGACCACCACCTTAATTGGATGGGTATAATGGTGTAAATAAATAACTATATATGATTAATTTCAAGTGATATTGATTCTGAAATATTATACATACACGTCAATGGAATTCCACAATCATGGGAATGATATCATCACTCGTGTGTACGTACGGACTACCGTCTCCACGACGCGATGCGATTCATTCTCCATGTGAACCATTCATGAATGATTATAAAGTATATATAATGAATAATAATGAAATATATGACATAATAATGAAACTGTATTTATGTATATATATATATATTTATGTCATCTTCTTAATTCCATTCAATTCAATAAGTAAACGAAAACAGTGTTCATGCGTACGTACGGCCTACCGTCTCCATGAACGGAGTATTTCATTCCATTTATCCATATATCATATATATATTTATATTCTGAATATATATTATATATAAATCATGTTTTACATTCTCTAATTATGTAAATTATTCTATAAGTAATAATATCAAGAACAACAATTCGAAACACGTACGATAAATGAAACAATTTTACCCAAAATGTTGTTTTAACATTGAATTTACAAAAGAATGGGTAATATAAAGTCATAAGTAAACTATATATGATATCATAACAATGAATATGATTCTTTAATAACTCAATGACATTATTTAAATCATTATACAGGAGGTTCGGATACATACGAAGCATATCAGACATAATGTAATGGATAATTATTCCAATCTCATTCTTATCCGAGATTGTTTATTCGTAAAGATTTACTGGGGTTACGTTTATCATACATGACCATGTTTTCTAAAAATGTTTTCATAAAATGATTACTATTATTCCATGAATGTTTAAATTCATTTTTACCCTTTATTTACTTTTTACCACATTGTATGAATGTAATCTTTCCTTTGGTTACCATATAAGGTACTTTTTGACTTTTCCGACAAAAGTACAAGAAGAATCTTATTTTTAACTTATACGGCATGAACAGATTTTTCCGGTTTCATAACGCCTCATTTTCAGGAAGATTACTCTACAAGATTTTATGATTATTTTCAACAAAATACTTTTCTTTTAAAATTTCATGGAATTTTTTGAAAAGAAAATGATTTTGAAGAAGAAAGGATATTTCCCTCATGAATTCATTTCAAGTGTTTTATCAAAACCATTTTCCATCTAAAAAGACATTATATAATATTTGTATGTTTCAAGTATAATTTCTCTATGATTTACATGGTTTCCCTTTTCTTATGATGAAAATCCATTTGTTTTATAAGGATTGTGTTATGATGGGAGGATATTTATGAAACCCATTTTATTCTTTGGGTTATGATGAATGTTTTAAGTTTATTTTGTGGCACAAGTAAGAATGATTTCATTATGAGATGGGTGGGACCTATATCTCCCTCCAATGCATTGTGTAATGATTTATATATCATGATATAGACATGGATGGAACGGTAAGTTAATCTGGTTCAGTAATACAGGACTGGAACGAGGAGTGAACTCGATTCAGAATGGGACTTTATCCACTAAGATGGTCTTCGGAGTAATGCCTTGGCTACTATGGAAATCATATCATGTGCTTAATGGTTGCCACAATCACATGTTTTATTCCCATGTTATTTTATCATGATTTATGTTCCCTTATGATATATGCCTTACGTACTTCCAAGATTCATGTCTTTGCTCAAGTTTTTTATGTTTAGATTTTATGTTCAATTTTTTGCATTTAAATGTTTATGGATTGTTTTATGTTCCCTATGTTTAACCTTACTGGGAATTTGATCTCACCCTTTTTTATGTTTTCTTTTCCCCAGGATTTAAAGAAAGTTTTTAGGTAATAAAAAAAGGGGAATATCTTTATGGAAGATTTTGAAGATCTTTCACCAAGATTAGAAGATTATATTCTGAGTTTCCAAAGACACTAAACTATTACAGTCCTTTGGTGTCTGTTTTTGTTATGTATTAAGTATTCTCCAAAAGTAATTTAATGTCCATGTACGTAAATATTTGGGTCTCGACAGTTGGTATCAGATGAAAGGTTTAGTAAACCTTTGAAAACTATGATGCAGAAACTTTAATGATATCCCAAGAGATATTTCTATGGTATGTCTATGGATATACCTAAGGTTAAGTATAAGTATAGGTTATAGTCCTAAGATTACGGTAACAGTCATAGAATGAAACCTAAGATGTTATATATTGATGTTACTCCCCCTTTATTATGTTGTTTTCCCTAATATGATTTTTTCCTCTCACACTATTCTTTTTGGGTTTTAGAAAATGGTTAGAAATAGGAAGATTTATGATAATGGAGGATATGATGGAAAATGGACTGATATTCTTCATGAGAAACCAAATGAAATGGGATTTTTAAGTCCAAACATCATTATTATGCCTAATCAGAAATCTCATAATATGATCAATAATATCATCTTTGGTAAGTTTCCCGGCTCAGCTAATAAGAGAAAGATGGAGTTTGATGATGATCATAGTTGAAAGAAAGTTCAATTTCCCTCATGAAAATCATGTGGGAAGAGGCATCAGGGGGAATGTTTCAAAGGAACTCGGAGATGCTTTGGGTGTGGAAAAGAAGGACACAAAGCCACTAAGTGAAAAGGAAAAGGTTCGGTGAACACCATGGACAAGGATAATGGTATTCCTACGACATCAACAATGATTAAATGTTTTAAATGTAGAATGTATGTGAATTATGCAAACCAATGCCCTAAGGGAATGTCTCATGAAGAGAACCAGCATGGTCTTATGGGTAGTATTTATGTTGATGATGATGAAGAGACTACAAATAATAAGTGAGGTGAAATAATTGTTGAAACTCGATCAATGGTTTAAGAATGTAGTGGAATGATTTATGTTTATCAAGAGTTATGTTGTATAGGTAGTGGTACTATGAAATAAAGACACATCTAAGGATTGTTACACTATTGTTTTTCTAAAGTATTTGAAAGTATATGTAGAATGGTACTGGTTACCATGAAAGGTTATTCAGATATTTTTGGAATGTAGATGATATGCGCATAATGAATGGGTTAGAAGATAATGAGATGTTTGATAGTATTAATGAGCTCATGACTGATATATGGACAATTTGATATCATGGTTTGAGTATATAGAAACTTTGGGATTTTAGTATGTGGAAAGATTTAACTTTTGATAGAATTCATGTTTTCACTAAGGTTCTATGGTAATTTTTGTTTCAAGAGAATATATGATTAAGGTATTCACATGTTTGGAATGCGAACAACAAGATATATATTATGATATATGGAGGATAAATGATGGTATTCATGTTCTTATTATGTGACCTTTCCAGTAATATTTTTCTTTATTCTATGAGATTGGACAGATGTATTTTGGATAAGCCTAATGATTATAATGGATTTTGTTGGAAATAATTCAGTATTGTTTTAGGCTAGAACATTTTTCGGTATTATTTCTAGAATGTTGTAATAGTATAGTTTTAGAAA
Organism: Viscum album; assembly: GCA_963277665.1. NCBI lineage: Eukaryota > Viridiplantae > Streptophyta > Magnoliopsida > Santalales > Viscaceae > Viscum > Viscum album. The sequence continues at coordinate 1,971,786,739 of OY728119.1, read as the reverse complement.
AAGGACAACTTGTAGGACGGGTGACTATCCATCACGTCGGACAAGGTTACGGGAATTGAACCCACAACCAAAGTGCGACAGGCCTTTATCGCCTAATACTGGCCAAGAGGAAGTCCATGGTCAGTAAAAACGAGATTTATTTTATTAAGCGGTATGATAGAATAAGTATAAGTCCATTTTTGGAATCATATATGATTAAAATCTCCATATATAGACTTATGTATATTTAATAACTTTTGATATCATTTTGTTTGAGACAGATGGAATGACCTATCATTCTGTCGCATGATCTGCTAGCAATTCACGAAAGAAAAATTCAACATCATTTCTTTAAGAGATGAAGTGGAAATTATTCAAGGAATGAACAACGATGAGATTATACCGAAATAAAGTAAGTATTTCTTCTAATTCAAATCCGTCAAATTTAGGGAAATCATCTTGAAAACAAAAAATGTTGTCCTAATTCCCTTATATCCAATGAATCAGATGGTACCTTAAATCATCACAAATTTATGGATTTGTGATTAATGGCTTTTTCATAGCCATGTTCTCTACCACTCTCCATGAGAACATGATGGTTAGATTTCTCCTCCATATCCATATTTTCACTTATGTTCTCTTATGTGGAAACCCAGTGATGAGTTACTTTGGGTATCTGTTATGTTTCTAACGTTCCTTTTTTAAAAAAAGTTTTGGTATTCCTTTTTACGATGTGGGTTTCTATAGAAGAAACTCTCATGTAATAAACCATTTATAACCCCGATAAATTTTGAGGGAGAAATTTATTTTAAGGGGGTAGAATGTAACACCCCAAGATTTTATAAGATATATTCTTTTTAAATTATTTCATATCTTCTTTTGTATGCTACACCAAGATTATCTTGCGCATTAGCTTAAAGTATACAGAACACTAATCTTGGATCGTGTTACACACAATTTCAAGTTCGTTTGATAGTAGTTATTCTACGCAACATTTATTGTATATATATATATATATTCAATGTATAAATGAAATATGGTTGGATTTTGTTATAAGAAACAAAAAAGGAGTCTTTCACTACACTCAACCCGGACTTGGCTTGAGTTACACGCAATCGCGACCTTCCACGATAGCGTGTGTTGTACGCAATACCGAGTTTCGCTAAACAATGATATGTTATAAAAACTAACCGTTATGAATAGTAATATCCACTTTTTGAAATTTTATAAATTTTATCTTTTGAAATGGATATTAGTTTTTGATTTGGAATATCGAAATTATCCTAGGGTGAAGTTTTGGTATTTTTCTGAAAACATTCAATTTTCGATGAATAGTGAAATCACTGGGTTACTATTTAAAAACCGACTTTTTATTTAAATAATTATTTATTCTATTTAAATTTATTTTATGTCAAAATTTATACATAATACCTATATAGGTTCAATGTAATTAATTGGATTCATTTTATAATAATTTTAGATATATAAAAATTTAATTGAACTTTCACCGTCTTTTACCCTCCTCCTAGGAGAATTTGGAAATTCACATAAAACATAATTTTACTGCTTCTGTGAGTGGAATTTTGAAAATCCGAGAGACATGGTTAATATCAAGGACTAAAATGTGGTTCAATGAGATGAAAATAATTTTTCGTGAATAGTAACTTTTTACTTTTATTTACCACGGTTGAAAGTAAATAGGATAATTAAGGGTAAAAATGATATTATTATTACCCTAACACATGTCATAATTCTATTGGATAAATTTAATTCGACCAAAAACAACCTTATGAATAAAAAATTACCATTTAGATCCACTTGGATTAGATTAGAACATTTATTATTAATTTATTTAAAGAAGGGTTAAATAAGTAAAAATCAAAGTTTAATAACCAAATCATTTTTAATATAGGGTTCTACATTAGATAAATTCGACTATAAATATACATTAGAAAGATGAAAAGCTTGTATACCTAATGTTATTTTATTTATAGTTTTTAGACATTAAATAATGTATGTTATTTATGACACAATGGTGATGCAGTAATTGCCTAAATAATGAAATATTAAAATAATTAATGTTATGAATAACCAAATAAATGTAATTTGAGATTTTTTATGAATTAAACTAATTTTCTAGGTTAATATGACATGTTATTATCGAATTAATTGTCTTTGTTTTAACTAATAATTTTGTTATGATTTTCACAAAAATCCATTAACAAATAGTGTCAAAATTGACATAAAATAGTTTTTAAAACCAATATTATATTATTAATTGTTATTATATTCCTAAAAATCTAAGGTTCGACCAAGATACTTATATCATGATAGGTGTATAATTAATGGACCACTTGGGGGTCTATTGGATGTATATGGTATGTTTATTAACTATATAATATAAAAATACAAAGTGACATGGTAAATGTCAATCTAATTAACTACGAGTTAAAAATAAACGATAAGGTTAATATAATGACCCAAACCTGTCTAAAATCTATTGGTTGAGAGGATTTAGACCCATCCACACCTTATATTCTAAATAAATCAATTTTTATCTATTAAAACCCGAATATAACTTTATTATAAAATAATATTTTATGTTTTTCCAAAGGTGCCCCTCTCCTCCCTTATAAAAAGGGAACCCCTTCCCTCTTCTCTTCAGCCCCTTTGGATCCTTTAAGATCAGCCAAAACCTGCCCATTTCTCTTCTACACTTTCCTAGAAACATTCTGGAGGTTTTTTTCTTCTCAAAATACCAACACTACTTCCTTAAGAGGAAGCTTAAAGGAGGTGTGTCGAAGAAGAGGTAATCTCTTCTTCTGATTCTCTCAAGTTTCTTTCTTCTTCTACTTATTCTTCTTTAGTTATCTCGTTATAAAGTAATAACATCAGTATTACTTATATACTTATATGTTATTATAAATATGAAACAACTTTATTTCACCTTTTATCCATCCTACGGAAAAAGAAATCACCGCGTGTGCGTACATACAGAATACCGTCTCCACGCCGTGGTGTAATCTGTTTTCAACCACCACCTTACTTGGATGGGTATAATGGTGTAAATAAATAACTATATATGATTATTGTAATGTTATATTGATTCTGAAATATTATACATACACTTCAATGAAATTCCACGATCATGGGAATGATATCATCGCTCGTGCGTACGTACAGACTACCGTCTCCACAACGCGATGAGATTCATTCTCCATGTTAAACATTCATGAATGGTTATAAAGTATATATAATGAATAATAATGAAATATATGACATAATAATGATACGGGATTTATGTGTATATATATATGTATGTCATCTACTTAATTCTATTCAATTCAATTTGGAAACAAAAACAGCGTTCATGCGTACGTACGGCCTACTGTCTCCATGAACGGTGTATTTCATTCCATTTATCCATCTATCATATATATATGTATATGCTGAATATATATTATATATAAATCATGTTTTACATTCTATAATTATGTAAATCAGTATATAAGTAATAATATCAATAACAACAAGTCGAAACACGTACGATAAATGAAACGATTTTACTCAAGATGCTGCTGTAACATGGAATTTACAAAAGAACAGGTAATATAAAGTCATAAGTAAACTATATATGATATCATAAAAATTAATATGATTCGGTAATAAGTCAATGACATTATTTAAATCATTATACAGGAGTTTCGGATACATACAAAGCATATCATACATAAGGTAAGGGATAATTATTCCAATCTCATTCTTATTCAAGATTGTTTATTCAAAAGTATTTACTGGGGTTACATTTATCATCCATGACCATGTTTTCTAAAAATGTTTTCATAAAATGGTTACTATTCTTCCATGAATGTTTAAAGTCAATTTTACCCTTTATTGTCTTTTTACCGCATTGTATGAATGGAATCTTTCCGTTGGTTACCATATAAGTTACTTTTGACATTTCCGACAAAAGTACGAGAAGAATGCTATTTTTAACTTATACGGAGTGAACGGATTTTTACGGTTTCATAACACCTCATTTCATGAACCATACTCTACAAGATTCTGTGACTATTTTCAACCAAATAATTTTCTATTAAAATTGCGTGGAATTTTGTGAAAAGAAAATGATTTTGAAGAAGAAATGATATTTTCCTCAAGAAATCATTTCAAGTGTTTTATCAAAACCATTTTCCATCTAAGATGACATTATTTAATATGTGTATGTTTCAAGTATAATGTATCTATGATTTACATGGTTTTAATTTTCTTATGATGAAATATCCATTTGTTTTATATGGATTATGTGATTATGGGAGGATGTTTATGAAACCCATTTTATTCATTGGGTTATGATGAATGTTTTAAGTTTATTTTGTGGCACAAGTAAGAATGATTTCATTATGATATGGGTGGGACCTATATCTCCCTCCAATGCATTGGGTAAAGAATTATATCTCATAAGATAGACATGGCTGGAACGGTAAGTTAATCTGGTTCAGTAATACATGATTGGAACGAGGAGTGAACTCGATTCAGAAAGAGACTTTGTCCACTAAGATGGTCTTGGAAGCAATGCCTTGGCTACTATGGAAATATTATCATGTTCATAATGGTTTCCACAATCACATGTTTTATTCCCATGCTATTATATCATTATTGATGTTCCCTTATGATATATGCCCTACGTACATCCAAGATTCATGTCTTTGCTCATGATTTTGATGTTTAGATTTTATGTTAAGTTTTTTTCATTCAAATGTTTGTGGATTGTTTTATGTTCTCAATGTTTAACCTTACTTGGAATTTGAGCTCACCCTTTTTTATGTTTTCTTTTCCCCAGGATTTAAAGAAAGGTTTTAGGTAAGAAAATAAAAGGGGAAGATCTTTATGGGAGATGTTGATGATCTTTCACCAATATAAGAATATTATATTTCGGGTTTCCAAAGACACTAAACTATTACGGTCCGTTGGTGTATATTTTTGTTATGTATTAAGTATTCCGAAAAATTAATGTATTTCCATTTACTTCAAGATTTGGGTCTCTATAATGGAGCTGGGGCGCATGGATATTTCGGCCGCGTGGAGCCGGGGGGCACGGCCAGTTCGGTCGGGAGACCGAAACGCCACAGCAGCGGCACAGATCGTGGAGGCTGCAGGTGGCAGTGACGTTTCCTTAATCACCTTCATCGCCTTACTCCATTTCTAAGTACACATCAAAGAAGAATGACGGAGGGGTCCGACCATGTTTGTTTGGCCCTCACCCCCCGTGTTTAGAGTTGTATAAAGTCGTTCAATTCCCTCGTGAATTTAAGAGAATTTTCAAGAATAGAAGTCAGAAGAATATCAATCAACCACCCTAAATATTTTCAGAAATAATCAAACAAAATGAAACCCCTACATCGTTCGCTTGATTTAGTTGGCGCAAGAAGTAGTACAGTCATTGATTCACCACAAATGAGGACATCCCACCTCAGAAGAAGTCCTGAGGAAGAATGTAGATGGAGGTTGGTGTTCTTCATTGGTAAAGCATTCTTCATTGGAGAGATTTCTCCCAAATTCCTGCAATCCTCCTTACATTAAATTAACTAAGCTAGCTTTTATTGCCAGGGTCTGGGGACTACAACCAAACTCTACTGGAAATATGATCTATACCAATGGTTTTGGGAAAACCGTTGGTATAGTTCACTAATTTGGACATATACCAATTGTTGGGCCAAAACCATTGGTTTAGGTCACCTATGTAACAGCCCGAGATTTTATGAAAAATATTCTTTTTTATTTCACTAATGTCTGGTGTTGTACGCTACACCAAAAGGAGCTTGCACAACACGCATCCTTGACTTGCCTTGCATTACACGCAATCACGACCTTCCTCGATAGCGTGTGTAATACGCAATACCGAGTTTCACTAAACAACGATATGCTATTAAAATATTATTAAAACTAGCCGTTAAGAATAGTAATAACCACTTTTTAAATTTTAGAAATTTTAGCTCTCAAAATGGACTTCATTCTTGGATTCGGAGTATCGAATTTAGCCTAAGGTGAAATTTTGGTACTTTTCGGATAACTTTCATATTCTGATGAATAGTGAAAATTACTAAATTATAATTAAAAACAACTTTTTTAATCGAAATAATTAATAGTGATAAATTATTAATTTGAGTGGTTTTAAAGTATATTTAGAATATATTTTTACAATTTAATACAATGTTGGTCATTGGTTGTAATTTCACATTTAAACCAGACATAATCAAGTGTCAATCTTTTGATATATATTGTTTCCTAAAAACACGCTATTTATTTTAACAGCAGGATTTAATTATAAAATTAATTAATGCAACTTCTATGTTATGAATTTGGTAAAATAGATTTCATTTTTGAATTCGGAATATGAAATATATCTTAGGATGAAATTTTGGCATTGTTCTGAAAAACATCAATTTTTGATGAATAGTGAAACTACTAAGTGGTAGTTAAAAAACTGAATTTTTCATAAAACTTAATTTTTCCGCTTCTGTGAATGGAATTTAGAAAATCCGAGAGACACGGTTAATATCAAGGACTAAAATGTGGTTCAATGAGATGAAAATAATTTTTTGGTGAATAGTAACTTTTTACTTTTTTTACCGCGGTTAATAGTAAATAGGGTAACTAAGGGTAAATATGATATTACTATTACCCTAACACATGTCCTAATTCTATTGGACAAGTGTAATTCGACCAAAAACAAACTTAGGAATAAAATATGACCATTTAGGCCCACTTGGATTAGATTAGGACATTTATTATTAATTTATTTAAAGAAAGGTTAAAATAGTTAAAATCAAAGTTTAATAAGTAAATCATTTTTAATATGGGGTTATACATAAGATAAATTCGATTGTAAATATTCATTAGCAAGCTAAAAAGATTTCCTACATGATGGTATTTTATTTGTAATTTTTAGACATCAAATAATTTAATTTATTTATGACACAACGATGATGCAGTAATTATCTTATTAATGAAATATTGACATAATTGATGTTATAAACACCAAAATAAATGTAATTTGAGATTTTTTATGAATTCCACTAATTTTCTAGGTTACTATGATATATTAATGTTGATTTAATCAACTTTGTTCGAACATTTAATTCTGTTATGACTTTCACAAAAATCATATATCAAATAGTGTAAAAATTGACACAAAATAGTTTTTAAATCAAATATTATATTATTAATTGTTATTGTATTCCTAAAAATCTAAGGTTCGGCCAAATGACTTAGATAAGGATATATATATTAATAATAAACAATTTGGGGTTCGTTTGGCATGTTATAGTAAGTTTATTAACCATATAGTGAAAGAAAACAAAAAGACATGGTAAAAGTTAAATTATTTAACTTAGAGTTAAATTTAATTGATAAGGTTAAAATAATATCCTAAACTTGTCTAAATTCTATTGGTTGATAGGATTTCGACCAATCCCCACTTTAGCTTCGAAATAAGACCCTTTGGAACCATTATAAACCGATTTTGACTTTAATATAAAATAATATTTTGAGATATTCCTAAGTTGCCCCTCTCCTCCCCTATAAAAGGACACCTCCTCCCCCTCCTCCTCACACCAATTTGAGCACTCAAGCTCAGCCAACCCCTGACAAAATCTCTTCTCCACTTCCCTAGAAACATCCTAGAGGTTATGGTCTTCCTCAAAGACCAATTCTAGTGCCCTAAGAGGAGGTCTCAAAGAGGCACTTCAAAGAAGAGGTAATTACCGTTACCAATTCTTTCATCTTTATTTCTTCTTCCACTTCTTCTTCTTAGGTTGTTTCATTATGAAGTAATAACATCAGTATCACTCATATACTGATATGTTATTATAAGTATGAAACAACCCTATTTCACCATCTATCCATCCTACGGAAAAAGAAATCACCGCGCGTGCGTACGTACGGAATACCGTCTCCACGCCGTGGTGTAATCTATTTTCCACCACCACCTTACATGGATGGGTATAATGGTGTAAAGAATAACTATACATAGTTATTACAACATCATATTGATTCTTATATATTGTATAATCCACTCCAATTCAATTCAATATTTATAGAAATGATATCATCGCTCGTGCGTACGTACGGAATACCGTCTCCACGACGCGATGAGATTCATTCTCCATGTTAACCATTTAAGAATGATTATAATGTATATATAAGAAATAATAATGAAATATATGAAATTATAAAGCTACTGGATTTATGTATATATATACATATGTATGTCATCTACTTACTTCCATTTCAAGACAATAAGGAAAGGAAAACAGCGTTCATGCGTACGTACGGACTACCGTCTCCATGAACGGTGTTTTTCATTTTATTTATCTACCTATTATATATATATATATATACTGAATATATATGATATATAAATCATATTTTATATTCTTGAAGTAAGTAAATCATGATATAAGTAATAATGATGTCAAGAACAACAAGTCAAAACACCTACGATAAATGAAACGATTTTACCCAAAACGCTTCATTAACATGGAATTTACAAAAGAACGGGTAATATAATGTCATAAGTGAACCATATATGATATCATAACAATGAATATAATTCTGTAATAAGTCAATAACATTATTTAAACCATTATACAGGAGCTTCGGACACGAACAAAGCAAATCGGACCTAAGGTAAGGGAAATATCACAATCTCATTTTTATCCGAGATTGTTTATTCGTAAGTATTTACTGGGGTGTATTTTATCATCCACATCCATGTTTACTCAATATGTAATATTATTTCCATCCACCTAAAATTGTTTAAATCCATTTTTACCCTTCGGTGAGTTTTTAGTAATACGTATGAAAGGAATCTTTTGTCGTTTTTCGTACGAGGTACTTTTTGACTTTTCCGACAAAAGTACGAAGAATGTTTTTTTTTAACTTATACGGCACGAACGGATTTCTACTGTTTTATAAAGCCTTATTTTAATGAAGCTTCCTCTAAAATATTTCATGACTATTTTCAATAAAATCTCTTTCTTTTAAAATTGCATGATGTTTTGTGAAAAGAAATTGATTTTGAAGAAGAAAGGATATTTTCCTCAAGAATTCAATTCAAGTGTTTTATCAAAATTATTTTCCATCTAAGATAATAAAGGGTTCTGTTTCTATCCATATTTTTACATTGATTTGACTATGTTGTGATGGAATTATGTTTATGAATTCCTTTATCTTATATGAATGGTTTTATGATGTCATGTTGTTTTAAGAATCCCATTTTTATTACATGGGTTATGAAATGATGTATGATTTATGATTTTGTGGCAAACATAAGAAAGGATTCATTATAAGATGGGTGGGATCTATATCTCCCTCCAATGCATTGGGTAAAGATTTTATATCTCATGAGATTGACATGGCTGAAATGGTAGGTTATACCGGTTCAGTGAAACAGGACTGAAACGAGGGTTACTCGATTCAGAAAGGGACTTTGTCCACTAAGATAGTCTTGGCAATGAGTCATGACTAATAAGAAATGATTCTCTATGATTATGTGTGTATGCCACAAAGTTCCATGTTTTATGTTATGATTATTGTGATTACATTTCACTTCCATGATTTATCCCATGTTATGAAATTATGCTCTCTTTTGCAGGTTATGATTTCCAAAATGTTATGTTCTTATGAATATGATGTGATTGATATTTCTTTTGTTTACCCTTACTGAGCATTTGAGCTCACCCTTTTATGTTTTCTTTTCCCCAGGATATAAAGAAAGGTTTTAGGTAAAAAAAAGGAAGATCTTTATGGGAGATGTTGAAGATCTTTCACCACGATTAGAAGATTACGTTCCGAGTTTCCAAAGACACTAAACTATTACGGTCCTTGTGTGTGTTTTTTTTATGTACTAAGTATTCCGCAAATGTAATGTAATGTCCATGTACGATAAGCTTCGGGTCTCTACAGTTGGTATCAGAGGAAAGATTTAGTCAACCTTTGGAAACTAGGATGCGAAAACGTTAGTGAGATCCCTAGAGATATTTCTAAGGTATGTCTAGGGATGCCCCTAAGGATAAGTATACGTATAGGATATAGTCCTAGAACTATGGTAACGATATTAGATTAAACCAAAGATGATAGATATTTAAGTTATTCCCCCTTTATTATGATTTTTGCATCTAACACTATTCTGTTTGGGTTTTAGAAAATGGCTGGAAACAAGATGATTCACAATAATGGAGGATATGATGGACAATGGAATGATATTATTCATGAGCAACCAAATGAAATGGGATTTGAATGTCCAAACATCATTATTATGCCGAATCAGCAATCTCACAATATGATCAATAAAGTAAAATTTGGTAAGTATCCTGACTCGACTAATAAGAGAAAGATGGAGTTCCATGATGATCATAGAGGAAAGAAAGTTCAATTTCCCCTATGTAAATCATGTGGGAAGAGGCATCAAGGAGAATGTTTCAAGGGAACTGGAAGATTCTTTGGGTGTGGAAAAGAAGGACACAAAGCAAGTAAGTGCAAAGGAAAAGGGTCGGTTAACACCATGGATGAGGATAATGGTATTGCTACGACATCAAAAATGGTTAAGTGTTTTAAATGTGGAATGTATGGGCATTATGCAAACAAATGTCCTAAGGGAAAGTCTCATGAAGAAAATCAGTATGGTCATATGGGTAGTATTTATGTGGATGATGATGATGAGACTACAAATGATATGTGAGATGAAAGAATTGTTGAAGCTCAGTCAATGGTTTAAGAATGTAGTGGAATGATTACATGTTTATCATGTGTAATGTTGTATAAGTAATCTCATGGTACTATGGGATAAAAAGACATCTAAGGATTGTTACATTGTTGTCTTTCCTTATGTTTTGAAAGTATGTGATGAATGGTACCAGTATTTTTGGAAAGTAGATGATATGCGCATAATGAAGGGATAAGGCGATAATGAGATGTTTGATTGTATGCATGAGCTCATGATTGATATAAGGACTAAGTGATATCATGGTTTGAGTATATAGAATTTTGAGTATTTTGGTATATGAAAAGTGTTAACTTTTAACTGCATTCAAGTTTTCACAATGGTTCAATGGGTATTCAAGAGAATACATTATTAAGGCCTTTGAATGTTTGGAATGTGTCCAACAAGATATATCTTATGATATATGGGGATCAACGATGGTATTAAATCTCTGGTAATCGTTTTCACTATGTTATAAGAATGGACTGCAGTATTATGGATAGGACTAAAGATTGGAATGGATTATGTTGGACATAAGTTAGTATTCTTTAAGGATAGAAGTTTTTTCGATATTATGGGATGTTATAGTAATATAGTTTTAGAAAAAGGACAACGTGCAGGACGGGCGACAGCCCATCGCTTCGGACAAGGCCATGGGAATCGAACCCACAACCGAAGTGCAACAGGCCTTTATCGCCTACCACTGGCCTACAGGAAGTCCCTGTTTAGTAGAAACTAGTTTTATTATATTAAGCAGTATGATATATGAAGTATAAGTCCATTTTAGAAACTATATATGATTAATCTCACTATAGATCGACATATGTATATAATTTTTGCTAACCTTTTGTTTGAGACAGATGGAATGACCCGTCATTCTATCACATGATCTGCTAACACTTCACGAATAACAAATTCAACTTCATTTATTTAAGAGATGAAGTGGAAATTGTTTAAGGCACGAACAACAGTGAGATTGTACCAAAATAAAGTAAGTATTTATTCCAATTCAAATTTTCAACTTTAGGGAAATGATCTTGAAAACCAAAATGTGTTGTCCTAGTGATCTTATACCTGATGAATCGAATGGTACCTTAGATCGTCACAAATTTATGGATTTGTGATTATTGGCTTTTCCATAGCCATGTTCTCTACCACTCTCCAACAGAACATGATGGTTAGATTTCTCTTCCATATCCATATTTTCACCTATGTGGAAACCCAGTGATTAGTTTATTTGGGTAATCGTTACATTTCATACTTTAGTTTTTAAAGCCAAGTTTTGGTAATTTTTTTTACGATGTGGGTTTCTATTAAAGAAACTTTCGAATAGTAAACCATTTATAACCCCGACGAATTTCGAGGGCGAAATTTATTTTAAGGGGGGTAGAATGTAACAGCCCGAGATTTTATGAAAAATATTCTTTTTTATTTCACTAATGTCTGGTGTTGTACGCTACACCAAAAGGAGCTTGCACAACACGCATCCTTGACTTGCCTTGCATTACACGCAATCACGACCTTCCTCGATAGCGTGTGTAATACGCAATACCGAGTTTCACTAAACAATGATATGCTATTAAAATATTATTAAAACTAGCCGTTAAGAATAGTAATAACCACTTTTTAAATTTTAGAAATTTTAGCTCTCAAAATGGACTTCATTCTTGGATTCGGAGTATCGAATTTAGCCTAAGGTGAAATTTTGGTACTTTTCGGATAACTTTCATATTCTGATGAATAGTGAAAATTACTAAATTATAATTAAAAACAACTTTTTTAATCGAAATAATTAATAGTGATAAATTATTAATTTGAGTGGTTTTAAAGTATATTTAGAATATATTTTTACAATTTAATACAATGTTGGTCATTGGTTGTAATTTCACATTTAAACCAGACATAATCAAGTGTCAATCTTTTGATATATATTGTTTCCTAAAAACACGCTATTTATTTTAACAGCAGGATTTAATTATAAAATTAATTAATGCAACTTCTATGTTATGAATTTGGTAAAATAGATTTCATTTTTGAATTCGGAATATGAAATATAGCTTAGGATGAAATTTTGGCATTGTTCTGAAAAACATCAATTTTTGATGAATAGTGAAACTACTAAGTGGTAGTTAAAAAAAACTGAATTTTTCATAAAACTTAATTTTTCCGCTTCTGTGAATGGAATTTAGAAAATCCGAGAGACACGGTTAATATCAAGGACTAAAATGTGGTTCAATGAGATGAAAATAATTTTTTGGTGAATAGTAACTTTTTACTTTTTTTACCGCGGTTAATAGTAAATAGGGTAACTAAGGGTAAATATGATATTACTATTACCCTAACACATGTCCTAATTCTATTGGACAAGTGTAATTCGACCAAAAACAAACTTAGGAATAAAATATGACCATTTAGGCCCACTTGGATTAGATTAGGACATTTATTATTAATTTATTTAAAGAAAGGTTAAAATAGTTAAAATCAAAGTTTAATAAGTAAATCATTTTTAATATGGGGTTATACATAAGATAAATTCGATTGTAAATATTCATTAGCAAGCTAAAAAGATTTCCTACATGATGGTATTTTATTTGTAATTTTTAGACATCAAATAATTTAATTTATTTATGACACAACGATGATGCAGTAATTATCTTATTAATGAAATATTGACATAATTGATGTTATAAACACCAAAATAAATGTAATTTGAGATTTTTTATGAATTCCACTAATTTTCTAGGTTACTATGATATATTAATGTTGATTTAATCAACTTTGTTCGAACATTTAATTCTGTTATGACTTTCACAAAAATCATATATCAAATAGTGTAAAAATTGACACAAAATAGTTTTTAAATCAAATATTATATTATTAATTGTTATTGTATTCCTAAAAATCTATGGTTCGGCCAAATGACTTAGATAAGGATATATATATTAATAATAAACAATTTGGGGTTCGTTTGGCATGTTATAGTAAGTTTATTAACCATATAGTGAAAGAAAACAAAAAGACATGGTAAAAGTTAAATTATTTAACTTAGAGTTAAATTTAATTGATAAGGTTAAAATAATATCCTAAACTTGTCTAAATTCTATTGGTTGATAGGATTTCGACCAATCCCCACTTTAGCTTCGAAATAAGACCCTTTGGAACCATTATAAACCGATTTTGACTTTAATATAAAATAATATTTTGAGATATTCCTAAGTTGCCCCTCTCCTCCCCTATAAAAGGACACCTCCTCCCCCTCCTCCTCACACCAATTTGAGCACTCAAGCTCGGCCAACCCCTGACAAAATCTCTTCTCCACTTCCCTAGAAACATCCTAGAGGTTATGGTCTTCCTCAAAGACCAATTCTAGTGCCCTAAGAGGAGGTCTCAAAGAGGCACTTCAAAGAAGAGGTAATTACCGTTACCAATTCTTTCATCTTTATTTCTTCTTCCACTTCTTCTTCTTAGGTTGTTTCATTATGAAGTAATAACATCAGTATCACTCATATACTGATATGTTATTATAAGTATGAAACAACCCTATTTCACCATCTATCCATCCTACGGAAAAAGAAATCACCGCGCGTGCGTACGTACGGAATACCGTCTCCACGCCGTGGTGTAATCTATTTTCCACCACCACCTTACATGGATGGGTATAATGGTGTAAAGAATAACTATACATAGTTATTACAACATCATATTGATTCTGATATATTGTATAATCCACTCCAATTCAATTCAATATTTATAGAAATGATATCATCGCTCGTGCGTACGTACGGAATACCGTCTCCACGACGCGATGAGATTCATTCTCCATGTTAACCATTTAAGAATGATTATAATGTATATATAAGAAATAATAATGAAATATATGAAATTATAAAGCTACTGGATTTATGTATATATATACATATGTATGTCATCTACTTACTTCCATTTCAAGACAATAAGGAAAGGAAAACAGCGTTCATGCGTACGTACGGACTACCGTCTCCATGAACGGTGTTTTTCATTTTATTTATCTACCTATTATATATATATATATACTGAATATATATGATATATAAATCATATTTTATATTCTGTAAGTAAGTAAATCATGATATAAGTAATAATGATGTCAAGAACAACAAGTCAAAACACCTACGATAAATGAAACGATTTTACCCAAAACGCTTCATTAACATGGAATTTACAAAAGAACGGGTAATATAATGTCATAAGTGAACCATATATGATATCATAACAATGAATATAATTCTGTAATAAGTCAATAACATTATTTAAACCATTATACAGGAGCTTCGAACACGAACAAAGCAAATCGGACCTAAGGTAAGGGAAATATCACAATCTCATTTTTATCCGAGATTGTTTATTCGTAAGTATTTACTGGGGTGTATTTTATCATCCACATCCATGTTTACTCAATATGTAATATTATTTCCATCCACCTAAAATTGTTTAAATCCATTTTTACCCTTCGGTGAGTTTTTAGTAATACGTATGAAAGGAATCTTTTGTCGTTTTTCGTACGAGGTACTTTTTGACTTTTCCGACAAAAGTACGAAGAATGTTTTTTTTTAACTTATACGGCACGAACGGATTTCTACTGTTTTATAAAGCCTTATTTTAATGAAGCTTCCTCTAAAATATTTCATGACTATTTTCAATAAAATCTCTTTCTTTTAAAATTGCATGATGTTTTGTGAAAAGAAATTGATTTTGAAGAAGAAAGGATATTTTCCTCAAGAATTCAATTCAAGTGTTTTATCAAAATTATTTTCCATCTAAGATAATAAAGGGTTCTGTTTCTATCCATATTTTTACATTGATTTGACTATGTTGTGATGGAATTATGTTTATGAATTCCTTTATCTTATATGAATGGTTTTATGATGTCATGTTGTTTTAAGAATCCCATTTTTATTACATGGGTTATGAAATGATGTATGATTTATGATTTTGTGGCACACATAAGAAAGGATTCATTATAAGATGGGTGGGATCTATATCTCCCTCCAATGCATTGGGTAAAGATTTTATATCTCATGAGATAGACATGGCTGAAATGGTAGGTTATACCGGTTCAGTGAAACAGGACTGAAACGAGGGTTACTCGATTCAGAAAGGGACTTTGTCCACTAAGATAGTCTTGGCAATGAGTCATGACTAACAAGAAATGATTCTCTATGATTATGTGTGTATGCCACAAAGTTCCATGTTTTATGTTATGATTATTGTGATTACATTTCACTTCCATGATTTATCCCATGTTATGAAATTATGCTCTCTTTTGCAGGTTATGATTTCCAAAATGTTATGTTCTTATGAATATGATGTGATTGATATTTCTTTTGTTTACCCTTACTGAGCATTTGAGCTCACCCTTTTATGTTTTCTTTTCCCCAGGATATAAAGAAAGGTTTTAGGTAAAAAAAAGGAAGATCTTTATGGGAGAAGTTGAAGATCTTTCACCACGATTAGAAGATTACGTTCCGAGTTTCCAAAGACACTAAACTATTACGGTCCTTGTGTGTGTTTTTTTTATGTACTAAGTATTCCGCAAATGTAATGTAATGTCCATGTACGATAAGCTTCGGGTCTCTACAACCTATATGGACCGATACCAATGGTTTTGGACAAACCGTTCATATAGGGGGGACCTATACCAATAGCTTGTCCAAACCCTTGGTATAGGTTCACTAATTTGGACCTATACCAACGGTTTGGCCAAAACCATTGGTATAGGTCCATTATAGAGTCCCTATACCAACGGTTTGGCCAAACCGTTGGTATAGGTCCCAAAATCAAAAAACCTATACCAACGGTTCTCAAAAATGTTTCTATAGGTACATGTATTTTTAATGGAATCTTCTTAAAGAAGACATTAAATAAATCAAAATATAAAATACTTCTGATAATACATATATATATTTATGAAATTATGTACACAAAAGTATGTTAGGTTAGTGGTTAGGTCGCTCAATCCCAAACGAGCGGTGTTGGGATCAAAACCAACCGGATGATTATTTTTTGAATTACATATTCCAATGGTTTATGGAACCGTTTATATAAATTTTCATATTACTTATACCAACAGGTTTTCCAAAACTGTTGGTATAGACCTATCCTCACGGATTACATGGAAATTGTTCTCCAAACCTTTTGTATAGCCTGTACCAACGGTTTGGAGGCCAATACCAATGGTTCCAAATTGTTGGTATAGGTTATTTTTTCAGTAGTGAAAGGAGAGGGGCTAGAAACTAGCAATTCCTTCTCATTCCGTGACTACCGCAACCCCGCCTTCCATAGGCCAGGGGCTAGAGACTTGAACCAAAGGTGTAATTCCTTAAAACAGTGAAGTAATTGACTCTATAACCTGTAAACACACACACAAGAAAGCACACAGGTGGATACAAAACACTAAGTAAAATATATAACAAAAGAGTGATGAAAGAAAAAGGGGCTAGAATAGAATCCAAACTGGAAAGTATAAGTATAACTGTGATACAATAAAACTGAAGAAAATGGAAGGTTAGTTATTGGGTCATCCTTAGAGGTTTCTACTAGAAGGCTAGGAACAAATAATCTCCTCACCACTCCTCGTCTGTCTGTCTCCTCAGCGTTCCGACATGCCGAATGGTCCACCTTTGGGTACCGTCCAGTCCTAGTACTCCCAGCCTCAGTCAGTGATGTCCTTCATCTACATCCAACACAACATGGTTCGGGCCTAGCCCGTACAGGGGTGAGTATAACTATACTCAGTAGAGTCCCCGAGACCCTCTAGGTCTCACAAAATCTATCAAGGATAAGCATAATGTATGGAAATCCATAGATAACCTTCCAGAGGTATATGCCCATACATATACCTATGTTTTTAAATAATCCATCTTAATCATGATGAAAAACACAGAGGAAGTGACACAACTCATACTTGGATTTATTCTATAGTAGTAGTAACAAGTAACATTCTGAACCCTCAGCTGATAGAGAACTACTCCTCTATCGAGTACAGTGAGGATGTTGCGTCACACAGAGGTGCTTCCCACTATCCTTGGATTGCTGAGGTACTCCTCCTGTCTAGTACCATGGGTCTGCCGCATCACACAGAGGCATTCCCCACCATGGGTCTGCTACGTCACACAGAGGCACTCCCCCCTCGTGACTTACTAAGGTACTCCTCCTGTCGAGTATCGTGGGTCTACCACGTCACATAGAGGTGATCCCCATCATGGCCTACTAAGGTACTCCTACTGTCATGAACCATCAGTCTTCCATGTCAGACAGAGGTGATCTGCACCATGGGCCTGTCGAAGGTGCTTCCCACTGGGCCTGTCAAGTCTCTCCAAGTCGAAAAGGGCAGCAGCCATCAAGTCTCAGCCAGCTACTAGGTTCTCGCATAATCCTCGCATGTCTCCAAAAGGATCCACTCCACAAGATACTATTTGATACTCCAAATTCCATGAAATCCCAGAAAGAAGTATCTTAATGGTCTTCCACATCATAGGGATCTCATCTTAATAGACGACGCGTCAATCAGACGTTCGGTCTATGAGTTATTATCCTTTTAGTCCAAGGGACCTGATTGGATTCATGCTCAATCCAACCCGATCATTTCCCATATCAATCCAAAACTCCATTTGAGGTATACTCAAAGGGACCGCCTCGCTCCAAGATTTCTAGTGCCACTGACTGTTCATCAACCAGACGTCTAGTGCCAAAGATATGGCCAAAAGAATGTATATGGGTCATAGTGGGCCCAGTTTTGATCTGACCCCGTTGGACAGACCCGACCCGACCCAGCCCTGGCCGACCCAGTTAGGGTCGACCCAGCCCATTGGGTTCTTCCCAGCATGCTGGATCTGTCCCGGCCTGTGTTGTGTGGACCGGCCCGCTGGGCGGTCCTACAGGTCGCGAGGGGTCGTAGGGGTTCGGCCGCAGATGGTGCAAAGCCACAGGGCGACTTGGCCAGGGCAGCTCGGCCAGGTGGGCGGAGGCCTGGGACAGCTCGTCTGGAGTAGCGCAAGGCTCTAGGGCGGCTCTGCTAGTGCGGCTTGGTCGGAGCAGCCTGGAGCCGCGAGGAGGCTCGGCTGGTGCGGCTTAGTCGCGGGGCGGTTCGTCCAGAGTGGCTCGGTGTCGCGGGGCGGCTCGGTGTCGCATGGCGGCTCGACCGGAGTGGCCAGGAGGACGCCAGAGGCGTCTCGACCAAGTTGGTGGAAGCAGTTCGGCCTAGACAGTGGCAGTTGTGGGAAGCGCGGTGGGGCCACGAGTGGCAGAGCTGCGGGGCGCGGCGGCCGGGGGTGCTACGGAGTGACTCGACCGCAGTGGATGGGTCGTAGCACACCTATTTTTTTTTTCAGGATTCCTCCACGCATGAGAGGTTATGGGGGTGGGGACCACAAGAACCTAACCTCCCATGAATGGTTATGGTGGTGGGGACCACCAGACCTTAACCTCCCATGATAGGATATGGTGGTTGGGACCACCTGAACCTAACCCCCCATGAGAATTTATGGTGGTGAGGACCACTCAAGGCCTAAACCTCTCAACTCCCATAATAAATGAGGGAAATCCTCTTCAACTCCTCCTATATTAATTGTTCTAACCCTCCTTAATTAATCTTGCCAACCCTTCGCTTTAATTAATTGAGCCAAAAAATTAATTAATTAATTAAACTATTTGAATATGTGCCAAAAAACATAATAGAACTCACAATCTATTATTTTGGGCTACGAATTATTTTTGGTGGAATTGGGGAGAGAATGAATTTGGGAGAAAGCTCTCCAACGAATAACGCTCCTCCAACAAAGAACGCCTACCACTATTGACCATCTTTCTCAGGACTTCTTCCGACGAGGGACATCCTCATCTATGGCGAATCGACGACCATACTACCATCTTGCACCAATGACATCAAGAGAATGTGGTAGGGGTTTAATTGTGTTTGAATATTTGCCAGAAGTTTTAGGGTGGTTGATTGATATTCTTATCTCTTCCATTCTTGATAATTCTTTTAAATTCAATATGGAATTGAACCACTTTCTACCACTTTAAATGAGTAGGGTGCAGGCCACACGAACATGGACTGACCTCTATGTTGTTCATCATTGGCATGTACATCGAAATGGAGGAAGGAGATGAAGGTGACGAAGGCAATGGCGTCGCCAACTGCGGCCTCCGTGACCCGCGCCGCCCCCGTGGTGTTCCGGTCTCCCTGCCGAAACATCCATGTGCCCCGACTGCGTACCCTGGCCAATCCTCCCCCACCGCAGGTCTCCGACCCACCTCGGCTCATGCCTCCCCAGCTCGCGCGGCCGATGGCCCTTCGAGCCACCCTAGCTCACGCCGCCCACATCCCTCCGAGCCGCCCCGTCTCACACTGCCCATCGGCCCTACGAGCCGCCCTGGCCGAGCCGTCCCATTCCCTTGCACCCTCATGGCCACCTGCGGCCGTCTGCGGCCCCTCGTGGCCAGTCGGGCAGGGCCCAGCGGGCCGCGATGGGCCAAGTATGTCCGACAGTGTTGGGTCATGCCCATGCCCACTACGAACCCTTTTACTTTCTTTTGGCCATATATTTGGCACCAGACGTCCGTTTGATTAACCATATATGGCGTTGGGAATCTTGGAGCGATATTGTCCCTTTGAGTATATTCTATAGGGGTTTGGACTGATATGGGGAACTGTCAGGTTGGATTGAGCACGAATCCAACAAGGCCCCTGGGACTAAAAGGCCAATAACTCACAAGCCAGGTGTCCGATTGAAACTCCATCTATTACGTTGAGATCCCTATGACATGGAGTACCATTGAGATAATTCGTCATGGGAATTTTTGGAAGTTGTAATATCAACCAATATCTTGTGGAGAGGATCCTGATGGAGACGAGCGAGCATTGTGCGAGGACCTAGTAGTAGGCTAAGACATGAAGACTGATGACTATTTCGACTCAGAGTGACTCGACTGACGCAATGGGGAGAACTGTGGTGACGTGGAAGACCCACATTTGGGAGCACCTTGGTGATGCGGTAGACCCACGGTACTCGATATGAGGAGTACCTCAGAAGGCCCTGAGGGGGAGGGCCTCAATGTGACGTGGCATACCGACGGTGGGGAGTGCCCCAGTGTAACGTGGCTGACCAACAATACTCGATAGGAGGAGTACCTCAGTAGTCCAAGGATAGTGGAAAGAGCCTCTGTGTGACATGGCATGCCCACTGTATACGATAGAGGATGAGTTCTCCAGCAGCCGAGGGTTCGGAATGTTAATTAATACTACCCTATTATAAATCCTGGTATAACCTGACTCGGTTCCTCTGTGTTTTCCTCATGATTGTGATGGATTACATGATAACATAGTTATATTAATGGGAATATACCTAAGTAAGGTTATATATGGTTTTCATACTTTTTTTTATCCGTGACTGATTTTTTGAGACCTAGACGGACTCGGGGTCGCTACTGAGTATCATTATACTCACCCCTTCATGGGTTATGCCCACACTTCATTGTGTATGGTGCAGACGATGGACATCACTGACTGAAGACGAGAGCACTAGGTCCGGACGGTACCTGGAGGTGGAGCTTATGATGAAACAGTACACGGAAGAGATGGATGGATGAGGAGTGCTGAGGAGGTGACCCGTACCTACCCTTCTTATAGGATCCTCAAAGGATGACCCAACAACTGACTTTTCCTTTTCTTTTCAGTTGTATTGTATCATAGTTTTACTTGTAATTTCCATTTGGGCTTGTATTCTGGCACCTTTTTGTTTCAGAACTCTTTTCTTATATAGTTTACATGGTTTTTCATATCCTTCTATGTGCCTTTTTGTGTGTGTGTTTATAGGTTATAAAGGAATTGACTTCCCAGTTTTAAGAAATACGCCTATGGTGCTAGTCTCCAGCCCCATGCCTATGGAAGGCGGGCTTTGGGTAGTCACGGCACGGGCCCTGGGGGATGGGTCATGAAAAATTGGTATCAAGCCCAGAAACAGATGTCGCAAAGGTTCAAGAGGACCAGACCTACATGTGGATGACCGCATGACTCAGGATCCATTGTGCGGGGAACCCAAAGCTGAGCCAGTCACGCTAGGAGTGGGCAGTGTTATGCATGCGGCAGGGAGGGTCACCTGTCTTGTGAATATCCCACCCACCGTTCAGATGATCAGCTAACTGTTGAAGGACCACCTAGTAAAATATAGAGGTTCGACCGAGGTGGTCCACAGGGATCCGACAGATGTGGCAGAGGAGCTTGCCTTGAATCTTGTGGTGGGAGACGATTCGAGATGTTACCTCCACCGCCACTAAGAGGTCCACCCCGACCGTAGGGAGCAGGTGGACATGGGAGAGCTCAACTCTAGGAAGGTGAGGCTTATGATCCAGGCACTCCGGAGATGATACGAGGTTTGATCTCTGTATACTCCACCTTAGCTGCAGTACTTATAGACACGAGTTCCGGTCATTATTTTATTGCCACTTCCCTTGTTCAGAGCATGAAGATTCCGAAAGAGTTGTTGGCTTGATCCTTATGGCCAGAGACTCCTACGGGAGCAGATTTGATGATTACGAACTGGTGCCGGCAGTGCGAGCTTACTCTAGGAGGTGAGAGCTTCGGCTGGGATCTCCTAGTAGCGGCGCCGAGGCCTTATGACGTCATCTTGGGTATGGACTGGTTATCTACAGTCCATGCTCATATAGATTGTATTATGCACAATGTGCGGTGTGTCCACATGGATGGGACCAGTATTACCTTCACCATTGATAAGGGAACCTTTGCAGTGTAGGATGGACTTACTAGGGGGAGAGTATAGCCGATCACTCATCATTTTGCAAGACTTACCCTCGAACCAGTTCATCTGGAGAGTCCTAATTATCCGGAAGTGGTGGACAAGTATGTGGATGATTTCCATGATGATATTGTGGGTCTAACTCCGCACAGAGAGGTAGACATTTACATTGACATGTACCCCGACATGGAACCGATATCTACACTATCATATTGGTTGGCTGTCGCGGAGCTTCGTGAGCTGCGGGTAAAACCTGAGGAATTGCAGGGGATGAGATTATTCAGGCCCAGTGTTTCTCCATAGGCAGCCCCGATTCTGTTCACCAAGATGACGAATGGGAGATTGACGCTTTTTGTTTACTATTGGCGCCCGAACCAAGAAACCGTGAAAAACAAGTACCCACTCCTGAGGATTGAAAACCTCTTTTATCAACTAAAGGGAGCATGGTGGTTCTCGAAGAAAGACCTAAGATCAGGAAATCCCCAGCATAGAGTTCGAGATGAGGATGTGCAGAAGACGGCCTTCAGATGCCAGTTTGGCCATTATGAGTTCTTGGTTATGCCATTCTACATAACAAATGCTCCAGCAGTCTTCATGGGTCTAATGAACAGGATCATTCAGCCATACCATGATCGCTTTGTAGTAGTCTTCATCGACGACATTTAGATCTACATGACTACTGAGGAGGAGCATGCATATCATATGCAGGTAGTACTGGACACACTCTGAGAGCACTAGCTTTATAGTAAAAACTTGAAGTTCCAGTTTTGGATCCGAGAGGTTCACCAACTAGGACATGTCATATCGAAGGCTGGAGTTGCAGTAGATCAAGTGAATATTGAGGCAGTGCTTTCTTGGGAGCCACCCAAGACTGTGATGGAGGTAAAAAGTTTCCTGGGTTTGGCTAAATACTACCAGAGGTTTATGCCAGACTTCTCCAGAGTTGCAGCACCACTATCATCCTTGACGAAGAAGGGAAAACCTTTCGTTTGGTAGGAGAAATGCCAGCAGAGTTTTTAGGAGTTGACGTAGAGGCTGACTATTTCCCCAATCTTGAGGCTTCTTGTGGATGGTGTAGGTTATGTTGTCTACTGCGACACATTAAAGAATGGACTCGGATGTGTCTTAATGAAAGAGAGAGTAGTGATCACATATGGTTCCCGATAGATGAGACAACACGAGAAGAACAACGCTACCCATTACCTGGAGTTAGCAGTAGTGGTCTTCTCCTTGAAGATGTGGAAACACTATCTAATGGGAGAGCATTTTACCATGTAATCTGATCACAAGAGTCTCAAGTATATCTTCTCTCAGAAGGACCGAAACCTGAGACATCTATGTTCACTTCAGTTCCTCTAGGAATATAAAATTGAGATAGTATATACTATAGGGAATGGAAACGTTGTTGCAGATGCACTCAACAAGAGGTCTAGTATACAGCTTCTTGGTGAGGCGACAGAGCAGCTGGCCGCTTTGCATATATCCTTTATGGATAGATATGGAGCAATTTTCCTTCAGTCTCTTACAGTCACTCCCCCACTTCTTCAGCGAGTCAGGGAGGTGTAGTATGGGGACGTTGACTGCGAGACACGATGTGCTCTGATATCCATAGGACAGGCACCTAATGGATTTACTAAAGGTGGGGAACACATCATCCTCTTTAGGGGACATACCATGGTACCGGTGTCACTTCATAAGGACGTGTTGAGGGAGGTCCACACATCCCCTCTAGCGGTAAATCCAAAAGTGGCGAAGATGTACAAGGATCTCCGACGACATCACTAGTGGTCAGGAATGAAGAAAGTTGTTTAAGGGTTTGTTACTCAGTGCCTCACTTGTTAGTAAGTGAAGGCTGAGCATTAGGTACCAGCTGGCTTGGTTCAGCCATTTGAAGTCCCAGAGTAGAAGTGGGATGGGATATCTATGGACCTCATGTTCGGGCTTCCACGTACATACAGAAGTCATGACCCGATTTGGGTGATCATCGACCGACTCACCAAGTCGGCCCACATCATACCTATCAGAGAGAAGGGTTTAGTAGAGAGCTTAGAATTCCTTTATGTGCAGGAG
Organism: Viscum album; assembly: GCA_963277665.1. NCBI lineage: Eukaryota > Viridiplantae > Streptophyta > Magnoliopsida > Santalales > Viscaceae > Viscum > Viscum album. The sequence continues at coordinate 1,971,762,130 of OY728119.1, read as the reverse complement.
ATTGTGTGGATACATGGATTAACTTCGAAGATTATCTCCGATCATGGTGCACATTTTACATCCCAGCAATAGAAGGGGTTGCAGGAGGCTTTCGGGACACAACTTCGTTTGAGAATCACCTTCCATCCTCAGACGGATGGCCAGACTGAGTGGACCATTAAGACCCTCAAGGACATGCTACATGCTTAATTCCTCAACTTTGATGGCAGCTGGGATGATCACTTTTTTTTGCTGGATTTTTCATACAACAACAGCTATCTCTCCATGATAGGGATGGTACTTTTTGAGGCGTTGTACCACCAACCTTGCAGATCACCCATGTGCTGGACCAGCCCAGGGGAGTCAGCACTCGTGGGACAAGATATGGTTTGGGCTACCACAGAGAAGGTGAATATCATCTAGTAGTGTATGAAGACTTCACAGAGCAGGCAGAAGTTGTATGCTGATAGGACACGGAGACCTCTGGAGTTCGTGTATGGTGACCACGTCTTTCTACGGGTCTCACCCCGATAAGGACTACAAATATTTGGCTGAGGCGACAAGTTATCTCTGAGATTCATCGGACCTTTTTAGGTCCTCAGCAAAGTTGGTGAGGTGACAAACTGATTGGTTATTCCACCTCAGTTGCACCGGGTGCACGACATCTTCCACGTACACCAGCTGAGGAGATACTTGCACGGCCCTTCTCAAATCATTTACCATGGTGAGCCGGATGTTGATGATGGGGTGAAATTTATGGTGGTTCCAGTAGATATTGACGATCAAGAGGAGTAGGTCCTTCATGGACGGTTTATACCTCTGGTGCACGTTCGTTGGCAGCACTGGAACATCCAGGAGAGTACATGGGAGTGGGATGCTCAGATACATGCTTATAACCCCCACTTGTTCCCTTAGTTTTTGTTGTGTCTTAATGGGACGTAAATCCTGAGGAGGGGAGAATATAAAGGCCAAGAATTACCATGTAATTTTTTTTAATTAAATGGGAATTTTACGAGTCCACGAAAATTGACGGCGTGTGATTTCAAGGCCTAGAGTACCTAGATTGAATTTCTGAACATTTTTTCGGGTACGTTTAGTAAACGTGCTAGTGGGTTTTTCTAACAATTGAACCGATGCGTGAAATTGAAATCATAGGGCACCGTTGAAATCGATGTGCATGTATTTGCTTAAGAATACTTTCACCTTGACAACAATTGGTCGAGGGTGAAAGTTATTTTTTGGGTTTTTCATGTATGAATAAAATAAAAATAAAATTGTGTGACATTTTTATTGTTTTTTGAAACACCCATGTGGGTGTTGGGAGGTGGGGTCCATTGGAACTAAACCTCCTTGTAAAAGATGAGAAGTGGGGACCACCCAAACCTAACCTCCCATGAGATGTTTTGGTGATGGGGACCACCTGATGTCTAAACCTCTCAACTCATTTAAAAAATGTGGGAGAGCCTCTTCAACTCCTACATTAATTTTGCCAACCCTCCTTAATTATTCTTTCCAACACTTCCCTTTAATCAATTGATCCAACACATCAATTAATTGATTAAACTATTTGAATTTGTTCTAAAAAATATTATAAAACTTATAATATATTATTTTGGGATACAAATGATTTTTGTGGGAATTTTGGAGTGAAGGAACTTGGGAGAAAGCTCTCCAACGAAGAACGCTCCACCGACGAAGAACGCTGACTTTCTTTGACCTTCTTCCTCAGGAATTCTTCCGACATGGGATTTCCTCATCTATGGTGAATCGAAGACCGTACTACCATCTTGAACCAACGACATCAAGCGAATGAGGTAGGGTTTTATTTGTGTTTGATTATTTGCGGGAAGTTGTAGGGTGGTTGATTGATATTCATCTCTCTTCCATTCTTGATAATTATTTGAAATTCAAGAGGGAATTGAACTGCTTGCTACCAATCTTAACACAGAGGGTGTTGGACAAATGAACATGGACCAACCCCTAGGTCGTTCTTCTTTGATGTGTACTTTGAAATGGATAAACCCGGTGAAGGTGATGAAGGAAACGACGTCGGCACCCACGGCCTCCACGTCCCACACTGCCCCCACGACATTCCGGTCTCTCTGCCGAACTAGCCGCGTGCCCCAGCTTTACACCCTAGCCGAGCCGCCCCGTGGCACTCCAGCATCCCGGCCAAACCTTCCCTGCGCCCTGCCGTGCTATGGCTCCCAGTCAAACCAGCCCCATGCCCTCGCAGCGCTCCGACCTCCTGGCTGCACCGGCCCCGAGCCCTGACCGAACGGCCCTCGTCGTGGCCCTCTGTGCCGCCCAGGCTCGCACTGCCCAAGCATTTTCCACCAGCGACTCTCTAGGCCACCACATCTCGAACCACCCATCGGCCCTCTGATCCGCCCCAATTGAGCCTCCATGTAGTCTCACGCCCTCGAGGCCACCCACCACCCTCCGCGGCCCCTCACGTCCTGACGGGCTGGACCCAGCGAGTCGGACTGACCCAATGGGTCAGGTAGCACTGTGAGCTGGGCCAGACCTAGCAGGTCATGTCGGGTCGACCCGAGCCGGGTTGGTCTGACTGGGTTGGACCAGACCCAAGCCCAATACGACCCCTTTTACTTTTTTTGGCCATATCTTTTGCATTGGAGGTCCGTTTGACGAAACGTTAGCGGCATTGGTAATCTTGCAGTGAGATGAACCCTTTGAGTATATTCCATAGAGTTTTGTATTAATATTTGGAATGGTTAGGTAGGATCAATCAAGAAACCAACCTGACCCCTGAGACTAAAAGTTTAATGACACACAGACCGGGTATTTTATTGATGCGTTGTCTATTACGTTGTGATCCCTATGACATGGTGGACCTTTGAGATAATTCTTCATGGGGCTTTGTGGAAGTTTTATTATTTACAAGTAGCTTGTGGAGTGGATCCTCCAGGGGACGATCGAGCATTGTGCAGGAACCTAGTAGCTGGCTGAGACTTGACGACTGGTGCCCGTTTCGACATGGACTGACTTGACTAGCCCAGTGGGGAGAACCTTGGTGATTCTATAGACCCACGGTACTAGAGAAGAGGAGTACCTCAACATTCCATGAGGGGGAGCGCCTCTGTGTGACGCGGTAGACCCATGGTGGGGAGGGCCTCTGTGTGTCATGACAGACCCACAATACTCGATAGGAGAAGTACCTCAGCAGTCTAAGGTTAGTGGGAATCACCTCTGTGTGACACGGTGAGCCCACAATACTCGATAGAAGTGGAGTTATCCAACTGCCGAGGGTTTGGAATGTTACTTGGTACTACCCCCTAGTATAAATCCTAATGTGAGATGAGTTAGTACCTCTATGTTTTCCTCATTATTTAGATTGATTACATGAAAAATTATGTATATGTATGGGAATATACCTATGTAATGTTATCTGTTGATTTCATACTTTTTTATCCTTTTTGGAATTTTTCAGAACTAGAGGGTCTCAGGGTCCCTATTGAGTATCGTTATACTCACCCCTGCAAGGGTTATGCCCACACCTTGTTGTGTTGGGTGCAGACGATGGACAATGCTGACTGAGGCCGAGAGTACTAGGACAGGACAGTACCTGGAGGTGGACCTTACGAAAATTCAGTACACGAAGGAGATGGACAGATGAGGAGGGCTGAGAAGGCGATCTATACCTACCCTTTAGATAGGATCCTCGAAGGACGATCCAGTAGTTGTCTCTTCTTTTTCTTTAGTTTTACGTGTACCTTCCATTTGGGCTTGTATTCTAGTTCCTTTTTACTTTCAGCACACTTTTGTTATACAGGTTACTTGGTGTTTCGTAACCAGTTGTGTGCTTTCCTATGTGCATTTTTGCAGGTGATAATGGCAATTTCTTCCCAGTTTTCAAGAATTATGCCTTTGGAGCTATTCTCCAACCCCTGGCCTATGGAAGGCTGGCTTAGGGTAGTCCCGAAACGGGCCCTGGGGGACGGGTTGTGAAACATTGGTATTAGAGGGCACCAGACGTTTGTTTTACGAACCATCAGTTCATTGGAATCCTTGGAACGAGATAACCCCTTTGAGTATATTCCACAGTGTTTTGGATTGAGATGGGGAACCATCAAGTAGGATCGAGTACAAATCCAACTAATCCCCAATGACTAAAAGCCTAATAACACACAGACCATGCGTCTGATTGACGCGCCGTTTGTTACGTTGAGATCCCTATGAGGTGGAAGACCATTTTGATACTTATTCATGGGATTTTGTGGATATTGGATTATTGAACAGTAGATTGTAGAGTGGATCCTCTCGGAGATGGGTGAGCATTGTGCGGGAGGTCCTTCTTGGAGATTGAGGATCGACAGGAGCAGATCCTTCGTGGGCGGTCGATACCTCTGGTGCACATACGCTGGAATCACGAGAACCTCCAAGAGAGAACATGGGAGTGGGAGGCTGCATCCTCCTCTAGGTAAGTCCATCCTGCACTGCAAAGGCTCCCTTATCGCCGGTGAAGGTAAACCTTGTCCCATCCATGCCGACACACCGCACTTTTCGCCTAATACAATCAATATAATAATAGACTATAGATAACCATTCCATACCAAAGATGACATCTTAAGGCCTCGACATTGTAACTAGGAGATCCCAGTCGAAGATCTCACATCCTAGAGTATGCTCACACTTCTGGAACCAGTGCGTAATCGTTGAATCCGCTCTAATTGAAGTCTCTAGCAGTAAGGATCGATCCAATGGCTCCGTCAGAATCTCCAAGCTCCGAACGAGGTTAGTGGAAAAAAAATAATGACTGGCACCTGTGTCTATAAGTACTGCAGCTAAGGTGGAGTAGATATAGATCGTAACTCATATCATCTCCGGAGCATCGTTGTCATAGGTCTCAACATCCTGGAGCTGAGCTCTCCCCTATCCACTTTCTCCCTACAGTTGGGGTGGACCTCCTGGTGGTGGTGGTGGTAACATCTCGAATCGTCACCCACTGCCAGCTACACGAGAAGCTCCTCTGCCATGTCCTCCTACTCCCTGCAGACCCCCTCGGTCGAACCTATGTATCTGCCTAAGTGGTCTTTCGACCATTAGTTGATCATCTGAATGACGAGTCGGATGCCTCATGAAGGAGCCTCGAGCCACCCCAGCTCACGCTGACTGAGCCGCCCTGATATAATCCCATCTGTGGGTATGGTGCACCGTAGGGCTGGTTCGGATGGACTTACCAGTCGTAAAACTCTCACTACAACCGCTAGCCAATCCTCATCCACCTTCGGGTCTATCTCTCCCCTAAACCTAGGTGGCCTCTAGCGCTGGAACTCATGCCACACGCTCAAGCGGCGTGCACCATCTGTTTCTGGGGCTCATGGCATCGGTGGCCCAATGGGGAGTGGTACCACTGGTGTCTACGCCGGTGCCTCCACTGGAAAAGGGACCTACACTGTGGCCTCATCGCTCGGTGGCCAATCTGTGCATACAACTCTTGAAACTCTATCTAGCTGCCTACGTGGAGGCATCTAGAAAAGAAACAAGTGTGCTACGGTCAAAAGATATACCTTGTGATATGACATGGTGAGCTGACCCGAAGAGTTCACAAAGAAGAATCTTGAAAACACACATGCAATCAGTGTTTTCATGCACTGAGTCAGATATCAGAAGTCAAGGTCCTGGTGTATGGAAACGTCTGTTGCGGCACCAATAGTAGACTCCCTGAACTGAAAATCGCACTAATTTTCCTTAACGCTGTTTCTTCACCGAAAAGAAAGATCAGAGTCCTATGTTCTATGGTAGAACTGACTCCTATGATACCAATTTCTCACGACCCGTCCCCCGAGGCTTGTTCCGTGACTACCCATTCCCGCCTTCCATAGTCCAGGGGTTGGCGACTAGCACTAAAGGAGTAATTCCCTAAAACTGGTAAGGCATTTACTTTATAACCTGTAAACACACACACAAGGAAGCACACAGCTGTTTATAAAACACCAAGTAAACAGTATAACAAAAGGGTGCTGAAAAAAGGGGCTAGAATACAAGGCCAACTGGAAATTACATGTACAACTGTGATACAATACAACTGAAGAAATGCGAAAGTCTACTGTTGGGTTGTCCTCCGAGGTTCCTACCTGAAGTGTATGTAAAAATCACCTCCTATACACCCCTCATATGTCTGTCTCCTCCCTGTACCGACTCTTTGTACGGTCCACCTCCAGGAACAATCCAGTCCTGGTACTCTCGGCCTCAGTCACCAATGTTCATCGTTTGTACCCAACATAATAAGGTGTGGGCATAGCCTGTGTAGGGGTGACTATAACGATACTCAGTAGGTACCTCGAGACCCTATAGGTCTCAAAAAATCCAACAAGGATAAAATAAAAGGTTTGAAATCAACAGATATCCTTACTTTGGTATATGACCATACATAAACCAATGTTATCAAGTAATCCATCTCAATCATGAGGAAAACACACACTTTCTGACTCAGCTCACACCAAGATTAATTCTAGGGGTAGAATCAAGTAACATTATGAACACAACTTTGAACACCTCAACTACTGTAGAACTCCTTCTATATCGAGTACAGTGGGCCTACCATGTCCCATAGAGGTGCTTCCCACAAACCTTGGCCTGCTGAGGAACTCCTCCTATCGAGTACCGTGGGTCTGCCGCGTCACACAGAGGCGCTCTCTACCGTGGGCCTTCCAAGTCACACAGAGGTGCTCCCCCTCGTAGCCTACTATGTTACTCCTCCTGTTGAGTACCATGGGTCTACTGCGTCACCAAGGATTTCCCTACTGTGGGTCTTCCATTCCACCAAGGCACTCCCCACTGGGCCAGCTGAGTCACTCCGAGTCGAAACGGTCTGAAGTCATGAAGTCTCAGCCATCCAATTGGTCTCCTCACTATGATTACACATTCTCCAGGAGGATCCACTCCACAAGCTACTGGTCAATACTAAAACTGTCACTAAGTCCCATGAAGAATTATCTCAAAGTTCCACCACTTCATATGGGACTCAATGTAACAGACAACGCGTCAATCGGTCACCCAGTCTGTGAGTTATTAGCCTTTTAGTCTCGAGGGACCGTTTAGATTCGTTCTCAATCCAACCTGACCATTTAAAATAATAAACCAAAACTCTAGTGGGGTATACTCAAAGGGACCATCTTGCTCCATGATTTCCAGCGCCACTGACGGTTCATCAAATGGACATCTGGTACCAAAGTTATGGGCAAATGAAAGTAAATGGGCGGTAGTGGGCCCAGGTCCAGTCCAACTCGGTTAGACTGACCATGCCCATTGGGTTCGGCCCGATGGCCGCAAGGGGAAACGGTGGAGGCTCAGCCTCGGAGGGTTCCATGAGAGCTACTTGGCCGTGGACGGCTCGGTCGTGGGTAGGCTCGACTCGGGGCGGCTCGCAAGGCCGCGATGAGGGCGTCTCCAGCGGCTTGGAAGGCCGCGGCGAGGGCACTCTGATAGAGACAGCTCATCATAGCCTAGACAGTAGTTTTCCATGGCGATGGTGTGGCTCAGTAGAAGGTGTAGGCACGGCACAGCGGCGACTCAGCACAGCGGATGACGGCGACTCGGTTTGGCCGCGACGGCTCGACACAGCGAACGGCAGCAAGGCGTCTTGGCACGACGGCTCGGAACAACGGCGACATTGAGAGTGGGTTCAGCATGGGATGGTGTGAAGGCTCGATCCAGCCGTGGGTGGATCAGCCGGCGCGAGGCCAGTTCATCTAGAATGGCGATGCGCGGCGGGGCGGCGCGGGTCTCGGAGGCTGCAGGTGGCGGCACCATTGCCTTCCTCACCTTCATCGAATTCCTCCATTTCGAAGAACACATCAAAGAATAATGGCATAGGGGTCAGACCATGTTCATTTGGCCCACAGCCTCCGTGTTTAGAGTGGTAGCAAGTTGTTCCCAAATAATGAAGCATGAACGTTTATGGATGATATTTTAAAACACATTTCCCACAACCCATGTCATTCTCTATTCCCAATCCGCAAAAATAATTAGAATAGGGGAACATGGAAAGTGATAATCAAATAGAAATAAACCCTTACCTCATTCGCTTGATGTCGTTTCCAAGAAGGTAGTACAGTCGTCGATTCACCGTAAATGAGGACATCCCACGTCTGAAGAAGTCCCGAGGAAGAAGTTCGAAGGAGGTCGGTGTTCTTCATTGTTGGAGCGTACTTCATTGGAGATCTTTCTCCCAAGTTCCTCCTCTCCCCAATTCCAACAAAAAGAATTCATACCACAAAATAATAGATTGTGAGTTCTATTATATTTTTTTCCCACAAATTCAAATAGTTTAATTAATTAATTGATGTTTTTTCTCAATTAATTAAAGGGATGGGGTTGCAAGATTAAATAAGGAGGATTGGAACAATTAATGTAGGAGGATTTAAAGAGGATCTCCCTCATTTATTGTGGGAGTTGAGAGGTTTAGGCCTCGGGTGGTCCCCACCACCATATCCTTTCATGGGATGTTATGGTATGGTGGTCCCCACACCTCCACTTCCACTTGTAGGTTTCAAGAAACTATAAAAAGGAAATGGCTCAGTAGTCCAAGGTTAGTGGGAAGAACTTCTGTATGATGCGACCATCCCACTGTACTCAATAGAGGAGGAGTTCTTCAATAGCCGAGGGTTTAAAATGTTACTTATTTCTATAAACCTAGAATAAATCTTGGTATGAGCTGAGTCGGTTCCTCTATGTTTTCCTCATGTTTGAGATGGATTACATGATATCTTAGGTATATTTTTGGGCATATACCTAAGTAAGGTTATCTGTGGATTTCATACTTTGTGTTTATCCTTGATGGATATTGTTATACCTGGAGGGTCTCAGGGTCCTACTAAGTATCGTTACACTCCCCCCTACACGGTCTATGCATGCACCTTGTTGTGTTGGATGCTGATGACGGACAATGTTGACTGAGGCCGATAGTACCAGGTCTAGATGGTACCAAGAGGTGGACCTTACGATGAGTCAGTACACAGAGGAGACAGATAGACGAGGAGTGTTGAGGAGGCGATCTGTACCAAGCCTTTAGGTAGGAACCTCGTAGGACATCCCAACACCCGAATTTCCCTTTTTCAGTTGTATTTTATCACACTTGTACTTGTACTTTCAATTTTTTCTTGTATTTTGTCCCCTTTTACTTTCAAAACTATTTTGTTATGTAGTTTACGTGGTGTTTCGTATCCAGCTGTGTTCTTTCTTGTGTGTGTGTTAACATGTTATAAAGAAAATGACTTCCCAATTTTAAGGAATATGCCTTTGGTGCTAGTCGCTTTCCCCTGGCCTATGGAAGGCGGGATTAGGGTAGTCATGGAAGGGGCCCCAGGGGGACAGGTCATGACAAATTGGAATCAAAGGAGTCGGTTCCACTGCAAAACATAGGACTCTAATCTTTCTTTTCTGTGAAGCAATAGTGTTAAGGGTAATGAGTGTGATTTTCAGTTCAGGTAGTCCAGTGTTGGTGCAGAGACCGACGTATCCATACACCAAGACCCTGACTTCTGATATCAGACTCAGTGGTCGAAAACATTGATTGCGTGGGTGTTTTCAAGAGTCTTCTTTGTGAACTCTTTGAGTCCGCTCACCAGGTCAGCTCACCAGGTATAACTTTTGACCGTAGCTCACCTGTTTCTTTTCCGGATGCCTCCACATAGACAGCCAGCTAGAGTTATGAGAGTTTTATGCACAGATATCCCACTGAGCAACGAGGTCGTGATGCGGGGACCTTTTTTGGTGGAGGCACCAGTGGAGGCACTAGCGATACCACTACCTGTTGGGCCACCGATGCCACTAGCCCCAGTAGTAGACAGTGCACACCGCATGAGCATGTTGCATGAGTTCCATCACAAGAGGCCACCCAGGTTCCAGGGAGAGATGGTCTCGCAGTTGGATGAGGATTGGCTGGAGGTTGTAGTGAGAGATTTTTTACTAGTAGGGACACCAGCTGATCTCATGGTGATCCTTTCTTCCAGCCTTCTACAGGAAAAAGCAGGCAGATGGTCAAGCTTGATGCTTCAGGTTCATGATGAGGTGACTCTTCTCTAGGTAGACATTGAGAGCCTGTTTCGAGTGGAGTTTGTTCTTGCGACTCTTCGTGTAGTGCACATTCAGGTTCTGACCCATCTGCAGAAGGGCAGCATGATAGTGGCTCAGTACTCGGCGAGGATCACTGACCTCTCACACTACTCCAATGATATGGTGTTGGGCCTGTTCCTAGTAGAAGTTGTGTGCTCAGCCTGGGCCCGTGTCGTTACTACCCCTAGCCCGCCTTCCGTAGGCCAAGGGCTGGTGAGTAGAACCAAAGGCGTATTCCCTAAAACTAAGAATTCATTGCCTTTATAACCTGTAAACACACACACAAACAAACACACAACTGGATACGAAACACTAAGTAAACTGTATCAAAAAAGACAACTGAAATTAAAAGGGTCCAGAATACAAGCCCAATTGGAAAGTACAAGTACAACTGTGATATAATACAACTGAAAAAAAAGGAAAAGCCAGCTGATGGGTCATCCTCGGAGGATCCTACCTGAAGGGTAGGTATAGGTCTCCTACTTAGAACTCCTCATACGTCCAACTCCTCCTTGTATTGACTCGTTGTAAGGTCCACCTATGGGAACCGTCCTGACCTGTTACTCTCGTCCTCAGTCAGGGTTTTCCATCGTATGCACCAAACACAATGAAGTGCGGGCATAGCCCATGCGTGGGTGATTATAACGATACTCAGTTGGGACCCTGAGACCCTCTAGGTCTCACAAAATCCATCAAGGATAAACACCAAGTATGAAATCCACAGATAACCTAACTTAGGTATATGCCCATACGTATACCTAAGTTATCATATAATCCTTCTCAATCATGAGGAAAACACAGAAAAACTTACTAATCTGATACCAGGATTTATTCTAGGGTAGTATCAAGTAACAGTACAAACCCTCGGCTACTGGAGAACTCCACCTCTATCGAGTATAGTGGGTCTTCCGAATCACACAGAGGCCCTTCCCAATATCCTTGGACTGCTGAGGTACTCCTCGTGTCGAGTACCGTGGGTCTTCCGCATCACATAGAGGCACTCCCCACTGTGGGTTTTCCGCGGCACACAGAGGCGCTCCCCATCATGGTATGATGAGGTAATCCTCCTTTCGAGTACCGTGGGTCTACCGAGTCTCCATGGCGCTCCCCACTGTGGGTCTTCCATGTCACCAAGGCACTCCCCACCAGGAAAGTTGAGTAACTCAGAGTCGAAACGGTCAGCAGTCATCAACTCTCAGCCAGCTACTAGGTTCATGCACAATGCCCACTGTCTCCAGGAGGATCCTCCCAACAAGCTACTAGTCGATACTCCAACTTTCATTAAGTCCCATGATGAAGTATCTCAATGGTCTTCCATGTCATAGGGATCTCAATGTAACAGATGGCGTGTCAATCGGACGCCCGGTCTGTGAATTATTAGCCTTTTAGTCCTGGGGGCCCGGTTAGATTCATGCTCAATCCAACCTGACCATTCCCCATCTCAATCCAAAACTCTGTGAAATATACTCAAAGGGACCTTCTCAATCCAATATTTCCAATGCCAATTACAGTTAATCAAATGGACGCCCGGTGCCAAAGATATGGAAAAAAGAAAGTAAAAAGGGTCATAGTGGGCCCGGGTCTGGTCCGACCAGGTCAGACAGACTCGGTCCAGCCCGATAGGCCGCGAGGGTCCGCGGAGCTCTGCGGGTGGCCGCAAGGGTGCGAGGCCACAGGGCGTCGTGAGGGGCCAGTGGGCGGTGCGAGCTGGGGTGGCTCGGGGGCAGTCATACAGTGTAAGGCGGGGCATCTCGTAGGGCTGCGATGAGGGCGGTTCTGCGGGGGCACGGGGCCGGTTCGGCTGGGAGGCCGAAGCACCGCAGGGGCAGGGGGCCAGTTCGGCCGGAATGCCGCAGGCGCGCGGGGCCAGTTCGGCCAGAGCACCGTGGGGCATCTCGACCAGGGCACCTTAGTGAGGCATCACTATAGTAGAAGCTCTGTTCTCCACTAATATGGTGCGGAATGGGCTTGGTCACAGGCCGGCTCGGCTCGGGGCAGCTCACACGGCCGCAGAGATGACAGAGGCAATGGCGGAGACTCCCTCACATCACTCTCTGAGGCCGAGCCGCCTCGGCGGCCATCAGGCCAAACCCAAAGGGCTGGGCCGGACCCAGTGGGTCCGGCCGGGGCGATATGAACTGGGTCAACCTAGGCCGGGTCGGGCCGGGTCGGATCGGACCCGGGCCCACTACGGCACATTTAATTTATTTTGGCCATAACTTTGACACCAGACACCCGTTTGACGAACCGTTAGCAATGCTAGAAATTTTGGAGGGAGTCGGTCCCACTGAGTGATACCCAACTATGTTTGGGATTATTATAGGGAACATTCATATTGGATCGAGCACAAATCCAACTGGGCCCCCAGGACCAAAAGGCTATTAACTCACAGACCGAGTGTCTGTTTGACGCGCCGTCTATTACGTTGAGACTAATATGACGTGACAAACCATTGAGACAATTATTTGTGGGACTTCTTAGAAGTTGGAGTATTTGACCTATGGCTAGGGAAGCGGTTTCCCCAAGTGTGATACTTACGGAACCTTGCGACTGGATGAGACTGGACTACTGCTGACCGTTTTGACTTGGAGTGACTTGACTGGAACAGTGGGGAGCGCATTGGTGACGTGGAACATCCATGGTGGGGAGTGCCTTGGTGACGCGGTAGACCCATGGTACTCGACAGGAGGAGTACCTTAGCAGGCTACGAGGGGGAGCACCTCTATGTAACGCGGAAGACCCATGGTGGGGAGTGCCTTTGTGTGACGCGATAGACCCATGGTAATCGATAAGAGGAGTACCTCAGCAGTCCAAGGTTAGTGGGAAGAACCTCTGTGTGACGCAATAGGCACACAGTACTCGATAGAGGATGAGTTCTCCAGTAGCCAGGGATTTGTAATGTTTCTTCATACTATTGTAGAATAAATCCTGGTATGAGCTGAGTCAGTTCCTCTATGTTATCCTCATGATTGTGATGTATTGCATGAAAACATAGGTATATGTGTTGGAATATACCTACGTATGGTTGTCTTTGGATTTCATACTTTGTGGTTATCCTTGATGGATTTTGTGAGTCCTAGAGGGTCTCGAGGTCCCTACTGAGTATCGTTATACTCACCCCTGCATGGGTTATGCCCGCACATCGTTGTGTTTGGTGCAGATGACAGACAATGCTGACTGAGGAAAAGAGTACCAGGTCTGGATAGTACCTGGAGGTGGACCATATGGCGTGTCAACACAAAGAGGAGATGGGTGGATGTGGAGTGCTAAGGAGGCGATCTGTACCTACCCTTCAGGTAGGAACCTCAATGGACGATCCTATAGCAATCTCTTTTTTGGGGATATGTTTTATTGGGGATGTGTTATTTTTCCACCATTCATGGTTTATGGATAATGTATTGATATTTCGTATGCTATTTTAATAAAAAAAATTATGTTATGTTAAAACCATTTCATAAGAGTAATTCATTGGACTTAGTAAGTGAAGGGTGGAGCCCACTATAGCTCCATAATGCATATATCACGACCCGTCCCCCGGGGCCCATTTCGTGACTACCCCAAACTCGCCTTTCATAGGCCAAGGGCTTGTGACTAGCACCAAGTGCGTAATTCCCTAAAACTGGGAAGGCATTGCATTTATAACCTGTAAACACACACACAAGAAAGCACACAGCTAGATACGAAACACTAAGAAAGCTGTATAACAAAATATTTCTGAAAGAAAAAGGGGCCAGAATACAAGACCAATTGGAAAGTACAAGTACAACTGTGATACAATACAACTGAAGAAATGGGAAATTCAGCTGATGGGTTGTCCTCCGAGGTTCCTACCTAAAGGGTAGGTACAAATTGCCTCCTCATGACTCCACCTCCACCCGTCTCCTCTGCCTACCGACACACTGTATGGTCCACCTCCAGGTATAATCCTGTCCGGGTACTCTCAGCCTCAGTCTGGGCTGTCTATTGTCTGCACCCAACACAACAAGGTGTGGGCATAGCCTATGCAAGAGTGAGTATAACGATATGCAGTAGGGATCCCGAGACCCTCTAGGTCTAACAAAATCCAACAAGGAGAAAACACATAGTATGAAATCAATAGATAACCTTACTTAGGTATATGAATATACATATACATATGTTATCAATTAATCCATATCAATCATGACGAAAACACAGAGGTACTGTGATTGTTCCGCGAGGTCGGCTCAATAAAGGGGTACCGTGAGGGCGCGGAAAGGCCACGGGTACTACGAGGGTTCAGACCGGTCGCGGGTACTATGAGGTTTTGGACCAGCTGCAAGGGAATAGACCTACTACGGTTCGACGGTCTAGTCGCGGGTAGGTATACTAGCTATGGGTAGGCAGACCGGACGCAGGTCAGAAGACCGGGCGTGGGGTGGCGGTCCGGCCACGGGATGGTGTTCTGACAGCAGTGGCTCGGTAGACGATGGTGGCGGATCGGCGGACGACTACAACGGCTCATTAGAGGGCGTCTGCGGTTGGGCAGACAGTTGTGGGGGCTCGGAGGACGGAGGAGGCGGACGGCGACAGCGGCTCGGCAGATGGCAGAGCCACTCAGCGGACGGTGGCACGACTCGGCTTGGCGGCGCAGCTCGGCCAACGGCGGCACGGCTAGGCTCAGACGGTGGTGCGGTGTGGTGGATGATTGTGCGGCTCGGCTCAACGGAGGTTCGGATCATCTCGGACGGGAGCGCGGCTCGGCTCAATGACGGTGTGGCTCAGCTCGGACCACAGGTCGGCCAGGGTGGAGCGGAGAGGCCGCAGATTGGTAGGGGCGGCGCGGCAAGGCCATGGGTGGCGGCACAGTTGCCTCTATTAGCTTCGTTTAAGTTAAATGGGAATTTTACGAGTCTATGAAAATTAACATCATGTGATTCTGAGGCCCGGGGTGGCCAAAATGAATTTCTGAACTTTTCTTCGGGTACGTTCAGTGAACGTGCAAGCTGGATTTTTTTTCTAGCATTGGAACCGGTGCTCAGAATCGAAATCTGAGGGCACCGTTGAACTCACAGCACCCGTATACACTTAAGGAGACTTTCACCTCAACGGTAGTTGGTCGAGGGTGAAAGATTTTTTTTTGGGTTTTTGATGAAATAATAAAATAAAATAAACACATTTTTTTGTTTGTTAAAACCTCCAACTGGAAGTTGAGGGGTGGGGATCACGAGATATTAACCTCACATAAGAGGTTATGGTGCTGGGGACCACCCGAACCTAACCTCCCATGAGAGGTTATGGTGGTAGGGACCACCCGAGGCCTAAACCTCTCAACTCCCACAATAAATAAGGGATATCCTCTTCAACTCCCCCTAAATTAATTGTGCCAACCCTCCTTAATTAATCATGCCAACCCTTCCCTTTAATTAATTGATCCAACACATGAATTAATTAATTAAACTATTTCAATTTGTGCCAACTAACATAATAGAACTCACAATCGATTATTTTGGGCTATAAATTCATTTTAGTGGAATTGGGGAGAGGAGATACTTGGGAGAAAGCACTCTAATGATGAATGCTCTACCAATGATGAACGCCGACCTCCTTCGACATTCTTCTTCGGGAATTCTTCTGATGTGGGACATCCTCATCTACGACAAATCGACAAACATACTACCTTCTTGCGCCAATGAAATCAAGTGAATGAGGTAGGGGTTTATTCCTAAATGTTTATCACTTTCCATGTACTCCAATATTTTCTTGTGTGGGTTGGGAACAAACATTGTGGAAGATTATGGTTTCACGTTCATGCTTCTTTCTTTGAGAAGCTCTTGCTACCACTCTCAATGTAGAGGGTGCGGGCCAAAAAAACATGGCCCAACCCCTCTGCCGTTTTTTTCATGTTCATCGAAATGGAGGAAGGAGATGAAGACAACGGAGGCAATGAAGGCACCAATCACGGCCTCGCCACGACACCCCGGTCGATCTACGGCCTCGCCGCACCGCCCTGGCTGACCTGCGGCCTCGCCGCGCCGCCCCAGCTGACCCGTGGTCTGAGGCCAACCACGCTGCCGTCGAGCCAAGCCACACCACCATCTGAGGCTATCCATGCCACCGTCGAGCCGAGCCCTGTTGGCGTCCACCGAGCCGTGCCACCATCCAAGGCGAGTCGTGCCGCCATCCGCCGAGCCTAGCCGCCGAGCCCAGCCATTCCGCCGTTCACCAAGCCATGCCACCGTCTGAGCCGAGCCGCGTCGCTGTCTGCCGAGCCATGCCGCCGTCCGAGCTGAGTTGTGTTGCCACGCCGAGCCGCGCCGCCGAGCCGAGACGCTCTTCCCTCCTGACCGAACTGCTGCTGAACTGTGGTCGGTCCACCGACCCGCTGTCGGACCATCGACCCGCGGCCGGTCCGCGCCATCATGGCTGGTCCACTACCTCGCAGTCGTACCACCACCTTCACGGCCAGTCTGTGCCCCTGCGACCGGTCCGCCACCCTCGAAGCCTGTCAGGCCAGACCCAGCGGGCCGGACCCGGGCCCACTACGAACCATTTACTTATTTTGGCCATACAATTGGAACCGGACGTCCGTTTGATGAAATATTAGAGGAATTAGAAACCTTGGAACGATACGGTACCTTTGAGTATATTCCACAGAGTTTTGAATGGATATGGGGAATGGTCAGGCTGTATCGAGCACAAATCCATCCGGGCCCCTATGACTAAATGGCTAATAACTCACAGACAGGGCGTCCGATTAACGCGTCATCTGTTATGTTGAGATCCCTATCATGTTGAAAACCTTTGAGATACTTATTCATGGAATTTCATGGCAGTTGGTGTATCGACCAGTTGATTGTGGAGTGGATCCTCTCATAGACGAGCTAACATTGTGCGGGAACATAGTAGTTGGCTGAGACATGATGACTATTGACTGTCTCGACTCAGAGTGAATTGACTAGACCAGTGGGGAGGACCTTGGTGACGCGGCATACCCACAATGGGGAGCGCCTTGGAGACACGACAGACCCACGGTACTCGACAGGAGGAGTACCTAAGCAGGTCATGAGGGGGAGTGCCTCTATGTGACGTGGCAGACCCACAGTGGGAAGTGCCTCTGTGTGACGTGGAAGACCCACTGTACTTGATAGGAGGAGTACCTCAACAGTCCAAGGTTAGTGGTAGGTGCCTATGTGTGACGCGGCAGACCCACTGTACTCGATAGAGGAGGAGTTCTACAGCAGTAGAGGGTTCAGAATGTTACTTGTTACTACTACCCTAGAATAAATCCTGGTATGAGCTGAGTCAGTTCCTCTATGTTTTTCCTCATCATTGAGAGGGATTACTTGATAACATAGGTATATGTATGGGAATATACTTATGTTATGATATCTGTGGATTTTCATACTTTTTGTTTATCCTTGATGGATTTTGGGAGACCTAGAGGGTCTGAGGGTCCCTACTATGTATCGTTATACTAACCCTTGCATGGGATATTCCCGCACCTTGTTGTGTTGGATGCAGATGATGGGAAGTGATGACTAAGGCCGAGAGTATGAGGACTAGACGATACCTGAAGGTGGACTATACGACAAGTCAGTACATGGAGGAGACGTATGTACGAGGATTACTAAGGAAGCGATCTATACCTACCCTTCAGGTAGGAACCTCATAGGACGACCCAGAAACTGACTTTCCCTTTTCTTTAGTTGTATTGTATCATAGTTTTACTTATAAATTTTAGTTGGGCTAGTATTCTGGTCCCTTTTTCTTTTATCACTCTTTTGTTATACTTTTTACTTAGTGTTTCGTATCCAGATGTGTGATTTCTTGTGTGTGTATTGACAGGTTATAAAAGCAATGCATTCCTAGGTTTAGGTAATTACACCTTTGCTGCTAGTCGCCAACCCCTGGCATATAGAAGGTGGGCTTGGGGTAGCCACAACACGAGCCCCTGAGGATAGGTCATGACAAATTGGTATCATAGGAGTCGGTTCTACCACAGAACATTGGACTCCGATCTCTCTATGTGAAGAAATATTGTCAAGGGTATTGAGTGCAGTTTTCAGTTTTGGGAGTCTAGTGTTGGTTTGGCTGTCGACGTATCCTTACACAAGGACACTGACTTCTGATATCTAACTTAGTGCATGAAAACACTAATTGCGTGTGTGTTTTCAAGAGTATTCTTTGTGAACTCTTGAGTCAGCTTACCAGGCCAACTCACCAGGTACAAATCTTGACCATAGCGCACCTGTTTCATTTCAGGATGCCTCCACGCAGACAACCAGTTAGAGTTCCGAGAGTTGTATGCACAGATATCCAACCGAGCGATGAGGCCTCGATGTAGGGACCTTTTCTAGTGGAGGCACCAGCGGTACCATTCCCCGTTGGGTCACTGATGCTAAACAACCCTAGAAATAGACGGTGCACGCCTCTTGAGTGCATTTCACGTGTTCCAGCGCCAGAGGCCACCTAGTATCTGGGGAGAGACGGACCCACAGGAGGCTGAGGATTGGCTGGAGGCCGTGGTGAGAGTTTTCTGATTGGTAGGGACACTTTCTGATTTCATGATGATCCTTTCCACCATCCTTCTATAGATAACAACAGGCAGATGGTGGATCTTGATGCTCTAGGTTCACGATGAGGTGACCCTTCTCTGGATAGACTTCGAGAGCCTATTTCGGGCAGATTTGGTCTAGTGACTCTTTGTGCAGTGTGCATACATGAGATTCTTCATCTACAATAGGGCAGTATGATTTTGGCTCTGTTCTTAGTGAGGTTCACATACCTCTCACGTTACTCCACCGATATGGTTCGAGACCCATTCATTAGGGCCCGGACCATCGAGTAGGGGCTCAATCGGAAGATCAGGTCTTCAGTGATCTCACTCAGCATCCCGACGCAGGCGGGGGTGTTAGAGAGAGCCCTCTTGGTGGAGAGTTTCCTTCCCGAGCAGTCACCAAAGGCAAGACCCACTACCAGTTGTCACGTAGCGGAGTCATCTGCAACTTGAAGCAGATGGATGTCTTATAGGTTTATGAGTTCCAAACCTATAGGTGGATGACCAAATGACTCTGGATCGGTTGTGCAGGGCACCCTAAGTGGATCTAGTCATTCCAAGAGTGGGCAGAGTTACACATGCAGTGAGCAGGGTCACATGGCTCGTGACTGTCTGACCCGCCATATGGATGATCAGAAGATGGTCGAAGGACCTCCCAAGAAGAGACGGATATTCAAACGAGGAGGTCCATAGGGAGAAGGCAGGCGTGGCAGAGAAGCAGGTCGTGCAGCT